>JASJET010000283.1:0-615040 GCA_034092305.1 Diaprepes abbreviatus | reverse complement strand
GTGCCTCTGACATAAGGAACAAAAACTTTGAAGCTGTTCTCTTGGTTTTCGCGATTTTTCAGGACCAAGCTTTTGCTTTTTAGAACCTTGTCTATATGTTCTTTTTCATAACCGTTTTTTGTTAGGGCGTCTTGCAGTATGTTCATTTCTTTGTGGTAGTTTCCTTGATCTGTAAGGGACTGCAATCGAAACGCCAGTGATTTCACAACTGTACATAATTGTGCGGGGTGGTGACGTGAAGAACCAACAACAATTTTTTTAGCGCTACGCTGTCATAAAGCAAATTCATTATCTGTAAAAAAATATGATTTATATTTGTTTAATAAAACGAAAATGAAATTGTACAAATTTTTTTAATGTCATTATTATGAAATTCATTGCCCTAATTGACGATATTTATAGATTCTTTTTTTCAGTGGTTGCAGTTGAGATACTATAAGTTTAGTAATATTTTATATAGAAAAAATTTAGTAGTTTCTGAAACAATAATAAAGGGGGACGTTGGATTTGTTTTTATTCCAAAAGGGGTGCTCCAAAAAAGTTTGGGAACTTACGATGTAGACTTACTTACTTCTTACTTCTCCGGTGTATGTATAAATACCGGTCTACACGTTTAACATCCTGCCGACATGTTTCGAAATTTAGATTTTATATACACATTGTTTTACTGTGAATTTTGATTTTGATTCATTATAGCTCCTCTGACGAAACCATAAGGTAATTGAAACGCGTATGAAGGGTGCACCAGAGCTGGAGTTGTAGGAAATAAACTATCTATATTTTTCCTTTAACAGCCTGAATGGAAAAAACTGTAATTTAGTAAATTAATTCTACAGCCGTGTTATATATTATTAAAATCTAATTCATACTATGTATTTTTCTAGAAATTGTCCTATTACACATTTTAAAACTTAAATATTATCGAATTTTTAATCTTTATCAAATATGAACTCATCTGATCCTTTCAAATCTTATTTATTATGTAGAAAATATATTAAACTTTTTTAATCAGCAAAGATCGTTTGTGCGGAAATTGAAATCGTCAGTAACTTTTTTAATATCAATACCTTATATCGTGAAAAAAAAAACACAAAGAAAATGCCGAATTCGTTTAGCATTTTTTAATATTTTTCTTCATAAAATCGTTTCCTATAAGTACTTATTTTCCAATCGGTTAGTTTGTAAACGTAGGGTGGTGATTAATAGCTTTACTTAACTCAGAAATAACTAGGCTAATTTTAAATGGGTTTGGTCAGGCAATTTATTATGTTAGTTATTAATTGAGTAGATTTAACTTTATTGGCACGCGTTCCTACTCTTGTTAATTAAATTTCCATATAAATCTGTCTGAAAGAATTCTTATAATTAAAGGAGATGTTCTACGTTCTACATTTTCTGGAAGGAGAGTGTTCTTTTAATCCAGAGTATTTTTTTTGTAATTCCTTTGGAGATTGAGTCTGAAATCATGGATTCCTGCGAATAAATTATTTTGGTAGCATATTAATTTCTAACTGTGTATAATCCTAAAAATAAAACCCAATATGACAAAAGCACTTTAGAAGTCTGATCGATCCTTTTGAGCCCTTGTAGTTCCAGTATTAAATGTCTACAAGTTATTAGAACTTACCAGTACTAACCATCACAACCAACAGTCTGCTGTCTAAATCTCTAGAGCAATATGCACCGTAATATTAACTACGTGAAGGTTCCAATTAATTTTAAAAAGACCAGTTTCTCAAAATCCTTAAATCTATTTAACAAAAATAATTAAAAGAAAACGAATGTATTTACAATGAGAAACTTAAAATTACATCTTTTTTCGAAAACAAGAGCCGTTTTCGGACAATATTTTAAACCCAATTAGTATAATCAATCCATTATAAACCTTATTCCAACTTGTTAGGCACTGAAATAAATTCTGAATCGTACCACCAATCAGGGGCGGATCCAGCCTCTCTCTTTGGGGGGGGGGGGGTGATATCACTCTTGGGAAGGGCAATCGCAGGCATACACATTCCTATACTCTATTCAAGAACTAGAGAGAGTAATGAAACTGTTACCAAAACCTCCAACTTACGTGCTCCAGTGCCGCAGGCAACTGAGAACTGCCGTGAATCTAATTATATTTACTTATATTTAAACATTATAAGGTTTTATAAATGTACTGCAACAATAGTGTTTCTGATTTCTGTCAGTGAGCAAAGTACACCTTACAGTGTGTCCTTAGTGATTTATCTTGTTTGTGCTTGTTTTTATATATTATATGAGATTAGTGAGATACCCAAAAGATATGGCTTCTACATCTATAATTATTCTAAAATCGTTAAACCCGGGCATTTTTTCCTCAACGAAAAACTTATTACTATGAATGTTTATGATGCCTTGAAATATCAATATCTAGATAATGTTAAAAGTTCTGTTGAGATGTGTTCCAACATGACAGGAATTGGAAATTCTACTATGTACCGGATACTGAAGGAGAAAAAAACGACTGGAAATGTTAGTACTCCCAAGTCACATTCGATCACAGGCAGACGAAAAACTCGTTGGAGGAAGAGATGTAAACTGCAATAAAAGGAGTTGTACATACATCTTATTACGAGAAGCAGATCCCAACCGTCGACAAAATTTTAACTAAAATCAATGAAGATCGGGATTTACCTGAAATTAAAAGAACTGAGCTCTGGAAATTGCTCAGAGAACTTAATTTTTGCTGGGAAAAACCAAATAGGAAATCTGTTCTTATAGATCGTCCGGAAAATGTCCCTTGGCGAAGGAAATATCTCTCTCAAGTAAAAGGTAGAGTTGCTAGAAATAACACAACTTACAAAATTAGTAATTTAACAGAACTTTTGAAAGATTTTTTGGAATAAAGTTACTGCAGAAAATTTGAAAAAATCCATATAATAAAAGAATAAAAGAAAATGTGGAAACTCGATTTCATGATCCGTGGGATAGAGGAACCAGTTATAATTAATTTGGGCGAAGATAGCTTCACTAACTTGGATTGCGAAGAAAAAAAAAGCGTCAAAAATGATTTATTACTATCTCTATTTCTTGAATAAACTATCGCCCCCACTGTCCCCCCTTGGATCCGCGCCTGCCACCAATACTTCTGACTCCTAGAATCCCTGCTAAATAATGTTAATATCTCCCCCGCGTTTGTTCTGAATCCACATTTGATTTTCCGTAACTAAAGGCGTTAGCTAGTCTTATATTATTTATTTAATTCCCAAATTTGACTTAAGCACCTTTATGTTAATAATTTTTATACAAAAAGTTAATAAAGTTATTCTACCTCTTTCTGTAACTAAAATTTTCCGTCAGTAATTATGAAAAAAAGAACTGCTTGTTTTTTTTTTGACAATTCTGAAGGTATTTTAAACTTTCTTGGTGAAGGGGTACAGAAATAATCATCACAAATTATTTACATATAGTCAAATGAATATATTGCATTTTCAGCGATTTTATTTAAATATTCTTTTGTTTCCTTATGATGGGAAAATTTGCTTATTTTAGAACATATTCTCGCTAGTCTATGTCACAAAGTACTAAAAACAGTATTGACATTAATCCTTAACGCTTTTAAATATTGATAAGGGTTGGATTTCTTCCATATATTTTTGAATATTTATGTGAGCAAGCCTGCTTATTAATATTAATCCTGGTTCCAGAAAAACCGACAGTTGACCCAAAGATAATAAAACTGACTACATTTGATAATTAATTTATTTTTTTCTGTATTCAAAATACCATTTTCTCAGTTACTATAATTAAAATCCATATACAGAGCGATAATTTAATTTCTCCTTATAGTTTGCCTAAAACTACATTTAATAAAAATAAATCGTAATTAATGTTTCTTCCCTTATGACACCCCTTTAAAAATTATCTTTAGCCAAACAATGACCTTAGACATTTTTCAAAAAGGTCAAATCCTTCAAATTAATATTTTGAAGTAACCATTTATGCAAAATCCTCAACAAAAAGAGACAAATATCAGAAAATGTTACATAATATTTAATTCTTTTGTACATTATAATTATGGTAATTTTTTGGTTGTAATCATCATCTCCCGAGATATTTTACACTACTTTTTACACCTCATATTATGAACTAACAGCCCAACATTAAAACAATAAATTACACCAATTTCAGTGATTAATTTATTAACGAGATTATTTTGTTCCGCCTACGGAGAAAGAGAGACATTATCCATAGTTTTCTTAATAATGTTTTTGTTATTTATTGCTAGCTACTGTTATAATTTTTATCAACGTTGAGCCCGGTAAACAAGATACACAATCAATCAACGCAGAGATACAACTGCACCTGGCATTTTTTCGGAGCAGCGCTAGTTTAAATTACAAGCTATAAATTATAGCAATTTCCAAGCGTAATATTTTTTTGTAGATTGATTTGATTTTTCAGGAGATAAGTAATTTATATTTTCAGCTTTGACGTATTTGGTATTTTATTAAGTACTTTAGTAAAATAACAAAGATAAATATAAATACACTTTTGAAAATACAAGAGGACACAAATCTATGATTGACTTTATACTTAGTAACCGAGTTATACATCCCACCCAGATATTGGATATTAGAACATTGAACTCTGTTAATGCAGGAAACGATCATAAATTGGTTCTATCAAAGATTCGAATAAAGATTACACAAAAGAAAAAGCAGTTGGAAAAGGTTAGGATACAAAAAAAGAACATAGACTCTCTATGGCATACGTCTACGAAAGAATTATATCAAAAAAGATTGATGGAAAAAATTGAAAAAAACCAATAAATGAAGAAGAAGATATAAATCATGGCTGGGAAAAAATTAAGGGAAACATAGAAGATGCTTCAAATGAGTCATTGGGCACACATACAATTACAATCAACAACAAAAATCCTAATAAAACGCCATGGTTCCGTAAAGAAGCTAAAGATAAGTGTAACGAAAAAAGAAAAGCATATTTAGCATATAGATCGTCAAAAACGCCGGAAGCATACAATAGGTACAAACTAATTCGTAACGAAACTAATCTATTAGTCAGGCAACTAAAAAGTGAACATTGGAAGCAGTTCTCTAAAAGAATGGAAGGAGACTTCTATAGTGTACAAAAACAAATGTGGCGACTGATAAGACAACAGCGCAAAGAAGTATCTGAACTCTCCGAAACAAACAAAACATCAGAAGAGAAATGGATAGACTACCTAACAAAATTATTTGAGGGAGATGCTAACATTGGAAAAAACAACATACCAGCAATAAGGAATAATGTAGAATCCTTAAAAAATAGAAAGTCTCCCGGACAAGACGGAATTCATAACGAATTGTTGAAATATGGAGGACAGCGACTAACACAGGAACTCACAAGCTTCATTCGAAAAATCCTGACACAATGCAAAGTACCAAATAGGTGGAGAACTAGCACAATGATGCTTATGTTTAAGAAAGGTGACAAACAAGAACCAGGGAACTACAGGGGTATTAATCTACTGGACACAACTCTGAAACTCGTTACGAAAGTAACCAAAAATAAAATTAATTCGGTTACAACACTGGAAGACGAACAGCAGGGATTTAGATCAGGAAGGTCTTGCGTGGACGCAGTATTTATTCTACGACAGATAGTCGAAAAATCTATAGAATACAATAAACCAACATTTTTATGCTTTATTGATCTAACAAATGCATTCGATCGCATAAAGCTAGATGCCATAATCCACCTGTTATGTAAGAGAAATATTCCTATCAATATAATTCAGACCATCGAAAACATATACGCAAACAATAAAGTTCAGATTCGCACTAACGGTAAATTATCGACACCCATACCAGTCAACAGCGGTATTAGAGATTGTTAAATACCTTTAATCTTACGGGAAGAAAATATAATATGATTATCTCAGCCGAAAAAACTAAATGTATGACAACCTCAAAAGAACCCCTCCGATGCAAACTAGAACTAGACGGTCAAATAATACAACAAGAAATGAGTTTCAAATATCTAGGAATCGACATAACTAGTTATGGCAACATCGAAGATGAAGTAAGAGGGCAGGTGGCCAAAACAAATAAAGTGGCGGGTTGTCTAAACGACGTGATCTGGCGAAACAAACACTTACAACAAGAAACAAAGGTTCGGATCTACAAAACCACAATTAGACCTATTATGACATCCACCTCAGAAACACGGCCAGAAACGACAAAAACGAAACAACTATTGGAGACTACAGAAATGAGAATACTTCGACGAATAACAGGAAAAACGCTACTAGACAGAGAAAGAACCGATAACATTAGGCAATCATGCAACACAGACTGCATTAATGAGTGGGTCCTACAGCGTAAGACACAATGGAACAAACACATAAGCCGAATGACAGAGGATAGACTGGTAAGGATCGCACGAGATAATTCGCCTAGTGGTACACGCAGTAGAGGTCGACCACGGAAAAGGTGGAGCGATAATTTAAGTCCAGAATGAGGAAAATCGAAGAAGGAACAGGTCAGGGACCTATTATAGAAGGTAGAAGAAGAAGAAGTAAAATAACTCCATTAGTTTTGTATTTTTATTTTTTTTAATAACCCACTAGCACTAACGTCCCGGTTTCACCAGCTCATTGGAAAACGTGATAATTTGAATATGTATTTTGGTCATAGCACAGCACTATTACAAATCTATGCATTAAAAACTTTTTAATATTAGACAGAAAATAACGCCAGTGGTGACTTTTATTATTGCTATAGTGATATACTGTTTCTCTCATACCAAGTTTTAACTGAATGCATAATTTTTCATGTGGAAAAAAACAAATGCATTAGATAAATAGAAATTAAAAGCTAATCTATCTATACCTCTACGCGAAATCATGTTATTTTTGGGAAATGTAGGCACCTTCCGTTGCCCTTTCCGAATTATTAAATTTTACGTTTCATTTTTCTGGCTAAAATTGACGTATTTCTACGTTTTGTACATTTATATTGAAGTTAATTTTATTTTAACCTCTAATCGCGTCATGTATTGTTTCGCTCTATATACGACAATCTCTTCCCAAAAATGACCAATAAATATCGCGTGCACCTCTACGGTACATGGTAGAAAAAACTTTTAAATTCAAAATTTAATTATTTAAATACGGCAGATAGATTTATTTTTTTCTTACTGAAATTTTGAATTTTAAGAAATTTCTTACTACTCCGGTGATCAGGCGTGGATCCAAGGGGGGGCGCGGTGGGAGCGATCGCCTCCAATTCCAAGAGCTTTGAGTTCAGAAAAATAGACCCGATATTGAATCTTATACTATAGTTTATTCAATAGCTAGAGAGAGTAATAAATCATTTTTTACCGTTTTTTTTATTGGCAAACTATCTGGGTTCTTTAGTCCGGTGTCTTGGACAAAATTTGTTTGACATATATTTTTTATAGGAATGGGTTAGAAATTTTATAATCGAAAATACCCGTCTATAATAATGGACTATTTGGGTTGGATAACAATAGATATTTGGATGTGTGAAGTGTTAAAAAGGATTTTAATCCTTGTCATAGGCGTTGGAAGGAGGTTTATTTTATCACTAAGTAGTTATGGCATTTTCGATAATAAACTTATAATAAAAAGTTTTTATAATATTATTTTATTTCTTATGATTTCTTAAAAATTTACATACATCAGAAAATATAGATAATTTTGACATGTTTAACACAAATCACAACGGTATTTTTATTATTTTTAATTTTGGCAAAGAAACCCTTTTAGGCACAATCAGACTAAAACTTAGCCTTTTTCTCTCTAAAAATTCTAAGTTATAATTTAAATATTTACAAAATTCCCATTGTCAAAAATACAAGAAGTTAAACATATATAAAAAAATAAATTTGTCCATATAACATTAAACTTTTTTGGAGCTATCGGTTATTTTATTATTGATTAAAAACATTTTTAGGATATTTGACGTTTCAGTTTATTTATTTCTTAAACCATCTGCAGAACTACATATAAACACTAAAAAGGGATTCAAATATAATTAATTTTTATATGTTACAGAAAATTTAAATAATAAATTGTGTTTACGCTGGTAAACATTACGTATCTAATTCGTAATCAAAGTCAGTGAAGCTATCTTCGCTCAAATTAATTATCATTGGTTCCTCTATCTCACTGATCATGAGATCGACTTTCCAAATTTTCTTTTATTCTCTTATTATATGGATTTTTTCCGATTTTCTGCAGTAACTTTACTCAAAAAAATCTTTCAAAACAGTTAAATTACTAATTTTGTAAATTGTGTTATTTCCAGCAACTCTACCTTTTACTTGAGAGAGATATTTCCTGACGATCTATAAGAACAGATTTCCTATCTAGTTTTTCCCAGCAAAAATTTAGTTCTCTGAGCAATTTCCAAAGCTCAGTTCTTTTAATTTCAGGTAAATCCCAATCTTCATTGATTTTAGTTCGCATTTTGTCGACGATTGCAGTTTACATCTCTTCTTCCAACGAGATTTTTCGTCTGCCCGTGATCGAATGTAGCTTGGGAGTACTAACAATTCCAGTAGTTTTTTTCTCCTTCTACAACACATCTAAATAGAGCATTTGATATTATTATCTAAATATTGATCATAAACATTCATCGTAATAAGTTTTTCGTTGAGGAAAGAATGCCCTGGTTTAACGATTTTGGAATAAATATAGATGTGGAAGCAATATCTTTTGAGTATCTCACTAATCTCAAATAATATATAAAAACAAGCACAAACAAAATAAATCACTATGGACACACTGTAACGTGTACTTTGCTCACTGACAAAAATTAAATTGAACTATCAGAAATTTTATTGTTACAGTAAATTTATAAAAGCTTGTAATATTTAAATATAATTAGATTTACGGCAGTCCTCAGTTACCTGCAGCACTGAAGCAGGTACGTTGGAGGTTTCGGTAACAGTTTTATTACTCTCTCTAGTTCTTGAATATAGGAATATGAATGCTTGCGATCGCCCCTCCCCTTCCCAAGTGCTTTGAGTTCAGGAAAATAGAACCGATTCTGCCTCTTATACTAGAAATGTGTTTGTTGCTCGCATCCTCCCCCTCCTCGGCAACTTTTTTTTTTTTTATCGCCCCCTTTCCCTCTCCAAGAGCGTCAAATTCAGAAAAATAGACCCGACCCTGCCTTTTACACTAGAAATGGGAATGTTGATGGTGTCCCCCCCCCCCACCCGGCGACAACTTGCTTTCGCTTGCCATACTGTACTTTTGTGATACCACCGCCGCCCCCCCCCCCCCAAAGAGAGAGGCTGGATCAGCCCCTACTGGTGATTTTGTAGATGTCATTCGATGGCGATATTTTTCAGACTGACATTACTTGGAATTTATATTTCATATATCAGTTGTTTCCTGCGAATGTTGCTCTCGGTTCGATACAGCTCCACTGACGAAACCATAAGGTGTTCGAAACGCGTTTAGAGACCAGACCAGTATTTGCAGGAAATAAGCTGTTTGTTATATATTCTTTCCTTTTCCCTGCCTAAAAGGAAAATACATATAACTAACCAAAATATATCGTAATACCGATAACGACTCCTTTAAACGCAATGAAAGTATTTATTTAAAAAAAAAATATTGAATTTTGCAATAATTTATTTAAACAATTTATTTTGCAAAACTAATGATAAATTTGGATGGAGCGATGCTTTGATAGCATTAAAACATCCCTGGTTTATCAGAAGTGTCGCTTAATAAAAGCTTATCGGTCAGGAAAAGTGGAGGTGTCCAAATTTTGAAAAATCATGCAATTTGAAATTTTCAAAATTGAATATCTCAAAAAAAAAAGAAAAATATATGTACAAACTTAACAGCATTTGAAAGAGTAAGACATAGTTTAACATGCTAGGTGTAGTTTTTTGAGAAAAAAAATATCGCGATGATATATACAGGGTGAGTCAACGATTGGATGAAGTAAGTTTGTGCCTTTTCGGTGAAATTAACAAAGAAACTATATTTATTGTTTGATACAGTTTATTTTTACGCAGATTTTAAAAATATTTAGGACTCTACAGGGTGAGCCAAAAAACTAGGACAGCATAAAGTTGTATTTTTTTAAATAGAATACCCTATATATGAATCGTATTTTCGATTTAGCTTATAATTTTAAATCTTTTTTATTAAGGGTTTACTATCACAAAACTTTATAGTTTCTGCGATAATTAAGTTTAAAGAAAAAAAGTCACATTTTCAAGCATCAATTCAATCCTAAATAACGTTTTCAATTTTGTGACAAATATATTCAAATTTGGAATTTAGCAAGGCCAAGGACAAGTCAACATAATTTTTACCTAATATTTGCAATAAAAGCTACAGGGTGTTGAACACATCGGCTCAAATTTGAACAAGTTTAAATGAATAAATATCTTTTTTTTTAAATGGTACACCCTGTATATTTTCATGTTATTTAATAGAGTAATAAAAACCCTAAAAGTTTTGTTCAATATATCCTATACCTATTTATAATAGTTTTTGAGATATTTCAGTTTTTCTTATTTTCCATACTTTTTTACAGAAATAGTCTTCATTATCATAGTAGCCATAGCAAAAACAATGTAAAAGAACATTTTTCTGTGTGTCACATTTATAACCGCAATCGTTTCTTTTGGTTTTTTATGTAGTGTAGTTTGGTTTTTTTTGCATTCATCTTATATTGTAAAATGAATTTTCCAAAGAATGAGTTAATAGATATGATTTATACAATAGGAGAGGCTCAAAAAAATTGCCTTCTTGCTCAAAGAATTTACAAAATGAAGTATCCTGATCGACGCCAGCCTAATACCCATACTTTTCAAAACTTAATGCAAAGATTTGATTCTTCTGATACTGTTGATTATCCAAAACGTAAAGTGGTCAACAAACCAGTAACTAATGAAAAAAAGAACTACAAGTATTGTTAAATGTTCAGGAAAATCCTTATATTGGTAGCCGTCAGTTAGCAGCATTATGTGAAACATCACAATCCACCGCTAATCGTACTACCAAGAAATATAGGTATCATCCATATCACATGGAATTACACCAAGAATTGCATGGACAGGATTTTGAAAGTCGTGTAAACTTTTGTCGTACAATAAATGCAGAGATTCAATTAAATCCAAATTTATTATGCAAGGTAATGTTTAGTGATGAAGCTACTTTTAGAAGTAACGGTGCCATAAATAGACGCAACATACATTATTATGCCACAGAAAACCCATTTTGGATTAGAGAGGTGCAACATCAAAACCACTGGTCATTAAATGTTTGGTGTGGTATTCATCATAATCGAATTATTGGACCCCACTTTTTTAATGAACCACTAAATGGCCATAGTTACCTGAACTTTCTACAAGAAGAACTACCCCAACTGCTTCAAGGTCTCGATAGGGATGAGCTCGACAGTATATGGTTCCAGCACGATGGTGCGCCTCCGCATTACCATCGTGAAGTTCATGCGTTTTTGGACCAACGATATCCGCAAAAATGGATTGGACGTGGGGGTTTCATTGAGTAGCCACCAAGGTCTTGCGACATCACCCCATTAGATTTCTTCCTATGGGGTTATATTAAAAATAAGGTGTATGTTAATCCACCATTAACAGTGGAAGATATGAGAAACAGGATTAGGGATACCTGTAGAACAATAACGCCACTAATTTTGTCCAGGGTCCGAGAAAATCTGCAAAATGACTAAATTTGTGCATTGCACAAGAGGGTCGTTTATTCGAACACTTATTAAAAAGATCAGTATTTAATAGGTAATTTTTTTGTTTCAATTTAGTATAAAAGTAAATATGTATTTGCCTTGTCGTTATTGTTGTGTTAATTTTTTCACATTATGTTTAATTAAACTATTGCCGTTGTAATATAACGAATAATGTATTTCATCATATTTAACCACATTCTGTTTGTTTCTGTAGTTTCTTTTTATTATTTTACATGGCTACTATGATAATGAAGACTATTTCTGTAAAAAAGTATGGAAAATAAGAAAAACTGAAATATCTCAAAAACTATTATAAATAGGTATAGGATATATTGAACAAAACTTTTAGGGTTTTTATTACTCTATTAAATAACATGAAAATATACAGGGTGTACCATTTAAAAAAAAAGATATTTATTCATTTAAACTTGTTCAAATTTGAGCCGATGTGTTCAACACCCTGTAGCTTTTATTGCAAATATTAGGTAAAAATTATGTTGACTTGTCCTTGGCCTTGCTAAATTCCAAATTTGAATATTGATGCTTGAAAATGTGACTTTTTTTCTTTAAACTTAATTATCTCAGAAACTATAAAGTTTTGTTATAGTAAACCCTTAATAAAAAATATTTAAAATTATAAGCTAAATCGAAACGATTCGTATATAGGGTTTTCTATTTAAAAAAATACAACTTTATACTGTCCTAGTTTTTTGGCTCACCCTGTAGAGTCCTAAATATTTTTAAAATCTGCGTAAAAATAAACTGTATCAAACAATAAATATAGTTTCTTTGTTAATTTCACCGAAAAGGCACAAACCTACTTCATCCAATCGTTGGCCAAAATCGCGTTTTTCGCACTTTTAGGTTAGTATATTTAAAAAAAAAACTGATGTGATGGAGCAATTCTGAGGCCAGATTCGAATTCATCAACCCAAAATCTACAAGAAACTACTATTCTTATTCATTGTATAAATTTCACGTCGTGCTATGTTATCTATATGCTACTACATCCCTAACTATATAGTAATGATATACAAGCAGTTTACCTCTCATATAAATCAATCTCAGACGTACCATCCGTTCACGCAAAACATAAACTTAACTTGCATATTATTATATATAAATTATCTAAGGATTATTTAGGCAGCGTGTAAGATAATCTGCCTCAGCTATGCTGTATTCTACACTCGTGTTTCCCCAGCCTCGAATTTGGAATCTTGCTTTTTCTCGTTCTTTTCAAAAATACAGAAACCACATTAAAAACAAATTTAAAATCACTATTCTTGTTATAAATTTTATTCAGTTTAAATGACCTATTTCTAATAAAAAAACAAGCGACGACGAGGACTCAATAACCCAATTAAATAATTCTCATTTGTACAATTAAGTGTTCCACTTTTCCAAGTTGGTTATTGTTTTTCCAGGCTAATTATAGTCGCCACTTAGAGGAAATCGCTAAAGAAGCGGAAAGGCAAACATTGGCGTCGGTCCAAAATTTGTTAATGGAAGAAAAGGTCAATAAAGCGGTACAGCTGCTGGAATATTGGGAAGAATATTTGGTTATATCTGGTAAGTAGAAGCACGTTTGCATGGGTTTTGTTTGATTGTTTGGTTCTGGAATTTAAAATAATGTATATCATATCACTAAAAATGAGATATTATTTACGTAATAACCAAAGTATCTTGCGAAGTAGTAGATATCTGTTGGACTTCCATTGTCTTTATTTTTGTTGAATATCACGACGTTTCGGCTAGTAGTTATCTCTAGCCGTTTTCAAGTGAAACTAAATAAATCCCTTAGCTACATGACTATTTATACTAAAAGTAAATGCAGTAGACTGTGACTGAGATGGGTGCAGTCATGCCTGCTATAGCAAAATCTCATTTTTTATGCTGCATTTAGTTTTAGTCTACAATTACTAAGAAGTGGTTTCCACACTTCTCTTATATCTGAAGATGGTTTACTAAAACAACGCGGGTTCTGATGTAATACTGCGGCTTATTTGAATTTCCGTTTCCTCCAATGTTGTTCTCGGTGTAGTATTTTAGCTTCAGACCATTTTATGTGGTGTCCATGAGTCCAGGCATGGTTGGCGGCACCAGATTTTTCTGTTTCTCCTCGAGATGTGCATTTTTGGTGTTTTTTGATCCTAACATCAAGAGGTCTCTTTGTTTCGCCAACGTAGGAATTGCCACATTCACATGGTATCTGATATACACAGTTCTTCATGTCTTTTTGAGTTATTGGTTTGAGTTGTTGAACTTCGGTTTACAGAAAAGCTACGCACACAGGACAATACCTTAATTATTCATCTAATCACTCCAACAACACCAAACAAGGAATTATAAGAAATCTCGTAGATAGAGCCTTAACTCTTTGCAACTCCAACGAGAACTTGATGAAAGAGATAGATTACATTAAAAATGATCTGACAGCCAACGGATATCCAGTATATCTAGTGGATAAATTTCTTGAACAACGCAGAAATAGGACAATATCGACAACGAATGAAGAATGAAAACCAGTATTGAACATCCCCTATGTTAAAGGCATTTCAGAAAAAGTTAGAAGGATAGGAAAACGATATAAAATCAACGTCGTTTTCAACTCAAATAACTCTCTGAGAAGTCGGCTCACTAGGGTCAAACCAACAACTCAAAGAGACATGAAGAACTGTGTATATCAGATACCATGTGAATGTGGCAATTCCTACATTGGCGAAACAAAGAGACCTCTTGACGTAAGGATCAAAGAACACCAAAAATGCACATCTCGAGGAGAAACAGAAAAATCTGGTGCCGCCAACCATGCCTGGACTCATGGACACCACAAAAAATGGTCTGAACCTAAAATACTACACCGAGAATAACATTGAAGGAAATGGAAATTCAGAGAAGCCGCAGTCATACATCAGAACCCGTGTTGTTTTAGTAAACCATCTTTAGATATCAGAAAAGTGTGAAAACCACTTCTTAGTAATTGTAAACTAAAACTAAATGCAGCATAAAAAAATGGGATTTTGCCATAGCAGGCATGACTGCTTTTGAGTCTTCCTTGAAACCACAACAAGTTCGTGCGGCTCACTGGTTTAAATGTATCAAATTAAGGTGGAAAATTTTTGAAATGACTCAGATTTATAAAATAAGAGTTTATTTTTAAATTTGTCGCAAATACCACCGCGAACTGATCAAAACAATATTAATAGTCGGTGAGCCCACTGGGTTTTCGTAGGTGAAGAAGAGACATGAATCCACCATAATTTTTTATAAGTATTTTGTTGCCCTGATTATGAATATCATCGGTGGATTCTCGAAAAATGGTTAGGAAATTTGAAAGAGATTTTTTTATTTAGATCGCGTGAAATTCCGGGAGTTGCGTCAACTTGTATTGAGTTTTTTTTTGTATAGTTTCTAATAAGTTACTTGAAGGATTCACTTTTGTTATGGTGAGGTGTACTTGCCTGCTCTGTACTGATACAAATCATTGAGCGAAACCGGTCTATAGACAGCGGTACGTTTGATTCCTAACTAGAACAAAGCATGCCTGTCCTTATAAGGCTTACTCAGTTGGTTTCTTCTAAATATGCATTCATTTAATCACATCGTATATTGAATAAAATATTTATTTAATGTTGCTTGAAACTAAATACATTTTTTGAAGTCTAGAATTTTATGCATAAAGTTTGTTATAAAGTAATTTTACCTTTTTCGGCTGTTACATTCAAGCGATGAAACATAATATCCCTGTGAAAATCGGCAGCGTCGCATATTCGACACCTACCTTGGTTAGTACTCATTGAATTTATACTTTTTTTTATTTGCTTGACTAATAATGCACAAATCAGTGTTAAAAAATTTTATTTTTTGGATTTATTCATTTTGCTACTATCAGCAACTTGTTTATTTCGAACATAAAACTCGACATAGAAACTACAGGTAGTAGCGTCATTAACAAGTAATATCCTGAATAGTTATTAGCTAGCGAAAACATTAGTACAGTCATAATTGTTTTAATCGCTGAATCTCAGGTTAAAAATACTGTCTGGTGTGGTATTAACAACATGTGTACAATGTACTTACTACAGTACGATAATATATTATCTTTATAATGTCATTTTTTTAAACAGAGATTGTAATTATTATGCAGAACAGATATCAACTCGATATTTTACAATGCACAAAAAAAACAATTACTGAAGAACAGATTAAATGGCCATAAATATACGAAAAACACCTCAACAGCGTTAAACAAACACACACACACAGGACGAAAAACATACTTTTGATTATAACAGTACCTTAATTAAAAACAAAGATATGAATTACCAAAAATTACAGATAAAGGAAATGATTGAAATTAAAAAAGGTAAAAACACTGTTAACGACAGAACAGCGGGAAATTTGAGCCACATTTACACAAGCCTAATTTAAACAAAAATATTAAGTATTCGATCCTGTCAAATAAAAATCAAAAATTGAATATCCTCTTAAACATAAAAGAAAACGTATACCTTATTTTGTTTTTTTGTGCATTGTAAAATATAAAAAATAAAACACACTCGCATTCCATGTATCCTCAGTAGACGATGTAAAGATTAAATTTCATTAGTGATAGAGTAACAAAATGTCAAGGTGTGTACCGGTAAAATTAAATATTTTTAAAAATTTAAATACTGTTTTTAAATTGTCTTGTTTGTTTTTTAAATATGTAGATATGTTTCTTATGTGAATGTTTTAATTATATAAAAATATTTTTGGGAAGGAAAGAATTTTGAAAATGCCTTAAATAAAGGGCGAAACGTCAATTGTTTTGGATTTTTGTTAAATATAGAATCTAAACCCAAGAAAAGGCAAAATAAAGAAAAAAACTCTGTTTCTTCCTAGTATGGGACTCGTCAGGCTACCGCAATCGGTATAAACGAAATGCGCTACCCAAAGGATAGGGGTCGCAGTTTTTACAAACTTTGTTAATTTGTGTGGTTCTTGTGTTATCAAGTGAACCATCGAGATGTTGCCTTTGTCGCCATGTTTGCTGTTTTTGATTTTAAATTCATCTTTATAGGATACAAAGGCGAGATGATGGTTTGTACCGAATGCGGTGGCCTGACGAGTCCCATACTAGGATGAAACAGCGCTGTCGCCATCTTTCGGACCTGGAGTTTTTCCATACTGTGGAGTGCTCCGCACTTTTTAACATATATATATATATATATATATATATATATATATATATATATATATATATATATATATATATATATATATATATATATTCCTGTTTTTCTTGCACCATTTATTATATGTATCAATATGTTTTTTTTTGTATTCTTGGGGTCAGGTTCATAGGTGGATGTTAAAAAACAACGTGTTTTGACGTTTCGCCTTTTGTTTAAGGCATTTTCAAAAAGTGTTTTTATATTATTTTCCTTAATTTAATAATACCAATAACATTTTTCTTGGTCAAACAATCTAAAAGTTAAAATACACGAATTATGTTTAAAATTCCACACATTAACAGAAAAAGTTTAAAGGTTAAAAGACAATTTAAAAAAAAAATTAAAAACTTATTTTACAATTAAAAACTTTATATGATTTTAAAAATATTTATAACCAAGAAGGTCTAAGAGTTAGACCCGATCTGGTTGCCTTGAAAATTAGATGTTCTAGTTGACCAGTTTTGTTTTTCTTATAATATTGTTTTAATTGTATTTTAAAGGTTCAAAACTTGCTTGACTTATTGTTTCCCTTATCAATTTAAATTCTCTACTGTCAATCTAGACCGGTCTTAAAATTAAACCATGTTAGTGAATTAGGGGGTTAAATTTTTACAAAAATGTGTAGGTACGCACCTTGAGCTTGCCATTTCTATTTCGATACTAAATGATAAAATGTATTGATTGTGGTATTGGAAAAACAATTCTTTTTTTATTACATTATTTTTTAAATCATTTATTCTTTAATATAAAAAAAACAAAGACTCCATAAGTAAAGGAACACAGAAAGGATATGATGGAACGAAGTTTGCAGTTACTGTACGCATTTTACTTCATATATATATATATATATATATATATATATATATATATATATATATATATATATATATATATATATATGTTGTTATAATGGATTATGTACACGAGGTGAGCGCCTTTAAGTAGACTTCCACTTCCCTTCATACACGGCGACGCTTACGTTATAATTAGTGAAATGCTATTTGTTTATAGCGTTAAAAAACGATAAAAATACTATATTTTCCCATTGCGAATAATCCCAGCATGTAATTCATGACGAACTATGTATTGCTGAGCGCAGAATATTTATTTAATCAAAAATTATTCATGTTGAAAAGTAGCAAAAATACCATTTTTCAAATGGCATTTTTTGCTACTGGAAAAATCACAAGAAGCATTTTTTGCTTAGAATCGACCGAAAAAAAAGAAAATATTTTTTAAAACAATTTCAGGGAGTCAAAATACATATAAAAAAACTTTAGTGGGGCCATGTCTCTTTATCAGCTACGAAACCTACTTGGCTCCCGGACTATAAATAATCTTCCCCTATCTTAAATTTATATATATATATATATATATATATATATATATATATATATATATATGTTTATGCGGCTTTCACGGATTCCTCCGTATGAGATGTAATAGCAGTGGATATATCCACATTATGCCGTTGTAGTGCTGAAATCACATTCAGCAGAAGTACAACTATATACAGCTCCGTGTAAGAATGAAGTAAAATGCGCCATCCGGCGGGAGATCGGCGAAGCCGCGTTCAGTATTTGCATGCTTCCTTCCGATCTGTCCTTTGCACAGCCAGGTGCATGTCGGTACCCTGATGAGTCTAGTAGAGACGAAACATGTACCTCTGCCGAATCACTGTGGCGTTTTGACTTTCTTCTCGGTATGGTGGTACAGGTAGGCCATTATCTCGATGGTGGTGGAATAGGATAAATTGTGTTCCTTAGCAATTTGTTCAAACTATGCAATCTCTAACACGGAAAGGATATGGTTGGAACGAAGTTTGCATTTACTGTTCGCATTTTACGTCATATATATATATATATATATATATATATATATATATATATATATATTATATATATATATTATATATATATATATATATATATATATATATATATATATATATATATATATGAAATAGAATGCGAAACAGTGAATGCAAACTTCGCTCCATCATATCCTTTCTGTGTTAGAGGTTGCACAGTTAGAATAAATTGTAATAAAATACAATTCATCCTATTCCACCACCATCGAGATGGTGGCCTACCTGTACCACCATACCGAGAAGAAAGTCAAAGCTTACCCTCCCGGAGGAATCCGTGAAAGCCGTATAAACATATATATATATATATATATATATATATATATATATATATATATATATATATATATATAGGTAGAAATTATCGAAATAAGCGACACATGAGTTTGTCGGGGAGGATTTTCATGCAAAGTAGTGTTATGAAAAATTAAACACAATTAACACAGGACCCGTCAAGATCAAATAAATTCAGAAAATAAAAAGAAAACACGTTTTTTAACATTAATCAACAATAAAAAAATTTTTGTCGGTGAGTTAACTTTCTTATTATTCTTTTCTTATTTGATCAAAACAGGATATTTCATACTTATTGTATACTTGTTCATCCAACTTTCGAAATTAAGAAAAGAATACATCGAAAGTTATTCTTTATTGATTGTTGGAAGTGTTTTCCTTTATAATGGTGGAATAAGCACTTTTCGTCATTCGTTAAGCGATGAATCAGCTATAAAAATATCTAAAAATTAATTTCCGAACAACTCTTTTAAAATAAAAGTTGATTTAAATATAAGAAAAAAACTTCAAACTTAACGTGATAAAGATTTTTACTGAATATAAGAATAAAACGTTCGAAGCAATGAAGTTGACTGACTTTTTTTGTGAAATAGAAGCCGTATTTAAAAGGCAAGGGATCGCTACACGACCCTTATTTCGAGTTTTAAAATTAACGACGTTATTGGAAATTATGCTCTCTTAACGTTTCCTTTTATGTCTTGTCTTAGTTAACATTCAAACGTCGTTCCTCCTTCAAAACCAGGAATCATAACTTAAAATGTATTCTGCTTTGAATTTTAAAAAATTCTTTTGCCAAAGAACTCTACATTTGATTTATAGATTCTCTTGTGCAACATAAATTTTAGAATAAGTTTTGCAGTACGTATTACTACGATTTTTAAAGTATTAAGTTATAAAAGGAAAGTTAAGGGAAATATGGAGTCGACTAAAATAACGAATTTTATTTTCTAAAATATAATATGGACAACATGGATACTTTTATAATAATAACGACTTCAGATAGCTTTAATCTCTTATTTACGGGATAATTCCTCTTTGATCAATTGAAAAATCGATTATTTTTTACGTTTCTCAAAGGTATCAAAATTCTAGAAAGATCGAACCATAATAAACTCCATTTTTTCCTCCTCTACAAGTTACAATGTGAGTGCATGTTCCAATTTTGCCACGCGCACGCTAACTTTGCCGCTTATACTTTCTCTTTCGATAGAGCAGGTACTCTGGGTTGTAAATCCCTCATTGTTACTATCTCCACCTGTAGTTTAGGATTATATTTCAAATATGAAACGTTAATGGACACATTTCAGAGCGGAAACAGACGTTTAAATATAGTTCGCGTTTTTCTCGAAACAACATTTTGTCGGTCGGCGGGAATACTTTTTCAAAAACTATTTTTGAAACGATTGCCTTTAAATTTTTACCACTTATTCCCTACATTATTAGCTAGACCAAAGATTTGCATATCTACTATTTTTCAGACAAAAATTCACGAAAAAAAACTTTTTTTTCAATTTTTTGTTCAAATATCCTCCATTTTGTCATATTTGCATAAAATTGGCTAAATCTGCTACCTGCTAGAACTATACTCATACAAAATACAGAAATTACTTTTTTGTGTCAGAGGTTTCTACGAGGAGCTATATTTTATAGCATTTTTTAAACAAAGGAACATTAATAATTAAAAAAAAATGCACATACCCAAAAAAAATTATATCGATATCTAAAATAAGTTTTCTGAAAATTTTGTATTTTTAGAGCGTAAAAAGAAGAATGATTCATTAAAATTCCAGGAAGTAACACTACCTTTTACCCCACCCAATTCAGGCTACTTTTGGCCTAATTCGTCTGGAGTAGTTTACGAATTTGCCATCTCATTTCCTATATTTACTAAAATTTCGCCAAAATCCTCTATGTATGCCGAAAACCGCCATTTTGTTCATATGAAGGGTATCTGGTATTGTCGTCAAAATAAGTCCATTTAAGGCAACTTAGTTATATCCGATACCTCTTCGTTTAGGCTTTAAGTCCAAGTTTTAAGAAAATATTGATTTTCCCCAAATTTTTTGAAAACGTGGTAATTGAATTCGATGTGTGGTCCAACACTAAAATAGTGGTATAGCGATTGGATATAAAATGGTGTAAGCAAAAATATTTTCATTTACATGAATACACCAATTTGGTGTAATAATAAGAAAAAATTTAAAATAAATGTTAGAAGTACGTGTATGTGTTTTAAAAAAATTGAAAAAACTAACTAAAAAGAAAACACTAATTGAACAAATATACAAAATTGACGTTATTTTGCTAAATACACTTATTAACACTTTTTAAAAAATGAAATTAGACTTTAATTAATATCTCAGGATTATTAAAAAAGTTTTTAGCGTTTAAAATGCTCATCAATAATTCTTCGCGAATATTTTCCGGAATCTTGTATTCTTCTGTTTTAAGAAGGGCTCACAAAAAAGTCACACATATTTAACTCCGGAGAACGTGGTGATCATCTTGTTGGTGCCTCATTGCCCCTTCCAATCCATCGATTAGGATATTGGACGCGTAAATATTGCCTAAAAGCAACGGAAAAATGGGGTAGGGCACCATCATGCAGATACCATAGTTCTCGCCGAAGTAAAATAGACAAATTTTCTAAAAGAACTGATAATGTGTTTTACAAAAAATTTATATAAATATTTCCTTTTATCCTGTCTGGAATCACACCAGGACCAATAAGGTAACAATCAATAATACCTGCTCAAACATTTATGTTAATGTTATGCTGATAGTGTGCAACTTTAATGGCATATGAATTTTCATCCGTTAATAATGTTCTTTGTGCAGGTTGGTAATTCGTCAGTAAACAAAATTTTTATACCAAAATTTGGATCATGAATTCTTTGTTTTCGAATAAATTCACAAAATGTAAGGCCCATAAGGGGATCAATCGGTAAAAGTTTCTAAACCTTTTGAACGTGATATGAATATAATAACTGTTTTTTTAAAATATCATTTACAATGATTTCAGGGATATTCAAGTAACAAACCAAATAACACTGGATTCTTCTTCACCTCTTTCCAAAATTTCCTCTTCTTTTTTTGACTGTTCGATTTGCTTGAAAACGACCTCTATTTTCAAATGTTTCCCCAAAGTTGCTTGTTTTTCGGAGATAACACTTAATATTGGCAAATATTTGATAGTTTGGTATTCGTCGGTTAGGAAATATCTCAATGTAAACACTTCTACGCCCATTTCCTTCACAAAACCCATACACCAGGAGCATGTCAACCTTTTTGGAGTGAGTGTAGTTGTCCATGTTTCATAGTAAAATCCGCTTCAAAATTTAGAATGTTGATTCTTTAGTCAACTTCTTAGACAGTTTGTTTGAAGGTTGTAGACAATGTTGAAGATTGACAAAAATATGATTGTCGGACTTGCATTGTTTTTATTTTTGTTTATATTTACGACGTTACGATTAAGTTGTATCTCTAATCGTTATCAAGTATAAACTGAATGTTTTGTCTTAAGGCTACGAGCTTATATTGGGACTGTGTCCATTGAAGCGCAAAGTTTCGCTTCACTTTACACACCTCAATGATTTGATGTTACAAAGTAGTGGTTGCCAAAGATTAGATATTTCAACACTGAATATACTAAAGATTCCATTATTATTTTTAATGTAAACAGCTTCTATAAATTTTCTTTTTTTCATGTTGGGTTCCATATACATATATATATATATATATATATATATATATATATATATATATATATATATATATATATATATATATATATATATATTGCCGCAGCTTCAAACCATTTTATATGGTGTTATTTATCCCAGTCATGTTCTGCAATACCTGATCTCGACGTTTTCCTTTTTTTGTGTATGAGTTTTATGTTCACTTTGTAAACACATTCTTTCTTATCGGTAGTTTTTGTTTTTGTTAAATAAGCTCTAAGTGTATTTCCTGATTTAAAGGTTGTTTTTATATTATAACTTCTGGCAATTCGTCTTATTTTCTCCGAGGTTCCCTTAATGTATGAAAGTGTGAAGAAGGAATATGTTTCTTGCTGTCCAGTGGTCGTTGTTCGAAAGTTATTTATAACATCGTCAATTAATTTTAAAGGATAACCATTCTGTTGTAAATCGAATTTAATGTTTTGCTACCTCTTTTTTCAATGAATCAGCATTATTGCATATAGATATAGCGGGATTATAGAGGTTGCGTATAATTCCCCGTTTTGTTACAACAGAATGATTGGAACTATGATTAAGATATTGTCCAGTATGTGTTGGCTTTCTGTATACTGAAGCTTTAATAGTTTCATTTGAACGGTTCACCATGACATCTAGGAAGGACAATTGATCAGTTACCTCTTTTTCCATTGTTAACTTAATTGTAGGTCGAATGGTGTTTACATGTTCCAAGAAATCTTGATCATTGCCCTTCCAAACGATAAAGTATTATCGACATATCTGAACAAGACTTTCGATTGCACAGTTACTGTGTCTATGGCATCAATTTTGAACCATTCCATATATATATATATATATTATATATATATATATATATATATATATATATATATATATATTGGCGACGACTGGAGAAAGTAAACAACCCATCAGAAGCCCGTCGTCCTGAGCGTAGAACTTGTCCTTTACTTGAAAGGAAGCAGGCAACAGCCCAAAAGGTCCATCACTCCGTCCAGTGGTAACGTGGTTCGATATGATAATGTTGTATCATTAGAAAGTCTAGTTTTGACTATGTCTAGTGATTCCCCTAATGGTACATTAGTATACAGACTTTCCACATCAAATAGATTAATACTACTAATAATGTTCGCGAATGTGTGGAATTTTTAACATATGTGTTCGTCTTACCCTCTAAAGGTTGTATGAATTTTAAAAGAAACTTCCTCAGGGCATTTGTTGGGATCCTCTGAAGCTGGTTATTGGTCTTAATGGTATGTTCGTTCTATAAATTTTCGGTAGTCCGTCAAGGTGTGGTGGCTTACTACGCTAGGCACTATATAAGCCCGATCAGAGATACAATTTAATCGAAACGTCGTGAAAATAAACAAAAATAAAGACAATGCAAGTTCGACAGCATATTTTAGTCATTTTTAGACAGTGATGCCGATTTATCAATAGTCAAATTATTAAATGCGATAGCAATAAAGTCACTAGAAAAATCATTGTTACATGTATTTTTTATTATTACAGTTAATTAAGGGGGGCAATACATGTAAATTTTTTTAAAAAATGTTAATTTCATATTCATTTAAAAAATATATATTATTTATTAAACAAATTTTGAATATGAAATCCTTAAAGTACATGTCAAAAAGTACTTGAAAATATTTTTTTTATAATTTTTCAATACAAAATGGCGACGATGCGAGCGAATGACAAAAACACCTCGAAAAACGCCTTGTGCAACTTAACGTTTTTTCCGGTGAACCTGCAACATTCAGAAAAAAAATATTTTAATGAGATGTATAGTTCATAGGTTAACCAGTAAAGTTTATAAAAAAAAAATGAAATTTTTGCATTAATTTTAGTTTAAACAAAAAAATCGATTATTTTTCAAAAAAATCGTTTTTTAAACATTAATAAACAAATTATTTTTCCGGAATTACAAAAACATGTAGGTTCAACTAGAAGATAATACTATTTTGTAGATGTGGTATAAATTTGAGCTAAATCGATTGAATATTTTTCGAGATATTTTGCACAAAAGTTGAAAAAGTACTACTTTGAGAAAAACGCGTTTAAAGTTCGCGGTAGATAAAAATCATTGGTTATTAGTTGTTATTGTAGCTTACTCGTTCGTCAGCAATTCCAGCTCATAGAGCAGCCCTTCAGCCTCCTTGCGCATTTCATTAGTGTGATTTATAAGAATTTGGAAGGGATACACAATTGGAGAACCGCCCATAACGCTGAAGAGAAAATAGGCTGGGACGCGGGGCAGGTATGCTCGACCTGCTGAGGAACGCCGCGCTGCCTATAACTAACTATAACTCGAAAACTAATACGAATATCGGTTTAAAAGTTCTTTTGGCGTATTCTGCAGAGCATTTAGAACATTTTAACATAATCAAAAAATAATGGAAAACAACAAAAAAAACCATGGTTTACAAATGAAGTGAAATTCTTAGCAGCAGAAAAGAGAAAATCATATTTGAAGTATAGAAGCAAAACAATCACATACGGGGAATACAAAATAACCAGGAACAGAGTAAACGATAGCATCCAATTAATTAAGCGAGGAAAAGTTCTCAACTGACATGGAGCATAATCTTTATGGAGGGCAGAGAAAAGTCTGGAATATGCTAAGAAACCGCAAAAAACCCGTGAAGAATACATTCAAACCACTGCAATAACAACAGAACAATGGGAGAAGTACTTTCACAATTTGTACGACAGCATTGCACCCGCAATAACACAGGAAACCCAGGATGAATATGCGGAAAGAAATCAGGCTCCAAAATGGATTATCACAAAGGAAGAAATAAAAACAGCAGCCACCAAATTAAAAAATCGAAAAGCCCCTGGACCAGATGGCATAACAAATGAAATGCTCAAATATGGTGGAATGGCACTACTAGAAGAGTTACATTCCCTCTATAGAAAAATACTCAACGAGGAGAAAACACCAGAAAAATGGAGGGAAAGCTTGACCATACCCATATTCAAGAAAGGCAACAAAACTGACCCGAACAACTACAGGGGAATAACACTTCTAAGCTCAACCGCCAAGCCACTAACGAAGATCATAGCAAAAAAACATAGAATCTAGCGGAATCAGTGAGGAGCAGCAAGGCTTCAGACAAAACAGATCAACAACTGACGCCATATTTATAATTCGCCAAATTACAGAGAAAGCCATCGAATACAACAAAGAGGCATATATGTGTTTTGTCGACCTCACAAAAGCCTTCGACAGGATCAGACTTCATGACGTTCTCGAACTACTTAAGGACAGAAACATATGTCATAACATCCTGGAAGTAATTAAAGACTTAAACAGCAGAAATACAACGAAAATTAAAGTAGACAACAAGACATCGAACCAAATTCCAATATCTACCGGCATAAGGCAGGGAGACAGCCTCAGTCCAATTCTATTCGATGTCATTATGGACGAAATTATCAGAGAGGTGAAAGAGGCCGGTAGAGGATATAGAATGGGAAAAGAAGAACTAAAGATAATTTGCTATGCCGATGATGCAGTACTGATATCGGAAGACGAAGACAACCTCCAACGGCTCCTGTACAAGTTTGAAAAGACCGCTGAAAAATTTAACATGACAATCTCCATAGGAAAAACCCAATCTCTCACGATCAGTAAAGAACCAAGAAGATGTAAGCTCGCTGTACACAATCAAAGCATCGAACAGGTCATGTCATTTAAATACCTGGGAGCAAACATCACCAGCAATAGAAACTTAAAAGTAGAAGTTCAAGAACAAACAACCAAAGCTGCCGTAATGTCAGGATACCTACCTGATATTATATGGAGAAATAATCATATGACGACACAAAGTAAGATCAGAATATATAAGACCTGCATACGACCCATAATGACTTATGCCATCGAAACAAGAGCAGACACATCAGCAACCAAAAGACTACTCCAGACAACTGAGATGAGAACGCTAAGAAGTATCACGGGTCAGAAAAAGATGTGAAATACAGGACGTCGTAAGATGGGGCAGAGGAAGAAGGAGAGCATGGAGGGATCATGTCGACAGGATGACCGACGACCGAGTGGCAAAAATTGCAAAAGAAGGAATACCAAACTCCTCAAGGCTTCCTGGTCGACCACCTAAAAGATGGAAAGAGAGCTGGACATCGATGTCACAGGAACAAGAATAAACGAGATGCATTGACAGTCAATACAGGACAAAGTCCTATACTAATAATAAGAAGAAGAAGAAAAAAAAACGATTTTTTTTGAACAGTTAAATGTATCGCCCTCCTTAATGTATGCATGTAATTGAAAATATTTTTTTCCTAGCGAAACCGCTCATCCAACAAAAATTTTTTAAGAGATAAAAAAGCTTACAAATACATGCGATTATTCGATAAAAATATCTAGGTTGTCATAACGTTGATGTCATAAAAAATTAGAAGCGATGTTTTCAAATTATGTCATTTACACTACACCGGTCGCTATACAACTAGAAAGCGTCATATTATAGTGTTGGACCACACACCAAAAATCATTAAATTCATTTACCATGTTTTCAAGAAATTTGCTAAATCAATATTTTCTTAATTTGATGTCTTCTACCGCCTAAACGAAGCAGTATCGGATATAACTAAGTTGACTTAAATCGACCCATTTTGACACCCTGTATAAATGAAATGATTTAATGTTTCTCTCTGTTTGTATCCAAAACAACTTTTAGGCAACAAATAATAACTGAACTTGGTTTAGTGGAAAACGTGTAATTAACACCCTATCATTACCACAAATTAATAATTCCCATTGGCTTAATGAAAATTTGACAAGCTATTCCAGAACATAATTTATTTGCTCGAATTATATGCAAATGGGGTATCTCCCTTTGGTTGTCATAATTTCAATAAGCATATCCAGTATTGGTAAACTTTGTTAATAAATATATTTTATTTGGGCTAATTCATAGTACGGGATGTTTCATTTTCGAGAATTTAGGGAGTATTGGGGTTATTATTAGGGATTGTGTTGCGGTTTTTACTTTAGTGTCCTACTTCTTAACGAAATGAAAGGCTCCGGTGTCAAATCTTCGTTTTTTAGGCACATCGTTATGTGTTAATTTTCAAAAAGGTAAAAACTAATTTTTACATGTAGGGTTTAGGGGAGCAATCAGTTTTTTTTCTAAAAAGTTAAGTTTTTGAGATATTAACCACACTTATGGTTTTTTAAATAGGACACCCTGTATATTATTTTAGATGTTGATTAAGTATAATTTAGGCCTTTCAAAAATATGTAATATGTTTATTTTAGTTTGAAAAACAAGATCAGAATTCGATATTTTCAATAATTTACTTTATTTGTAACGGCAGGCCATGGCCAATTTATAGAAAACAAAAGACAGATGTTCAAAACTTCACAGTTTTGTCAGATTGTTATTATTTATGTAACGGAAAGTATGATATGTTGGTATTTTTTATACAAAGCAATGAAAGTCCCCAAGAAGCTTCTGAATTATATTTCAATTGGTGATGTATTTAAAGCGTTATCATTAGGATAACTTCTCAAATCTGGCGATCATTTTTGTTCATGTTAGGTATCCAGAAAGAAGGCAACCCTTTCCAGACATATTTGCTCGTTTAAAAAGAAATTTAGTTTATTCAGCGGCGTCCCAAGACATGCGTGAAAGAAGACAGGGAGAGAAAAGAAGCAAATGTGTTATTTTACGCGGCTACAACAACTTCATCATTCTGTAGAAAAATTGAGAAACAAATTGGTGTAGCAAAATGTGACGCTGAAAGAATTTTGAAAAACATAAATACCATCCATATAAATTTAAAATAGTGCAACATTTACACCATGGAGATGATGAGCGTCGAGTAACGTTTTGTCAATGGTATTTAGAACAAATACGCAGCAACGAATCTTTTGACCCCCACGATCTTCCGATCTCCCCGTTTTGGATTTTTTTTGTGGGTTTTTATTCAAAATCAAGTGTATAAGACACGACATAAAGATATAGCGGAACTTTCTGGGGCAGTTCTTTTGGCCTTCCAAACTCTTCATAACAGACCTATGCTTCTTTTAAATGGGATTAGAAGAATAACAAAACTGTGCCGATATTGCATTCGAGAAAACAGCCGTCATTTTGAAAACCATCTTTTAAAAAAATCTTGGTTGTTTTTAGTTTCAGTGTTTCTTTTTGTTTTTGTTACTTTAGTTTTATGAAATAATGTGATTCTTTTTTCTTTGCAATCAAATTTCAATATTCTGGTTTTATAATAACAATATTGTTTGAAGTAAAAAATTGTAATAATAATTAAGTGTTGCAAAAACATCACCCTCGGAGTGCTATTGAACGTACAATGCTTCCAAGACATCAAGAAGGAAGAAGATTGGTGGATATTGGTAAGCAGCTCGACCAACATATCTCATATTTCCACAGGTTAGCGGCCTCTTCCACACTACATCGAGCAATATGCGAGGCAGGCGATTCAATGCTGCTACAGCTGAGGGAACAGGATATTGCTTCTCGCCACCAAACAGACCAAGAGAAGTTACAAACCTGGCTACAGAAGCCACTTCATGGACGGCACCCAAATGAGATCAATCAGGACAATGTCGACAACTCAGCGTCGAGGTACTGGTTGATTTCAAGACAGATTTTTCCGGAAACGGAGGGCTTCTTGTTAGATATCCAAGACCAGGTTATTCCGACGAAGAACTGTCGAAAGTTCATCATTAGAGATCCCTCAATAGAAAATCACCAATGTAGATATGGCTGTCGAACATCACAGACAATCCAGCACATATCTGGGGGATGCCAAGCGTTTGCCGCAACCGAGTGTAAGGAAAGACACGATTCAGCTGCTAAGATACTGCACCAAGAGTTAGCAGATAAGTGAAACCTATTGCAGGTAGGAAAAGTCCCATAATACAAATACAATCCGGAGCTTATTCTTGAGAAGAGCCAGTTCAAGTTATATTGGGACCGGACGGTTCTGACGGATCAGACAGTTGCTCATAATAGACCAGATATTATACTAACAGGTAAAATTTCTAGGCGAACTACACTAATCGACATTACTGTACCTAACAACAACAACCTACAGCCAAAGTGCGAGAAAATCGCCAAATATAGGGATCTAGAGGTGCAAATCCGAAGACAATGGGCAATGAACAGTGTCCAAACGATTCCCATAATATTGTCATCAACTGGAGTGATACCAAAGAACCCCCTGCAGAACATCAACGGACTGGGCCTTAGTGAGCATCTGTATAAACCGATGCAAAAAGCAGTTCTCCTTTCAACCGCGTGAACCATCCGAAAGTTCGTAGGAAATACAGCAAAACACGTCACCCCTAAGACACGATAACACGGAAATGGTTCCCACAGAGCTTCATAATTTTGATATCTTTGTATACCTGGTATGAGTCAATATCCCCTGGAGGGAGTACGATACCGTTTGTGTTAAGTGTTTACAATTGAAAATATAGAAAAACATTAAACTTAACTTTTAAAATGTCTAATCTTTGGTATAATTACTATTGTCAAAATTTAGCATTTGTTTCTGATAAATTGGCCATGGCATATTGTTACAAATAAAGTAAATTATTGAAAAAATGGAAAACTAATCATATATATTTAAAAAGCCTAGATTATACCTATGTCCTATTTAAAAAATCAGAAATTTGGTTAATATCTCAAAAACTAAACTTTTTAGGAAAAAACTGACTGCGCCACTGAACTCCACGTAAAAAACTCTATAAAAATAAGTTTTTACCTTTTTGATAAATTAACGCATAACGGAAATACGAGATATGCCTAAAAACGAAGATTTTCGAAATCACCCTGTAGATTAAAAACTAAAAGATCCATGACAAATTTGACACCGGAATCTTTCGTTTCGTTAAAAAGTAGCAGAGTAAAGTGAAAACCGCCACACTATATCTTTGATAATAACTCCATTACCCCCTAAAAGTGTCGAAAATGGGACACCCCATACATAGTAAATTTAAATCAGCCGAGAGTTCGTTACCCAATTCATTTAATTAGATACAGTGAAAATTTTATTTTTAACCAAGACTTTAACCCTACAACATTTGTACATATTACCTTAAAAACAAATATGATTCTAATTTTAGGTGTTACTACTGTTAAATAATATTGCATGGTAATATAGAATTGTTAAAAGCTTTAATTAGATTAGAATAGTATTGTTTTTGTTTTTTGATTTTTGATTTTTTGCACACCTCGTAAATTTAGACACTAGCACCCAAACGATGGAAGAAGAAGTTCAAGTCTTTTTGCGAAGAATAACGAAACTGGAAAGTCTCTTGAAAGAATTATACATGAAATGTACTAGCACGGACGAAGGAAATACAACTTTGAAACTTTTAAACAAATGTTCCAAGATTTTTGAATCCGTAAGCAATGAGAAGTCTTTAAATGCAGGTGGAAGATTTGAATGGGTCAGCTCAGTATTAGTCAAGGTAAATGAAATCAAATTTTAAACCCTAAAAGTAAAAGCCTAAAAAATCATTTTGTTTTATTACTGAACCTGCAAAAATGGAGAACTTTATTTATTTTCGGAATACAACTATTTCTCCTAAATATTACGAGGCTATATCGCAAGGTTCTTATCCTTAATATCCCTATATAAGCGTTTATTTGTTGACATATCTAATATAATACGACAATATCATAAGCAAACAGAACTGGCCCACTGTAAGATTTAAATTTCATGGCAATTAAATCGGATTTGAACCTTAAATCTTCTTAGTGAATCTGGCTGTTATTGTTTAAATTTGGATCTGTTAATACTGTTTAACCGAGGACTGACAATTTTTGCTCAAAATAATACCTCTTAGATTACCTAATTTATTATTTTCTTTATACTGAATGACCCAGAAAACTTCTGCGTTTAGTTCACGTGAAAGTAAGGTCATTTGTTCATCTATTTTTTTTCCCAAAATAAATTTTGTTCGGCTTAAAAAAACGTAATCAAATCTTTTTCAAAGTTGTAAAAAATAAACACTCTTAAAATGATTTAAAATTTTTTTTAATGATATACCCCATAGATAAAATATTTACTAGATCCGCAAAGTTTGATCTCAAAAATGGCCAATTTACGATGATAAAACGTAAACATCGTAGAACAACGGTTGACATGCGCACTACAAAATGATCAGCTGACCATCGACAGGACCGAACTTCGAAAATCTATTTAGTTAGTTTAGTTAATCATAAAAGGTGTATGAATGAAGCAAGTTGTTAGAGTTGCAAACTTTACTAAAGAAATAGGTCTCATCTAATTTTCTTGTTTTGGGAGTCACATCATATGAGCATAAATAATATCGGAAGCAGAAAGGAATAATCCGATCAGTGTCTGTACCGATGGGAGTTACTTCAGTCCTTTCTTCTACTGGGAAAGTAAAATTCTGAAGAAAATGTGTCTTACTATTTGTCTAAACTACTACTACTACTACGGCGCTACGAAACAACCGATGTATAATAAGAACTCACTTATGCGCATATCCTTATCTGTTCACGATCCAAAAATATGACTGGAACCCAATGTGCAGAAATGCACTTTTTCGCCCATGGTTTGCCGTTTTTTGGCTGGAACAGCCGACAAGAGTAGGGGTCCATAGTAGAGGTCAGTGGTATACCCTGGTTATTTTTTACCAAATTTTAGAATTCGATAGATATTTTAAATATAATATGATCTTTTATTATTTATTTTTTTCTTTGATTTCAAAAAATAAGCCATTTTCGAGATAAATGCAATTGAACATTTAACAATTTAAATTGCGGTAAGTGACTCTGACTTCTAAGTAATAATAACGACTTGAACTTACAAGCAAATGTTTTTTTTTTCTAAAAAAGAAACATTTTTATTTAAAAATAATTCTTGATTCCAAAAAAAGGAGAATACTTATCCGAAAAAAAAAATATTGAACTGGAAAAAAATGTTCTCTAATTTAATTCATCAAGACTCATTATAATCACCTTGAACTTCAATATATTCTCATGCCCAATGGATGAAAATCTCACCATAGAACCATAGTATTTTATTATTATTCGTATTCCTGTCTGGTCTCAATCGGAGCGGTATAAACTAAATTTTTCAAATGACCCCATAGCTAAAAATCCAAAGTATTAAAATCTGACTTAGGAACAAGTCCAGCATCGTTCATCAAAATTTTAATTATTGCTATTTCTTTCCAAAAACCAGTTTGTTAAACGTTCTCTAGCAGTTAGCTATACTTAAAGCGTGTACGTTTTGAAGATAAAAAATTTGCTCCAAGAATTAAATCGAAATGCCATTATTTTGGTACTTAAGGATAGATGTTGCATCCAGAACATGTTGTAATTCAACAGTATGGATCGCCCAATACATAAAATAAACGCCTTTTTCTTCTTCTTCTCCTTCTTTCTTAACACATATTTGTTCATTCCTGAACATAAGTCTTTCTCAATTTTTCCCACCTGTCCCTGTCCTTGTACCACACCAATTCATTGTTTACCCGCTACCTGTCTAATAATGTCTACTCATCGCTTTTTTGGTCGTTCCACACTTCTTTTTTTCTACCTAAGTCTCCATTCTGTTGTATATGCCCATCTCTACTTCGTCCTCTTCTTCCATCATGTTTATAATCTTTGTTTTCTTCCTGATTTCTTCAGTTCTTATCGTATAAAGTAAAGAAATACCAAATATGGTCCGTTCCATAGCCCTTTGTCATATCCTAAGCTTTTGGACAAATGCTTTTGTAAGGCATATTATTTCTAATCCGTAAATGCCAACTGGCAGGACCCAGATTTTATAAACTTTGGTTTGGTGGGGATTGAGTTTTTGGGAGAATATGCCAGTTTTCCAAATGTTGCCCATGGCAGTCTGATTCGCCTGGTGTCTCAACATTTATATATATATATATATATATATATATATATATATATATATATATGTTTTGCTATAATTCATTTTCAAACTTATCTTTCTGGAAGCTTCATTCAACTCACGAAACCTATTATATTTAGTTCGCTTTTGACGCCCTTTTTCCCCATTCTAATTTTTTGAAGCCATCTTTGAAACAGCTTAGGAGAAATGGTATCTCCCTGACTTACTCCTCATTTTAGCTCTATTTTGCCGCTAATAATTGTTTCATCCATTCTGATATGTATGGCTGCTAATTATTTCTATGTACCTTGAGTCTACCTTTACGTTCGCCTCAACACTGACCAAATTTCAACGGAATCAAAAGCTTTTTGAAAGTCACTAAAAACTGAATACATCGGTAAGTTATATTTCTCTCCTTTTTTTACAAAATTCCTTTCTAAAGCCCGCCTGTTCATAGATTGATAAAAATATAATATTGCGGTTCTTCGGTTTGTTATTATTTTTGTGAATAGTTTATATAAATGATAGAAGAGGTCGTTTTCAATATTTGTAATTTCTCTTTTTTTGAAAAATAATATAATCTCTAATTTGCATCATTTGACTGGAATTTTTTCGCTGTTAAGGCTTTTGTTTGGCAAAAATTGTTTCTTCTTTTTAATGTTTGTCTTCCTAACTTTAAGATTTCTGTAGTGATTTGCTTTTTCAAAGACACCTGTTGTTTTTCATTTGTTTTAGAGCCGTGTCTATTGCCTCGTCAGTAATCTCGGGTATTTCTTCGAATATAATATTCAGGATATGTTTTTTTCTTAAGGTTTTTGTATTTTAAATAAGTATAAGTTGATATAAAATGTTTCCGTAGCCTTGATAATATCTTTCTTCTTTTGAACTATTGTATTCCTTTCATCTCGTATTTTCGTGATTTTTGTTTTTCCCTTAGATAAGTGAGAACGTAGTACATTCATATTGCAGTTGTCTTTTATGTTTCTTCTATAATTTTTATATTGTTCCTTCTTTTATCCTTTCGAATTTCTTTCTTCACTAGTCAATTTAGTTCCTAAAAATGTTCTACCTTTTTCTAGTAACTGCATTGTTGTAGGAGTTAGCCTCGATATTTTTTGGGCATTTAAATTGAACATATTTTCTTGGTTGAAGTGGTTATTATATCAGTGATTTTATTTGCAAATTTATCTATATCCATTTCTTCTATTAGGTCTGTTTTTAGTCTTTGCTTTACTCGTGTTGATTTTTCCTTTATTTTCGCTTTAGAATTTCTCCGGTTGGTTGCCGCTGTCTCCTAAGAACTTTGCTTCACTCAATTTTAAAACTAATCTATAGTCGCTTCCGGTATAGAATTTGTTTAAAATAGATTATTTTTATATATCATTCTGCTATTGGACAATATATAATCAATTTTATTTTTTATTTTATTGTTTGATCTTCGCCAAGTACACTTACGTAGTTTTGGTTTCTTCAAGAATGTATTCAGACCGTATAGGTTGTTTTTGTTGAGCTAATTGATTAGAGTTTCCCGTCGTTTATTTCTGTTATCCAGTCCAATGTATTTTGTGTCTCCTTCCTTCCTTTGGCCAACTTTTGAGATAAAATCTCTTGTGAACACTACGAAGTTTGCCGTCTGTTTATTTCTTGCTTCCTCTAAATCTCTATAAAAATTCTCGAGTTTTCCTTCACTTGTTGTACTTGTTTGAACATATACGTGTATGACTAGTAGATTGTATCTTTTATGTGAAGTGATCATAATGTATATTACTCTGGTAGACATATCCTAGTACTTGACAATATTATTTTATTGTTCATGATTTGCTACGCCTCCAATGTGACTTTTCTCTTGTGTATTTTTCTGAAATAAACAGTGACCTGATCTTAAAATACTACATTTTTCTTCAGGTACACGGATTTCGCAGATTCCAATAATGTTCTATGTTATGTATCTATCTTCCTCTTCAAAAGCTTTTCGATTCGGTATTCTACAGTTAGGCAATCGTTCGGACTAGGGCCTCCTAAACTTCTAGAAATGTTCAAAAACATTTATCTCAAAAATAGTTCATTTTTTAGGCATCAAAACAGTCTACTTTTTTTTCTAAGAAAAGACTAAATAATTAAAAAATGTATGATACATTTAAAAAATCTAACGGGCCTTAAAATTTAGTGAAAAATTTAAAAAGATACAACACCCCCGGCTCACCTCATACGTAATAAGATAATTTATTAAACCATTCCAAGGGTGTTCATTTGTCACAGCTTTAACAAAATTTGATTACATTTTATTAAGCAGTACAAAAGTTATTTGGAGAATGATGTATTCACCTCCATGTTTGTAGGCCAATATTTCGGCATGGGATCTATATGTGGCCTAGAGATTGCCCACCTCTATAAAGAAAGAAAGTAATAAATTCGGTAATTTTAGAAGGCTAATTCTTATTTTGAGCAGAAATTACCAGATCTTAGTTAAATTGTAGTAATAAACCCACCCAAAATCCGATATTCCAAAAAAAAATAACAATTCTGTGATTTGCGGAATCTAAAGTTTATTTTGGAATGAATTGATTTCGTTATTTTTTACATTACCTAATTTTTTATTCTGGATAATATAAATAATAGATTATTATCTAGATATAGTTTTTTAAAATTTGGAAACTTACTAAAAGTGACTTTTAAAAATAACGATATTAACCCCTTCAAAAGAACAGTTTAATATCAACATTGAAGTTAGTTTAATAGCTTTAAAAACAATTGCTTTCTGAATAGTTATCGTATCAAAACTTTTCTCTAACAATATACATAGTTTTGTCTTTTATCTCGTTAAGCTATTTACAACCACCATACAAGATATGTTTACAAAAATACTTAGGGTTGTTTTCTTTTAGTGTTTACAAGAAGGATCTTGGCTTCTTGTCGATAACGTAAATTTGTGTAACGCTGCAGTTTTAGACCGTTTGAATGCCCTGTTAGAGCCAAATGGCATACTTACGATATCTGAAAAGGGAGTGGATGACAATGGACATATGTTCGAAGTCAAACCGCATCGGGATTTTAGGATATTTTTAACAATGGATCCTAAAAATGGAGAAATATCAAGGTAAATATTTTTTTATAAAATAGAGGTCAGTATAGCCATATTTCGTCTTCATTTATAATTATTGTTTAAGAGGTGTTTGAAAAAATCTCATGGTTATACTAAATCTGGGAGATTCAGTTGCTTACTTAAGACCCACTCTATCAAAGGCAGTGAATGTAATTTTATCTAAAAATATTAGAAATTTGTAGTGTCCTCTGCCCCTGTGTTCTCCTTGGCCACGTCAATGAGCTGTTTAAAGCAGTTTATCTATATATTTTTTATTTTGTTTGTGAAAACTCATTTATCCATATCAGGCTAAATGGTGATGAACAAACCAGGGCAATTGAATTCGGACATATAAATTCCTGGTTAAACAATGGGTTTTTGTTCTAGAACATCAATTATTCCGTATATTGAAGAGATTATTTCTAAAAAAAAATATTTTTGAAGTTAAAATTGTCGGTAAATTTGAATCGCACTTAAAACTGCAGGCAGTAGAATCATCTAAATGTTAAAAATTACTTTTAAAAGGGATTTAATTGATATTACAAATGTGTGATTGAAGTATGTAGTATATCAATGGTATATATATATATATATATATATATATATATATATATATATATATATATATATATATATATATTAGGTTTTTGTTTGAAGGTTATAAGTAGTGGTAAAAGTGATTAAAATGTGGTTTGTCGGAAATACATCGTCTTTATTTTTATTTTTTTGTACAACGATGTTTTCGTTTTAAGGCTACGAACTTATATAAGGATTATGTCCGTTAAAATTCGAAGTTTCGCTTCACTGTATACACCTTAATGATTTGTTGTTACAAAGTAGTGGTTACCAAAGACTAGGTATTTCAACACTGACTTTACTAAAGTTTTCATTATTATTTTTAATGTAAGCTACTTTTATAAATTTATGCTTTTTCATGTTGAGTTCCATATATATTACCACAGCTTTAGACTACACTGTTAAAAATAACCTTAAATATAATGCAAATTTAATGTCCATTCTATATTAAATTTAATGATTTTGTACCAAAAATCGTGAATACTTTACATTTAAAACAATTCATTTAAATATCAGTTGGTTCTACATTAATTTTGATTAAATCGTATCTTAAATTTCAGTAAACTTCCTGAAAAGATATTTCAACTTCTGTACATTAAAATTAATTCACATCTACCCTTATACTACAGGAATTTACATTATTATTCAATATACATTGCTTGAGATGCCGAGAGATGGCGCAACTTGTATTGAACTTTTTGTTTAGTATGATATAAGTTGCTTAAAGGACTCAATTTTCTCATGGTTAGGTATACATGTCTGCCTTGTACTGACGGGAACCAATGAGTTTGAAACCGGTCTAGGTGGCGGTACTCTACCTGTGAGAAAAATGTCCACCTTTTTCTGCTGGTTTCAGAATTTTTTGAATTCATGTTAATGTTGGTGCATTAAATGTGTAAATAACAGGGTTGCTAGACCTAGGAAAATTTCCCTAAATCTAGGGAATTTTGAGGCATATAGGGGAAAAAGGGAATTATATTAAATTTAATGCCTATTTTAGAGAATTTTTAACTAAGATATAATTTTTCTAATTATTATATAAAAATTAGTAAATAATGTTTTTTTACGCGTTTACATACAAATCAGCTTACAAATCTTGAGCGCAGTTGTATAAGTATCAAGAAATTTCGATGATTCCTTATGCTCCCTGACTTTAACGTATTATGCATTTAGAATAGGATAGCACATGGAACTTTGTAAACACGTTCCTTCTTATCGGTAGTTTTTAGTTTTGTTTTTGTTAAATGAACTACGAGTGTATTTCCCGATAAAGGCTGTTTTATGTTGTAATGGCTGACAATTCGTCTTATTTTCTACGATGAATTTTTAAGAAGTGTTTTTTATTGCTATAAGAGGATAATCATTTTTTTGTAAATCGCATTAAAATTTGCTACCTTTTTTTCGAGAGATTCTACGTTGTTATATATATATATATATATATATATATATATATATATATATATATATATATATATATATATATGAATAGTTTGGTTATTCCGGGAACTGACGTCAGTTCTCAGCGAGTAACGAGACGAACCGCACTTGAAAATGCCAAATGAGATTTTGGCGAAACGTCGTGAAAACGATTTTTTGAACGAACGGATTGAAACCCGGAATAACCAAACTATTCATTCTACCATCCGTGAAAGCCTACGATATAATATATATATATATATATATATATATATATATATATATATATATATATATATATGAATTAATTTTTCTTGAACCATTAAATATATTTTTAGTTGATTATTTTCTTGGGAATATGGTTCATTTTTATATTGAAACTACATATATAAAGTAGTCATACTTATTGTATATATATATATTTTTATTTTTCAGGACGTTTCGATTCTTTCGAATCTTTTTCAACTGAAGGTTTCGGCGAATGCTACAAAAAGTACATTTTTAATATTATTATATATAGAATAAGAAGTTAAAAACTTACCATTAAGAACAGAGATTTTTGTTTTAAACAAAAATTAATTACATCACAAACCAATTGTAATCACTCACTCTTTTGTATATTCACTTTTCAAAAGAATTTTTAAAAGTCCAGTTAGAAGAATGGACACTACATTTTTAACCCTATAACTGCCTTGACTTGACTGAATGTGGAACCCAGATGGTGTATATTTTAGGTACTTTAAGTGGCGTAAAAAGTTTGGGTCTTTTAATTGAAGTGATATCTTTCTGAAAAAATATCGTGATTTAATTTAGAAGAATTGAAAGCGGAGAATTATTATTCTTTATTGTTTTATTTGTTTTAGAAATTCCCTTATATTGGTTTATTTTAATATGTTGAAATAAATTTCATTTAGATTATTGATGTCTGTTTTATCGTTTACGACATTCGAATTTTTTTGTATTGCAATCATTTCGTAAAATTCTCGTTTTCCTTTGTTAGTTTCAGTTTTCAAGATTTTTGTATTTTCATAATCAAAGGTATGCTTGTGTTTCATTTCGTGTTTTTTTCGGGCTGTAATATTTTTTTTGTCATATTTATGTCCATTTAGACGATTTTGCAGATACTGACTAGTGTGGCCGATATAATTCGATGGACAATCCTTGCAGGGTATTTGGTAGACAACATTTGATTTTCTGTTTTTTGGAATGTCACTTTTTAATTTGCTGAAATTGCTTTTAAGTAAATTATGGCCCTTATGACTAGTGGTTATATTATGTTTTTTAAAAAAAGTTTGAAAGTTTTCGGAAAGTTTTGGTATGTATGGCAAGGAAAGATATTGTTTTTTGGTTTTATTGTGTTCTAAATTTTCTGTTTTAGTTCTTTAGTTACTTTATATATGTAGTTTCAATATAAAAATGAACCATATTCCCAAGAAAATAACCAACTAAAGATATATATATATATATATATATATATATATATATATATATATATATATATATATATATATATATACTGCACAATTATAAAGGTCGCGTATAAGTTCTCATTTTGTTACAACAGAATGATTAGATCCGTGATTATTATATTATTCAGTTTGTGTTGACTTCCTGTATACTGAAGTTTTAGTAATTTCGTTTGACTGGTTCACCATAACATCCAGGAGGGGCAACTGATCATTTACCTCTTTGTGCAACACACATATAAGAATAATGAAATTGACTTTTAATTGTTCTAGGAAATTGCTATTGCAACTTATACAGTGACCTTTAGGTTTATTCAGGTTCTCGTCTGTGCTCTCTTTGTTCTGTGTTAGTTAAGTCTGTTAAATTTCTCTTACTTATAATTACTTTGTAGCATGTTATGGTTAGATGTTTGTAAGAGTACCAATTGATAAATAAATAAAAATAAAGATAAAGCAAGGCCGACAACCACAGTTTAGTCAATATTAAATATGTTAAGTTTATTTCTTATTTTTCGCACATTCTTTCCTCTTGAAAATCGATAAAGTTAACTTCCATTTCGACATGGTTTATGCTAAACCATTATACTTTAAAAATATTTTCCTTACATTCCCTTTATCCCTCCAAAAACATAAACGTTTTAGTATGTGTTTTTCCATGCATGACGCCTTCAAAGTTTTGAGCATAAAGTGTATGGGATAAAATGTAATCTCGTAAAGATTCCCTCCGTAATATGATAATAAGCAAGAAGTGACAATTCGGTGACGAGATCTCTAGTTTCGCATTAACTTCTTTCTCTGAAAAGAAATGTTAATATTTTTCTGAACCTTTAATTTTATCTCGGCCAAGGGTATAAAACTAAGAGTTTCGAAACACGATTTAGCTTGGATCGATCAATCTGTGGACGTTTGACAAACGTGACCAGTAAATTATCCGAGTATTTAATTAACACTCTATGTCTTTTGCTTTCCAATTAGTCGTACGTTATACCGTATGTCAGAATGATTGTTACCCAATTTTTCTTATAAACGTTTTAATTTCAAATTAGTTTTCCGAATTTTATAGTTACGTGAAAAAATTGTTTGCTCCGTCAGTTTTTATATTATTAGGCCCAGGGGCGGATCCAGCCTCTCTCTTTGGGGGGGGGGGCGGTAATATCACAAAAGTACAGTATGGCAAGAAAAACATGTTGTCAACGGGGAGGGGGGGGGGAGGAGTGCAAGCAGCATACTCATTCCTAATATAAAAGGCAGAATCGGTTCTATTTTCCTGAACTCAAAGCTTTTGGGAGGGGGGGGGGGGGCGAACGAAAGCATACAGACTCCTATACTCTATTCAAGAACTAGAGAGAGTAATAAAACTGTCACCGAAACCTCTAACGTACCTGCTCCAGTGCCGCAGGTAACAGAACTGCCGTAAATCTAATTATATTTCATTATATTTAAATATATTTTATAAATTTACTGCAACGTAGAACTTCTGATAGTTTAATTTAATTTCTGTCAGTGAGCAAAGTACAACTTACAGTTTTTTCTTGGTGATTTATCTTGTTTGCGCTTGTTTTTATATATTATTTGAGATTAGTGAGATACCCAAAAGATATGGCTTTCACCTCTATATTTATTCCAAAATCGTTAAACCAGGGCATTTTTTCCTCAACGAATAACTTATTACGATGAATATTTATGTTGCCTTAAGACATCAATATCTAGATAATAATGTCAAAAGCTCTGTTGAGATATGTTCCAACATGACAGGAGTTGGAAAATCTCCTATGTACCGAATACTGAAGGAGAAAAAACGATTGGAATTGTTAGTACTCCCAAGCCACATTTGATCACAGGCAAAAGAAAAACCTCGTTGGAGGAAGAGATGAAAACTGCAGTTAAAGGGATTGAATATACATTTTATTATGAGAAGCAGATCCCAACCATCTACAAAATTCTACCTAAAATCATTGAAGATCGCGATTTACCTGAAATTAAAAGAACTGATCTTTGGAAATTGCTCAGAGAACTTAATTTTTGCTGGGAAAAACCAGATAGAAAATCTGTTGTTATAGTCCATTGGAGACGAAAATATCTTTCTCAAGTAAAAGGTAGAGTTACTAGAAATAACACAATTAATAAAATTAGTAATTTAACTAAACTTTTGAAAGATTTTTTGAATAAAGTTACTGCGAAAAATTGGGAAAAATCCATATAATAAAAGAATAAAACAAAATGTGAGAACTCGATCTCATAATCGGTGAGATAGAGGAACCAATTATAATTAATTTTAGCTAAGATAATTTCACTGACTTTGATTAGGAATTAGATACGTAATGTTTACTAGCGTAAACACAATTTATTATTTCAATTTTTGTTTTTGTTGTATTGTATTGTTTAATGTTGTTTATATGTTTTTTTATTTTTTTATATATTTTTATTTTAGTGTGTCCCACTCTTTAATTATATATATATATATATATATATATATATATATATATATATATATATATATATATTTAATTCTAATTAGCCTTTTTTTATTTTATAATTGTGTTTGTGTATTTTTCTTAAGCGTGTAGAATTAACATGTTTATCTTATTTTTTTGGGCTATCGTATTTCCATATATAAAAGTAAATTAAATTAAGATATCAGTACAATAGAAATAAAAATAAGTAGGACTAATTTTAATTACAGCATAAAAAAAAGTAATTACATTTGAATTCCTTTTTAGTGTTTAATTGTAATTCTGCAGGTGGTTTAAGAAATAAATAAACTGAAACGTCAAATACGCTAAAAATGTTTTTAATTAATAATAAAATGACCGATAACCCCAAAAATATTGTATTATTATATGGACAAATTTATTTTTTTATATATGTTTAACTTTTTGTATTTTTGACAATGGATATTTTGTAAGTATTTAAATTATAACTTAGAATTTTTTGAGAGAATAATCCTACGTTTTAGTCTATTATTATAGACCGGTATTTTTGATTATAAAATTTCTAACCCATTCCTATGAAAAATATATGTGTCTAACAAATTTTACTAAAAACACCGGACTACAGAACACAGGTAGTTTGCGAAGAGAAAAAGGGTGAAAAATGATTTATTACTCTCTCTAGTTCTTGAATAAACTATAGTATAAGAGGAAAAATCGGTTCAATTTTCCTAAACTCAAAGCTCTTGGGGGGGGGGGGGCGATCGCCCCCACCGCCCCCCCTTGGATCCGCGCCTGATTAGGCCTCGTTTAATACATACCCCAGGAAACGGAGTGTAAAAAAAACTCAAATACTGCCTGCGATTTGATTGCAGAAATGGGTAGGGAAAGGTAGTATAAATGACGTTTCATCTCGTGTCTCAACAAATTTTGGTTGGAACATTTTTTTTTTTAACAAATTGATCGAAAAATTATTTTTCCCTGGTTTATTGGATTTTTCGGAAAATCTAAGGGATTTAGAGAAAAATGTTCCACAGACGAATTGTACGTCTGAAAATATCTTCAAAATGAGTTTTTGTTTGTCCAAATCGGTCTGTAAACAAAAAAGTTATTGCAAATTAAACATTAAAAATGGCTTATTTTTCAATTGTTAATAACTTTTTTAATATTTATTGAATTGTTTTCAACTTTTACCAGAATGTGAGTTTTAAATGCTTAAAAACTGTGCGGAAGTTAGGCGCTATCGATCCAATAGTTTTTGTAAAATTGCAATTGTTTATTAGAAAAACGAAATAAGTGACAATTTTTGATTGGCTGTACCGTCGTCTAAGAAATTGCTACAGAGTTCTGTCGGTGCTCATTCTCTTCGTAAAGACTTAAGCTATCATGTAGTAAAAAAAATGGATATTTTTCATATTTTGTTTATGCAAAATCGTCATGAAGATATGGGTAGTTTTCGCTTACAAAATAATTAATTATAAACCGCATTTTTTGGCCGATTTGTTAAGGAAGCGTATCATTGGAAAGGTGGTAAAAAAACACAAATTTTGAAAAAAAAAAGTCTCTACGACCAATAGGAGCCGAGCCAGCAATTTTTTTTTCCAAAAATCGCAGAGCCATTGATCATTTATATTAAGAGCTGAATTTTTTACAGTTCATTAATAAGAGCCTAAAGTATACGAAATCATTCAATTGAGGTTAATTTATACACAATCAACCCTTCGGGAGATCGCTAAACTGAGGGTACGTGCTAAACGGCAGATAAGGTAAGTTGGAGGGGGTAACCGAATCTCACCGAGTACAAAGTGAGAGCACGTCTTCAAATCGGCGCGCGCTTGAAAAATTAGCAATATCTCCGCTTCTAAATAAAATAGGGTTTTCATTTTTTGATTTTTATGGGGTAGCTCATCGAAAAAATAATATTGGGCACATGTTCAACCTTCTCGGACCACTCCCACCCAACCTCCAACCCCCCCCCCTTCACCCCCCACCCCCACCTCGAAAATTGAATATTTTACATTTAAATTTTTTTTTACTCGTTTTACATGTTTTTTCATTGGAAACGATTACATACCTTATTATATATATATATATATATATATATATATATATATATATATTTACTTTTATGAACAATTATATTCGACCCCCTCCTAGCCCCCCAAAAAATATATTTTTCAAGATTTCGCATTTTTTGCTTTTATTACATATGTATGAACTAGAAATAATAATAGCGTGCTAAAATTTGAATTTTCTTATTATTATATTGAAACAAAATTTCTTGAATAATGTTATTGTTATAAAATAAGGTTGTATTAAAAGTTATACAATAATCCATTAAATCATAATTATCCACTTTTTTTTACTACATGATAGCTTAAGTCTTTACGAAGAGAATGAGCACTGACAGAACTCTGTAGCAGTTTCCTAGACGATGGTACAGCCAATCAAAAATAGTAACTTTTTTCGTTTTTCTAATGAACAATTGCAATTTTACAAAAACTATTGGACCGACAGCGTCCAACTTCCGCACACTTTTTAAGCACTTTAAAACTCACATTCTGGTAAAAGTTGAAAACAATTCAATAAATATTAAGAAAGTTATTAACAATTGAAAAATAAGATATTTTTAATGTTTAATTTGCAATAACTTTTTTGTTTACGTACCGATTTGGACAAACAAAAACTCATTTTGAAGATATTTTCAAGACGTATAATTCGTCTGTGGAACATTTGTCTCTAAATCCCTTATATTTTCCATAAAATGTAAAAAACCGGGGAAAAATCATTTTTCGACCTACTTGTTAAAAAAAAAAACAATGTTCCAACCAAAATTTGTTGAGACTGGATATGAAACGTTATTTCTACTACCTTCCCCTATCCATTTCTGCAACCAGATCGGAGGCAGTATTTGAGTTATTTTTACCTCCCAAAAATCGCGTCGTTTCCTCGCCTAACAGAAATATGTATTGGTGTAATGCATTTTCAGTATATACATATATTACGATTCTTTATAGAGAATTGAATTTCCTATCGAAACGTATTCTTTGAAGGTCAAAAAAATTATTTTTTCTGCAAAATAAATGCAAAAAACCAAGGGGAAAAAATAAAAAATTCTCAATTTTTTTAATACTTCTAAGTAGATACAGGTATAGGCATTGCTTCAGAGAAAAGAAAGGTAACATTTCACCCGTTAAAATAAGTTTTTGAAAAAACTTTTTTGATCCAATTTAGCTGAGATCTAACCATTTCAAATTTACCACTTTTTTGCAATTTTTATCCATTTTTCTTTTACATCATTTTCTTCGCATTTTTTATTTAAAAAATGTATGTTTATGCAATGAAAGTTAATCTTATATTAATTTTATAATAATAAAACGTGATTTTTAAATGTATAACAGAAATGTTGCGTTTGGTGTTGAATCTAAAATCTTTTTATTATTAAATAATCAGTGTAGTAACATCAAACGAAGACAATAGTTTTATACTCAGTGTAATACAATTCAGTTTATTTTGGTTCTTCATTTCTTCAAACTGCCATACATTGATAAGTGCAATATCTATTTTTTCATCAACATCTTCTTCAATATCCACTTCATAGATGTCGTGATTAGCTACATTTTCGCACTAGACTTCTGTGCATTCTCTATGAGAAAATAGAGCATTCAATTCCTAATTTGCTGCAAGCACAGTTTGCTTAACAATCTTTCAAACATTTACAGGCTCTATATTCAAGCAAAGACTGTAGTGCAGGTGGCTAGGTTGCGGGAATCTGCATTAAACCATTTTTCGTTGATTTCCAACCCCATTCAATAGCATTTAATTTTGTGCCCTTGTTGCATTTGGAAATAAATTAACAGTCCATGCATTCATGTAGCATCAGTTGTCAGAGGTAATTGTATGCTATGATGCTAAACGACATTTAGCTTATCATTCGGTTTCGCACCATATAATAAAGCCACGATCTATTCTGTTGCTTTTCAGTTGTCTTCCTTAGTAGCAGTAATATTTGTCTCACGTATATAACTTTTATAACATTTATCATGCACTTTAACATTTTCAATATTGCTTAAAACTATGTATTTGCCATCATCTCTTTTGAGGTTGGTATTATATATATATATATATATATATATATATATATATATATATATATATATATATATATATATATATATATATATATATATATATGGGGCAATCCGTGTCAACAGGATCAGAGCTATGACCAAAATTTGAAGCAACCAAAAAAATCGCCCAAGGGCTCATTTTAAAGCTTAGAGCATCTCCTTTCAAATGCTGAGTACGCCTTTGCAAAATCCAATATGGCGGCTCTCCATGGCGACTCGAAGCCGTAGAAAAATCGTATGTCTACAAAAAAAAAGATGTTAAAAATAAAAATTCGCAAACTAACTGGTCGTTTTTGGCTCAAATTTTAACTGATGGACGCCCCTAAAAGCTGGCGTAGTAGGTTGACGAAATCCAACATGGCGGATCCAATATGGCGGTCAAAAATCCAATATGGTGACCGAATTTTTGAAAATCAACTAATTTGCACCAAATTTGGTATACAGGGATTTTGGGAGTTGCTGATCATGAATTCAAAGTCAGGTTTATCAAATTCAAGATGACGGATCCAAGATGGCGGACGACATTTTTGAAAATCAACAAATTTGTCCAAGATCACAAATCTAAGGTTAGATTTTCAAAACTCAAGATGGTGAACCCAGTAAAGTGTAAACTCAATATCCCATATATTAGGTCCGTAATCTTGGATTTTGAAAATCCGACCTAGTATCCGTGATTATTGACCCTAAAACCCCCCGTATACTAAATTTGGTGCAAATCGGTTGATTTTAAGAAATTCAGCCACCATATTGAATTTTTTGACCATCATATTGGATCCGCCATGTTGTATTTTGTCAACCTACCAGACTAGCCTTTTAGAAGGGTCCATCAGCTACAATATGAGCCAAAAACGATCCGATTGGTTGCGAATTTTTGTTTTTATAAGCTTTTTTTGCTAGACACTCGATTTTTCTCTGGTTTCCGGTTGTCATATTTGAGCGGCCATATTGGATTTTTCAAAGGCGTCCTTAGTCAGTTTTTTTTTGGTTGCTTCTAATTTTGGTCATCAGTCTGATCCGGTTGATGCGGATTGTCATATATATATATATATATATATATATATATATATATATATATATATATATATATATATATATATATATATATATATATATATATGTTTTTTCGGTTTTCAATCCATTCGTCAGTAAAAAAATCGTCACGACGGTTCGCCGACAGGTCAGCTGGCATTTTCAAGTGATGCTTCCTCGCCGGTTGCTCATTCCAAGTCGAGCACAGTGGCGAGGAGGGTAAGTTTTGACTTTCTTCTCGGTATGGTGGTACAGGAAGGCCATCATCTCGATGGTGGTGGAATAGGAGAAATTGTGTTCTGTAGCAAGTTATTCAAACTGTGCAACCTCTAACACAGAAAGGATATGATGGAACGAAGTTTGCATTTACTGTTCGCATTTTACTTCATATATATATATATATATATATATATATATATATATATATATATGTATGTATGTATGTGTGTGTGTTTTAAATTAAAAATGTGAAGAAAATGATGTGAAAGGAAAATCGATGAAAATTGCAAAAAAATGGTAAATTTGAAGTGGCTATATCTCAGCAATGCCAAAAATTTGAAAAAAAAATTGCCAATATTTGATTTTTTCCCCTTTGTTTTTTTGCATTTATTTTGCAGAAAAAAAATTTTTTTGTCCTTCAACGAATACGTTTCGATGGGAAGTTCAATTCTCTACAAAAAATCGTAATAAAATGTTATTTTTGAAAAACTGAGAAAGTGAAATTTTCACCCCGTTCTAAAAAACGCACCCCTGAATTTAGTAGCTCTTTGTGATTTTATTGTATTTGAGTATCAGGGGAACTTATTCAGTCATCAAAATATTGTTACTAATTTATCCTTATTACTTCGTTATTTTCCTTACTTTCATCACATTTACTTTAATTTTTATTCACAAAGTTCTTGACAAGAAACTTAATATTGTTCACTTAAAATTCGTAAAATAAACTGTATAAGTTATTTAAAAACAAAATATACAAAAATATAAGCTTTTTTACGTTTAATAATGAAAGCTAAAAATTCTTGGCATCGAGCCTAAAAACGTTTCAATGGTCTTTTTATTTATCTTAATTTTATTTTAGGGCTATGAAAAACCGAGGAGTCGAAATTTACATGCTTAATGAAACAGAAACAGTATGTTCCAATCAATTTGATCTACAGAGTGTCATTGATTTTAAAGGACTTTCCAAACCGGAACACATTAAAAGCCTAATTAAAATTCACGAATTTATTTCAAGTTTGATTTTAAGCGAAAAACCCCAACATATGGAAATATTACAATGTTCTTCTTTAATTTCCCAGCAAATTCGTCATGGTATTGATGTATTAGAAGCTTTTTACAATTCTTGCATTGAAGTATATTATAAAACTAGAAATTCCTCTGAGTTTAATTGTAATAATGTCCAGGAAGTTATAAGAGATGGTATTCATCGATATTTGAATGAGAATAATGACGCTAATGTCGATTTTTACAGTAAGAATGTAACATTATGTACCAAGGATTTAGCAAGATGGTCTGATTATGAAAAAGTCAAACATCAATCTTCTATATTTGCAAAAGCTATTAAAAAATTTAACGGTGACATTAAACTGGCTAAAAGAACAATGTCCAGCGATAGTGTAGAAAAAATACAAACTGTGTCAGAACGTATTGGAGGAACTAGTTCCGCAGATAAATTGAGGAACTTGAATGACTTAACTATATGGTCCGATCTCGAATCAGTAAAAGTTAGAACTGAATTCTTTGAAAATATTAATTTTTATACGCTAGCTAATCTTCTAGCAATCAATTACACCATGAGCTCAAATGATGATGTTGAATTGCGAACATTATTCTTAAAGAGTATCATTGATCAGCAAGAATGGCAAGGTGCTCTTGAAAGATTTAATAAAGTAGCGAAATTTTTCGACCGCCAAGACAATAATTTACCTTTAGATGGTAGATGGGTAAACGAAAGTCCTCGTAAAGATACTGACGACATTATTTGCAACGCTATCAACTATGCTTTACAAGTTGAAATCCACAAGCTTAAGGACTTATTTGAAGTCAAATACGCTTCAAAAAATTCACTTTACCAATATATTTTAGCGGTAAAAAAGAAGTCGGTGTCAGATATATTTAACAGCCCCATCTGTTTAAATTATTTGAACATGCGCAATGAACATTACATATTTATGAGACAAATTTTTATGTATTTTGCTAAAAGCCCCAAACTTGAAGATTGTTTCATTAAAGTACTGGAACTTTTGAGTTGGCGACAGTCCCTTCACAATTTCTTAACGAGTGTTCGTTTGCCAGATGAAAGATTGAAAAGTCCTCGAGCAATAGCCAGTAAACTTGAAGCATTGGCTATTTATTATAAGTGGTTTTACAAGTATTCGGTGGAAGGTGTGGCAGAACTATTAGACATAAAGGTAAGGTATTAATTTGAGGTTAAGCTTACATGTACTTATTTTTGTATTATATTTATACATTTATATATACATTTATATATACAATGTGACCAGTAATGGCATCAATTTCTGCTTCTATCGAGATGAAAATTAACCAAAAAAAAATAGTAGTCACGTGATTAGCATTATCTGTCAAAATTAAATTATTTTTCAAAAAAGAATTCAACAGTGGAAAATATCGAATAGAGAACCTGCTTTAGGAAGCCTTAAAAAACCGTTTTTTTGGAATTTTTTTTAGGACAGAAAAAAAAATAAGAAAGTTTAGCGAACTTTTTACATTATTTTATTACATCTTTGAACATGAAAAAAAAAATTTTTTCAAATTAAAATATTCAAATGCAGCCGATTTTTATTCACATTTGTGTAACACCTCGAAATTGCAGTCTGCTTTCGGCGGGAAAGATGAAGTTCGTAATTTTCGTCTGAAACAAAAAACCAAATAAAATTTTAATTTTCATATATTTTTCTTGTAGGTGAATTAAGAAGAACCCAAAAAAATTGTAAAATTTAAAATTTTTTTCAGGTTTGAAAAAAAAATAAGCTTTTTGCAAAAAAAAAGTCATTTGAACTTGCTAAAAAAATTGTTTAGAAATTTTTTTTCATGAATATTTTTAGTTCAAATAGAACAGAATACAAAACTGAAGCTAATAAGCCTTGTTTCGTTTTGATTGGTCGTCTAGTTTTTTTGCAATCCCGCCCGCCAGTTTAGAAAAATCGTAAAAACAAAAACTCGAGAAGACGCGCTTTAAAGTTTACGGTCAGAAAAAATATTAATTTTCGAATACTTACAGTAATAATACGCTAATCAGCTATTCCTGCGCCATAAAGTAGACCTACCTCTTCTTCAAAATACTCATTTTGATGCAGTTGAAGTCTACGGACCGTGCGAGCTTCCTTGCTGGAAGAAGACGTACACGGGTTTTCCCTTTCGATCCGTTGTGTGTCGAGGTTATCTGCAAACATTTTACATTGTTGGCCGATTTTTAAATCGAGCAGCTGCATGGTACTTAAAACTGCAGAATATCCTTCGTTGAATATGCCTGTAGCCAAGTACGCAGCAATTTCAACGATTTTTTGGCCAGAATGCAGATGTTTGGGGCACATGCGCCAGACAGTGGAGTTGAACGATTCGTTTGTATTTTGCGTGTGTCCACCTAAGCATCGCGTCAAAAGTTCGTCGTTTGAGAGGTCTTCGTAGATTGGACGAATATGTTTCTCCACATTATCGTCAACCAATCGAGCAGGATGCATAAAAGACGTAAGAGAATTCGTGGCTTCCGCTTTGCGCCATTCACACCAGCTTTCGGCGGCTGCCGGACAATTCTCGTGGCGAGGAGATTCATCAGTCGAACCATAATGATCCAGCGTTGCCATTATAGCTTTCTTCATGTCTTCGACAGAATTAATATTTCTTCTGATTGCCAAACCATAGTAGATCGTTAACTTGTTAATGATGCTCTCCGTCAACCGCTTTTTACCCCCGAGCTTCTCTTCCTTTCTTTTATTTCGGAGTCGAGTACCCATCCGCTTTGTACATGCCCCACGCACTAATTTTTAGTAACAGGGCAGTCGTCACCATATGGATTCATTTTGAGAATACCAGCAAAAGTTTTCGAATCGCCGTCGCCGATATAATTCCTATACATTACTCCAAAATTTTCAACCGATCTTAAAAACATTTCCACGATTGAATCGACCTCCACCTTCCCTGCTGAACCGTCGTGATTTGAGCAGCATGATTCTTTATGACCTTCATACCATTCCTCAAATTCGTTACTGTCTAATGTGCCCTACGCACATGCATGACAGTACGCACTTTTAATGATGAGGTCGACTACTTTGCCAGAGTAATAAACAATCAGAGCTGTTACACCGAACAATGAAGTGATGCCACGTTTTTTCCACGATCCATCGCCGGAAACTTTCAAACTATTTGCAGGTCGCCCATTTTCTACATTTTTTTTCTTGCTCTTCTTTGATAGCTTTTTCACAGACACTTTCAAACATTGATTTCGACACTAAGTGTAAATGCTGCACTATTTTATCATATGTTGATTTCGCCAAACCTTGACATATATCCATAAATCCACAAAACACATTGATGCCTTCTCGTCCAACACCAAGAAGCCTCATCACAAACACAATTCGTCTTTTTATTTCGTAACCGGTGTTTATTAACGGTCCTGAATTGATTTCTCGTCGACCGTACATACATGATAATACAATTTTGAATCCCAAGCCTCGATGCCCGCTCTCTGCAAATGTTATGTTTTGTTTGCAAGTTGTGCATATTACTATGTCAGAAATTGCAAGAAACACTATAAGAAATTCAATTATCCGGTAACAGATACCTGCATGTACAATTATATTTTCGGTGCTCGCGGTGGCTAATTTCTTCGCACTACTGCTCGTGTTGCACTCTGTATTGTCTGTGACTGACGCCCCACTGCGTTTAGTGCTGTATCTTTGAAAATATTGCGAATTTGCCTTTATAAATTTAGATACATATTTTTAGATCTATTAGGAGTAGATTTAAGCCCTAAAAAAATCGATTTTTTCAGCCTTCTAAAGCAGGATCCCCCCTTAAAAAAAGTTTTTCTAAATGCAATTTTTTGCTCATTTTTTGTATATTGCACCACTGTTGCAAAATAAAACTCAACCCAACCTACATAAAACTTTTTAGTTTTGACAATGCCTCATCCCAGACATATTTTGTTTAATTTTTAAAACGTAGTTTGTGTCTAAAAGTAATACACATTAATATTAAGAACATAGTTTAATTGAAAAGCCTCAAATTTTCCAATCTTCTTCTTCTTCTTTCTCAGCCCATTGACGTCCACTCCTGGACATAAGCCTCTCCGATGGTCCTCCACTGGGATCTGTCTCTCGCCTTCTGCAGCCAGTCTTTTCCAGCAAACTGTCTTAATCATCTACCCATCTGCGTTGTGGCCTGCCACGATTTCGGTTCGTTTCTCGCGGTCCCCATTGCAGTAATTTACTCGTCCACTTATCGGGCTGTTGTCTAGCTAGGTGCCCCGCCCATTGCCACTTTAGTCGTGATATGCGTTCAATGACGTCAACTACTTTGGTTCTTGATCTTATTACTTGATTTCGTATTTTATCCCGTAGCGAGATTCCTAACATTTGTCTCTCCATGAAGCGTTGAGTGACTCGGAGCATATTTGCGTTTTGTTTGGTTAGTGTTATCGTTTCCATGCTATAAGTAGCAACAGGCAAGACACACGTGTAAATACACTTTGCGTTTAAACGGAATTTTTCCAAAAAAAAATCATAATATAAAAATTAATTTTAAATGCGTTTAATTTTATATTGATTTTTTTGTTAGAAAATTTGAGGCTTTTCAATTAAACTAATTTCTTAATATTAATGTGTATTACCTTTAGACACAAATTACGTTTTAATAGCCGTATTTGGATTTTGTAGAAAAACACACATTTAATATGGCGCTACTTTAAACAAAATATATCGGGGATAAAGCATTGTCAAAACTAAAAAGTTTTATGTAGGTTGCGTTGAGTCTTATTTTGCAACAGTGGTGCAATTTACAAAAAAAAAATGGGCAAAAAATCTACATTATCTTATACAGCTGAAATTTTGCATGTGGGCCAAAAATTACATTTAGAAAAACTTCCTCTAGTAACTTTTTTCGATATTTTGAAATATAACCCCACTTTTCAATTTTTTTTAGAAAAAAATTAAAATTTTACAGATAATGCTAATCACGTGACTACTATTTTTTTGGTAAATTTTGATCAAGATCGAAGAAAAAAAGTTGCCCAAGTAAATTTCGAATAAAGCTACTATTCAAAAAGAATCTCATATGTCGCGGACTTTACACTGGTCACGCTGTATATATAAAATTATGTGTCTGTCTCTCTGTACGGGCTAATCTTCGAAACGGCAGAACCGATTTCGATGAAACAGGCATGAAGGGGACGTTATCAGCAGTGATAGGCTGCATTTTTTCTATTACATGTTCTACATCTAAATTTAACTGTTTTCGATTCATCGACACTCAAAACTTATTATATCAATTCTGACCTTTTTGATTGATTATTCGACATTTCAACTGTATTAGAAACCTTCGTAAAGTCAATAAATACTATCCAGAGTGGTAATTTATAGTCTAGAGATTTTTTGGTTAGTTGTCTGGTGGTATGCAAGTGTAAAATATATCAAATTTGCTTTCTAGTCTATTAGTTATTTCTTATAAATAATTTGTAAGCCTAAGACAACATTAGGATGAATATTGAGTGTCCCCAATCGATTAAAATTTTCCTCCGAATAAATATTGATTTAACAAATGTCTTAATTCTTCTGTTAAATGCTATCGTCTTCTTCTTCTTCAAGTGCTATATCAGGTCCCCCCGACGTTGGCAATTACATTGGCAAGTCTTTCACGGTCCTGCGCTAGCTGGAACAGTTCGCCCACGCTACGTATACCTGTCCATTCACGAATATTCCTCAACCAGGAAGCCTGTCTCCTTCCTACCCCTCTACGTCCCTCTACTTTACCCATCATGATTAGTTGAAGAATTCTATATCGCTCCCCTCTGAATATATTTCCAAGATAAGAGATTTTTCTACATTTCACAGTGTATAATAGTAGACGACTTGTGTCGGCCCTATTGAGTACCATTTCGTTGGTCTGCCTAGCTGTCCAAGGTATTCTCAGCATTCACCGGTGTAACCACATTTCGAGAGCTTCCAACCGATTAATCGTGGCAGCCTTAATTGTCCAGATCTCTGCCCCATATAGTAACACTGGCCAGACGTATTATCTTATCATTCTCTGTCGTAGTTTTAGGTTGAGGTTATCATTGCAGAAAAGTGGTTTCATTTTTTGAAAAGTTGCCCTAGTAGTCTCTATTCTACACCTTATCTCTTTATCTGGGTTTAGATTTTCGGTGATATAACATCTAAGATATTTAAAATGTCACCCTGTCTATACTTTTTCCTTCTATTTGTATTGAAGCATCAAGATGAGGTTGTCTGCTAAAGACTATAAATTTTGTCTTTTTGATATTTATGTTGAGCCCCATTTCTTGACTCTCAGTGTTAACACAGTTTAATAGATGTTGCAGGTCTTGTAGTTTGTCGCTTAGGATAGCAATGTCGTCAGCATATCGTATTGTATTTATATATTCTCCATTGATTTGTACTCCCATTCGTTGTCCTTGAGTAGCCCGTTTAAAGATTTTTCTTTCTTCTCTGAGTTTTCCATTTAGCCTTACTGTTGCTTTCTGCCGCCAATGTAGATTTTTAATAATTCTTACGTCTCTGCTGTCCACCCCTACGTTACTTAAAATGTCTATGAGTTTTCTGTGCTGTACTCTGTCGAAGGCCTTCTCGTAATCGACAAAACATACGAATACATCCTTGTGTTGGTCCCCGCATTTTTGCAGAAGTATATTTAGAGCGAATAAAGCCTCTCTAGTACCTAGGGCGTTTCTAAATCCGAATTGTTTCATCTAAATCTGCTTCGCATTTAGATCTTATCCTGCTGTGGATGATTCTGAGAAAGACCTTCAAAGTGTGGTTCATTAGACTTATTAGTCTGTACTCACTACATCGCTTTGCTCGCTGTTTTTTTGGGATTGGGGCGAATACAAACTTCAGCCAATCTTTCGGTATATTTCCAGTCGCGTAAACGGTATTAAACAGACCAAGATTCCTATATTTTCCTCATGGATCATTTGTAACAGCTCGGTTGGGACATTATCAAGCCCGGTGGTTTTCCTGGTTTTTGCAAATCTTATGGCAGATAGAACTTCACTGTTTAGAATTTCCGGTCCCATGTCTATATTAGCGTCTATATTAGCGAGATCATCGGAGTTGTGTTCATTCGGTCTGTCATCATCAAATAATTCTTTCACATATTTAACCCATGTTTGTGCTATCGTCAGCCACCACTAATTCTGTACCAGCATCTCTACTTATATCAAGCCATACCGAAGACTCTATGGTAGCTGTCTTTTTCATATTCTTTCTTGGCAATCCGGTGATTTCAGACAAAATCAGGATTCATCTAAGAACAAAATCTTGCTCCAGTTTGGGAGATTTTGTTGTCTTTCCAAAAGCTAATCAAGCTCTACAATATTTTACCAAGAGCTATGGAGCTGCATTTGGCTATTAAACCAGCTTCTTGTCCTGTCCATCTGTTGAGATTCGCATTTTTTGATCGCTTGAAGCAAAGATAAATACGTAAAACTGCAGAGATCAGAATTCGATTGTTCCGTTTAGATTTTTCTCATCTTCGATAAGATTCTGGCCTCCGTTTGTACTGCTCGTTTTATTAAAACGTGTAACGGCTCTTTGGATTGCTTAAGAACCTCAGCAACAGAATATTGGGTCCGATCGCCTGGACTAAAAGTTACGACCTTGAAACTGGTTTAAGGTCAACATCACTTCCGATTTTCCAGTCAAGCTGAAATTTAATGGACCTATATAAACCCGATGACACTACAATATTATGACCTTGAAACTGACTGAACATGTATTTCAAGGTCGTTTTAAGGGCAACTTTGTTTTTTATAAAAGGAACCCGCATTTTTTAATAGAGAAATGGAAAGTAGGATAAATTTCCCGTGTAGCAATATAAATATGTCATATGCTTTTTTTAAATCTAGAGATCATTTTAAGGTTAATCGCATTTGTCTGACAAAAAAATGCAAAAAGGCTTAGAAACCAAATGGTTTAATGATAAGAGACATAAGTTTCTTTATGCAGAATGGACTTAACGTTTATAATTTTCAAACTGACCTTGGATTTATGTTTCAAGGTCATTTCAGAGTCAACTTTTTTTCTTATTGAAACCCTAATTTTTTTTAATTATATTATTTAATTTCACTACTGCCCATAGACTGTCAACCGACAATCGAAAACTATAAGGTGAAAAATAAAATCAAAAATTTTAAAAGGAAAAACGATTTTATTTTCATCAAAGTTATGCCCTAAAGGATATAAAATTACTCTATATATAAAAATATGGTAGAAAATAAACGAAAAATTGTGATATACACTGTCAGTGACTCATCGCTCGCATATAGAGTATTCGGGTTGTGCGCCGTCAGGGAAATCAATTTCAGTGGCTTGTGCATTTCAGAAAATAATAAATGATGAAATTTCGTTGGTATATTAAAATATTTTTTTAAATTGAATTTATTTCCTCTGATTTTTAACACACCTTGCATAGGCACCTTCACAAAATGTGAAAGGTAGTGTCGGATTCTGACTGACCTTCCCGAACTGAAGCTCTTACCGATTTTCCTTGGTCTGCCGTTAACCGTGGCTGCCGACAGTCCAAGGTTACATAGGCACCTTCACAAAATGTGAAAGGTAGTGTCGGATTCTGACTGACCTTCCCGAACTGAAGCTCTAACCGATTTTCCTTGGTCTGCCGTTAACCGTGGCTGCTGACAGTCCAAGGTTACATAGGCACCTTCACAAAATGTGAAAGGTAGTGTCGGATTCTGACTGACCTTCCCGAACTGAAGCTCTTACCGATTTTCCTTGGTCTGCCGTTAACCGTGGCTGCTGACAGTCCAAGGTTATCCAATGAAGTTTCCGGTTTCCAGGCAACTAAGCCTTAACAAACATTTAGTCTTTACTCAGTGTCGCTGCTCCAGGTGTCGGTTGTGCCCAATTCTTCGCACTCTTCCTACATTTTGCTTACAAGGGTTGTCATTTTAAGATATTTTATGTGCACTTTAGATGCCCTTAAGGTATTTTATTCATATTAATCCAAAGTTTGTTGCTTACCTGCTCCTCTGAGTGGCATCCAGTGTATTTCCCTTCTAATTTGTTCATTTGGGACTAACCAGGGTGCGTCTTGCGTCAGGAGTGTGGCACAGGTAATGTAAATCACTGAGGAACTACCAGCGTCAGGGGTGATTATTCATGGTTCAAGTACTGCCTTGACGTGAATGTCCAAGTCCCACATTCTTTGTTTTTCATTTTAACATGATAGACAGATTTTTTTTTTATCACTGGCCGGCGCGTGAAATATGACAACAATGTATTTTAAGCTTGAAGCCCCTGTCCTGTTCATAAAGCGGCAAAATTTTAAATCATTTATAGTTGCATGAGATGTTTGTTCCTCCGCTTCGTCGCTTTGGTGACTGATATAAAATGAGTTACTGACAGAAATTATGGATTTTAAGTAAAGAAAGTTTTTTTGTACCATTTAGTGCACTACTTTCATGAAAATAAAATCGCTTTTCCTAAAAAAAATATATTTATTCTATTTTTTATTAATTCTAGCAAATCAATTTTTAATTTAATTTAATTTGTATTTGCCTAGGTGCCGCCAACACTAAAAGAAATTTTAGAGGAAATCAACAAACATACCGAAGAACAATTTTCCGACAGTTATAAAATTGCCAAGAACTACAAGAAACTTAACACAGTACCGGACTATTTAAAATATGAATGGCAGCTATCAGCAATCGACTTTTTAAATAAATATGATATTCTCGACTCAAAGGTTGACGTCAAGAAATTGCTAGCTACATTTAAAAGCAATCCGGAACTAAGAAAATTATTAATTAAGTTAAAATGCGAGATGTACTCTGATAATGATTCAAATGATGAATTATCTCTGCTAAAAACCTTTGACGCGAATAAGGCAGCCGAGAATCCCTTAAAAGTGCATGAACTTCAAGTACTTCCATTAGTCGACTTTGTAACGCAGAAAATTTTACTTCACACTGTAAAATGCATTAGTTCCGGAACTAATTTCGATTTAGATTCTATAAATAATAACATCTTAATCCCGGTTGAGTTTAATGGAGTTTTATTAAGATATAAAGAGACTGGCGATAACACCCTGCTGCACGAAATTAGAAAATGGTTTTACTGGTTTACTATGAACTCGGCTTCGGCGTATCCAAATAAGTTTGCTATAAACGCAAAAGAAGATGCTGAATTAAATTTGTTGTTTGCTGGCGTTGTTCCAACATTTTCGCGTGTAATGACCCGACTTTTAGTTCCTTTAGATGGCACTTCCACGACGTTAACGAATTTCAGAGATGTTCAGAGTCAGCAACGAACTTTGGGTTTGTTGTTGTGGGGCAATATGCATGCGCTGTCCGATAAAAAATTTGACTTCATGTAAGTATAATAATAATAGTAAAAATAATAATAAAGGTATTCCTTTAAATGGATTATTATGACCAAAGACTATAAAGGGATAGAATAGTCAAATCTGCCCCCAAACGATTCACTACGGCCACTATACCGCGTTCGATAACCAATGTCAAAAGATGCCTCTATGCAAATTTTAGCCCCCTATAGGCTCTATAACGGTCTAAAGATGTTATGTTCACTTTTTTCGACTTTTATTTTACGGGCGCTATTTTGCATCAAAAAATCTGAAAAAATTCACAGAGGTGTATTTTCTGGTTGCAAACAACCATGATTTTTTTCAAATTTTTTGAGCTCAAAAATTCTTTTTAAATTTTTCATCCTTTTTAGGTTAGGTTCAGAATTTTTGACCAACTTCAAAGTAATGAACACAGTAAAAAATTCAAAAAAGTAAAAAATCTTTTTTTTTACATTTTCATCAGTTATTTGGGACATAACCTCAAATGCAAATAGCTAAATAGATACCATTATACTTAGTTATGCTCTAGGACTTATTTTCCCCTTTTTATTGTAAAAATGAAAAGTAAAAAAATAATTATTTCGTTTGTATCTTAGTTCCCATTAAAATTAGGATTAAAGTTTGACTAAGTCGCAATATTTTTATATTTATTTCTTGGTGTGAACACCAACTAGTCAGTGTTCGCGAGAATTCGTTATATACATCTCAAAAAGTCACCTATAAAAATTCAAAAATGAAAAAAAAAACATAATTTTTAGGTGCCTACAACAAAACATTTTGGAACAAAATGTTAAACGATTTGTTGAACAGTTACAGAAAACTCTAAATATACATTTTTGCAATTTGGAAGATTTTACATATGATCCTTCAGACATTCAAAATATCAAGGATAAAAAATTGGCAAACTGTGTCTCAGAAATAATTAAAATATATGTTGATCTGAAGAACAACTTTGCAGAAATAACTAAAAATGATGCGATTTTGTCCCATATTGGCAATCTTCACATGCTTCTAGGATTTACTGAAATTTACCTAAACTCTTTGCTGCCGCAAGTTGATCCTTTAGCTAAAAAAGCAATGAAGAAAAATCACATTGACTCTGTTATTAATATGTTTAAGCAAATGAAAAAAAGTTTTGAACTGCAGAATTCACTGTACAATAATTTGGAAGAGTGTCCGCATCCATACTACAACTCTATTAAGAAAACCATTTATACTTTACAGGAAAAACTTCACACTTACGGAAAAAACAAACATATTAGCTTGAAAGTATATCCTTATAATTATATTGTGCAGGTAAGTTTTTACTTTCATCAGTATTATCTAGCATGTTTTATTTACAATTATCCAACAGCAGGATAAGTTTTATTGTTAAAAATCAAAATTTCAAAAAAAAAATGAAGAAATCTGTCTGCCGTATTTAAATAGTTGTTTATATGTATTATCCTTTGCAGCAGAGAAAAGGAAAAAATATATTCAGTTTGTTTCCTGCAAATGCAACTGTGATCCTCGCTCCATACGCGTTTCGACCACACTCGTCAGTGGAGCTGTATCGAACCGAAAGCAACATTCACAGGAAGCAACTGCTATATAAAATATAAATTCCAAAGTTTATCGGTAGGATATATATATATATATATATATATATATATATATATATATATATATATATATATATATATATATATACGGCAAATAGATTTCTTTATTTCTTATTGAAATTTTGATTTTTAAAAATTTCGCACTACTCCGGTGATTGTATAAATGTCGTTTGACTGGCGATATTTTTCAGTTTGGCATCGAAGTCGGCAGGTTTTTAATATCCTACCGACATACTTTGAAATTTATATTTTATATAGCAGTCGTTTCCTACAAATGTTGCTCTCGGTTCGATACAGCTCCACAGACGAAAACATAAGATGGTCGAAACGCGTAGGGAGAGAGGACCAGCGTTGTATTTGCAGGACGAAACTGTTTGTATATATTCTTTCCTTTTCTCTGCTTGACTTTTATTGTATTGTGAGGGAGTATTGTCACTTTCAAATTTATATTTGTTTTTTATAACTTGGCGATTGCAAAAATCTCTTTTTTTTAAATATAAATAAACTATTTGTATTTCACCAAAGCAGAGCACAGTGCTGTAGTGTACATATTAGATTAAGTTCATAAACAATAGATAAGCGATTAGGAACCAAAAGAATACTAGTGAGTAAGACTTTGAACTTAAGAATGACATTAGTGGGTTTAGGTTAGAAATAAGTTACTCATTGTTCTATTTGTGAACAGATTGTAATATTAAAAAGAAAACACGCCAATTTTGTCAAATTGTTCAAGTTCAAGGAACTTTTCACGCAAAACTGCAATTATTTCTTAATTAACAAACGCAGTATCAATGGCCATATCAATGATTTTATTATTATCATGGATTGTTCTTGCATCAGGTAACAAACAATTTCAGAATCCGAACATTAAAAATGAAAAGTCCGTTACATTAACTTGTTGTTATATAACTGTGTGTCTTTGGAGGAAGACACACAATTACACGCCAAAGAGAACAAGAGGAAGAAACAAAGGAGTTTGGTTTAAAAGGCATTACAATTTACAAATTAAAATCAAAGACATTAAAATTTACACATTTTTTAGAATGATAAAAATCTTGTATACTATGCAAAATATTGATTTTTAGGAGTTGCCTAACTACTCTCCTGAATTCCGTGAATGGAAGCTCGCTGATGTTTGTGCGGAAATTGGTAAAATGTCAACAGCCGTAAATGTTGGTCTGTTTTGACACCTTCTCAACCTGCAGTAGGCGGTCCGGAGTTGTTCCGTTTTTCATGAATATTTCCATATACTGTAAATTTATTTTCATCTCTTTTCATGTGAAAAATACTCTCCACAATATATACTGCCGAAAATGTTAGTATACCGTATTCTAAGAAGGCATTACAGTTATACCGGTAACCAAGACGCAATACAAATGTTACAGCCTTCCTTTGCAGTCCAAATAGTCTATCAGCTTACGCCGCCCTTTCCCTCCCCGCTCTGCTATATAACATAACAGAGTGAAACAGAGCGTACTAGCCAGAGAGTAGTGTGTGTCTAGACACACAGCCCCGCAAGTTTTTCTACCGTATTCCCAGAAAGCCTTACAGTTATACCGGTAACCAAGACCCAATACCAATCTTACAGCCTTCCTCTGCAGTCCAAATAGTCTATCAGCTCACGCCGTCCTTTCCCTCCCCACTCTGCTATATGGCATAACAGAGTGAAACAGAGCGTACTAGACAGAGAGTAGTGTGTGCCTAGACACACAGCCCCGCAAGTTTCTCTACCGTATTCCAAGAAGGCCTTACAGTTATACCGGTAACCAAGACGCAACACAAATGTTACAGCCTTCCTCTGCAGTCCAAATAGTCTATCAGCTCACGCCGCCCTTTCCCTCCCCCTCTGCTATATGACATAACAGAGTGAAACAGAGCGTACTAGGCAGAAAGTAGTGTGTGTCTAGACACACAGCCCCGCAAGTTTCTAGGCAGAGGGTAGTGTGTGTCTAGACACACAGCCCCGCAAGCTTCTCTACCGTATTCCAAGAAGGCCTTACTGTTATACTGATAACCCAGATGCAATACAAATCTTACAGCCTTCCTCTGCAGTCCAAATAGTCTATCAGCTCACGCCGCCCTTTCCCTCCCCCTCTGCTATATAACAGCGTGAAACAGAGCGTACTAGGCAGAGATTAGTGTGTTCCTAGACACACAGCCCCGCAAGTTTCTCAGTATAAACACGCAGCTTATCAAGAATTCTTAATAAAGCTACCGTGTAGCAAAACATGTTCAATGTATTTTTATCCAACTTTCAATTAAAGTGGAAGTTTCAGTAAAAATCGAGTTTTACTACGTTATCTTTAAGATAGATAGACTGCGAGTCCTTACTGCCGGCTAACAGTGCGAGAGGAAACGTAAATTGAAAACCGTATTCTCCTCTCTTTCTTATAAACGGAATATGGAAGACTAGAATACGGTTTTCAATCTTCTTTTTGTCTCGCACTGGAGGCTGGAGGGCTATCTTATGTTTCAAATTAATTTATAAATCAGGTTAGTTGCAACTTATATATCCTTAAAATAATGTTATTAACGTTGTATTGCAATTATAGGAGACTAAAAAGTCACATTTACGCTAATTTCCGAGATTCATCAATTCAGATTCAATAAAAAAGCTTTGCTTTATTGTAAGTGACTTTCATCAATTTATACATACAGTAAATACCTAATGTTATTTTTTATAATAATGTGACACAGCTCATAGAAAAATTATCTCGAGCGATATAAATCCAGTGAATATCTAAGTTAGAAAGGGTATAACGCTTTGCTCTGTACTTCTTGACATTTAGAAAAAATAGACCGTTCAAACCGTTAAAGGAGAATATAGATAATTTATATCTTTTAAATTCCACTCTAGATCCCTCTTTCGACCACCTAACGAACCAAGAACAAAATTCACAGAAAACAACTGTCTATATAAATTCTAAATTCCAAGACACGTCGGTAGGATGTTAAACTTTAAAATATTTTCGATGTCGGACTGTAAAATATCAACAGTCAAACGACATCTATACATACACCGGAGTAGTGAAAAGCTTAAACATGAAGTAGGAAGTAAAAAAGACTTTATGACCATACATTTTCTTCAATTACTTATCGTTTTTCACCTTCAAGCCGTTAAAAGAAAATATAGAGAGCTTATTTCCTGGGAAGTTCGCTTTAGTTCTCTCTCCATACCCGTTTGGATGGCCTTATGGTATGAACAATTGTGCCAAGGAAGATATTGTAATAAGAGAATAAATTTTAATTGATTATTAATTACAAATTCAAGCGACAATTTTTAAAGTTGTCTAATAAGCGTAAAATCTTACAAATACTTTTCGGTAAAATTTACATTACTACCAAGAAATATTTACTATTTCATTCGTATTTTTAAAATAAAATCCATCAACTAGTGTTAAAATATACAGCAAAAGCCCGTGGGTCAATAATTAATACAGCTGTTGTTACGGTTCGATAACGCAGCCTCTTGTTGGAATTATTTTTTATTCTTCTTCTATCGTTCTATGTTGCTTTGATTCGTTTTAACGGACCCAGATATGAGTTTTTCTTTCATTATAATACTAAAATATCGTTCCCGAAGACGACAACAAAATCCCTAAAGCTTCCAATTAGTCTACAATAACAAATATCGTAAAGCTTTATTAATTTATATCTACAATATACTTGTTAATTTTGTTTCAAGTTATAAAACCAAAAATAAAATTATCTAAAATTATTTTATTGCATTTCTATTGTAAATTACTGTCGGTATTTTTAATTAATCATTAATACAATAGTTTCTTTATTTAATAGAATAATCTATACTAAAATAATCTAGTAATATTATACATGCTGAGTTAGCATGTTTTGACCAAATTTACTTTTCGGTGGAATAATGCCAAATTTTAGTTAAATCAGTTTATTACGAGGCTCATTCAAAAACAAAGGCTGGGTGATCATTAAAAAATATATATAGTTGTAAAAAAAGGTTTTTATTGACAGTTTTGGTTTTTTATAAAACTTCAGAGTACGTTTCATAACGCTGCACCAGCTTCTTTAACCCCTCTGCCATTTCGCTCTTCATCATGCCCATTTGTACAGCCATTTTAGGTTTCGACACCATCGTCTGACATTTCCTTCACCCATTTCTGTAGGTTCATAAACTGCTGATAAATTTCTGCAGTTCAGGGTTCTTTTACACACAAAAATCGTATCACTACCCATACTTCACAACTAGCGATAACAACGATTATCGGGGATATTGTTGTCTGAATACACACAGGCAGACGACTTCTGAATTACAACAACAACCTCGACAACAATCAATAGATAGCGTTGCATATGCCAGTATTTAAATATAAGCTAACGACACTTACTTCTCGAAAACGCCTCGTATCTATGTGGAAAACAATCATGTGTTGTAAAAAAAATTAATTAGAGAGTATAGACTTTTTCTTAAACGAATTAAAGAAGAAGTATATGAGAGAAATATAAATAAAACTTTGTGACAGACAGACAGGTGTCTCTTTCATGAATAAATAGATACTTTTTCTAGTATCTCCCGTACTATTTCTTAGATCTTAATTTGTCTTAATCGTTAAATCATTCAATGTAAGTAGTAGTTGCCACATTGTGGTCGTGCTCAAATGGGACATTTAATATTAACTTGTTCTGTCCAGTTGAAAAAAGGTTGAAAGCGCCATTTTAAATACATTGCTAAAGTTTTTTTCCAATCTTAATTTTGATGGCTTTGCTACTAAGGCAGTGCGCCAGCTCTTTCCACGTCCGGTTCTTATCTAAAGCCTGAGCGACCCTTCTGGATAAATTACACAGACTTCGGTTTGTGGACCAATCCGTGAGGACTCTCGGATAGTCAGATATGGTTTCCCGAAACCCACGACGAAAACGAACCTGATCAAAATCAAATTTGGGACGATAGACATCTTTCAGATCAAGCAACCAAGTCTATAGCTTGTTGTCTTTTCTTGGTGAAACCATTAAAACAGTAAGAGTAAGAAATGTATTCCAATCATTGAATCCGTTGGATAAATTTAGATAATTATTTCAACTTGAAGCAATATAATAAATGGCAGGACATTTAAAGTGTCTTATAAAACGTAATTATCGTTATATATTTTACGAACTTTAAAAACTTTATTTTAAGGAACTTTGATTACAGAGATCTATGCGTACTGACTATTAATCCTAATAAAGCTTTGTTCAACCCTTCGATAATAGTCTCGATGTACGGAATGAAGGCGATAAACTTTTAGTTTTATTTAAAATGGAGATTGAATCAGAACATTAAATACTAAATAGCCACCTACTTTAGGTTTAAAATTTAATATTTTAATTATGCAAGGATATACAAATGCGGTCGGCACCTAAAAAATAACCGTCAAGCCACGAGACATGGCAAACTTTTAATTGAATTCTGGGGGATCCAAAGAGATTATTTAATCAGTCGTATATGTAATGAAAATTAAATAAACATGCAGGGTTGTTACTGGAAACACATGAAAAGTGTGACATCAGAAATTCAAACTAAGGCACCTTATATGTTGCTTTTGTTAAAGTTACTTAGTCTCATATAGTTTATTTTTAATCTTAATAGAATAAAAATCGCTTTTTTTTTGATTATATACCTACTCCTTTGCATTCTTTCCTCCATTTCCTTAACACTTGATTGAAGTATATTTTCAATAGTGTGGGTAAGAACAGCATCCCTGACTTTAAACCTATCTAACAAGCTGTTTCTTATTTTAACTCATGATATTGTATGTTTGTATAGTTGTTTAATAGCTGTTATTTCTTAGAGACTATCCTAAGACCCGCCAAAGTTCCTTAATGAGATACCATCACAGGCTTTGGTCAGATCCACAAAAAATAAGTGAACCTTTCTGTTTGTAACATTTTTTCTTTCTGTACCAGGCTAATAACATGATCTTCAATGGATCTACCAGCTCGAAAATCAGCCTGTTGTCAATTTCTTGGTGTCCATATTCTTCTTTACTGAGGGATATATGGGAGATACACCCTCAGTATCTTTCCATATAGGCATCTCGTGTTAACAGTGTCGGAGATGCATCTGTAATTTTCGCAATTGCTCTTGGGAGCTTTCTTATGGTTTGGTGTTATTAAACCTCCATCCAGCTTAATGGGATTGTATCTCCGTTTGTGTATATGGTAAACACTTCTTTTAGATGCTGGATTAATTTTTCTGTGCCATTTTTCAACAACTGTGGTCGTTGAGGTTGAAGTGCGCCTTGTATTTATGATTTTGTGTTGGAATGCATCATTAACTTGCAATTGTTCCAGGATTCATGTGGTAAAGTCCAGTTAGCTGGACCTTGTAAGCATGAAAGTGTAAATATTTTGTCAAAATTCATTGGGGTGTGCCGTGGTGGAGATTTAATTCCCGATAATGATGCCGAATTGAAGTGTTTGGTTGTTCTGCGACACTGTCACTCACAGCTGCGATATTTTCACTCGATCTTTTAAGGCGATGACGAGTAAGGTTTCTCTTATTTTTCAATGACAACCTCTTCTTAATTTTTTAATAACGAATCGAGACAATCGATTATGTACACAAAAATGATAAATTAACTTGCGAATCATCACTATAAAATTTTCCCCATATTTGTAATAGGTTTTCACTATCAATAAACTTTCTTTAAAATTTTAATGGGCCATATTCGTAAATATCTAGACAGACGAAAATTGTTTCGCGATCCGAATTTTTAGTTCTTGTTGGACACCTCTTACGATGATGACAACAGGTATAAAAAATTCGCTATGAAGATATTTATCAGTAAAAAGCCATAGGTCGACAATCCAAAGACAAGCCCGTGACTGATACTTTGTTTTGCAGAGTAATTCAGCGATTGGATGGGAGGATGGAGAAAATTAAATAAAATTATTTTGCTATTCTAATCTCGTGGATTGAAGATCTCTGAAGATGACACGTGCAATCGTAGGCGAAACGTCGAATAATAATTGGAATTACACGGTCTAAACCAAAAAACTATGATTTTCAACCTGACCTAAGCCGTGAAAGCTTTCGTTCTTTAAAATTATTTTAATTTATAAATTCTTTATTATCGCCAATTTTTTTCGATCGCCTTTAATCATTAGTGATCAACTACACCTAAAAATTCGCTAAAAATCACATCGTCACTTCTTTGACAAGAATTAAAATTATTTCAATTCTTAGTCAACGAAAGCGATGGTGAGATGCCATTCTGGGTCCCAGTACCCCGCCCGTATACTACTGAGGGAATATGTGTATTTGAAATTATTAACTTGAGAATAATATATGAAAGACGAAACTTTCAAAATTTGTATTAAATTATATGAACGTTAAAAAAATATACAACGAATATTTTAATTCTTTGGTAGTGTGGTTTCAATATTGGTTTAGCCATTTTTTTACAATTGTTCTAAATAGCAATTTTTTTGCAATTGTTCTAATAGCAATTTTTCTTAGTAATATTCCACTGTATTTTTTAAATAAAATTACTTTACTCTTGAGAAAAACAAGTTATTATCCCACTCCTGTATACCATGGGATTTTCCAAATTTATGTTCCAGAATGTGCAGAAGCTATCTGCTATATTTTGATTTCTTTTAAAGTTTAAGAAAAAAAATTTCTGTACTATTGTAGAACGTTTACAATCACTGAAAAAGAGTAACTTTAATATATGCAATTGTATATTTCCTATTAATTGGTATGAAAATTATATATAATACACAAAGTATATATTTTATTATTTTTCTTTTCAGCAAATTAAGCATGCCTTTAACAGCGTCATAAATACCACAATTTTACTGGATATCAATGATTGCACCGAAATATTGAATGCCTTAAAACATGTTTCGTCAATAGACGTGAACGCCGATATTATCAAAATAAAATCGTATATCGAAAGGTTCGAATGCAGTATACCAAGCTTCGAACGAATTTTCCACGATTGGAAACTTTATCGTAGTTCATATCCCGATATTCTTGAGCCCCTGCTGGCAAACATTTCGCAGTTTTTGTACGGCTTTAAATTGAAACTGTACTGGATCAAAAGGGAATTTCTAAAATGGCAGCATGAGACTCGATTTAATGTGGACTTGGAGACGGAGTTAATAAATTTAGCAGCACTTCCATCGTTAAATGAAAACGTTGTCAGCCTTGACAAACACGTTGATAATTACACTGCAAATAAATTACGTCTCTTTATTGAGGATATTTTAAATGATGAACAGGTGCCGAATATTAAAACAAAGGAAAATTTAAGGTTTGTATTTATTCTTTGCAAAAGTATTCCTATGCGACCAAAAATTTTGATTTTACGGCCCTAGTTAATAACAAATTCACAGCTAGTGTCTGGAAGTGTCTAAAAATTAGTATAACATTTTTTATTTGTCATTGAGTATCGATTTCTAAAGTTTTAGCCACTGACTCTGAAAGGTTGTAGAACAAAATCTACTAGCTTTAAGAATATGATTTCCACTTACATTGGGTAAGGTTACTTACGCCTAATAACGGTTTAAAATATTGTGGCTCCAGATGTTTCAGTTTTTTTAGTATAAAGGTATTTGTTTAAAAGTTGTTATAAAAATGACTTATATTCACCCTTTATAATCGCGCAATAGCTATGTATCAGGTCGGCAAGAAAGTACAGGGTGTCTCAAAAGAAAGTTCACATTTAAAAAATCGATTTAAAAAAAAGTCAGGACTTTATTGAAAAAATGTTTATTACATATTAAAATACATTGTTTGGGAATTTATTTTTAAAAATGATATCGTCCAAATGTAATCCGTTGCGCTCACGGCATTCATTTAATCGAGCACTAAAATTGCCCATGACGGCTCGGCAGGTATTCTCCGTGATGTCTGCCATTTCGTTGCGGATATTTTCTTTTAATTGTGCCAGGGAAGTCGGTTTGTTGGCGTAAACTTTTGATTTGACATAACCCCATGGGAAAAAGTCCATAGGTGATAAATCAGGACTGCGTAGAGGCCAACTTATGTCACCTTTCTTTGAGATCAATTTGCCAGGAAAAATTTCACGCACTCGTGGCAGAGACATGTTGGACGTGTGTGCAGTTGCTCCGTCTTGCTGGAACCATGTTCTTTGGTTATAGCCAGGAAAATTTTGCAGTTCAGGCACGAAGAAGTCGTCTAACATCTCCACATACCGCTCTGAAGTCACTGTTACTGTGCGTTCCCTTTCATCTTCAAAAAAGTACGGGCCGATAATTCCTCGCGCCGACATCGCAGCCCATACAGTCACTTTCGGCGAATGTAGAGGTTTCTGATGTTTGTGTTTTGGATTGTTTGCACTCCAATAGCGGCAATTTTGCTTATTTACATGACCATTAAAATGAAAATGGGCTTCATCCGAAAAGAAGATGTTGGTAAACGTTGAAAAGCGTTCAGTCATCTGGTTTACGAAGTCAAGCCTCTGACCAGCATCCTGAGGCTTCAATTCTTGCACCAACTGAATTTTATAGGGCTTCAGCTTTAAATCTTTGTGTAAAATGCGGAATAATGATGACCTATGCACATTTAAAGCAACAGCACGCTTACGAATCGAAACGTTTGGATCGTCACGAACAGACTGAGTAACACTCTCTACGTTTTCGACCGTTCTCGAAGACCTCGGACGCCCGGATTTTGGTTTATCTAGTGTTGAACCGGTCTCTTCAAACTTCTGGACCTATTTTCCAATAAGCCGAGCGCTTGGCGCATCATTTAAGTGAAGAATATGTCGAAAATTGCAGAATTTTCTACGCGCTACAGTCGCCGAATTACCGTTTTTGTAAAACTCATGTACGCACAAAGCACGGCCCGCTCCCGAGAAACGCTCCATAGCGACTAAATTCCCAAGAGCCAGGCTACCGATTGACATACCCCCCGCGCCGCTCGGAATAATTGCGTTCACTCAATAAGCAAAACAAATGTGCACTTTCTTTTGAGACACCCTGTATAACGTGATCGCCCGGCTTCTTGAAAACAGCTCAAAATACACAACGCCAAATGACAGTATGTAAAGTTCGGTGGCGTAGACCGTTGGGACACATTATATATTTTTGAAAAATGTGATTTAGTCTGTTCCAAGCTTTTGAAAAATATATAACATTTTATATTTATCATTAGTATTGATTCTTAAATTTACGTTTTAAAAAATATGTACATCAAAACAACGAAAATCTTCGTTCGTTATATTTAGTGTAACGAAAATGCAGATGAAGCTCTGGAATAGGTTTGAGAATTTTTGTATTCTTTTCAATTTGAAATTTATAAATGTCTGTAATTCGTAGATATCCAAAGAGGAAACAGCCCGATAAAAGAATGTTTTTGATCATAAAATCAACTTTAATTTAACACAGTTCATTTTCTAAACCACGGTCTAAAATCTACAAAAAGGAAATGATGAAATCAATGTGTTAGCTTCTTTTGAAGCAAGTCCAAGTAGTTCTCACAGAATAGTAGAAGGTTCTGTAAAAGTTAATAAATCAAGGGTACAAGTACAAAAAAGAATTTTAGAACAGCTGTTATATGGTCTGATGAGGCTTATTTGACCTGCGCCATTATATTGAATCCACAGAATACTAAGGACGAAATTATCAGAGAGGTGAAAGAGGCTGGTAGAGGATATAGAATGGGAAAAGAAGAACTAAAGATAATTTGCTATGCCGATGATGCAGTACTGATATCGGAAGACGAAGACAACCTCCAACGGCTCCTGTACCAGTTTGAAAAGATCGCTGAAAAATTTAACATGATAATCTCCATAGGGAAAACCCAATCTCTCACGATCAGTAAAGAACCAAGAAGATGTAAGCTCGCTGTACACAATCAAAGCATCGAACAGGTCATGTCATTTAAATACCTGGGAGCAAACATCACCAGCAATAGAAACTTAAAAGCAGAAGTTCAAGAATAAACCACCAAAGCTGCCGTAATATCAGGATACCTACGTGATATTATATGGAGAAATAAACATATGACGACACAAAGTAAGATCAGAATATATAAGACCTGCATACGACCCATAATGACTTATGCCATCGAAACAAGAGCAGACACATCAGCAACCAAAAGACTACTCCGGACAACTGAGATGAGAACGCTAAGAGGTATCACGGGTCATACATTACGCGACAGACTAAGAAACGATGAAATCAGAAAAAGATGTGAAATACAGGACGTAGAAAGATGGGGCAGAGGAAGAAGGAGAGCATGGAGGGATCATGTCGACAGGATGACCGACGACCGAGTGGCAAAAATTGCAAAAGAAGGAATACCAAACTCCTCAAGGCTTCCTGGTCGACCGCCTAAAAGATGGAAAGAGAGCTGGACATCGGTGTCACAGGAACAAGAATAAACGAGATGCATTGACAGTCAATACAGGACAAAGTCCTATACTAAGAATAAGAAGAAGAAGAAGAATACTAAGAATTGATCTCAGGAAAGTCAACATGTAATATTTCCATGAGAACGGCAAGGCAGGTTTGGCTTCAGCGTTTCATGTTTTATACTTGGAATAAAAATCGTATATGATATATAAATGCAATCTTACCGCAAATAATATTAACAAATTCTGCAACACATGGTTCCGGATATAAGAGAAGTACTCTTAGTTCCAGCCCACAATGCGCAAATTCTAAGGGCCTATCTGGACACTTAATTTCCCGGGCAGCTGGATTGGGACAAATAAACCTATAAAATGACCACCCAAGGCTCCCGATTTATAGATTTTGGACTCCTCCTTTGGGGATACCTTAAAATATAAATTTATTCTTGTGGGGATACCTCAAAAACTAGCACAGTACTAGGAAGACCTTATCCATCTATTTTTACTAATAACGGAGATAACCCGTAAAACCATCGAAAATTGGAGACCCTGTACAGGGTCTTACTTATTCCATTTTTCATCTCTTTCTAAGAAATATTCTTGGTATTATTAATACTTTTACAAAAATTAAGCTGAATTTTTTAATTATTTAGTAAAATATCATTTGGAGGAAAGAAATAAGTACGTTAAAAAGTTTTTTTGTTCTTTAATTCAGATAAAAGTACAATTGGTTAAAAAATCATTAAAAAGGGCAAAAATAATATTTTAGGCTAAAAATCATCTACATTATCACAAATTATAGAATAATCTTTGAATTTATTGCAAATCCTACCAAAATCAGGTAAAATATAAGCTTGAAAAAATCGATTACCCAAAATAAAGTGGTCAAAACTATATTTTTTTGAGAATTAGTAAGTGTATAACTTCAATGCAGCGTGTTATACCTATTCTAAATTTAAAGGGCAACTACTGGACAATGTCCTAGTCCCCTATAGTTTTTTTGTTATTTACATTTGAACTCAGGAGCCAAAACTTAAAAAATCGATATACCTACAGGAACTTTATACGTTAAAAATATTTTTTACTCGTAAATATATTATTTTTTAATAGAAAAGATACTAAAGGTATTTTATTTTTTAGGTTATTGAAATGTGGAATTCAAGAATATTATAATCAATGTATAATAAATGCAAAAAATACAGGTATACTCGATAGAAATTTGCTAGAAAAATTCAAAGCATTGGTGGAAGTATTTATTAATTTGTGGAATATACAGCAAGAGAAGTACCAACAAGAGAAAAACGAGGCTGAAAATCTTTATAAGGCACGGTAAGTATTTGACAAATCTAATTTTGTATGGCGTTCCCGCAAAAAAAGTTGGTATACTCGAAGTAATTAGAGAACTCTTCACTTTGGCAGACAAAAGACGTAAAAATGATATCAATCGTACTTTATAGAGGGCTCTAGATTAGTAAATTATTATTAAGTGAACAAATTCGATGATTTTTTTTAATATAGTGGTTTAAACTAATTAATAATTTTATACTAACTGATAAGAGTTATTTAACATCACAGGAATCATGTTATATATTTTAGGCAGTATTTTTAAAACTTATATTATTATGACTTATTAGAATTTGTATGTCATTATTTACTTTTCTAAGAGTTTGATAACAATCTGAATATATAAAAATCCTGTGTCACGATGTTGATCCGCGATGAACTCCGAAACTGCTTAAGCGATTTAGATGAAATTTGGTACACTGTGTGTAATTTGGTGCAACTTAAAAGATAGGATAGTTTTTATCTTAATTAATAATCTCAATATTGTTTTATTGCAAATAAATTATTTTTTTATGACAAAGGGTTAAATTATCAAAGTTCCATAATTTTCTAACAGTTGGCGGTGTAAGTTACTTATTTGGTATAACCCATCAACAACTTTTATTATCTAGGTTGGGTAAGCATCCAATAGATGGCGCCGTGTTTTGATTTTAAACTTTCCATTGATGCTACGATTTATTTTACGTCCACGTGAATTTCTGATTTATAAACTACATAACTGTGGGTAAACCATCGAGTCTATTTGTGTTAGCAAAAGACAGATTCACCAGAAATATTGTACCCCGGTTAGCGCTTAATTAAGTTAAAATTGATTATTATGATTCAAAATAAATGAAATAATTATTAAAAGTTTTTAAAGATCAATGTTATCTACCTCATTTATAAAATTAAAAAATTTTGTTATCAGTTTAGAATTTCGTAAGTTACTTACTTATTATAAATTATGTTCAGATGTGAAATAAATAAAAAGAAAAATTTTATGTTGGTTTGTGCTTAATTCAAACTCTCCGCCATTCTTTACCAATCACTTTCTTAACAATATTAAATATTTTAATATATAATAATTTAATGGAAGTGTACCACAGCAACGCGTGACCGGGTCTGCTAGAAATATATATATATATATATATATATATATATATATATATATATATATATATATATATATATATATATATACAGGGTGTCCAAGATAAGGATCCTAAGCATGGGGATCTCAGTACCTGTTGGAGTTACAGCTTAGGTTAAATTAGAAAAAAGTTGCGTACTTTGAAGCGTATTTACATGCCGTTGAGAAACTTTAAAAATTTTCATGGCCAGCTGAGATATTGGGGAAAAACGAAAATTTGACGAAATAGATTTTATTTTTTTGTGACTTTATTTTAAAAGATATTAAAAAACTAATAAAACTTTTTCATTGGCACTTTTTAGATAATACGTGATGGCGTTTTTAAATTTTATATCCGACGTTTTGTTTTCGAGAAACCATCATCAACTTTATTTTTTTATATGGCCCAAAAAAAAAGTATACCCTGTATCTGATTCCATTTTTTATTACAAATTCAACGATGTATCACATGTCATATTTTTTTTGTTAGACAAAAAAAAAATGCGATTTTTCTATTTTTTTAAACATATTTTTAAGTAGGCTTTGCAAACAAATAATGCTTTGACACTTTGACGTAAATACCTGTTATTCTGTCACATATGACTTAATTTAATGTTTATGGTAAGATAAAATAATAATTGTTAAGTTGATTTAGAGTTATTAACTTGTTTGTAGAGTTCTTGTCGTTGTTGTTACTGTTGTTATTGTTTATTGTTGAATAATTATTATTGTGTTATTATCGTCGAATATGCCGGGTGGCCATTATAGTCATGAAGAAAAGTTTGACATGCTGACCTGCTACATTTTGTGCCAGAAGAATACTATAAATACTGCAGCAATGTATCTAAATAAATTTCCAGATAGAAAGCAACCATGTAAGTCCATTTTCTTACAGTTGGCGCGAAATTTAAAACAATATGGATCATTTAAAAAGCCAGTTTTATCCCGAAAAAAGGATTCTTCCGAAGAAACCCAAAATAACGTATTACAAGCAGTTGTTGAGAACCCTGACATCTCTTGCAGGCAAATTGAAAAAAATATAGGAGTAGCCAAATCCACTGCTCAATTTATTTTGCGTAAAAATAGATATCACCCCTATAAATTTAGGATTTGCCAAGCACTTAAACCAAGGGATCTTGAACGACGCCGGCATTTCTGTGAGTGGTATACACGCGCATGTGAAGATGATATCAATTTCCCTGCAAAAATAATATGGTCTGACGAAAGTCTAGTCACTAATAATGGTGTCTTTAACCGCCGGAATACTCATTACTGGGCGCAACAGAATCCGCGTGTTCAAAAAATTTCAAGACATCAGGAGCGTTTTGGGTTTAATATGTGGTGTGGAATTTTCGGTACCAAAATACAAGGTCCATTTATCTACCATAGTTCGTTAACTGGAGAACGATACCTTCAATTATTACAAAATAATTTAGAAGACTGCTTGGAGGATTTACCTCTGGCACAGGTTAATACCTGTTGGTTTCAACAAGACGGTGCTCCTGCACATAATTCTAGGCAGGTTCGCGAGTATCTTACGCAGCGATTTCCTGGAAAGTGGATTGGAACCTCCAGTGAAGTGCCTTGGCCAGCGCGATCTCCGGACTTAACCCCTATGGACTTCTTTCTTTGGGGGTTTCTTAAAAGCCAAATATACCATCATTCTTTTGAGACTGAGCAGCAGTTACGAGAATGTGTAACTAATGCATTCAACAGTATTACACCTGACATGTTGCGTGATGTTTTAAATTCTACCATAAGAAAATCATATTTATGTCTGGAAAATAACGGAAATCTGTTTGAACACCTGCTTTAAATTGAATAAAAAAATTGTTAATTTATTTGTTGTTTTAGTTATTTTTAAATAATTTATCATTCTTTGTATATCATTAAAATAATGATTATCTTATGGTTAAATTTATGGTAGATTAAATTTTCTTGTTTCTAAGTAGTACTATGCTCCATTCAGCTTCATTGCTCTGTAAATAGATATTAACTAATATGTGAGATCAATAACTCATAACAGGTATTTACGTCAAAGTGTCAAAGCATTATTTGTTTGCAAAGCCTACTTAAAAATATGTTTAAAAAAATAGAAAAATCGCATTTATTCTTTTATCTAACAAAAAAAATGTGACATGTGATACATCGTTGAATTTGTAATAAAAAAGGGAATCAGATACAGGGTATACTTTTTTTTTGGCCCTTATAAAAAAATAAAGTTGATGATGGTTTCTCGAAAACGAAACGTCGGATATAAAATTTAAAAACTCCATCACGTAGTACCTAAAAACTGCTAATGAAAAAGTTTTATTAGTTTTTTAATATCTTTTAAAATAAAGTCACAAAAAAATAAAATCTATTTCGTCAAATTTTCGTTTTTCCCCAATATCTCAGTGGCCATGAAAATTTTTAAAGTTTCTCAACGGCATGTAAATACGCTTCAAAGTACGCAACTTTTTTCTAATTTAACCTAAGCTGTAACTCCAACAGGTACTGAGATCCCCATGCTTAGGATCCTTATCTTGGACACCCTGTATATATATATATATATATATATATATATATATATATATATATATATATATATATATATATGTTAGTTTTTAGTGTTTCACGGATGGAGAAATATGAGTTTGTGTTTATCCGGGAATACATCCGTTCGTTAGCTATTTCCATAGTTGGAATTTGCAGACGTTTCGCCAAAGTCTCTTTTGGCATCTTCAAGTGCTCGTGTCCGTAGTTCATCGTCAACTACGGACACGAGCACTTGAAGATGCCAAATGAGACTTTGGCGAAACGTCTGCAAATTCCAACTATGGAAATAGCTAACGAACGAATGTATTCCCGGATAAACACAAACTCATATATATATATATATATATATATATATATATATATATATATATATATATATATATATATATATATATATATATATATATATATATATATATATATATATATATAGGACATTCTCACAAGCAGCATTAATGTTGGTACATTTATTACGTAAAAGGTTCTTATCGTGCAAATATACCTAGGAAATAAAAGTTCACTAGAATACAATATTTTTCCATATATATTACTTTTAAAACATACCAGTAACTTACCCTTATTTGACCGGAGCTATCAAAATCTGCAATAATATACAGAACATTCCACTTAACTTTTGACAATTTTGGTATGAAACTTTTTTTTGAGCCACTGTGTATATTTCAAAGTAATTTTAAAACGTAGTCCTAATAGATGTACACATCCCTTATTAAAGATATTTTTAAAATATTTTATCCTTTGATCATACCTTACAGATTTAAACAACAATAGATTTGTTTGAAGGCTGTTTATGGTTGGTGGAGGAGAGGCGTTTTTGATATTTGACAGCCATAAACATGTTTACTTATCTTTTCTTTAATTACTTGTCGTGACTCTTTTCAGTGTTTTTAAGTGTTAGAAATTACTATAAATGCGAAGTTTGCGATTAATATTAAAAAAAAGAGGATTTAAAAACTTATTTTAATTGGTAAATATTGTGAGATATTGTTTTTATATTGAAAATAATAATAATAATAATATAGGCAACCGTAAATTCATGCGTTATGTTGTGAATTGACGTACCGATTATTATATGATACTCGTTTAAATAATGTAATTTGAAAAGGATGGCATAAAATCGGTATGTGTGGTCCAAGAAATTGAATATCTACTGTTTATCAACACTTTTTCAAATATAAATAAAAATATTATTACATTATTCAGCGTTGAAACAACCGAGCCTTAGTTCTGACGTTATGCTAATTCTACAGGGGTATGTTCGAAGATTTTATCGGTCTCTATATAACCGGCAGACATGTAGTACACCACTCTATATATAATGAAGGGCAGACAGTTTTTCTATGCAAATTCCACTAAAGTTCTTTCTCCAATCATCTAATGGTCCCGTCCGTTGTGTTATATGGAACCAAAAGCGAAATAGCCGATTAGACATCGGAGTGCCGACATTTTACTGATATCTTAAATAGCCAATTGTTTTCTGAGAATTTCGTTCTTGGTTTTTTACTGCTGAAATTATTATAATTCGATTGATAACATAAAATTTGTTTTACATTTTATTTTTACGATTTTGATTTTAAAATTAATGTTAACGTGTGTATGTTATTGAATTTCAGAACAAAATGCGACGAAAAATCCGAGGAAGATCAGCTGAAAGACGAATTAAAAGAACTATTTCCAAATTACCATGTCTTAGACTTTTCTGATCTTCAGGAAAAATCCTTATCGGACTCTCCGCCTGAAATTTCGAAACACGAAAACCCAGTTGACGTAATAACTGACGAGGACTTACGATTTGTCATCGACCTCAACTCGAATCTCTTTAAGAACTTCATCAAGACCGAATGGCTTGCACCCGAATTTAGCAAAAATGTTTTGCCGGATTTTGTCAGTCCTATACTGGAAAAGTTCAAACTCGTAACGAGGATAATGGACAATCACGCACATTACTTTAAGTATACAATGGACTCAAAACTCTCTACGAGTTTAGCTGTTTTATTAGAAGTTTCCCGGCGTTATGGCGCTGCTCACGAATTAGGTAGGTAGTGTAGAAATTAATTTAAAAATAACATGCTTATATGAGCAGAAGTACATAGTAAAAAAAAGGGAAAAGTGCCTAAATTATTTGTATTTATTTTGTATGTTAAAAATGAATAAAGTCGCATAGTAAGTTGGTAATGAAAATTTATTTTAATATATTCGTAGCCCAAGTTGTATAGGTTTGAGATGGCGTTTAAGCTATTGGCCCGTTACTTATACAATTACAATAAACTGTAAATTTAACTAAGGCCTACGATAACATCCCTTTAACTAAACTGTGGGTAATAATAATGGGCACAAATATAAACTACTTACCGCTTAGTCAAACTGTACAATATTTAAATAGAGAATCAATATCAAAAATTAAAATGGGTAGCAATCTATCAAAATCCTATAAAAACACGAAATATTTATAAAAGGGTTGCTGAATTTCACCCCTCATTATTCAAGTATATGTGAAAAAGGCGTTATAAAGATGGGGTAGAAATGTGATAGAATGGAAATACAGCTACCTGACACAACTATACAGGGTGTCTGGAAAGTTCGTGTACAGTGTGTCCCATTTTCGACACTTTTAGAGGGTAGTGGAGTTATTATCAAAGATATAGTGTTGCCGTTTTCACTTTAGTTTCCTACTTTTTAATGAAACAAAAGGCTCTACAGGGTGATTTTGAAAATCTTCGTTTTTTTAGATACATTTTGTATTTCCGTTATGTATGTTTATCAAGAAGGTAAAAACTGATTTTTGTAAAGTTTAGTTTTTGAGATATTAACCAAACTTATGATTTTTTTAAATAGGACACCCTGTATATCATTTTAGATGTTGACTAAATATAATTTAGGCCTTTCAAAAATATAAAATGTGTTTATTTTATTTTGAAAAACATGGTCAGAATTCGATATTTTCAACAATTTATAAAAAACAAAGGCAAAATTTTGACAATAATAATTATACCAAAGATGAGACATTTTAAAAGTTAATTTTAATATTTTTCTATATTTTCAATTGTAAACACTTACTTATTATTACATTTTTTACTTTAACCAACATTGTTATTATAAAACCAAAATATTAAAATTTAATTGCAAAGAAACAAGAACAATATTATTTCACAAAACTAAAATAACAAAAACAAAAAGAAACAGTGAAGCTAAAAACAACAAAGAGTTTTTTGAAAGATGGTTTTCAAAATGACGGCCGTTTTCTCGAATGCAACATCGGCACAGTTTTGTGATTCTTCTAATTGCATTTAAAAGAATCACAAGTCTATTATGAAGAGTTTGGAAGGCGAAACTAATTGCCTTACGAAGTTCCGCTATAGATTCATGTCGTGTCTTATACACTTGATTTTGCATAAAACCCCATAAAAAATCCATATTGAAAAGGTCGTGAGATCTTGGGGCGATCTCACTGGCCCATGGGTACCTATTCATCAGAATTGTGGCTCGAGACACCGTCCTGTTGAATATAAATAGAATTGAAATGGACCAATGGAACCTTTTCAAGCAATTCTGGAATAATTTCCTCAAGGATTTCTAAGTATCTACGTGCTATAAGACCCCCTTCACGGTAGGATATGCGTTGACCCAAAATAAAACACGAGACACCAATCCCGAAGCGCCCTTGTTGTGCCCTTTCGAAAATTAAATGGTAATTTTCTGCAGACCAATGCCTAGTATTGTGATGATTAAAAAGTTCCTCACTTGAAAAATAACGTTCGTGAAATGAGAGGACAAATCTGCCAAAAGATGCGTTGGTGCCAAGGAAGTTGGAAGGGGTAAGAGGAAGGAGAATACCCTAAACTAAATTTGGTTCCACATGTAACTCTGTACTCCCCTCAATGTGGCTATGCTACACTTGCGCAGTAGGTCAAGGGACAAGACTGGATTTGAGAAACCTCTTATTTATGTTGTTATATTGAAAAGTTACAATTTAAATTTCAGGTTATAAAACGACCAATGAAAGAAACACTGCCTTAAAAGAAATTTAAACATAATTCGAAATAAAATCTTATCTTATCTACAATGTTAAAAAGGATCTGGCCATAGGGATTAACTATATGTTACTCCTCTTTCATGTTATTATTAAGTAAAGTGTTTTCTATGTACCTTCTAAACTTTAAAATAATTAATTTCTTATCAAAAAAATGAAGTGAAAAAAAATGATAAAGACTACACACTAGCGCAAACAAAACTTTAAAATCGTCGATCTATTAAAAGATCTTCAGTATAATCTTACATATTGATGTAATACAAAAAACGTGGGTACTTACCGAAAATAATGAATTTCCGGAATCGAACCACGCGATTTACAAAACAATACCATACACTGATACATTGTTATAAATTAAAGTCTATACAAATGTCTTGACAACATACACAAATATAAATTCCGAAATTTAACTAATGATACTGCACCGCACAACAAAGAAAATAAGCGTCGAGGACGATGGCAAACAACCGCATTAAACATAAAGAATACGCTGGGACGCCGATCGTGTCGCAAACCCAACCCTGGTTTCCCATTCTCACATTGCTAACTTCATGCAACAAATTTACTACGAAATTTCTTTTTGCGTTTGCTCCACATAGTCAGTCGATGTCAGTTTATGACATTTATTTTCTGCATGGTGGAACACTTTTTTACGCATTTAGCCTATTTTTGTAGTTTTCCTATCCCTTCCAAGTTCCTTGGTTGGTGCGGATTTGTTCTAAATACCATTTACAAAACGTTACTCCGCACTCATCATTTCCAGGGTGTTTGCTACACCAACTTCTTCCTCTATTTTTCTACAGGATGATGAAGTTGTTGCTGCTGCGTAAAATAGCTCATTTGTTTCTTTTCTCTCCCTGTCTTTGACGTGTGTTTTGGGACGGGTCCTGAGGTTTATAGACTTCTAAAAGGCGTTTAACACAATTGAACCAGATAGCATTATGCATACCTTAAGAGATTGTCGAATAGATCAACGGTATTCTACGACTGAGAAACTTCACAAGGACCTATCATGGTTCAAGGAGTTAGGTACGGAGACGCGATGTCTCTGCCACTCTCGAATACGCATTTTAAAAGCTAAATTGAGATACAAATGGAGTGCAATTAAATTATAGGGTAGACTTAACCAATAAGGAGGTCGCGTCTCGTTATGTGGACACGAGCTTACCACGATTAATTAGGAGTATCCACTATTAAAACAAGTAGCTAAGTATGTTTACCGGGTCCTAAGAATTAAAATAGATAAAGATGTCTAAACTGCGGATTTAAAAAGAAAAATTGGAGTGGTATGAAGCACCTTTAATAAACTGAGTTTAATACAAAGAAACTATTACACGTACTTAAAGAATATGTAATTCCTACGCAAATGAGATACATGTATCTGTTTGACTCTTCTTGTCAGAATAAAGGAGAAAAATTCTTACACTGCCAAGGCGAACTAAAATTATACTAACAACATACTTTAATTGTAAAGCTAATAAATATGCCGCCTATCCCTAAAATGTATGTGTTCAATATACAATAAATTTAAACAAATTTACTGAATTCTGTTTCAGTACAATTTGTGTTTGGTCTTATACATAAGCGTAGGACTACGAAACAGAAATAATTGATCGATAGAGAACTGTGTTTCTAAAAAAATCCGAAGTTAAGAAAACATCGACGATTATATCATAACATGTTATAAAAAAGTTGTATTAAACTCATTATTTCATCTTACATACATACTTCGTAAACAGCAACATAAAGTTAGAGAACTTTTAATAAAGGATTCAAACTTTGCCGAAGTTTTAGGTTTATGGGAACAGGCTCATTAATTTTATTGTTATATATTTTAGTACATTTAATTATTTTCTAGGTAATTAAAATCCTTTGAGTAAATTTAATTACATACTTAAAACAAACTAAAGACATTTTTTTTTAATTCTAGATGGCTTGTTACTAATCTAATTGAAATTAAACTTGGGTTAATTTTGATTAAAAGAACTATTACATTTTGTTGATAAAAAATATAAAAATTATTAGAGCAATTATTTATTAAAGTGATGGGAGAGATATATTCCCAAGGTTATCTTCATCATGGCTCCGTAAAAATTTAATTTAACTCAAACCACATATTCATGAAACTTCTACGGCACTTCCCGTGTACTTAGAAACTTGAGTTTAGGAATCCAGACAGGATTTCGTGATAATGCATTAAAGTTATTTCAAAATTGTGTATCCGATATTACTGTTTAAAATTATTGTTAATGATAGTAGAAATAGCACCCTTCGTTTACCATTATGAAGTTAAAAATATTTTTTTAATTATGACGGTTCATTCCGTGAAAATCATTGACAAGTCACATTAATAGAAAATATGCTATGACGTCAAAAAAAGTGTTCCCTCTTTTAATTTAAAAAAAAAGTTTCTTTAACAAATAACTAGCTTTTATCCGCGATTTCGTCCGCGAGAAAGTTGGGAAATAAAAGTTTGTGAAGTTATGACAGTTCTCTATTTTTTTTTAAGGTAACCTATATCACTCCTGACAATATATATATATATATATATATATATATATATATATATATATATATATATATATATAGTAAAAGTAATCGCAACTGACTAGTTAAGAAAAAATATTAAAAAATTTATGGGATTGCAGTCTTTTAGGGGCTTAGAAAAGGTTAGGTTTAAGAAAAACCCTTTTATTTTTAGTCATGCTTTCGAGTATTTATTGTGCTCTTCATCAGGAACAATCTACAATTAATATGCTAATTAATATTAAATTACACTAATTATATTTTAGAGTAAATTCACCAATGTGGATTAAAATTAAAAAGCAGGACAAAACGTTACTGAATAGAAAATTGAAAAATAATAGTAACAATTATAAGTTACATTTTTGCTTAACAAAATGGAAGTGATCGATATTTAACGAGTTGAGGAATTTAGTTGTTAGCATTTATATATTTTTTTATATTTATTTATTTTATGCATATGTCGACATGCGCGTCTTAAACTAATGAACAAGTGTGACAACGGTAAACTTATAAAAGTCGCATATAAAGAAGAAAGGGGAGATGAAAGTTAAAATATGAGTGTATGTCTAATAAAGGTAGATTTATCATATATTATGTGGGTGAAAGTGAGAAAGGAGTAACGAGTTAGAAGTAGGTGCCGGATATGCATGTCTTCATCGTACTTACAGGGTAGTGTGAAAGTATCGGTAATAACCTTATTAATTAATATTATTAATTTAATCATTTACAACCAGAATCACTAAGAAGATTTAAGATTTAAACTCGATCTAGTTGCCATGAAATTTAAATCTTATAGTAGACCAGTTTTGTTTTGCTTATGATACTGTCATAATTTATATTAGATATGTCAACAAATAAACGGTTATATAGGGATATTAAGGATAAGAACCTTCCGATATAGTCTTGAAATATTTAGGAGAAATAGTCGTATTCCGAAAAAAAATAAAGTTCTCCATTTTTGCCGGTTCAGTAATAAAATAAAATGATTTTTTATTCTTTTATTTTTATGGTTTAAAATTTGCTTGACTTACTGTTGCATTTGTCAGTTTAAGACGTCAGCTGTTATTTTATGGCGGTTTTAAGTTTAAACCATGTTAGTAAATCCAGCTGTTAATGTTTTTTCTTATCTTTCTACTTAACATAATTATTATTCATCAGGAACGGAAGAATCCATCAATGATATTTTTCTTTTTGTAATCTCAAAATATAATGATAAACAGAGCTCATATTTTGAGTATCTGTTTTTTTGTTCATATTAAATTTATTGAGGTGTATGTGTACCATTTCTTAAAAGGTTCTTTTGAATATTTATTTTCTCCATCTAAAATTTCAGCTCTATCCCAGTCCATCACGTGATTGTTTTAGATGACATGCTGTGACAACTTTTTACATTTCCGTTACAACCACTTTTGTGTGATGTAATTCTGCCTTTAAGATTTCTGGATGTCTGATCTATATAGGTAAAATCACATTCTAGGCAAGGGATGCCATATACAACATTACCAATTTCACCCAACTCCAGAGGAGTTTTGATATGCGAACACATCAAACTTGAAATTTTGATTTGTTTCCTAGCTACTTTGACGTCATACCCCTTGCACAATTTATCAGTAAAGTTTTCCAAAAAGATATAAATGTAAACAACTAAAGTCCTTAACTTGTCAAATATCGATCACTTCCGTTTTGTTAAGCAAAAATTTAATTTATAATTATTAACTATCATTTTTCAATTTTGTATTGAGTAATGTTTTTTCCTGTGTTTAATTTAAATCAACATTGGTGAGTTTACTCCACGATTTAATTAGTGTAATTTAATATTGATTAACGTATTAATTGTAGATTTTCCTGATAAACAGCATAATAAATACTCGAAAGCTTGACTAACAAAAAAGGGTTCTTCAAACCGTAGCCGTAAATGTCCTCAAATCCCACAAACTTTTTAATATATAAATTATATATATATATATATATATATATATATATATATATATATATATATATATATATATATTTATTTATTTATTTATTTATTTATTTATTTATTATGTTATGAAAGGTTTTCGGGTCTCGTGTGTGTACTGAATCTTTCTCAGTACTGTAAGGCAACTGCGAAATTTATCTTATGTCTTGTGTTTAACAAGTGTTGGGCCAGTGCAGAAGAAATTGTTTTTTGCTTAACAGCGTTTATATGTTCGTCTCTTTTGACGCGTATTTTACGGTTGATTGAGCCTACGTAATGAGCTGCATTCTCCGCATGGAATTTCGTACACTCCCCAGCTCCAAAGCTTTTGTCCCTTATGTCAGAGGCACCACAGACAAAATCGCAAAAATTCTCAAGATACACAAGATTGATACCATTTTCACCACAGACCGTAAAGTAAAAGATGTCCTGCCAACACCTAAAGAAAAAATCCCTATAGAAATCCAGAGAGTGTGAAAAATTCCATGCGAAGAATGCAGCTCATTACGTAGGCTAAACGAACCATAAAATAAGTGTCAAAAGAGACGAACATTATTTATACGTGTTTTATTTTATTTTAACATTGTATACTTTTATTTAAGAGGTATATTTCTAATAAAACTTGAAACAATTTTTTTTTAATTATTTATTTTTATAACGCAAAAAGAAACGCCCCATAAATTCCTCCTACATTACAATCATTTTTAAGGTGAGGTATCATCTCCAACGAAAATAATAAACAAAAGAACGATTGACTTTTACAAAACTCCCGACGTTGAAGAAGTTAAATCTTGTTATCATGTTTTGGAAGAGTTAGAAGTTAAAGTTAACGAACTTTTACAAGAATGGCCGGATCAGCCCACGCTAAATACGGTAAGTTACTTATTTAATTATGAAAGTTACTTTGAAATGTACGATTGGGTTTTGTATTTGTATTTTAGATATTAACAGTCATTAAGAGAATTTTAAACTTCGACATTACTAGTCCCGTTTCCAGATTTCTCACAGGTTTTGACATTCTCTTAGCTAAATGTCACGAATGGGAAGAAGTGGCTCATCATGGTGTTAGTTTGATTCAAATCACGCCAAGTCTCGTTAATCAAATCATAACTTGGAGGAAACTGGAACTTAGCACGTGGAAAGATTTGTTAAATAGTACCTTTGAAGAGTAAGTACAAATTATTTTAAAAAATTGGTAAATTTATTAACGCTTTATTTACCATACCATATTTGTCGCTACAATGAACTTGAAACCTTTACTTTACAGTTTAAGTTTATTTTTAATCATTTTTGGTTTCATGGGAAAAACAGTACATATATATATATATATATATATATATATATATATATATATATATATATATATATATATATATATATATATATATATATATATTTTTTTTTTTTTTTTTGGTTTTCTTGGGATTATGGTCCGTTTAAAAATGGAATTAAAATGTAATGGTGGTGTTGTATTTTATATTACATTTTTTTAATACATTAACGTTTCGGTAATTTTTTTTACCTTCGTCAGAATCTGTAGCTTGAACAATGATTCAGGAGCGACACTGCACTTACATGTATAAATTTATTTGACAATTTTGTTCTATTAAAAATTTAGTTTTTGCGAGATTCAAGATGACCACGTGTGTCATCTTGAAGTTAAGATGGTACTGGTTACCGAAACGTTAATGTATTAAAAAAATGTAATATAAAATACAACACCACCATTACATTTTAATTCCATTTTTAAGCGGACCATAATCCCAAGAAAAACAAAAAAAATAAAAAATATTTTAATAAAGGTCCAAGAAATAAATAAGAAATACCTCATATATATATATATATATATATATATATATATATATATATATATATATATATATATATATATCACCATCTCGGTGGTGGTGGAACAGGATGAATTGTGTTTTTTAGCAATTTATTCAAACTGTGCAACCTCTGACATGGGAAGGATATGATGGAGCGAATTTTGCATTCACTGTACGCATTTTACTTCATTCACACACGGAGTTGCATATAGTTGTACGTTTGCTGAATGTGATTTCAGCACTACAACAGCATAATGTGGATATAACCACTGCTATTGCATCTCACACGGAGGAATCTGTGAAAGTCACATAAACATATATATATATATATATATATATATATATATATATATATATATATATATATATATATATATATATATATATGTATATGTGATTCAATATTAATGCGGGAATACATCCGTTCGTTCGTTTGGCTTCTTGTAGAAGTTTGCAGATGTTTCGCCAAAATTGAATTTGGCATCTTCTGTGTCTGCTGGTTGTTGATCTACAACTTTTCTTTTCCAAAAAGCAATAGCTTTTTCTACAACTCAAAAAAAAAATTTTTCCTACCTTAATTGTTTAATAAGAAGTTATGCCCAAAAAAAAATTGAAGCCTAAGAAACCATAAATTACCACCATCATTCTCAGCATCCTCCCATCGGATGATATCTGGAAACACTAACAGCCAGATTCACTAAGAAGATTTAATAGTTATACTCTATCTAGTTGCCATGAAATTTAAATTTTCCATTGGGCCTGTTTTGGTTATGATATTGTCATAATTTATACTACATATGTCAACAAATAAACGCTTATATAGAAATTTAAAGAATAAAAACCATGCGATAAAGCCTTGAAATGTGTAATGGAAACAGTTTCCGAAAGTACATAAAATTCTCCATTTTTACCGGTTCAGTAATAAAAGAAAATGATTTTTTATGCTTGCATTTTTAGCGTTTAAAACTTGCTTGACTTATTGTTGCTTTTGTCGGTTTAAGGCCTCTGTTGTCAGTTTTGGACGGTTTTACAATCAAATCATGTTAGTGAATCTGGCCGTAAAGGTCCCAAACACCTCATTTCACGGGTATTTCAACTGGCCCATTATTTATAGATTGACTGACTGACTCCGTAGCACTACAACCCAGGGTGGGTCTTGGCACCTAGAACGGTCTTGTGCCAGCTCCCTTCATTCTCGCTGGTCAACTTCAAGGATAGCTAGATTCTTGCGGATGTTATCTCTCCATCTAAGCTTAGGTCTTCCCAGTGGTCTTTTTCCTTGTGGTGCTTCCTCCCGTACCCGTTTTATTAGTCGATCGTTTTGACTCCTTTGTATATGACCTGCCCATCGTAGTCTTCTGGACTTTATTGCTCCTCATTCTGTGACGGCCTGTTTCAAGGTCTCGGTATGGGCCATATATTATGCGCAGGATTTTTCTCTCAAACCTTCTTAGCAGCTCCGTATCGTGGACTGTCAGGGTCCATGTTTCACTGGCGTAGATTGCTACTGGTCGTATTATTGTTCGATAAATTTCGGTTTTTGCCTTTCTAGTGATAAATTTTGACTTCAGCAAGGTTTGTATCGCCAATGTACATTTATTTGCTTGTGTGATGCGCTGTTTAACCTCTTCCTGCATATTATTGTTTGCCGTTATCACTGCACCCAGGTACTTGAAAACTAGCACATGCTTAAAATTATAGTCATCCATGGTGACGTTCTGCCTGATTCTGTCTCGGGCGGGGTTGCGGGAGACATGCATGTATTTGGTCTTTTCTTCATTTATTCGGAGCCCTATTCTCTGAGCTTCTTTTTCTATCTTTATGAAGTTTTCCTTCACACTGACTGTGCTTTCTCCTATCCGCGTAGGCCAAAATAAGTTTAGGGCCACTTGGCCCAAAAACCTCCGCGTCAACTGATACTGTTATTACGGCTTTCTCCAGTGCAAGGTTAAACAGTACTGGCGACAAAGCATCTCCCTGTTTTAATCCTCTGTTGATAAAAAATGTTTGGCTACACTCTCCTTCAATTTTGACACAGCTTTTTGCCCCCTCCAGGCACGCTCTACACAGTCTAATCAGCTTGTGCGAGATTCCAAATTCTTCCATAGCTTCCCACAACCTTATCCTAATAACACTGTCATATGCTTGCTCGAAATCTATGAACAAGGTATGTAGGCTTTTGTTAAATTCCCAACATTTCTCTAGCATCTGTCGGATAGTGAACAGCTGGTCAACTGTTGATCTTCCGCTTCGAAAGCCACATTGGTAGTCTCCGATAATCTCCTCGATATACGGAGGGAGGCGTTGAAGGAGAATGCTGGAGAATAATTTATAGGCGTGGCTTAGTAAAGCAATACCTCGGTAATTTTTACATTGCATTTGGTCCCCTTTTTTGTGGAGAGGAATTATTACCCCTTCTTTCCATTCATCAGGAATGATTTCTTGATTCCAAATTTGTTTCACGAGGTTATGTATTAGCCGTTCTGTTATTTTTGAGCTTCTTAATGGCTCTAATGGTCTCTTCCATGGATGGAGGTGGGAGATTAACCTCTGCCGTAGCGAATACTATAGCTTCAGGTTCTATAGATTATATCTACCAAAATAAAAATAGTTCTGAGAAAAAACTTAAATTTTTTTGGGAAAATACCCTCTGATGGCAAGTTAAGAAAACTCTTTTACCTGTATATGACACTGTTCATTTGACTAACTTTCATACCAAATATCAAACTGTAAATTATCTAGGAGAACATTGAGCTTATGATATCTTTTTGAATGATTTGCTACCTCTGTTGTATCATAAAGAATCATCTCTCGGATATTATTTCTGGAAATTCTGTATATAAAATAACATTAAAACCTTAATTGGAGAAAAGAAAATTTGCAATTTTCAATTTAAATTTATAATTTCAAAGATAACTCACGGCACTTAAAGATGTTATCTTTGTGTAAAACAAGAATCTTAAAATCTAATTTTTCTTAACGTTCTGTTTCGTAACAGTTAAGCTCCTACATTTAAATGTTATTTCCGGTCGGGCCGTATAATTAAAGGGAGACTTAAACGCTTCTTAATGGTAAGTATCTCACAAATGACCAATTTTTTGGATGGTCCATTACGTAATGGACTAGTTAAGAGTAAAGTTAAAGTGGTGAAAATCGTTAATGGTTGCTTTTGTGTTTATCATTTATTTCTTTAAAATTCTTTAACTGTGTTTGTTTACGAAATAATCATTACAGAAATTTTACTGGTTTTTAAATGAACGTATTAAATATTTATTTTTTCCACGTCACTGATACAATGGGTAGCGACAAATTCTGCCATTCCTTTTCATTTTAAGATAATTATCTGAGATTTTGACTAAAACATGGTTGTCGGATTTGCATTGTCTTTATTTTTGTTTATTTTTACGACGTTTCGATTAGGTTGTATCTCTAATTGTTATCATGTATAAACTGAATGTTTTGTCTTAAGGCTACAAGCTTATATAGAAATTGTGTCCATTGAAGCACAGAGTTTCGCATCACTGTACATACCTCAATGATTTGATGTTACAAAATAGTGGTTGCCAAAGATTAGGTATTTCAACACTGGGTTTACTGAAGATTCCATTATTATTTTTAATGTAAGCTGCTTTTATAACTTTTCTTTTTTTCACGTTGGGTTCCATATATATTGCCGCAGCTTCAGACCATTTTTTATGGTGTTGTTTATCCCAGGCCTATTCTGCAATCGCGACGTTTCCCCTTTTTGTATATGTGGTTTTATGATCCTTAATTCTAACTTCCAGTGGTCTGTTGGTTTCTCCAATATACATTTTACAACACACTTTGTAAACACATTCTTTCTTATCGGTAGTTTTTGGTTTTGTTTTTGTTAAATGATCTCTAAGTGTATTTCCTGATTTAAAGACTGTTTTTATATTATAACTGCTGCAATTTGTCTTATTTTCTGCGAGGTTCCCTTAATGTACGAAAATGTAAAGAAGAAATGTGTTTCTTGCTATCCAGAGGTCGTTGTTCTAAAGTTATTTATAACATCATCAACGTATTTTAAAAGATAATCATTCTGTTGTAAATCGGATTTAATATTTGCTACCTCTTTTTCCAATGAATCGGCATTATTGCAGATATAGCGCGATGATAAAGGTTTCGTATAATTCCGTGTTTTGTTACAACAGAATAATTAGAACTATGGTTAAGGTATTGTCCAGTATGTGTTGGCTTCCTGTGTACTGAAATTCTATTAGTTCCATTTCAACTGTTCACCATAACATCTAGGAAGGGCAATTGATCATTTACCTTTTTTTTCATGGTAAACTTAATTGTAGGTCGAATTGTGTTTAGATGTTTCAAGAAATCATTAAGTTCTTGATCATTGCCTTCCCATACAATGAAGGTATTATCGACATATCTCAACTTCTATGGCATAAGTTTCGAACCATTCCATATATATATATATATATATATATATATATATATATATATATATATATATATATATATATATATATATATATATATATATATATATATATATATATATATATGTATGTATAATTTTCTTTTGTATTTTCTTGGGTTTAGGTTCTTTATTTAACAAACAATTTGACATTTCGCCCATTATTTAAAGCATATATATATATATATATATATATATATATATATATATATATATATATATACTTAAATTACTTTTTTGTTTTTATTTTTCTTGAACCGTTATTTAGATATATTCTTCTTTCTCTTTTCTTGGGCTTTCGGTTAGGTCAGTGGAATAAAAATTAATTTATTTCCTCATAGATGTTTTATTCGTTTTTTACAAACGTTTCGACCTTATTATTGGTCTTCATCAGTGTTTTCTACAAGCAATTTTTGAAACAGTCGGCAATTGTTTTACCTGACAATATCAATTTCTAAAAACATAAATACACAAATTATTAAAAGTTCCTCACAAAAGTCTTCACATTTTTAAAAATTATATACAAATAAAAATATTCAAAGTACTATAGTTTAATATACATTATTTTATTAAGATTAGGAACAACTACGCTCAGTATGTATAAAACTATTTTTGACGGTGTTTGTGTATGTGTGTATTTACTTTTTTATAGTTCTTTATTATTTTACGAGGGGCGTGTAAAAACGATTTTTTTAATTTAAAATGTTAAAATATATTTTATCGAGATTTTTTATGTCTGTTTTGTCATTCACTGTATTAGGGTTGTTCTTAATTAAAATCATTTCCAGAAACTCTCTTTTTTGTTGATTTGATTCGATTTTAAGGATCTTCGTGTCCTGAAAATTGAAAGTATGTGTTTCTTCACTTTGGTGTTTAGTTAGCGCTGTGGTGTTCTTCTTGTCGTATCGGTGTCCCTTTAAACGGTTTTGTAAATACTGGGTGGTTTGCCCTATGTAAACCTCGTGACATTCGTTACAAAGTATTTCATATATTAAGTGGGTCTGTCGATTTTTTGGTAGTTTGCTTTTCATAGGACCAAAATTTTTTTTTAACAAATTTTCACCTTTATGAGCAACTGAGATGTTATGTTTTTTGAAATAACTTTGTAAATTTTCAGATAACTCCTGTATATAACGCAGCAATAAAAAGAGCAATACAAATGCTTTTAAAAAATAATTATCCGTCAAAACTTATTAACACATTATTTAATTCAAGAAAGCAACATATTTTATCCAAAAAAAGAAATCCACAAGAAATAAAAGAAAAACAGAACAACACTTATTTAAGTCTGCCTTATATACAGGGGTTATCTGAAAATTTACAAAGTTATTTCAGAAAACATAACATCGCAGTTGCCCATAAAGGTGAAAGTTTGTTGAGAAAATTTTTTGATTCTATGAAAAGCAAACTACCAAAAAACCGACATAACCACTTAATATATGAAATACCTTGTAACGAATGTCAGGGGGTTTACATAGGGCAAACCACTTAATATTTACAAAACCATTCAAAAGGACACCGATACGACAAGAAGAACATCACAGCACTAACTAAACACCAAAATGAAAAAACACATACTTTCAATTTTCAGGATACGAAGATTTTTAAAATCGAATAAAATCAACAAAAAAGAGAGTTTCTGGAAATGATTTTTATTAAGAACAACCCTAATGCAGTGAATGACAAAACAGACATAAAAAGCCTAAGTTAAATATATTTTAAATTAAAAAAATCGTTTTTACACGCCCCTCCTAAAATAATAAAGAACTATAAAAAATGTAAATACACACATACACAAATACCGTCAAAAATAGCTTTATACATACTGAGCGCAGTTGTTTCTAATCTTTATAAAATAATGTATATTAAACTGTAGTACTTTGAATATTTTTATTTGTATATAATTTTTAAAAATGTGACGACTTTTGTGAGGAACTTTTAATAATTTGTGTATTTATGTTTTTAGAAATTGATATTGTTAGGTAAGTTCCACAGTAGTTTAATTTTCATGTAAAACAATTGCTGACTGTTTCAAAAATTGCTTGTAGAAAAAACTGATGAAGACTACTAATAAGGTCGAAACGTTTGCAAAAAAACAATAAAACATCTATGAGGAAAAAAATTAATTTCTATTCCACTGACCGAACTGAAAGCCGAAGAAAAGGGAAAGAAATATATATATATATATATATATATATATATATATATATATATATATATATATATATATATATATATATATATATACACACATATACATATATTTAGGGTATTCTCCTTCCTTTTATCCCCTTTAACTTCCTTGATCCAAACTGATACTGAAAAATAATAAAGCAGGAAAAATCGTAATATTAAACTCTACAAAATTTTTTTAGATGATAGAACGTAAAGCGGCAATGATACTTAAATTGGGGATTATATTTCCCTTAACCCATTCTTGACGTGCAAATTAATAAAAATCTTGACTAGTATACTTTGATCTGAATTACCTTTGCTTTTAAGAAGCTTAATAATTTTTAATTTTTCAGTTTAAAAAAACCGTTGGCTAAATGGTGGCTGTATATGTACAACCTAATGACCCAGTACATACAGGAAAAAAAAGTTTCAGAAGCGGAACTTATCGACACTCTCCAAAAATTCATGACCAAATCTACAATTGTAGAATTCCATGGTCGTTTAGAAATAATCTTAGAATTCCATTGTCACGCCATAACGTTGCCTTTCACGCCAGAAACGGAAGGTTTCGTAAATATTCTCTGGAATGTCTATAACTATTTTCAACAATTCTCATTGACAGTCGCCAACAAAATAAGAGATTTACGAACGCCCATCGAGAAAAAATTAAAAGACTACGTTAAAATTGTGAAATGGAAAGACGTGAGCTATTGGTCTATCAAGGATACCGTGGATAAGTCACATAAGACATTGCATAAATTTATTCGGGAATACAAGGTAAGTTTTTATCTATTTATATCTCACTTTGATGTGTGTATGCGCACACAACAAGCATAACTGATAGATGATCTTAGTGAATGTGTGTGTCCAATACGTTTTATCATCAAGATTTGATGCTGGTCACATATAAGATTAGTGGTCGTATATAAAATTAGTGTTCAGAGCCTTATTGATTTTAGCCAAGAAAAAAGTGTTTTCTTAAGGAGTTTTGGAACTTATCATTGGTCATCGCATTTTCAGAAATAGATTAAGTTGTTTCCATCATACCATAGCTAAGATAATTTGTCGTTATTATTTAAATCATATCTATAAACCAGTGTTAAAATCCTTGAGAAATTTCTATGCGATTCCCCGGATTATTACTAGATTTCCAAAAACTGTATGTGATAAGCGGTGGTATTGCCACAGGCACCTAAAAAGTGCAGATTTTAAAAGATAGCGTTTTACAATGAAACAAGATTTTTTTGTAAATATTTCGATTTGTTCTATAATAATTCCACCTAATGTTATTAAAAATCGTATTTTCATCATATAAATCAGATACGTAGTATTAAGAGCAAACAATTAATAAGAATATGAGCTTATATTACGGAGTAAACAACCCCAGCCAATGTTTTCATTACCTTACATCTAGTTACATATAATGTTTATTTGCCTTATGATTTCAAGCCAAACGGCTTCGCACTCCCTCCAGGAAATATTGACTCATGCCAGGTATAAAAAGATACCAAAAGTATCAAGTTCTGTGGGAACCTTTTCCATGTTATCGGGTCCTAGGTGACGTGGTCTGCTGTATTTCCTACGAACTTTGAGACGGTTCACGCAGTTGCAAGAAAAACTGCTTTCTGAGTTGGCTTATACAGATACTTACTAAGGCCCAGTCCCTTGATGTTCTACAGGATGTTCTTTGGTATCACTCCAGTTGTTGATAAAATTATGGAAATCGTTTGGATGAGGTTCATTGCACTTCCAGATTTCTGTATTTGGCGATCTTCTCGATGTATTTTGACCTTAGGTTGTTGTTGTTAGGTACAGCAATGTCGATTAGTGTAGTTCGCCTAGACATTTTATCTGTTAGTATAATGTCTGGTCTATTATGAACAACTATCTAATCCGTCAGAACCGTTCGGTCTCAGTATAACTTAAACTGGTTGTTCTCAAGAATAGGCTCAGGATTGTGCTTCTAATAAGGCACTTCTCCTACCTGCAATAAGTTTAACCTATCTGCTAGCTCTTAGTGAAGTATCTTAGGGGCTGAGTCGTGTCTATCCTTATACTCGGTTGCAGCATCCTCCAGTTACGTGCTGTATTGTCAATCATGTTCGACAGCCATGGTCATTAGTCATTTTCCATTGAGGGATCTCTAATGATGAACTTCCGATAGTTCTTCGTCGGAATAACCTGGTCTTGGATACCTAACAAGAAGCCTTTCGTTTCTGGAAACATCTGTCCTGAAATCAACCAGTAGGTCGACGCTGAGTTGTCGACATTGTCCTGACTGACCTCACTTGGGTGCCGTCCATGAAGTGGTTTCTGTAGCCAGGTTTGTAACTACTCTTGGTCTGTTTGATGGTGAGAAGCAATATCCTATTCCCTCAGCTGTAGCGGCGTTGAATCGTCTGCCTCGTATATTGCTCGATGTAGTGTGGAAGAGTCCGCTAACCTGTGGAAATATCAACGTAAGTTGATTATTTGTTGGTCGAACTGCTTACCAATCCTCTTCCTCCTTGATTTCTTGGAAACATTGTACGTTCAATACCACTCCAAGAGTGATGTTTTTGTGCTTCTGTAAGGAGTGTTCTTATTTTTCTTTGCAGGTTTTGGATGTCCGTCCTGTTCCTTATTGCCTCATTGATTATTTATATTATTAAACTACCTAAATATTTATGTATTCAAAATTCGAAAAACCTTAACCTCAAATAGACACGATTGCATTTCGCAGTAATAGGTGCATAATATTAAATGTTTTCGCATTATTTAGAACGTAATAATATATTCATTTTCACAGTCATACCAGCAAGAATTAAATTATACTTTACGTTCAATTTTTACTTTGGTCGACATTTTTTTAAGTAATTAAACTAGATTATTCAAACTTTCGGTAAAAGAAGTTGATTAAAAATAAAATTTTGCTTAGTGAATATCGAAAATACTGAATCAACCGTAATAATACCACCGCTTACCCTATATAGTTGAATGCTATTTAAAAATTTAGAAAATTCCTAATACTTTTGGAGAGATCAACAAAAGAGAAAATTTGCAATTTTTATTTTTTTTTATTACTATTATTCATAAAAATATTTTAAAACTTAATGTGCGTCATAATAACACCATTGTTTGCTCGAAAAGATACTTTTATTTTGTTGAGAAGTTATACTTCCCTGATACTATCAGGTAAACAATAAAGATTAGTATTTTTATTCCATTTTGAAAGCATACTATTTAAGTATTAAATACCAGATATCATTCTTAATACTTCAAGAAATTGAATAAATTAGAAAGATCGTTTTAAAAGAATTATAGAAAACACAGGTCTATATTAAAAGAATTTGGCCTGGAGACCTTATAAAAACATGAAAGGACTAAACAAAAATTGAGAAGTGCTTTAAAACTACCTGGGTAATATTTTTTTAGCTTATCATATTGTTAGGAATAACGTCAGAATACAATAAAAACTAAGTTTAAAAAAAATATTGTCCCGCTTATTTTTAAAAGTATTTTTATTTTTAAAAGTATTTTGCATTTCTAAAAGGTACTTATTTTACGTTAAAATTTGAATAATATGATAAAAACATTGACGGTTCTGCTTCTATAATGTTTAAGAATTTATTTTCATAGCTTGTGTGGGAGAATTGTGACAAAGAAAGACTTGAATCTTTAAAATATAAGGCTCTTTACTAAAATGTACAATAATATACAAAGAGCTACAAATTGAAATCCTTGTGTGAAAATCTCGTTAATAATAAAAATAGATAGGAAGTCTATTGAATTGGGAAAATAAGTAAAAATTTTTTAAAATTAATGCTATTTCCTTAGATATCTGGAAAAAAAACGAAAATCGGCTATTTCGTTTTTATTTTTTTTTTCTAATTTTATTTGAAGAGATATTTTGAAAAATATTGTCACTTTTCTTTCTCTACAGAATGATATCGTCAGTTTTGAAGCTAATTTTAGGATTTCATGTACCGTCTACAACTCGATTTTCTTAAATACGGACTTGGTGTTTTTAATACATTTTTAAAGGGATCCTAAATTTAATGATGTATTATCTAAAGTGATTGTTTCCTGCCATCAGCCCCTTTTTCTTTTCTAAACTTTGGACGGTGACTATGCACTCTCTCTCTCACACGAGCAAACCGTGTATAAATAACGGAACGATCATTTGGCAACACTACTTATACCACATCACCTTACTAAGTTTATTTATGTTTGTTTAATTTTTACCTTGATGTAATTCCGTATATTGTATCCATAGACATAAAAGTATATAGACTGCGAATCCTATAGAACCACGTTGATTTAGAAACAGACATAGCGAAATAGGACAGTAATACCTCTCTTTCTATGGACCGAGCTAAATACGCTACCCTTAAATCTCATTCGATACCCTTCTCGCCTGACCGTCATCAAAAACAGAATTACTACTGTCCCTATTTGTCTTTTTCTCTTTCTAAACTAGAGCCAAGGTGCTTCTATAGGATCCGCAATCTATATACTTTTGTGCCTATAATCGTAATTTTATTTAATCTTTTTCTTAACGTACTAAGGTATGGCGGAGTCCCGCAAGTATATCCTATATGTAATGGATAAAAGCTGATAACAACTTATACGTCTATACTTAAACTGAACTGATGACGTGTCTACCACCAATAAAAAATGCAACTTCCGTGAGCCTACTTCGCGTTTTAGTGTGACCGATTCTCTATTCCCCATGTCATACGATGAATGCTCGAAATATTATTAAATAACGAAGTTTCTATTACAATTGTAAATTAATGGCATGGCTGGGTATCCCCAACTTGTAGTATATGATGCTTTATAATGTCGTACATCATATATTCATTTTTTAAAAAATATCTAGAGAAATGTTTTTAAGTTATGTATAATTATGTCATATTAACTGTGGCTGTTCCCATATAGCCCATGCTAAATGTAGCATTTTTCATATTGATTATCTTGACTATCATTTCATCCATTTTAGCCTAGTTTTCATCCTTCCAAAACTAGATATAGGCCTCCCCTATTTGTTTCCAAATCTCTCTATTCTGGGCTCTTCTTTGCCACATCAAGCCGGCATATCTGACCATGTCATCCTTCCATCTCATCTGTGGCCTGCCTCTGGATCTTTTCCCTTCATATGGACGCCATTTTCCAATTTCTGAATTCCAACGGTTGTCTTTTATTCGTTCGTTATGGCCTGCTCATTTCCATTTCAGTGATGCTGCTCTTTCTATAGCGTCAACTGCGTTAGTTTTTCTTCTTATCCACTCATTTCGTCTTTATCTCTGAGTGATATTCCTAACATGTGTCCTTCCATAGCCCTTTGAGTTTTGCGGATTCTGTCCAAATTTGATTTTGTAAAGGTCCACGTCTGCGCTCCGTATGTTAGAACCGGCAATATACAACAATCAAATACTTTGGTTCTTAAGTATAAGGGAATTTTCTGATTTTTCAAAACATAGGAGAATTTTCCGAACGCCGTCCATCCCAATCGAGTTCTTCGTGTTATTTCGGCTGTCTGGTTGTCCTTACTCGCTCTTATGGCCATATATATATATATATATATATATATATATATATATATATATATATATATATATATATATATATATGTATATATGAGTCTAGTAGAGACGAAACATGTACCTCTGCCGTATCACTATGGCGGGGAAGGTAAGTTTTGACTTTCTTCTCGGTATGGTGATGCAGGTAGACCATCATCTCGATGGAGGTGGAATAGGATAAATTGTGTTCTATAACAATCTATTCTAACTGTGCAACGTCTAACACAGAAAGGATATGATGGAGAGAAGTTTGCATTTACAGTTCGCATTTTACTTCATATATATATATATATATATATATATATATATATATATATATATATATATATATATATATATATATTCATTCATCTGTTCTATTTCGGTTGCATGTACTGTCTGAGATCCATCTTTAATCCTCGTTGGAGAGATGTTTCCTGGAGGTCGTTTATTATTGACTGCAGCTCTTCCCAGTCGGATGCGATCAAGAGTATATCATCTGCATATCTCAGATGATTTAGGAATCTACCATTAATGTTTATCCCTTTATTTTCCCAATTTAATGATTTGAACAGGTCTTCCAGGGCCATTGTAAATAATTTGGGCGAGATTGTATCTCCCTGTCTTACTCCTCTTTTGATTGGGATGCGGTTCGTCTTTAGCTCGTCATCACGTTGTACTGCCATTGTTGCGTCTAGATAGACCTCTTGATTATAAAAAGGGGAAAATCCGAAATTTCGCACTCTTGTGGAAAATTATATCACCATTGAATACCCAAAGATTTAAAAACATATATGAAAGACAGTTATTCCTCAAACTACCTTGAAATTAATTTGAAGTAACCGATTTTCAGATATCTTTGGAAGTAGCCCCAACTTGACCAACTTCATATCTCTAACAGTTGCCGAGATATCCACTAATTAGCAATTTCATATTGTACACTACTAACATCAACTTTACAAAAAAAATTTCTCCATTATGCATGCTTAAAAATATTTTAGGAAGTATTACTACAGCCTGTTACACCATACCTAAGTAATCCTGCAACGGACAATCCGGTGGAAAATGTAGGAATCTGGGATAGACCGCATCGGCAAAATCCGAAAGCTTACCACTACACCCTGGATGCTGACTCATATATTGTAAGAGCTTCTACCAAAGATTTACCTTACTTATCAAAAGCTCGGAAAATCTGTAAGGAGACCATTTTGGGAACAGATTATCCGGATTTGGTTAAGTCTTTGGACAGTTTTGTTACCGATGTTATTGAAACTAGTTCTCATTTGAGGAATTTGGAGGTGAGTTGTTTAGATTTCGAAATTTTTTGGTATCTAATATTTAAATTTATACAAGTGAAATAAGTTGTTTTGCACGTCCGGTGTGCGACAATTAGACCAGTTCGATTTATCCTTTAGGAAATGCGTTTTGGAGGTTTTTTTTAAATATATCCTTTCAGCATTCAATAATAAAAATATGACTGGCCCTAGATTTTCCTTTGAAGTTTAAAATGCAATTTAAAAGGGAAATTTACTGAAGGAGAAATTTTAGGAATGAGTATAACTTTTTTATACAGGGCATCTTGTATGGCGTTTATCACAGATGTTTTAGTGATGTCAAAATGTGATTCATCCTTTAAGGGATAATTTTTGAAGGTAATTTGGCAAATTTTGGTATACTGTGTTGGACAGTTTGGTAACAAAAGCATTCACTTTAACGGCTTCGTCAATAAGCAGAATTCTCGGATCTGGGAAGCAGAAAATCCACGACGCTAAATTCATAAAATTCAGGCTCTTCCTCCAAAACGTATATTAAGATTTCATCGAAAAAATATGCAAGGGAGGCACGGTGATCATTTGATTGATATTTTAATGTTGAATGTAAATTATTCATACATTTATATAAATAATAATTTCTAAAAAATGCATTGAAGTGATTCAAGTTCCCCTTAAAACATTCATTATTCGAAAAATAAACAACAAAAATTACAAAAAGTCTGTCTTGCATTTTAGGTCGATACAACACTACCTAAGGAAAAGCAAAAATCTCAAGCAAAAAATATTCTTCATCAAAAACACAGAGCCTTAGCAGATCTTTTCCAAAATTTAACAAAAATGGGCTTGTCTTACAAGACCGGAATTGTAGATGCAAAACTAAAAAAACTAACGGATGAATACACAATTAAGCCTATAGATTTAGCGGTCAGTTTTACCAATTTGGGGCACAATCGCTTGGATGAAAAAATTCTTACCATTTGGGAATCTTGTGAATCATATTATTACAGATGTATGATGAGACTAGATGTTTTAGAAACGGCCCTTCTGAATCCCGCTCAAGATCTTGGAATGCAAAATATCGAGAGGTGTCGAGGATTCGCAGCACATTTATTAGTAAGTAAAATATTTTTATTAAATATATTTTATTTAACAATTATGCAAAAAGTTATTACGAAGTTGATGCGTTAGGGTTTTTGAATCAATTAATAGATCATTTATATATATATATATATATATATATATATATATATATATATATATATATATATATATATATATGAAGTAAAATGCAAACAGTATTCTTCTATTCAAACTGTGCAACCTCTAACACGGAAAGGATATGATGGAACGAAGTTTGCATTTTACTTCACTTATACACGGAGTTGCATATAGTTGTACGTTTGCTGAATGTGATTTCAGCACTACAACGGCATAATGTGGATGTATCCACTGCTATTGCAACTCGCACGAAGGAATCCGTGAAAGCCTTATAAACATATATATATATATATATATATATATATATATATATATATATATATATATATATATATATATATATATATATATATATATATATATATAATATGTATAGTTTATGCGGCTTTCACGGATTCTTCCGTGTGAGATGCAATAGCAGTGGATATATCCACATTATGCCGTTGTAATGCTGAAATCACATTCAGCAAATGTACAACTATATTCAGCTCCGTATATGAATGAAGTAAATAGGAATAGGATAAATTGTGTTCCTTAACAATTTGTTCCAACTGTGCAACCTCTAACACGGAAAGACTATGATTGGAACGAAGTTTGCATTTACTGTTCGCATTTTACTTCACATATATATATATATATATATATATATATATATATATATATATATATATATATATATATATATATATATATAACTCGGTGGGATCACATTTTTTCGAACAATATGTTAATATGTTATATAAAAATTGTAGAGTGGTAAAGGGGCTAACTAGCAGTGATCATCAAAATTACCTTGACCTAGCCCTTCAAAATTATTTGAAGGTCAACTTTTGAATTTAAAATTGGGCCTCCCAATTTCGACCCCGGGAATGGAAAGGGCGGAAAATTCTAACATCATGTATGACCTTGAGCTCAAAGTAAATGACACACATCAAGATCATTTCAAGGTCAAAACAAAAAGATCGCAGTATTTCGTGAAATGTTTCGTACAAAAGCTGTTAAGTGACACGGGGGCCAAGTGGTAGTGATCTTGAAAATAACATTGACCCTGCCATTCAAGATCATAAGGTCATTTAAAGCTCCATTTCAAAATTAGAAAAGGAAAACCCCAAATTGATCACCGGAAATGGAAAGACCAATTTCACTGTAATTTCATCATCCAATGTGATCTTGAACTCAGGGTTAAGATCTAATATCAAGGCCATTTTAAAGTCAAACGAAGATTTTCAACGTAATTATTTTATAAAATGTTTCATACTAAAGTTGCAAGGTGCTATAATATTACCTTGATTTCGATTTTCCGGACTATTTGGAAAGATTCATTCGTTCAGAATTGTTAGCAAAAATTGTACTTAGTACGACTATGTGCATGATTAACTACTTTTAGCACTACCCAGGAACAACAGCGTGAACGTAGTAGTTTTTGTTCTCTTCGGGGTGCTTGTTTAAGGTATGTTCCCATGCCTTCCGCCATCGAGGTACTTGTTTTTAAGTGAGTTCCCTCGCCTCTCACCATAGGGGTACTTGTTTTCTATATCCCCTCATCCCTTATCATTTTATATGATCATGTTAAAGGTTTCATAAGAATTTATTTCAATAAGTGTTAAAAATGGTTACTTTCAACTTCAAAACACTTATTGACCCGCACGTCAAAAGACTGCACACAATTGTAGAGCATTTCAAGCGTTATTTTGGCACAAGCATCTCTGATTCTCTGCTTCATGTTTTCACGAGTTGTTGGCAGGTCTTTATACGTTCATCAAATAACCCAATAAACAAAAACGTGGTGACGTATGGTTTGGCGATCTTGCGGGCCACTTTACTGAACCTCCTCTATCAATCCACCGTCCATTGAATTCGCCATCCAACACTTGACAAGTTAATTGGGCATAATGCGCTGGATATCCATCCTGTTGAAACCGTATTTGTTGCTTTACATCTAAGCGTACGTCTTGAAGCAAAAGTGAAAGTTGATTTTCTAAAATAACACGAAATTTTGCGCTGTTCAAACTACCCTTTCAAATTTTGAAATTGAACTTCAAATGACCTTGAAGGTTTAGATCAAGGTTATAGTGACCATTTGGCCCCCGTGCCACCGAACAACTTTTGTACGAAACATCTCACGAAAAACTGCAATCTTTTTGACTGAATGACTTTGATATTTGACCTTCGCCTTAAGGTCAAAATGATATCCGATAGTACAATTTTACGCCCTTTTCATTTCCGGGGTTAGAATGGGGGGTCGTATTTAAAATTTTGAACTTGACCTTCAAATGACCTTGAAGACCACGGTATATATATATATATATATATATATATATATATATATATACACTTTTAATAAGAGATATGTAGGTCTATTGGGACCACATTTTAAAATTATTGTGAAGTATACAGATTGACAAAAAAAAATTTGACACCAAAGTTGTCAAAATTTAAATGAAATGCCCTGTATATTATCACGGATTTTGATAGCGCGGGCCAAATAAGTGTTTCCTTTTAAAATATTTTATCGCTCTGTATATAAGTCGATGGAAATGTGATGCGCCACCCTGTATATATACAGGATGTCCATGGATATAGTTGACAAAAAAAAAAAAGAAAACTTTGTTATGGATTTTACGAAGAACAGTGAAGTATCGTTAATCATAATTTGTATCAAAATTATCAAATTGTTTATAACCTTATTTTAAATGGAAAAAAATTGGATAAAAAATATCTTGTTTATTTTATTGGTCCTTAAAATCGGAAAATTAAAGATAAAAAAAAAGTATTTTTTTCCATTAAATTTAGAGAACTGTTTAAATTCTTCCATCGTAAACTGAGGATTTCCTCCAGAAAATCGTTTGTCGTTGTCCAAGTTTCTCCGTAATATGGATCTGTAACAATTCAACTTTTTTTGCGAACCAGAACGCTTAATTACATTTTTAATATTCTTAATTTGCTGTAGCTTATAAATGCCAGAGATTGGCTGCAGTTATTAATATCACTTTAAAAAGAAAACAGTATTATTAATTTATGTTATTAATTAAAATCTGTTTTAGACGCTTTGCCAAGAACAGAAAAAAGGTTTAGTAGAGGCAACGAGATCCCACTATTACTTACGTAGTTACGTAAAGCAGATGCGCGAAGCTTGCGAGAATACTTCATTTATTTCATCTGAGACCCTATCAGAAATCAAAGACGTGCTGAATTCATTAACTATTGTTGTAAGCCAAGTGAGACTCATTTTGAACTGTTGTCCAGAGGAACAAACATTTGACCACCATTTAACAGAAATACCGTTATTAGTACAAAACTCAAATAAACTGAGGTATAAGGAAGACGAACATTGGAGCCAGGCAACTAAATTTGTGACTAATATTACTTCACTTGTATCCAAAATAAACCACACTTTACAGAAATCCGAAACTTTAACCCCCTGTGCGCATCAAGACATGGTTGTTATCACTTTTTTGCCATTTAATAACAAAGAACAGATAATCAAAGACCTACAAAAACTCGTCGAAATACTGCACAGTCTAAAGTTAATATTTGACCCAATCGATATTGTTGAATGCTTAGATTGGTTAATCACGCGACTTTCAAAAATGATTGAAGAAAACCTCGAGGAAACTAACGTAAAACAAGCTTGTTTGTCCACCAGTTTTGAAGTTCTCCTGGAAAACTTTACAACAACCATGCTGTTAGTATTTCAAAACTTATACAAAAAGTATCGCAACACCAGCGCTGCCAAACAGCTGGAAAAAACCGAAGAAGATGAAGTAAACCAGTATTCAAGAAAACCATTCTTAAGACACTTGTAATGCAAAATCTTTCGTCGGATGTAGCCGCGTTAGAAATGAAAAAAGTTTTAAATTTAGCAGAACAAGTAATTACAGTTCTTGTTGGTGGTTCTTCTTATGCCGGAGAAGACTTGAGGAACTCTGCAGCACAGTGTATTCCATTGTTCGAACAAATTTTACAATTGTCTCAATATTTTATTACTCAACAAGTTGCTGCTTATCGAATTTCCTGCAAACTTACTTCAATTTTGCTCAATATTTTTATTGATCTCGCATCAAAGGTAAGATATTTTATTCTTTATTAACTGACAATTTATACAGAGTTTCCTAGTAAGTATATGTCTAACTCTTTTACAGTGTACAGAAGGCGTCGAAGAAACCTAGTGTTTCATTTAGTGTTTTTTCCTGCAGAATGGGGCCCAACAGGAATACCCATTTTGGGCTATAACTTTTGACATTTTGTATAACCTATAGAAACTCACGAATCCAGGCCATAAACAAACTTTGACATTACCAAGGAAGACAGGAACGACTCGCTATTAAATTCGTAGGCCCAAAACTTTGACAGTGACAATTTTCAGAGCTAAAACTCAATTTTAGGACAATTGTCTAAATGAAAAGTAGTTTACATTTATTTTGAAAAAATTAGCCATTGTCGAAAGAATCTGAATAGCCCTTAGTACTAGCAGTAATTACACATTATACGGATATAAAATAAGCTCTTCATTATCAATTTATTAAATTATGATAACTAACAAGATCTAATAATAATCTACTAATACACAATTAGTTTCTTCTTCAGGTGCCTTCTCCATTGCGGAGGTTGACAATCATAATAGCTATTTTAATTTTTGAGGCTGTTGCTCTAAATAGTTGTTTTGAACTGCATCCAAACCATTCCCTTGAGTTTTTTAGCCAGAAATTGGTCGTCGTCCACGCCTCTTCTGCCACTTATTTTGCCCTGGATTATGAGCCGTAAGATGCTGTACCTTTCTCCTCGCATAATGTGTCCGAATATTGCAGTTTTCTCTGTTTTACTGTTATCTCGACTTCCCTTTCTTTCCCCATTCTTCTCAACACTTCGGCGTTCATAACTCGATCCACCCACGAAATCCCCTGAATTCTTCTATAGGTCCACATACTCAAAAGAGTTAAGTCTTCTCCATTGCCTGTCGATTCAGTGTCCATGCTTCCATTCCATAATATAGAACACTATATACGTAACATGTAGTCAGTCGTATTTTCAGGGCTAACATTAGATCTTTGCTGCACATAACCTTTTTCCATTCTAATAAAGTTGACACGTGCTTTCTCGATTCTGGTTTTTATTTCGACGGTATAGTCATTATTTTCTGTTATTAGGGTTCCAAGTAAGTGTACTTCTTAACTCTTTCTATGTGCTGGCCTCCTACCATTAGGGTTTCATTATTATTGGTGTTGTTTTTACTAATTATCATGAACTTGGCCTTTTTCGTGTTAAGAGAGAGTCCATATTCTCCACTGACTTTCAATATTTTATTCATTATCTTTTCTAGGTCTTTCAAACTATCAGCTATTATTACGCGTGTCATCTGCATACTAATATTGTTGATCAAAACTCCGTTTACTTTTATCCCTGTCTGTTTCAGATTCAAGACTTTCCAATATGACCTCTTCAGAATAAGCGTTTAAATAGTAAGGTGGCAATATACAACCTTGTTCTGACTCCCCTTTGTATTTCTTCATCTCCGGATATTTCCTGTCCAAATCTTACTGCCACTCGCCGATTGTAATACAGATTTGATATCAACCTTAATTCACTTTCATCCAAATTTTGCTTCTGAGAATCTCTATTAGTTTGTCATGCTTGACCCTATCAAAAGCTTTGTTGTAATCTATGAAGCAGACATAGAGGTCCTGATTGATATCTAAGCATCTTTGAGTAAGCACATTAAAAGCAAACAATTAGTTAATACTAGTTATTATTAGAAATCAATTGACTTAAATAATTTAGAGTACTGTCAATATGTAACACGTATTTATTTATGTATAAACATACAGATAAGAAGAGCTAATGTCCAAAAATTTACAAGTCTAAATTTACCCGATCGAAGAACATTTGAAAGGGGTGATTGTAACTTAAAAGAAATAAATAGAGATGAGGCGTAACTAAAACTTAAACGAAAATAAAAATATTTATTTTCTTATCCTGTGGATTTTTCTCGCTGTGAAATAACATTCTATAAGAAACTCAACAGAGACCCAGCAGTCTAAGTCGGACACTTCAGCAGCCACCACACACAATGAAGGCACCGAGAAAACGACAATAACAGTGAGACTTTAGTCAACTAGTCTGAAGATCACAACTTATATCTTGCACTCGACTGGGGACCGGGATTATAATCTCGATCTCTGTTTCATATCCAGCTGATGAAAACGGATTCCCTGTGAAAACAACACGAAAAATCGGAGCATACTTCCTACACAACAAACATAAACAAGCCCTCATATAAATCAGCCTGATCCAAGATGGAACTTTGGGGCAGCGAGGTGAAAAGGTTTCATTGAAACCCTCGATAAGATTCTTGAATGGATCCCCTCTCTCCAGATAATTACGAAAGACTTGTAGGTGCCGTAATAAGCGTGGCAAAGAAACACATCCAGTGCATAAACTATATCAGGAATTCCTAGAGAGCGGTGAAAATGAATTTGCCGACCTATTACTACACGACCTCGACTTTGCACGAAACGAAAAATAAATTGAAACAGTCGAAGAGCTTGGTTTTAGAAACTTTAACAGAAAAGCCTGGTCCCGCCTCCGCAAATTAGGAGACGGTAGGAAAAATACACAAAACGCCAGAGACAAAGCTCACTCAACTAAAATAAAACAAGAACTCAATTCTCTCAAACTAGAGAGCATTCCTCAAAAGGACAACTCTAGACCATTCTCGGCCGAGGACATAATATCTGCACTATACGTGAGACTAAGCAAAGCCCCAGAACCAGACGGCCTCCATCCAGAATTCTTACTCCACAGTTTTTAATAGTATTATGGAAACAGGCCGTGTACCTCAGCAGCTAAAACACTCAAAAATCATCGCTATTTTAAAGTCAGACAAATCGAGCGACAATCACAAGAGTTACCGACCCATCGCCCTGCTAAGGTCCATTTATAAACTCCTCGAGAGGCTTCTCTATAAACGAATTAGCCAAATACTATTCCAAAATATAGCCATCGAACAAGCGGGTTTCCGCCCAAAACGCAGCTGCACAGATCAGGTAATGTCGCTGACGACGCATCTGGAGGCCGGTTTCCAGACAAGGCTTAAAACTTCTATCGCCTTTGTGAATCTGTTTGCGTAATACGATAAGTTACCGCGTGAGATCCCATGCAAGAAAACGATTATCGACAATATGCTTATCAAAAGGAGCATCGCGGTAAACACGAGAACCTCAACAAGCAGTTCAAGGACACTAAATAACGGCCTACCTCAGGGATCCATCCTCCCTCATTTCTTATTCAGCCTGTATATTGCCAACGTACCCTCTATCCAAAGTAAACAATTTGGATACACTGACGATTTTACCCTAGCAACCAGAATCCAGTCTTTTGATATAACTAAAACCATTTTAACCTCCGACCTGGCATTACTGGGCTAATACTTCCCCAAAGGACTTACTAAATGCAGTGAAGACGGAGGTCACGTACTTCCACCTCTGCAACAGACACGCTAACAGAGAACTTATTGTATACTTCGAAGAGAGAAGGCTCACCCATAACAAACAACCGAAATACCTTGGTATCACCCTGGGTAAGAATTACATATAAAGCTCACCTAACGAAGACCGCTGCTAAGCTGGAAACCAGAAACTACATCTTACATATATCATATGGCACTACATGGGGTTCATCAGCCTGTTACACTGCTCACTTCGGCGCTTGATTTAGTACACTTGGCAACTGAATACTATGCTCCAATGTGGATAAACATCACCCACACCAAAAAGATCGACGTGCAACTAAGCAACTCCATGCGAATCACTAGCACCACGATCAAGTGAACTCCCACATATTGACTTAGCCATATTCCTCCTTCACATTTTCAACGACAAAAGGCTTTAAGCACTTTTAGAATTTAAAAGAGTAATGAACGATCCCAGGCTTCCCGTGTACCATGATACGAAAGATCTGTAGAACAAACTACGATCCAGGCGCCCTACCATCTCAAAAGCTCGAGAACTGAGAAATATTTCAACATTCCTGGCTACAGAACCTATCCGTTACAGAACTGTCCCGCACATTGCCGCACTATGCCTTCATCATCATTATCATCACACAGCCTATAGCGTCTACTGCTGAACATAGGCGTCTCTCAATCGTTTCCAATGTTCCCGATCTTGTGCTGATTGAATCCAGTTTGTTTGCGATTCTCTTAATATCATCAGTCCACCGTGTTGGAGGTCTGCCCCTACTTCTAAATGCCTGGAACCTGGGACGCCACTCTATAATGCGTTTAGTCCACCTAGCGTCTTCCATTCTCGCCACATTTTTTCGCATCTTTTCTTAGTGAGTGTTAAAGTTTCTGCACTGTACGGGAGCACATGGAGCACACACTGTTCATAAACCTTTATTTTCAAGCAAATCGGTATATTGCTTTTAAATACGTCCTTTCTCAACTTGCCGAACGCCGCCCATGCTAGTGTTATGCGTCTTTGAATTTCGCAGGTCTGGTTATCTCGGTTTATTCTCAGTTCATGGCCCAAATATTTATAAAATGTTACATACTCGATTTCAGATTCGTTTAGGGATATGTTGCTACTTGGAACTAAGTTTGTCATACATTGAGTGTTTGCACGGTTAATCTTTAGACCTACCACATCTTCACTATGCCTTGCATAATGAAAAACCACGCAGGATATGGTCTTCTATTAATTTAATTCTCACAAATCACGATAGGTGCGCAGACTCATACTACAAACGGGGTCTATCTACATCTCCAAAATGGGACTACGAATCTGAAAGACAAACAGTGAGACACATTATGGAGCAGTGCAGCGCTAGACCTTACAGCGGAGATTTTGCGGACTTCCTGACGGCAACCGGGATGGCAACTGATTATATTCGTAATTTAGATGTTTGTTTGTGACCTTGATATATGCTTGTTATGTATACATACATTATATTTTGTACCTGTGTCATTTTTTTAGTGATGTGATGCCATACGATAAATAAATAAAATAAATATATAACATTATTCCTTCCCTGGTGTTTACTGGCGTTGAATAAACAAGTCCTTTAAAATTCCGCAAAAAAAAAATCCAACGGATTTAGGTCAGGAGGTCTTGGTGGTTATAAAAAAGAGGCCAACGATTACCTGCAAAATGGCAACACACTAAATTGTTAAATAGTTGTGGAGCACCATCGTGCATAAATCACATTTGAGCTCGTAACTAGCAAGGGTACATCTTCTAAAAGGTTATTGAAATTTTTGTGCAAAAATATGTAATAGATTACAGCAGCTAATCTTTCTTCCAAAACAGAAGGCCCAATCAAATAATCCCCAATGATCCCTGCCCAATCGTTAACCATAAACCTTTGTTGATGCCTAGTCTGTCAAATATTTTCTTCATAAAAAACGTATAAGTTATGAGAAGTTATAACGCCGTACGTTGTGAAACCAGCTTCGTCCGTAAATAAAACAGGTTTAGTTAAAAATGGATTTTATCTAAATTTTTGAAAAAAACCAGTTTGATTAATGCTTGGTGATTTATTTTAATTAATCTTCAAGATGGACTCACACAAATTAATTTTTCTTGGATATGATTAATTGTTTCGAAATAAAGTATCTAAAAAATTGAGTTTTAGCTCTATAAACTGACACCTGTCAAACTTTTAGGCCTACGAGCTTAGTGGCCAGTCCATTCCTGACTTGCTTAGTAATATCAAAGGTAATTTATGGCCTAGTTCATGAGTCTTATAGCTATATATAACTAAGTACCAAAAATTAAATATTACTGTAAAGGAGCTGACACAGTATTTTTACACTACAGAAATTTTTTTAAGCATAAATGTTCTGTTATTGTTGATACAAACCTCTACTTTTAGGGATTTTGTGTTCCGCCGGAACTTGCCGATGAAATTGATAAAGAAGGAATGAGCAAACCTTCAGACGGTATGGGTCTTGGAGAAGGTCAAGGCGAACGCGACGTTTCGGATAAAATTGAATCCGAAGATCAACTTGACGATGCTCAACCAGCCGGACAAGAGAAGGAAAACACGGAGGATCCAGATTGTAAGGAAGAAGATAAGGGTATCGAAATGAGCGAAGATTTCGATAGCAAATTACAGGTAATAACATAAAAATGTTGACTTTTTCAAGTATTTTTGTATAGTTATTTAGAAAGAGCCATATTTTAATGGATTTTTTAAGGATAAAAAACCAAGCGGTAATGATGAAGACGATGAACAAAGTGATAATTCCGATGCAGAAGAACAAATGGGAGAGACAGAGAAAGGAGCTGATCAACTTGATCAAGAAATTTGGGGAGATGATAAAGAAGAAGGCATCGAAGGAGAGGAAGGTAATATAAAGCAATTAACCACCATATTTAGTGAAACTTGTTAAATTAATATTTAGGATCTATTTTTACCGAACCTTTTACTAAAAATATATTTTTTAATTTTTCTTAAATAGAATCTGAACAAAAGGAGGAAGAAGGGCAAGGAGGTGAAAAAGAAGGAGAAGATCAGCTAGGTGCCAAAGAAGAAAATGCTTCCAAAGAAAAATCCAAAAACAAGGATTCCTCAGAAGGACAAAGTGAAGAATCAGAAAAAAATAAAAAAGAAATTAACGAAATGAATGAACCGGAATATGATGATGAACAAACTGATCCTTATCATGGTAATCAACCCGAACTTCCCGAACCGGAACCTATGGATTTGCCAGATGATCTTCAATTAGATGAAGGTAGTAATATTTTAGTGGCTCAAATTACAATAATCTTACTTTTCTTACAATTCATTCACATTACATTATTATGTAATTTTAGATAAATTTCGTTGTTTTATGGTTGGTATTATGAAGCCTGTTAAATGCTTTTATGTTATTTATTAGACTTATATTACTTGATCAAAACCCTCAGTTACTATATTGCTCTTTAATACTATTTATTTATTATTAATTTTTAAAAAGATACTAATTAGGAGAGCACATTTTAAAAATGTTATATGGGTATTTATTATCTCCTAAAAAAATAGGTGAAGAAAAAGATGGCGAACAACCTGAAGAAAACCCCTTCGATATTGACGATATGAAAGATCAACAAATTCCCGAAGACAAAATTGACGATACAAGTAATCAAACCAAAGAAGAGAAACAAAATGACGAAGAAACAGAATTTAGTAGTGATGATGAAGATATCACAAAGAAAGATGGGGATGACAGAGACGATAATTCTGCTGAACCTGATGAGGAAAAATCTCCAGAAAAGGAAAAAGTAGAAGCAGAAGAATCACAAAAAGGAGAATCGCAAGAAGGTGAAGAAGAACACGAGGATCCCGCTAATACGGAGGAAAGTGTTCTGGATCAAAATCCTACGAGTCAGGACAATGTTGAAGCCATGGAGATTGATGAAGCGGAGGCTTTAGATAAGGTATATTATTTTTAGATATTTTATGTGCATTTTTAAGGACTATCGTTATCAATATACGTTTTTATTTATTATAGTTAGTTTGAAACTAGATAAATGGAAAAAGAATGGTTTTTGTTTTGAAATTACTATTTTGTAACTGCTCTTGTAGATTATTTTAGGTTTCACAAAAAATATTTGCATTTTAGACTCAAGCTTCTCAATCGGAAAATCTTAAATCTCAAGTACCTATTGAAGAAACTTTACAGGAAGATAAACCAGATAAAGACGGTTTAGGTCAGTCCCAAATGGAAGAAAGTGAGTCCGGACACTCGATTCAGAGTAGCATACAACAAGAAGCAAGGAGTTCTAATATGGAACAAAATAAACAAGAAAAGAAGCAAGAAAGACCCGGAGAATCCGATTCCAAACGAAGTTTAGGTAAGCCATTAAGAAGAAAGAGAAAGGTAATCATCTAACACCAATTGTAATTTTAGGTGATGTCAATCAACAAATTAAAAAGAAGTTAAAAACAATAAATGCTAAAGATATTGAAAAAGCCGAAAAAGAAATTTCCCAGGATCAATTTGAAGATACATTCCAGCATATAAAAGATGCCACGGAAGAAACAACCACACAGGTAAACTTATTAAATTTAAACTATTATTCAGACTAGTTCAAATTAAGTCGGTATTATTTCTGAGTTATTAATTTTTAGAGCTACGTCATCGATTAGGTAATATAACTTGTGTTCGCTTCAGTATCGGGTTTTGAAGATATTTGATAAACTGTACTTATAAATAGAACATCCTGTATATTATTTACGGAAATCAAAGTTTAAATAAAAGTTATTATGTACACGATTTTGTATAATATATTTTGATTGCGCTCTAGTAAAAATTGTTAAATACGGAAATAATAACGTTTGAAAGTTAGTTGTTCGGATAATGTATTTTAATTTAAACAAGGTTCTCCAGTAAAGCGTGAGAAACTAAATATATATATATATATATATATATATATATTAATTGAACACCCTCTATGTTATTATATTCCGACAAATGTTTAAACAATTTATATGTAGTAAGACCTATACCTGATTTCAGTAATTTTTGAAATATTTGCATATTAGTTATGCGCGTACATTCAAATAATACGATAATAAATAATTCAGGTTTAAGGTCTTAGGTTGCCCTATAGTTATGACTGGCGAGGACAATTTACTTATAACCTTTATGAAAATAGAGACAATTAGTGAGAAAAATATGTTCTTGGATTTTTAATGCATCAGTTACTACAAAACTATCCTGAAACTACAAAAGTTAAAAATCAACTGAGTTACACATTAACACTACATTATTTACAGGTAAAATTGCTCCACAGCTTCCAATTTCTTCAATACATTTAATATATGTTATTCGTAATCTTTATTCTGTATCGATGATACATTGGACATAGTTTTCATTTAAAATTTGAATCTCTCCGCTGACTCGGTCTCAGATCACTCGATCTCTTAACGTTCCCTACAAAAATGAGTCTATCGATGTCGAGTCGGGATTATTAGGAGGCCATTTTATTGGAGAATCTCTACCAGTCCATTCATAAAATTTATTATTTACTTGGAAGTACTCGGGTCGTAGCCTATTAAATAAAATGTAAGTTTTTCAAAAACTATTGAAATTAGGTATTGCACAACGGTCATAAGGGGAATTAAATAACTTTTCCAAATACATAGACCGTGAAATTATTTATTCGTACCGATAATAAATAATCCAGGTTTGAGGTATATAAATATATATATATATATATATATATATATATATATATATATATATATATATATATATATATATATATATATATATATATATATATATATATATATGCCTTTATTCAAGGCATTTTCAAAATTTTTTCCTCCTAAAAATATTTTTATATAATTAAAATACACCACATAAAAAACATATCTACAATCTCAAAAAACAAACAAGATACTTTCAGTACGAAAATACCTTTTACAAACAACTCGATGGATGTGCTATGGGATCACCAACCATTGCTCAGTTAGTAATGGAATAGTTAGAGGAACAAGTTTTAGAAAAATTAAATTTTAATATAATATTTTTCAAACGTTTTGTCGATGATTGCATAGCAGCCGTACCACAAAATAAAATAAATGAAATTCTCCAAGAGTTTAACAGTTTCAACGAAAAATTACAGTTCACGTCCGAAACAGAGAATAATAATAAAATAAATTTTCTAGATATGACACTTATACGCAGAAAAAACAAAATTTTAACTGAATGGTACACCAAACCAACATGGTCAGATAGATATCTAAACTATTTCTCTAATCATTCAAAAACTCAAAAAAATAGCGTTATAATCGGTCTATCTGATCGTGCTATCTCCCTAACGTCTCCAGAATTCCCACCAAAAATACTGCAAAAAGTAAAAAAAACACTAATAAATAATAATTTCAACGAAAAGACCACCAAAATAATTGATAAACGAACATATAAGTTTTATAATAACGTAAAAACAAAAAACATAGAACATAAACAGCAAAAATATGTAGCATTACCTTACACTAGTGAGCTGTCAGAAAAAAAAATACATTTTAAAAAAGCATGATATTATCGTATGCCACAAGTCACATAATAAATTAAATACATTGATCAAAAATTTAAAAAGTAAAACTCCTCTCATGAATAAATCAAATGTAATATATTCGATCCCTTGCACAAATTGTCCCAAAAAATAAATAGGCATGACGAGCCAATTGCTGAAGAACAGATTAAATGGCCATAAATATACGAAAAATGCCTCAACAGCGTTAAACAAACACACACAGGACGAAAAACATTCATTTGATTATAACAGTACCATTATAAAAAACAAAGATATGAATTACCAAAAATTACAGATAAAGGAAATGATTGAAATTAAAAAAGATAAAAACACTGTTAAGGACAGAACAGATATGGGAAATTTGAGCCACATTTACACAAGCCTAAGTTAAACAAAAATATTAAGTATTCGATCATGTCAAATAAGAATCAAAAATTGAATATCCTCTTAAACATAAAACTAAACATATACCTTATTTGTTTTTTTTATGCATTGTAAAATATAAAAAAAAAATAAAACACATTCGCATTCCATGTATCCTCAGTAGACGATGTAAAGTTTGAATTTCATTTAGTAACAGAGCAACAAAATGTCAAGGTGTGTACCGGTAAAATTAATTATTTTTAAAAAATTTTAAAAATTTAATTACTGTTTTTAAGTGTCTTGTTTGTTTTTTGAAATTGTAGATATGTTTTTTATGTGGTGTATTTTAATTATATAAAAATATTTTTAGGAGGAAAAACTTTTGAAAATGCCTTGAATAAAAGGCGAAACGTCAATTGTTTTGTGTTTTTATTAAATATAGAACCTAAACCCAAGAAAAGACAAAGTAAATGAAAAATGATGTATATATATATATATATATATATATATATATATATATATATATATATATATATATATAAATGTCATTCTTCATAAAAAGTTTTGCTTGCTTTCAGATTTCAAAAACAGGGATCAAAGGCATGATAACATATGAAGGGTGTTCATTTAATACGGTATTCGACTGCATATACGCCGTTAAATCGGTGAAAAATTTTACAGTTAGAAACTTAATGAAGTGAAAGGGAGTGCATCTTAAAAATAATTTAGATTATACAGGATGCCCCAAAAAAGCGTGGCGCATAATTTTTGATTTTTTTTAAATGTGACTACCTACTTTTTTCATCGAAGTTGGAAGGTCATTAAATTCCCTCTTTGACCCTAAAATCGTTTTGCGACGTTGCCTAATTGTTAGATTTTAAAATATTTTTTAGGCGAAATCAGTATTTCACATAGAGTTTAATACCCAAAGCATGGTTCTTTACTTTTTTAGAAAAATTTGTGAGAAGTCTTAGCTGGAATCATTTTATCTTTTAATAGTATACTAGTTAGGTTTTTTTATACAGGGTGTCCAGAAATATTGATATTTTCAATTTGATCCTAGATCCTGAAGCTAGCGGTTTGTCGAGGTTTTATTTATCATCAAGTTGATACCGAAATATTAGCGTATATCTCCAAGAGTGTTGAAATTTTCAGCTATGCGGACAATGACCGTTGATAAATATTACTCTCATATTAAAAAAAAAAGTGCCCAAGTCCATATATATATTATATATATATATATATATATATATATATATATATATATATATATATATATATATATATATATATATATATATATATATATATATATAATTTTTCCTTTATTTTGTCTTTTCTTGGGTTTAGGTTCTATATTCAACAAAAAATGCAAACAACTGACGTTTCGCCCTTTATTTAAGGCATTTTCAAAATTTTTTCTTCCTAAAAATATTCTTATATAATTAAAACACCCACATAAGAAAAATCTACAATTTCAAAAAACAAACAAGACAGTTTAAAGACAGTATTTAAATTTTTAAAATTTTTAAAAATATTTAATTTTACCGGTACACACCTTAACATTTTGTTACTCTATTACTAAATAAAATTCAAAACTTTACATCGTCTACTGAGGATACATGGAATGCGAATGTGTTTTATCTTTTTTTATATTTTACAATGCACAAAAAAAAACAAATAAGGTATACGTTTAGTTTTATGTTTAAGAGGATATTCAATTTTTGATTCTGTTCTGTTCTGTTCGAAATTTTCTAATGGCCTCTTGCTTTCCAGCATCCAGCCAAGTTGTGTGTGATTTATTAATTTATCTGAAGAGGGGTGCAGCAGGGACTGCATCGAGACTTTTCTCTGCCCGTCTTCTTTCTTCTAATTTTCTCTTTAATTTTTGATTCTTATTTGACAGGATCGAACACTTAATATTTTTGTTTAAATTAGGCTTGTGTAAATGTGGCTCAAATTCCCCATATCCGTTCTATCGTTAACAGTGTTTCTTTTTTTATTTCAATTATTTCCTTTATCTGTAATTTGTAATGGAAATGATTGAAATTAAAAAAGATAAAAACACTGTTAACGACAGAACGGATATGGAAAATTTGAGCCACATTTACACAAGCCTAATTTGAACAAAAATATTAAGTGTTCGATCCTGTCAAATAAGAATCAAAAATTGAATATCCTCTTAAACATAAAATTAAACGTATACCTTATTTGTTTTTTTTTGTGCACTGTAAAAAAAAAAATAAAACACATTCGCGTTCCATGTATTCTCAGTAGACGATGTAAAGTTTTGAATTTTATTTAGTAATAGAGTAACAAAATGTCAAGGTATGTACCGATAAAATTAAATATTTTTAAAAATTTAAAAAATTTAAATACTGTTTGTTTTTTGAAATTGTAGATATGTTTCTTATGTGGGTGTTTTAATTATAAAAAAATATTTTTAGGAAGAAAAAATTTTGAAAATGTCTTAAATAAAGGGCGAAACGTCAGTTGTTTGCATTTTTTGTTGAATATAGAACCTAAACCCAAGAAAAGATAAAATAAAGGAAAATGATATAATCTATGTTTCAAGAATCTGGAAGATTATATATATATATATATATATATATATATATATATATATATATATATATACGCATGTATATACTTTGTAATTCATTTCAGGTTTTGGATACTGCAACGAAAGAGCAAGCTGAAGAACAAAATAAAGAAGCCACTCACAAAGACAATGAGTCCGCAGAAGAAACAGAAGCTGAAGGATCAAATGATCTTCCTGAAGATAAAGAGGAGCAAATGGATGTAGATGTTGCAGATGCTGAAAATGAAAAATCAGTAACAGATAGAAATAATAAAGAAAAAAGTGGAAATAAAAAACAGCACCCGGAAGGTAAGGTGGCAATATTTTTGGCATCATTTGGAAATTACTATTATATATATTTTTTTTAGGCGAGATTATGCATGATATTCAGGATGTCGAAATAGAAGGGGAAATTGTAAAAACCACTACTGTGCCACGCGGCGGTGAATCTTTTCACCATACACAATACCAGCTTTTACAAGATAACACATTATCTGTAAAACTTACTCAGGAAGAAATACATATTGTTCGATCTGAGGTTGAAAAACAACTTTCTGCTTGGAAAACCGCACCAACTTCGATGGAGGCAGAATTAGCTTGGCAGAAAATATCCTCAGTTACATCCAGTCTTGCACAAGATCTGTCCGAGCAGTTACGTTTAATATTGGAACCAACACAGGCGAGTCACCTAAAAGGGGACTTCAGAACTGGAAGGAGAATTAACATGCGTAAAATTATTCCCTATATAGCTTCTCAGTTTCGAAAAGACAAAATTTGGCTGAGACGAACGAAACCATCGAAAAGAGAATACCAAATCGTTTTAGCCATCGACGATTCGTCTAGTATGGCTGATAATCATTCCAAAGAACTTGCTTTCGAAAGCGTGGCCTTGATATCTAAAGCTTTATCTCTCTTAGAAAGTGGTCAGCTTGCGGTAGTTAGTTTCGGCGAAACCACGGAAGTTCATCATAAACTCACTGATCCGTTTACAGATCAAAGTGGAGTTCAGCTGCTTCAAAACTTCCAGTTCGATCAGCAAAAGACCTGCATCGGTAAACTAGTCGATTTTGTTACTGAAATGTTCGATCAGAGCAATGTGCACGCTTCCATTCCGAACGCCAAATTGCTTTTAATTGTCAGTGATGGACGCGGGGTTTTTTCAGAAGGAAAAACCTACGTTAATCAAGCTGTTAGAAGAGCCAAATTATCTAATATTTTCATAGTTTTTGTTATAGTAGATAGTCCCGAAAATAAAAATTCCATATTAGATATAAGAAGTACTATTTTTAAAGATGGAAATTTTCTTGGCATGCAAAGTTATATGGATGAATTTCCATTTTCTTTTTATATTATTTTAAGGGACATTAATTCCTTGCCTGGTGTATTAAGCGATGCGCTAATGCAGTGGTTTGAAATGGTTACGTCGCAACAGTAATTTAGTTTATAAGGTATTTAACTGGCTGCTGTGCTAGTTTTTGTATTTGCTGATACTTTATTGTTTACGTTGTCAAATAGAAATTTTTTTGTTTAAGATTTTTTTCGAATAAACTTTTTTTTGTCGGATTTTTTGTTTTTCTTTTCCACCCAGTTTCAAATAACTAATTTTAATTTACTCACCTCATGAGTAAAAGATATTCTAAAAATAACCTCGACCGTGAGCTGGATCTTCAAGTTCATTGAATCGAATCGCGGTCAAGGTCAAGGTTATTTTCTTTCTCGTAATTTCAAATGGGAACCCTTACTTTTGATCCCGAAGATAAAAAGATCAGAAAATTTTGAATATGACCTTAACTATAAAGTCAAGGTCAAATTCCAATGTCAGGACATGATCAAATGGAACTCTTTCCAATAATATTCTTAAATACGGAAAAAAGTTGTTGGGTATATAAAAATGGTCTTTACCTTAAGGTATGTGCAGGATAAGATCGGAAATCCTACCAGTTAAGATAAGACCAAAATCCAGCCAGTTAATGCAAGATCCAAGCTTGAAGTCCTCCGGGCCAAGGGCATATTTGATCTTTTCATTTCCGGAAACAAAAATAGGGATCTCCATTTATAATTCCGAAGATGACTTTCAAATAACCATATATATGTACATATGTATATATATATATATATATATATATATATATATATATATATATATATATATATATATATATAGGTAATTTGAAGGCCAATGGGAACCTCCATATTTTAATCCAGAGATAGAGAGCGGGGGAAATTTCATATTCACCAATATAAATACCATGAGAGGTCATTTGAGGATGCCCTTTTTTCCAAAAATCAATATAAAATCTCGGAAACAAAGGGTTATGGAGAAAAATCTCAAATCTAAAAGTTTTAGGACATCGAACGGCGCATATTCAAGTTTTTTCAAATGAAAATCCATACTTTTGAATCCAGAAATCGAAAGGGCGGAAAATTTCACGTCTAGATAGGAACAATATCAAATTCAAAGAAAGTAAACATGCCCTGCCAGGGTCCAACCAATGAAGGTAAGACTTGAGACCCGGCCCAGCCAGTGAAGGCAAGACCCGCTATTGCTCAGCCAATGAAAACAAGACGTTTAAATGAGCCTGACGATCAACCTTAAGATCACGTTGAGGTGTATTGTTTGATTTCCCACAACTTTTTGATTCAGTTTTCCTCAATTTCCAAGTTTTTTTGGAAAACTGGCAGAAGTTTTCGCCAAGATCTCATTTAGCATTGGCATCTTCGGTGCTTGCTAGTTGAACATCAATAAAGAGAATTTCACGTGCAGTGTCTTTATACATGGTCGTAGTGCTTACCTATTTATTGGCGTTGGGATTGCCCTCCCCCCTCATTTCGAGAGCCGCTGGTGTTATAGGTTTGGGCTCAGGAGCCGTGTTGGTACAGTACGTCTTTTAACATCTGATAAAGCTGAGCGCAATTATCAGGAAACAGAGAGAATATCAGAATCAGTGGGGGACCAAGTGTCGAAAACTACACAATTTGATAAATTAATTGACGTATTTAAGCAATATTTCGATTCTCTTTTGTCTGAATTTTATTCGGATTTATGAGACTTTATCGCACTTACCGTACATTTATTAACTTTTTGCTATTATAAGATTCACGTCAATATTTTGGCTAAATTTAACATCGGCGCATGACAATTTACAAACTAGACATCTGTGTGTAAATATTTAATGATTAATAATAAAATTTGCCGCCTTCCAAGTTATGAAACATAAAATATTAATGACAGGTATCAATCGTAAATAGTTTTGTTATTAGTTGTGTTATTTTTTTCTCCTTTATCTTTTAAATGTCAATTTAAAATCGAAATTTAAATTTACACTAAATTCATGATCATTTTCAACTTCTAAAACCTCTGAACTATAATTGAATTGGACATCGAACGTAGTCCAGAATTATGCGTATGATTTTAAGCGGACCTACTATTCGATTATATCCGCGAATATAGGTCGACAATTAAGTTCGCTTTTACTTTAATTTGTGTCATATACAGATAACACATTAAACTTAAAGCCTAGCAGGCGTGGATCCAGAGGAGGGGGAGGGACTATGGGTGTAATTGATTGTTCCCCCCAAAGTAGCTGGAAGCAAATGTACTTTATTTTTTTAGAACAAATTTTCTGGAAGATAGGTAACATCGAGCAGAAATTACCCCCACCCTCAGCCAATACCTCTATCAGCGCCTGAAACCTAAACAAAATATTGATTAAACCCGCAAAGTTTGGTCTAAAAAATATCAAAGTTACGATATTTAAACGTAAACATGGTCTCGTACATTTGGACATACGCACTACAAAATGTCCAGTTGACCATCGACAGGACGCGTACACTTTGGGTAGCTCGTTATACTAAATAAAATACACAAAACACAAATAAATAAGTTACTTAAAACACTAAAGATCCGTATAAATCTCACACAACTCAGATGACAAAAACAGCGTTGAACCGGTACTGGCCGTTTAAAAGTAACCCTATCAAATCAAATAATCGATAACAAGAAATCGGATGTGTGCATGCCGATAAGCAAAGATTTCATCGATTTTGTGGTTTGTTGTGTTTTCTTATTATTTGTTCTACAGATGCCTAAGCATCATGCCTGTTGCGATTTCGTTAAAGCAATGCCAGAAACTGCCGTGTATTTCACCGGTAGAAATTATTGATATAATCATTTTTTTTGACCAGTGTAGAAGGGTGATCACCGATACATCATCACAACTCATTTTCAGAGCTCCTAAAAGAATTCTGTCTCGTTTTTTGGACTTGACCTGTTCCCAAGAAACTAGTTTTAAACCTCGGGTCAAGAAGAGTTGTAATCGAGTATTTGTCATAATTATTATTCTCATCAAAGTCAAAGCGTTAATTCAGCTCTTTAGGAAGATTTCATGTTCGATAAGAGAGATATTCTAACACAAGCCTCTTTGTTTCCGTGTTTTTTCATCAACGTGACAACATGTGATATCACTTCAGCGATGCATGAAAGACTAGAGCTGGTTGAATGAATGATTGAGTGAATAAAAGTGGTGATACTTGATCATCGATGCCCAGGCCTCGTTGGCCCTTTACATTCCACCATAGCTGCAGACCATTCGATGCCGATGGCCTTTGCTAATCGAAGCAGTCTCGTTGGTTGAACTTGCCTAAAGGCTTCCAGTGACAAAATTGTGTCTCCGAAATGTCTCTGCCTCCATCCATTGAGTGTTGGGCACTCTTTAAGGACGTGGTCAACAGGTTCATCCTCCTCCTGGCACCATCTCCACATAAGAGCATCTTAGTCACCAATCCTATGAAAATTGCCCGTCAGATGACAATGTCCTGTCAACAGTTCCTCCGCGATTGGCAGTTCTTCAATTTCTAAGGAGGAGAGCTCCCTAGTATGCCGTGCGTTAAGTCCAGTTATATGTTTCTTGGCACACCTTTCTCCACTATTCAATAAATTTACTTTCCCACAACATTCTTAATTTCCTTTTACTAACAGTAATTGGTTGGAGTCCATGCGATTCAATATGATTCCTTATCAAACTATCTTTGCACTCTGACACCAATATCGAGGTTACGACACTAGACTACCAATATCGCAGCCCTACTGTCTGTGTATATGCTTATTATCTTATTCCTGTTTTAGAGGTGGCCACAATGCGGTATAGCATGAATAAAGCAGGGGCCCTATCCTCGAACTGGGGAACGTGAAGTGAACGGTGAAAAGGTGGCGAACGCGTATTCTTGAAATGTTCATCACTCATATCCTCGTTCGCCCGGTAGAAGGTAAGCGAACGGTGAAACATGCGCAAATGAAATGTCAGCCGCTAAATGACATATTTAACGCACGGATTTCAAAAAATAAAATTGAATTAAAAATTTTTATTTTATTTTTGGTTCTTCAAAATAACTCGCATTAAAAAAAATAATATGTTGACGAACCGTTTCTTTAAGACTTATTTTCTGAATGAACAGTTGAAACGTTAATTAGGTGGTACCCCGATATTTTTCATATTTTCAAATTTTTTAATAAAATATCCTTAGAAAGTTGAATATGGCTCGAAAATATTAAGCAAATTTGATTTTACAGACATATAAAATTAATACAGGAGATTCTGTTCATAACTGAATTGTATGAGCGTGCTATTTAAAAATGTTTTTTTAGGGCCAGTTCTGCTTATGGATTTAACATAAATACTTGTGTCCATAACAGCCGAGTATCTTAGTTTTAAACAGTTAATTCTAATATAATTCTTTCCACGACACAACTTATAATAAATTTCAGAAATCACAATTTGTAAGCTATCTGAAACTTTTATTTAAATAAGAAAAAAAATTTATATTTAAATTATGGTAACTACAGCACTTAACTTAATTAGACTGTGTTAAACACTATACGACAGTACAATTAAATAAATATTATGATTATAATTTATCGGGACATATAAATATGAACCCTACAGACCAACGAATGAGGTCATTCAGCACAAAAACCTTATTTATGGTACATTTGATCTTCAAGTCTCTACATATCTTTATAAAATAAAATATATATATATATATATATATATATATATATATATATATATATATATATATATATATATATATATATTTAAAGTTGAATGTGAGATCCGCCAGTATTTTTAATGGACGTCTTGGTTTCGGTCCCTGGTCATAAACAGTTTCACTATCATTGTTCAAATTTCAGGTTTTCTTTCAAATTTACTTGTCAGGGCAGAACATCTTGCAGTAAAAGGCTAGACACTTTGTGTTTTCATACAATAAATAACTGATTGGATAGTTTCCGTAGTGGATTGGGATGATGGCTTTTAGTCATACTACGTAGAGTTGTAATTTCCACCGTTTCAAGGTTTATCAGTGCTGACTTTCTGCAATTACTGTCAGTATATTACTTTGTATATATGATTGCTGCTTTTCTTGATATCCCTTTTTCTTTATATATTAGAATCTTAAAGTACTTGGCTCTTTGTATGCATTTTTGTTTAACAGTTCTAGAATGTCAATTTAAGATAAATTTAACCCAGGCAAAGTACAAATATTGTAATGGCAATCAATAACTTCACAAAAATAACAATAGCACTATTTTTTTTTTTTACTTTTGACGATTTATTTAAAGTACCAAAACTACTTTTTGCCTAAAATGGCAACAAAATATACTACGGACATTATCGGTCTGACAGCTCAATTCAATCTGTCATCTATTTTATTTTTTGAAATTTTCGGGTTTTAGCACATTCATATCTGGCAACATTGGCTTTTCAAAAATACGGCTTTTACTGTCAAAAAGTTCACATCGCCATTCACATCACCTTTCACATCACACTTTCGAGGATAGGGGCCCTGGTTATTTCAGTTATCTCTTTGAACGATTGATGCATTGCTCCCTCACTTTTTGTGTTTACAATGACACTTTTTAAGTTCCCTAAAAATTCCTTAAGGTAAGCACTTAAATATTGTCAGAAATAATAGGAACAAAAAAAGTGATATAGTTGTCCGAACAAATAAAATTTAATAAATGATTAACTCAAATGTTAGCCTAATAAAATTTTTCTATATCTCAAGGCATTCAGAACTTACAACAAAAAAAAAATAGAAAAACCACTAATTTGTTTTACTAGAATTGAAACAATTTATGGTATTTTAATTTAAGGAAATACGGAAATTTTTACAAAAAAAAATATTAACACCTATTTTAGCTTTTGTTTTTACTTTTTGTCGATGAAGAACTATATCTGGTAGTTTTTGTTTTTAATTTTAATAATTTCTCACAGTGTAATAACGGGTCGCGAGGCAAGGAAGGTCACGAAAATTAGACTCTTCAACTTCAAGAACACCGCCAAAGCAGTCTCATCTGTAAGATAAAATAATCTGTAAACCAGTCAATTTATATTTTACTGGAGTATGTTTCATTTTAAAATAAACTAGTTTAAATCAGCTACATGCTACGGCATCAGGGGCGGATCCAGCCTCTTTCCTTGGGGGGGGGGGGGCGGTGATATCACAAAAGTACAGTATGGCAAGAAAAACAAGTTGTCAACGGGGGGGGGGGGGGGTTGCAAGCAGCATACTCATTCCCAATATAAAAGGCAGAATGGGTTCTATTTTCCTGAACTCAAAGCTCTTGGAAGGGGGGGGGGGGGGCGATCGCAAGTATACACATTCCTATACTCTATTCAAGAACTAGAGAGAGTAATAAAACTGTTACCGAAACCTCCAACGTACCTGCTCCAGTGCCGTTGGTAACTGAGAACTGCCGTAAATCTAAATATATTTCATTATATTTAAATATATTTTATAAATTTACTGCAACATAAAAATTCTGATAGTTTAATTTAATTTCTGTCAGTGAGCAAAGTACACCTTAGAGTTTGTTCTTAGTGATTTATCTTGTTTGCGCTTATTTTTATATATTATTTGAGATTAGAGAGATACGCAAAAGATTTGGCTTTCACCTCTATATTTATTCCAAAATCGTTAAACCAGGGCATTTTTTCCTCAATGAAAAACTTATTACGATGAATGTTTATGATGCCTTAAGATATCAATATCTAGATAATAATGTTAAAAGCTCTGTTGAGATGTATTCCAACATGACAGGAGTTGAAAATCTACAATCTACCGAATACTGAAGGAGAAAAAACGACTGGAATTGTTAGTACTCCCAAGCCACATTCGATCAAAGGTAGATGAAAAACCTCGTTGGAAGAAGAGATGAAAACTGCAGTTAAAGGGGTTGTATATACATTTTATTATGAGAAGCAGATCCCAACCGTCGACAAAATTTTAACTAAAATCAATGAAGATCGCGATTTACCTGAAATTAAAAGAACTGATCTCTAGAAATTGCTCGGAGAACTTAATTTTTGCTGGAAAAACCAGACAGAAAATCTGTTCCTATAGATCGTCCGGAAACTGTCTGTTGGAGAAGTAAATATCTCTCTCAAGTAAAAGGTAGAGTTGCTAGAAATAACACAATTAACAATATAAGTAGCTTAACTAAATTTTTGAAAGATTTTTTTGAAAATAGTTATTGCGGAAAATTGGGAAAAATCCATATAATAAAAGAATAAAACAAAATGTGAGAACGCGATCTCATGATATCATGATAATTAATTTAAGCGAAGATAGTTTTACTGACTTTGATTAAGAATTAGATACGTAATATTTACTAGTGTAAACACAATTTATTATTTAAATTTTTGTTTTTGTTGTATTTTATTTTTTAATGTTGTTTATATATTTTTTTATATATTTTTATTTTAGTGTGTCCCACTCTTTAATTTTATATATATTTAATTCTAATTAGCCGTAAGTTTTTTATTATTTTATTATTGTATTTGTGTTTTTTCTTAAGCGTGCAGAATTAACATGTTTATCTTATTTTTTTTTGGGGCTATCGCATTTCCATATAATAAAGTAAATTAAATTAAGATATCAGTACAATAGAAATAAAAATAAGTAGGTCTAATTTTAATTACAACATAAAAAAAAGTAATTACATTTGAATCCCTTTTTAGGGTTTATTGTAATTCTGCAGATGGTTTAAGAAATAAATAAACTGAAACGTCAAATACCCTAAAAATGTTTTTAATCAATAATAAAATGACCGATAGCCCCAAAGATATTTTAATATTATATGGACGAATTTATTTTTTTATATATGTTTACCTTTTTATATTTTTGACAGTGGATATTTTGTAAGTATTTAAATTATAACTTAGAACTTTTTGAGAGAATAATCCTACGTTTTAGTCTATTATTATAGACCGGTATTTTTGATTATAAAATTTCTAACCCATTCCTATGAAAAATATATGTGTTTAACAAATTTTGCTAAAAACACCGGACTAAGAAACACAGGTAGTTTGCGAAGAGAAAAAGAGTAAAAATAGATTTATTACTCTCTCTCTCTTGAATAAACTATAGTATAAGAGGAAAAATCGGGTCCATTTTCCTAAACTCAAAGCTCTTGGGGGGGGGGGGGGCGATCGCCCCCACCGCCCCCCCCCTTGGATCCGCGCCTGTACGGCCTTACCTTTCTTTTAAACAAAACCGGAATTTGACCTGCCCTAATAAATAATAAATCGATCAAAATTGTGTCACGTTACAGGTAAAATAAGGTAGCCAGCCAATATTGACAATAACATTTTGTCTGATGTCGATGACTTTAAAATAGACTATTCCATACAAATATTTGTATTTTTCCACGGAGCCTCAATTGTAAAAATCGATCTTCGTGAGCGCGTTGTCCCTTTGCATGACATGCTCACCAAATAATTTCCAGAAATAATCAATACAACAGTGTTTCTGTCCATTTAGTAGAATCGGTTCACAAAATTAGTACGAAATCAGGTGCGTCAAGTGCAAGTTCCTCGAAGTTTTATTTAAAATTGTAAAATATCCGTATAAATTTATACACAAATTTGCAGTTCAACGCTGCGGTTTTATGCGAGTGAAATAAAATGTTAGCACAGCTGTGCATTAGCCGCAATGGAATTTAGAAGTTTTATTTCCAAGACGAAGGATTTTAACAATTTTCCTGCAGCTTACCATGAGTCCTCTTCCAGGAAGACGAGCGCAGAGATTATTAACGAGGCACGGTTAGCTATTAAAGGTAAGTGCTTTATTCAAGGATTAGGAAAATTGCTTTTTAAATTATAAATTGGATGTTCTTTTTAAGTGTGCGTAGAAGATAGACTGGAGTGAAATACGTTTTAAAAATATATTAGGATTAGTGCGTTTAATTCTTTGTGATAAGTTTTTATCATGAAATACGACTAAACTTAAGATTCTTAAGTGCAATTTTGTAAATTCTTTATCTGCATTCAAATTATTATATGATACTTCACATGGGTCTACAGTTTAAAAATAAATGTTCTAGAAAATGGATAGTTTTAAAATTATAGTGTAATTCTTCACATTCGAAGTAGCATTTTGCATTTCAGTTAACACTTTTTTCTTTATTTTGCTTAATATTTTTTAACTCATTCTGTATTTCTTTAATTTTTTTGTTAACTTAGTTTTTCAATATATTTTCCTTTTCCCACATTCTTACCCTCTCTTCGTCGTCCTCAACCTCAAAAAAATAAAATAATAAAAAAATTATGGCTAATTGGAATTAAATATATATATATATATATATATATATATATATATATATATATATATATATATATATATATATATATATATAATTAAAGAGTAACACACATATATAAAAATATATAAACAACGTTTAACAATAAAATAGAATAAAAACAAAAATTTAAATAATAAATTGTATTTACACTGGTAAACATTACGTATTTAATTCATAATCAAAGTTAGTAAAGCTATTTTCGCTCAAATTAATTATAATTGGTTCCTCTATCTCATCAATCACGAGATCCAGTTTCCACATTTTGATTTATTCTTTTATTATATGGATTTTTCCCAATTTTCCGCAGTAACTTTATTCAAAAAAATCATTCAAAAGTTCAGTTAAATTACTAATTTTGTTAGTTGTGTTATTTCTAACAACTCTACCTTTTACTTGAGAGAGATATTTCCTATCTGGTTTTTCCCAGCAAAAATTAAGTTCTCTGAGCAATTTCCAGAGCTCAGTTCTTTTAATTTCAGGTAAATCCCGATCTTCATTGATTTTAGTTAGAATTTTGTCAACGGTTGAGATCTGCATCTCGTAATAAAATGTATGTACAACTCCTTTTATTACAGTTTTCATCTCTTCTTCCAACGAGGTTTTTCGTCTGCCTGTGATCGAATGTGGCTTGGGAGTACTAATAATTCCAGTCCTTTTTTTCTCCTTCAGTATTCGGTACATGGTAGATTTTCCAACTCCTATCATGTTGAAACACATATCAACAGAGCTTTTAACATTATTGTCTAGATATTGATATCTTAAGCCAAGGAAAAATGCCTTGGTTTAACGATTTTGGAATAAATATAGATGCGGAAGCCATATTTTTTGGGTATCTCACTAATCTCACTGACAGAAATTAAATTGAACTATCAGAAATTTTATTGTTGCAGTAAATTTATAAAAGTTTATAATATTTAATATAATTAGATTTATGGCAGTCCTCAAATACCGGCGGCATTGGAGCAGGTACGTTGAAGGTTTCAGTAACAGTTTTATTACTCTCTCTAGTTCTTGAAGAGAGTATAGGAATGTGTATGTTTGCGATCGCCCCCCCCCCTCCCAAGAGCTTTGAGTTCAGGAAAATAGAACCGATTCTGCTTTTTATATTATTATGTGTATGCTGCTGCCCCCCCCCCCCCCCCCCGTTAACAACTTGTTTATCTTGCGATAGCCGCCCCCCAAGAGCTTTGAGTTCAGGAAAATAGACCAGATTCTGCCGTCTCTTATAGTGGGAATGTGTATGCTTCTGGCATCCCCCTCTCCAAGAGCTTCAAATTGAAAAAAATAGACTCGACCCTGCCTTTTACACTAGAAGAGGAATGTTTCCAGTGTCCCCCCCCCCCCCGTCGACAACTTGCTTTTGCTTGCCATACTGTACATTTGTGATATCACCCCCCCCCCCAAAGTGAGAGGCTGGATCCACCCCTGGTTTGCAGTAACTAATGAACAAAATTAATCATGCCATAGCCAAATTATAGACTGTCTCAATACCTACAACTTACTAATTAAAGTTTTTTGTCCATAATCAACACCTGAGCTTCTAAAATTAAAAAAAAAAAACAACTGTTTTCAAACGGTCCTAGTTAATTATTGAACATTTCGAACAGTCGACAACTATCATGGTACCCCCTTTACAAACTCCAATTACCTCTATTCCAGACATTTTTTATTGACTCGTGTATATTCCAAATTTCGTTTTTGTTATCCAAATAGTTTGTAAAATAATCTATTTACAGATTTCTGGAACATATCGTATGTCTATGTTTTATCTTTGTTTTTTCTGTAATGTAATAAGAAAAAGATGGATGGCTTTTTTTTCGCTCAGGGCGCCCTCCGAGCTTCAGCTCTAAGTTTCCCAGAATGTCCGCGGATTGAATTAACAAGAAGACAAACGACTTACAAATTTAATTTTTCCAAGGAAAATTAATCTTTATAAAAACTTTGATTCATTAGGAAAATAATTTTGGTAATGCCGAGGGTAACACTTAATTTAACATAAAATACAGGGTATATAATATATAAACATTTTCATAATTTTTTTCAAAAAAGTGCTAAATAAATGAGTAAATCTACACTTATTAAATTAATTTACAATCTAATTTTTACAATCCGTTTAGTGTTCTTTGTTGTTGGCCTCTTAGCTCTTAAAAATCCTATAAACCTTTTAACCAATCCCAAATCTGGATAAAGTGTAAATGAGGCTACGACGAGTCTCAGTACGCAATAAAATATTGTAACGAAGGACTATGAGAACTTTTTGATGCGCCCTGGCAGAAAAATATTATTTTGATGCGATGAATCATTTTTGCAGGTAGTTCTCGGCTTTTATGCTAGTTTGTTTCTAGATTTGTATTCTCGTATATTTTAGTAAATTATATAGTAATAGAATATGAGTAGTAAGTTAGTGGTGATATAGATGTAAAAATATTAAGAAGTAGTTAACATAGTATAGGAATTAATTTAGTGAAAAATGTTGTATTTTATTTGTACCCAGTGAGCGATTATTTAAATTTATTTTAGTTTAGTTTTTGAGATATTAGCCAAACTTATGATTTTTTAAATAGGGCACCCTGTATATTATTTTATATATTGGTTAACTATAATTTAGACTCTTTAAAAATATATAATGTGTTTATTTTATTTTGAAAAACAAGGTCAGAATTCGTTATTTTCAATAATTTACTTCATTTGTAACAGGAGGCCATGGCCAATCTATAAGAAAAAAATGCAAAATTTTGATAATAACTCTCTCTCCTCTCTCTCTCTCTCTCTCTCTCTCTCTATATATATATATATATATATATATATATATATATATATATATATATACCGGGTGTCAACGAATCTATTAGACAAGTCATAATTTCTAGAGTATTATGTGTATCAAAATGAGAATTGGTACAGGTAAATGGTATGTGAAGGGGAGAGTTTTCGCATATTTTCCACTTTCCGGCCACTTCCGGTTTCACCGAAAATGACCCCGATTTTGAATTTTTTAATGGAACACCCTGTATATTTTAACATCTTTGGATTTCTGAGACAATTCTAGATCAGAATGTGACATTTTGAAAACTTTTTACGTCTATTTCATTTTTTTAGAGCCACTTTTAAAATTGCATCTAGGTGGCCATGATCGGACGCAAACTAATCTAAGGACCTTAGCTGATGTCAAAAAAAATACAATCGCAAATTTTTAGTTACTAGTATGAAAGACAGAAATAAGACAAGTTGACAAAATTACGTTTCATTTCTAACTATTAATTTTCAAATGGCGACCCCTTTTTGACAACTACTTTTCGAAAAAAGCATTCTTTGACGAATCTAACGGTACTAATTTATTTGCGATTGGATTAGACATAAGAACAGAAATTAAATATTATTAAGCAAAATACTGGATAATTTATTTACTTATGACAAGTGCGCCATGGACAGCCATGATGCATAATAATTTGCAACTGTTTTTATTAAGTCTTCTTTGGAAAACAAAGCACTCACTTAAGTAGATAATGACAGTGACATACGCTCTAAGAACCGACGTAAAAGTTTCTTAATTTTCGTAAGTTTAGTTTAAATTTTCGTTAAAATAATGTATACTCAAAGTGAAAAAGTGTATATGTTATTAATATTTGGAGAGTGTCATAGAAATTCAAGGAATGCTGCCCAGTTGTATGCTCATAGATATCCGAATCGGCAACATCCAGCCCATCAGTATTTTCCGTATGTCGAGACTCGTTTTAGGCAAATAGGAAATCAAGAGGCGGAACAGAGGTTTATCATAAATGAAGAGACTGAGATTAACGTGCTTGCTATGGTTGAGGTTGATAAAACAGTTTCGTTAAGAAAAATTAGTCAAGAACTGCAGATAAGTTATGAATCAGCAAGAAAAATACTGAAAAAGCATGGATATCGAGCATTTAAATATCAGTTACATCAACATTTGTATACTGAGTGTTTTGTGATTGGCTGCTTCAAAATCATAGAGTTAACCCAAATTTTATCGATTTTATTCTATTTTCCGACGAATCCCGATTTACAAATAATGGTATGTTCAATAAGCAAAATACTTGGTACTGGGCCCAACAAAATCAACATGAAATGAAAGAGGGCAATTTTCAAGAAAGATTTGTTTCAAGGTCAGTTAACAGGGGTTAGATACTTAGGTTTTCTTCAAAATGAAATCGAAAATCATCTCTCTTTAGCAGTTTTACGGCGAATTTACTTTCAACAAGATGGAGCACCGCCTCACAATACTAGAGAAGTTCTTAATTATTTAATAGAGCATTTTAATAATCGAATTATTGCAACCAATGGTCCGGTACGGTGGCCAGTCCGCTCACCGGATCTTACTGTGCTCGATTTCTTTGTCTGGGGATATGTTAAAGAAATGCAGCCCCAGCTACTCTTGAAATATTAGAAGAAAGAATTTTACGGGCATTTAGAAGTATAACGCCCCAAATGCTACAAAACGTGTTGAGAGAAACAATTGAACGAGCTGAAATGTGTCGTGAAAAAGAAGGAATGCACTTTGAACATTTACTACACTAAACTTTTTAACAAATTCAGCTACTGTACTTTCAAATATTTTAAGTGCGTCGTCTAAGTTATTAGTTTATTTTGTTAGTTTTTTGTTAATTTTGTTAAATTTTTAATTCAATTCCTGTCTTTCATACTAGTCACTAAAACTTTGCGATTGTATTTTTTGACATCACCTAAGGCCGTTAGATTAGTTTGCGTCCGATCATGGTCACCTAGATGCAATTTAAAAGTGGCTCTAAAAAAATGAAATAGACGTAAAAAGTTTTTAAAATGTCACATTCTGATCTAGAATTGTCTCAGAAATCCAAATATGTTAAAATATACGGGGTGTTCTATTTAAGAATTCAAAACCGGGGCCATTTCCGGTGAAACCGGAAGTGACCGGAAAGTGGAAAATATGCGAAAACTCTCCTCCATATAACATTTACCTGTACCAATTTTCATTTTGATACACAAAATACTCTAGAAATTATGACTTGTCTAATAGATTCGTTGACAACATAGATATTCATACATTATAAAATATAAATTTTAACAGTCCAGATTAAACAAATGTGTATCCAACCACAAATCCACAAAAATTTTTCCACAAATGTTTTGCTAATTTTTAACTTTTTAAAGTAAAATCCCACTAGTAAAAAATTTAACTTTATGTCTAGCAATGCACACACGCTGTTCTTTTTTTGGAGTCAGCTCTTTGTACTAGCTGACTTATAACCAAAAAAAATCTAACGTTGTGGAACACCCTTTATAGCAAAGGACTTTAAAATAAACAAAACAACTAATCAAATTATTTAATGCTCCTTCAGACTGTCAAGACGGCATATGTAAACAATCACCAATCGATAAATTCCTTAGCAACCCATATTAGGAAAGCATTTGTTTGGTTCAAAATGAAACAGTATTTTCCACTTACTCCGCATAGTTCCTAATTTCCACGTTTAGAGAAATATTGACAAATGGGCGTGCTATTTTTTATTTTGATTTTTATGATGAATTATTTACCATAGCAAAGTTGAAACTTTAATACTAGGATCGACATTTTATTTGTTAATTCGAACACAAACAAGGCATATATTACTTATTCTAAATTTAAAAAATGGCCGGTCTACAAGGTCACGAAAAGCAAAGTGCGCAACAATTCTGATTGATTCAATATGACATCATATCTTTTCTCATTCAACCAGTCAGAATTGTTTTATTCTTTTGCAGTTCCAGGCCCTTGTTTAAATAAACGAAAAAAATATTGCAGTGGTATTTTATGATGAGTTTAGAAACAACACAAGCAATTTTCTATAAAAAAAAAGCGGGGGAAGTCTATTGTTTTGATTGAAAGTTTTTACATTGTGTTCAAGAAATTTCTGCGGCCGTCACATATCGGTTTGGTATGGGCAGTTTTCGGGATCGAACGTAACAAATTTAAAATATTTTTTTTTATTCTTTCAAAATTTATTAGGAGGTTTTCGAGGTCATACATTACAAAATTTAAGTTAATTTCTTAAAACGAAATATGGCAGATACAATATAGGGGACTAAATTTTGGTTTGATCCAGTTCCATTCAAAACTGACATGTGAATTATTATTACAATCAGATATCTATAAGAAAGAAACACCGTAATTGAAGCAGATCAAATTTTATTAACAGTTCTTTGTGATGTATTTTTATAATCTTTATTTATACTAATCATATTTTTGTTTCTCTAAATTAACTTTTAGATCCGAAGGTTTTTGTTATTTTTACTGCCTTAAATATATTCAAGTATCTAGCCCTAAAGCTGTTAAAATTGTTTTCTACTGGCAAAATAGTAATCTTCAAATGAAGAGAGAGCCTGATTCGCTTAAAAGATTTAACATTTAATCCCGGTAGTAGATGGGCGCATCAAGCGAATTTTTCACGAAACCCTTGTACCTTCGGCAGCCGACTACAAAGAAGATGATAAAAGTATCTGGGATACAAGTTAATTTCATCATATTTCTCGTGTCGTCTGTCTCGCTGCAGAGTAATTTTTTTCGAAAGAGCGTGTCATAAAGCCGTTCAGGTAGATAAAAAAAATTCCTGTGAGTTCGCGCCACAAACCGACAGAAAATGGATCACTTCGAGCCTCGATCGATTGGCTTGTTGTATCCCAGTCGCTTCATTATCTACTTTGACGCTGGCCGCCGAAGACGCTAGACATCAATAGAAGACGGCAAAATTCAAAGAAGGATAGCGGCAGGCTCGTCACGAGCGCAGGCCGCCATATTTATACGAAGCTTAAGGTTGGTTGACTTATTGACGCACTTGTCAATATAAACCCTTTTTTATCGCTTAGACTAGTTTCAAAGTTAGACTATATTAGTGAATTAGAGCAACATAATTAAAAAAAGAAACTGATTTAATGTAATTGATTATTTATTATTTGTAGAATGTCAAAATCCGGAAAATAATTATGCTTCTCCTGCCATACGCCCACTTCAGACTCAAAGACCATTCACTCCTCGGGACAAAGAAAGACTTTTATTCGGAAATAAAAAGACAAAAGCAGATAGACCACCGAGTTCATTTAGGTAAGAATCCATTGTACTTCTTATGAAGAAAATTACTTCTGTAAGGTGACCAGAAAAAAATAAAACGAAAAGATTATACATAAAAAAGTCTAATTGTGGTCATATGAAAATAAAATTTTATATGAATAATGTTGTATAGAAACATTTATTTTAAATATTTTATATTTTACTGCAATTTATAGTTGTTTCATGCTTCTAAAAATTAACCCCTAACACTAATATTTTTCAATTAATTAACACTTACACTAAGAATAAAAATGCTTTATTCATATTTTGAAATTTAACAGTTAATAAAAATTAAGGATGAACAATCAAAATCGTCAGTTGTGGTTTTTTAATTAGTTTTATTTTAAAGTGTTTCAAATATTTTATGACTCATATCTCATTAAGCTGCATAATGTTATTTTTTCTGTTTTGATGTAGTCGTTTATTTTTCTTCTAGTCGAATACATCCGAAAGCCACCGAGAATTAGCCCAAAATATATTTCTTAGTTTTTAATTGTTAATTTTTAGTTCATACTATGAACAGATAAAAGTAAAGTTGGCATAAAGACTAAGTGTAAGTAAAACTATTTCCCTAACTTTCCACCAGAGGACACTTTATCTAAAAATCAAAGTTCTTTTCTGTCATAATTTTATAAGCCTCATGGCCAACATTATCGAATAAATAATAAAATAGATGTTCATAATTTCTTTATGAAAAAATAAATTTTAATTAATTCGGTCATTTGAACACTAAAACAATATCTTTATCAGAAGAAAACCCTGTGAGCAAAACTAATACTAAATTAGGGAGATTTACTTTAAACTTAAATGTTATGGGGGTGGCCAATACTATGTTTTTGATTAAAATAAGAACATAGTAATCAGAATTCTCTTCTCGAACTATAATTATTTCAGTAGCAAATCTAATTTTTCAATCTGGACTGCATCGTGAAAACTAGTCACTATGTCCGCTGCTTGTAGTCGAGTGTCAACATGCATTAATACGGGCCTTTCGTATCCAATATGACAAACATATAGTAGAACATGATTTTGCAGGATGTCTTCGATATAAAGTCACCAATCATCCAATTAGGCAGTTCCACGACTTCGGTCCAACCTTCCCAACTAATGCCTTCCTAAAGCATTATGCCGCCCCCTCCCCAACTAACGCCCTCTATTAGATTGCAGCTGGCATACAGTTTGCCTACTATTCGATAGATATTGTAAATGTGTTGTGGTTTTTCTTGCTCTTCTCCGATATCTCGACCTTTAAGATATTTTGAACGTTCTAATCTAATCTAAGCTCGAAATACTTAGACTTTTCACGATATCTATTATTTTTCTGTGGATTATGTGCTGCATTTCTTCGGACGTCAAAGTGACGTCTTCCAGAGATATAAATCTATTGCTGTACATTTAGTGCATTTGCTATAGCAGGTGTTTCGCTGTTTCGGCTGCACTTTCGCAGAAATGGCAAATCTCGTACTCAACTTTAACCCATCTTTTTGAGATGCGATCTCAGAGGGCAGTGTCTTATGAAGAAATTAGTTATAACTCTATTATTCCTTCGTGGAAGATCGAGAAACATTGCGTTCTTAGGCGATGGATTTATAAATTCCGTGCTTCGAAGCTCACCTTTTATATGGCTTTTCGGTAATCTACAGAAAAATTATGTGTTGTGAAAAGAAGTTTTTTCCCTTTCTTTTATTAGGCTGCCCGCTTCCTCATTTTCTCTATTTCCTTATGCCCTGGCACCCACATCAGGGTTACCCTGTTTTTCCTTGCCAATGGATTTAGGGCTTGCCCACAGTACCCAAGTCAACTTAAGCTAATAAATGTTTGACTTAAAAGCTTTTAGCGTTGCTACCTGACAATATTCATATTTTGGCTTTCTTCGTGTTTCTATTCAGGCACTCGTCAGCACAGATTTAAATTGCCTGCATGAAAGATGACCGGGAAGTTTCTTAGGGATTTAGCATATCCTGGATTCTTCTCTATTCTCCATTCGCTTGATAGCAGTTTCTGCAGCCATAGTTCATGTTAACAGTAGTACTTTATAGATATGAATTATGTCGTTTCGATATGGATTCTGTTGGAATTATATTTAGACTCTTCATATGTCCAATAAATTTTTCAAGTGTGAGGTTTTCTATTTGGAATAGCTTAAGGACTTGCTACCACCCTCATCACAAATATGTGTAATGGAGGGAAGTTCAGCATTGCCTTTATTGGCGCTGTGGGACATGATGGCATAGCCCCCTGACTCGTAAACAGACAAACTTCTGTATTGTTTATAGCTTTCTGTGAGCTGCTGCTTGCTGTGTTTTTGGTCATCATATTAAGGAAGCATACCTGACCATGGATTTGATGTTCCCTTCATAGGACCATAAGATCAACATGCCCAACTTGCCGCCATTGCCTTTCGGAGAATTTTTCAATAGAGCTGTTCCAGGTCAGTTTTTGGTCCATCTGGCTTCCATAATTGAATTTTAATCTTATCTGTGAACGTAATGTTTTTCCAATTCTCGATAGTCCATGTGTTTTAGCAAATTTATTGTATTGAGAGTTAAAAAAAACAACGTGGAAATTTGACAGGCCGTCTTGGCTTTAAACCTGCCTCTTACAATCTTCCTCCGAATTAATAGCTGTTGACCGGCCCTTCCTACGAAATTTCCAATCTCTTAATACTTTTTAAAAATATTCCATACTGCAAATTGACGTCATGCAATCTTTTTGTCTGTATCTTTCATGATATAAACCTATAATTTGTGCCGCTTCAACTTCATTACAGTGACGAACTGGTAGCATACTGTTATTTGAAATAGAAGAAAAAACGAAAGCAAATCACTCGTACTTAATTCACCATAAATAATTCTGAATCACTTGAATTTTTAAATTAAGTAAGGAATTACAATTATTAACAATGTATATTTTTCATATAGTCTACGGTACTTGCAAAATGAAACCGATCTGCCAGTTACACCACCCGACAACATTGGAATTTTCACGCCAGTCACTACTATTTCGAAACATCCCACTACGCCAAGAGCGGATAATCTTAAGAAACATAATAGGGCAAATTCCTTAACAGAGCTGAATGGTAACATTTTTAATATCGGGATCAAAGAACCAGGCAAAATTAGATTACCGTCATTGGATAACAGACCTCTTCAAAGAAGAAAAATATTTAATAATGCAACTTCATTAGAAAACTGTAAGTATTGTTTTAAGTTACCTCATTGCCACAATTATCTTATTCGTAGTATTAGAAGGATGGTTTGATAAGTAATTTGGTTCGCATACTAATAGATAGCGCTAGCGTCACATGTATATGTAGTCATAAAGTTTCATTTCTATGAATAAATCATCTATGGTCTCAACAGTAATTCATTATTTGACAGTTGCTTTAAATTGATAATTCATGATATGATTTAATTTTATTTTCTGGAATGGAAAAGAACAAAGTAAATTCATGAGGAGATTTTGCCGACATTGTGTGACTCATATTTTTCCTATGAAACTGTTCGACTTTGGAAAATGAATCTAAGCGTGGCAGAATAAGCATCGAAGATGCACCATTTCCGAGAGCTCCGAAAGCAGCTATGAACTCCGAAATTAGCAACAAAATTTATGATATGATTTTAGCCAATAGACAAGTGAAAGTGCGCGAGTCAGTAGAGACCAAAGGCATCTCAACTGAGTGGGTTTACTTCAGTTTGCATAATGAATTGTACATAAAAAAAAACCTTTCCCTAGATTGGTGTCACATTTACTCATTCCTGAGCAACAGTGAATTCACTTCAAACATCGGCTGGCCATTTGCAAATGTTTGAGAAGAATGCAGGGGTGTTTTTGCATTGTGTAATAATATACAAAACCTGGATACACCACTATATCCCAGAAATGAAACAACCAAGACAATGGCACATGGCAAACCAACTCTGAAAAAGGTGAAATGTATTCAATCCGCTGGATACGTGATGATGTCAAGTTTTTGGGATGCACTTTTGGACCGATTAAAGGCGGAACCAACAAAGAAACCCCCAGGAATGGCCAAAAAAGGTGTTGTTTCACCATGACAAGGCACCAGTACATTCCAGTCGTATCGCTGAGCAAAAATTGGCCGAGTTGCGATTTGAACTGTCTCCATATCCTGCCTATTCACCAGATCTAGCTCCTCGTACTACCATCTATTCCCTAAACACTAAACTTTCCTGACAGGATGAAAATTTAAGCCCAATGAAGGAATTATACATGAAGTAAACAAATTTTTGAATGCCTCGAAAAAAATTATTTCCGCAAAGAAATCGTAAATTTGGAGAAAAGTTGGGGTAAGTGCTTTGAACGTTGGGAGGACATTAAAAAATAAAGTACCTTTCGAAACTCAAATTCTTTTCTGCCATATCAAACCGAGTTACTTATCAAAACACTCCATTTGGTAATATTTTAACAATGATTACACTATATATACTTGTGTGTATAAAATATATTTATATTAGATTCTATTTTGTTCTCGAAATGAAATATTCAAATTGCGTGGAATGCTGGGGGATGGCGCTGCTTGTATTGGATTTTATACTTTGTCTGATCTAGGTTCGTAAAGGATTGGCATTTCCTATAAACAAGGGCGCTTGTCTTTCCTGTAGTCTAGCTTTCTTATTCTGAGCCTGTACTGATAAAAACAAATGGACAAATGAGTTTGAAACCGGTATACGAGGTTTGTCCCAAAAGTATCGAGCCTGCATTCATATCTCCGCGTCAAAACTTCTGAGCGACCTCTGTGGGGCATGGGCGTCACCAGTAAGTCTTCACGAACTCGTTGGTGTGCGCAGTTACCGACTGGACGTGTTAGTTCGTGAACGGTGTGCGTTTGTTTACAGTGTTTTTTTCGTTCGTCGCATTTTGTTATTGTAAAAAATGACGGAAAAATTAGATCAACGAATTTGCATCAAGTTTTGCTTTAATCTTGGAAAAACTTGCTCGAAAACAATTAATATGATGAATAAGGCATTTAGAGAAACAAAGCGACAGTCTTCACAGTGGAAGCATTCTGAATCGCCAAGACTAAAAAAAGCACGTCAAAGTCGGAGCAAATTGAAGACAATGTTGACTGTTTTCTTTGATTATGAAGGTGTTGTGCACCACGAATATGCTCCGAGAGGTCACACGATCACTAAAGAATACTACGTTGAAGTATTGAAAAGATTGCACGATGCAGTCAGAAGAAAACGGCCACAGCTTTAGACAAGCGGCGATTGGATGCTTCACCACGACAATGCGCCAGCGCATGCATCGAACTTTGGGCAGCAATATTTAACAAAGCACCAAGTCGTATAGCTTCGCCAGTCTCCGTCCCGACATAGCTCTTTGCGACTTTTGGCTCTTTCCCAGATTAAAAATGCCACTCAAAGGACACCGGTTCGATGACAAGAGATGGTTGAAACTAATGCGACGAAGGCAATTCCGAAAACCGACTTCCACGACTGCTTCAGGAAGTGGAAACACTGCTGTGAACGTGTTATTCAATTAAATGGGGACTACTTTGAAGGATGTCACACACCGGATAATAAGGAATAACACCAATACGAAGATATGAAGGTAGGCTCGATACTTTTGGGACAAATCTCGTACATGTGGCGGTGCACTGTCATGGAAGAGGTTTCCACCCCTTCTTGGTATTTCCTTGCAATCTGAGATAGTAATTTGTTTCTAACCGTATTAGAATAGAGTACGTCTGGCCTTATAAAGGGTGTTTTTTTTATAGAGGTATAGAACTTTTAAATGGAATAAAACAAAGATGAATTTTTTAAATTGACATGAAATTTACTTTATTCGAAAGATAACCTTCTGTCATTATAATTTAAATATGATTTCTGGCATATGACCGCCACGGCTGGCTCGGACGTAGTCTAATCTGGAGGTCCAATTTTCGATGACTTTTTCCAACATTTGTGGCCGTATATCGGCAATAACGCGGCGAATGTTGTCCTCCAAGTGATCAATCGTTTCGGGCTTATCGGCGTAGACTAGCGACTTCACATATCCCCACAGAAAATAGTCTAGCGGCGTTAAGTCGCACGATCTTGGAGGCCAATTCACGGGTCCGAAACGTGAAACTATGTGGTTACCAAACGTTTCCTTCAATAAATCAATTATGGCACGAGCTGTGTGATATGTTGTGCCGTCTTGTTGAAACCACAGCTCCTGCACATCATGGTTGTTCAATTGATGAACGAAAAAGTCAGTAATCATGGCTCTATAGCGGTCACCATTGACTGTTACGTTCTGATAGTATCATTTTTAAAGAAGTACGGACCAATGATTCCACCAGCCCATAAAGCACACCAAACAGTCAGTTTTTCTGGATGTAACGGTGTCTCAACATACACTTGAGGATTATCATCACTCCAAATACGGCAGTTTTGTTTATTGGCGTATCCATTCAAACAAAAGTGAGCTTCATCGCTAAACAAAATTCGCTTATGAAAATCGGGATCAACGGCAATCTTGTTTTGGGCCCATTCACCGAATCTACGCCTTGCTAGGTGATCGTGTGGCTTCAATTCTTGAACGAGTTGGATTTTGTAAGCACGCAAACCAAGATCTCTCCGCAAAATCTTCCATAAAGTGAATGGACACATATCCAATTCCTGTGCACGATGGCGGATAGACTGATTTGGGTCTTCCTCTACGCTACGCTCTACAGCAGTAATGACTTCTTCTGTAGGCACTGTACGACGTCTTTGTGGATGCGTATTATCATTTAGAGTAAACGTGGTGCGAAAACGTTCCATAGTTAATCGAATTAATTGCTCTGATGGACGATTATGTTGACCGTAAAATGGACGTAGTGCGCGATACGTATTTCGAACAGAACCATGATTTTCAAAATAAATTTGCACAATTTGGGAGCGTTGTTCAGGCGTCAGTCTATTCATGTTGAAATGCCAAACCAAACTAAACAGAAATCACTTGACAGCTGACAAAATGGCCGCCAGTTAAAAAAGTGTTGCCAACTTAAAGTTTTATACCTCTAGAAAAAACACCCTTTATTATAAGGTTTTTTTTGAGTCCGTCTTTGCTTCTGTCTCAAGTGATCTTCAAATTTTAATTTAGATTTTCACGCCCCTGCGAGATATTTAAAAACGTAGCCAAAAAAATATTTGAACTGATGTTTTTAAATTTATATGTGTCTTTTTGTTTTCAAAATTCCAATTAAAATTTTCATCTGGTATCCTTTTTAGTGCCCGAAGAAAATGAATATAAGTCTGAAAGACCCAACGTCGAATCTAGAAACGCTTTTAGCTCACCACAAGAAAGAACTGACTTTGAAGAATCAAACTCCTTCTTTGGGAGGCCTTCGGCCAAACAAACCAGTCTTTCGGAATGTCTTCTGCTAGGACCGCAGAACTTAACAAAGATCTTCGAGAACAAACATATTATTGAAAACTCAGAAACGCTATTTACCAGTACAGGTTACCTCACTAAACAACTTTTGTTGCACAAACAGAATGATTTAAATAAAATACAACATTCGATTTTAGCCGAAAGTAAAAAGCAGAGAACAATCGACGATATTCTGAACGATCTCAACAAAACTGATGCTCAAAAGTATGATGAAGAAAATGTTAAGCAGCTTCTGGAAGAAACGTACGCCTTTATGGAAAAAGAAGGGATGTTGAGTTCTAAGATCAGCTCCAAATTAAAGATTGTAATACTAAAAAGTTTGTATAGGTTTGTGGAATCCAAAAATGAGCAAATATTGATCAGTATCGCGCAAGTCATATTAGCAGTAAGTTTTGAAGAAACTGGATCTTATTTCATTTTAGTAACAGCTTTAATTTTTAGATAAAAGTTACCGGCAATAATTTAAGTGGCGTCTGTAAGCTAATATTTAAAATATCGAAAAACGATAATAATGATCATTTATTTTGCCGTAAAAATCTTCTAGGTAAGTAAATTTTTCTATGCATTATGAATTATTTAATTAATTTTGGTCAACGTAAAACTGATAAATGGATTATTATCACGAAAAATAAAGGAGCTCTTGTCGTATTAATGGAGTATGAATGTTCTTTATTTTTAATTTTCTCAACGTTAATAACAAGTCATGTCCCTTTTTGGATTCTATGTTGTATTAACTCTTTAATTTACAGAACTTTAGTTTTTTTCAACTACCTTCCCAATTTTAACTATTTTTCAATTTTAGCGAAACGTCAACGCACCTCGTCATTATTATTCGGTATTTTTGTACTCATTTCCGTGAATATGGACTTATTTACGCATTTATTTATTGGATTAATTTTATTAATCAGGAAACGCGGATCAATTTATTGTAAGAATTTTCGTAATATCAATTATTTGTGTAAAACCTAAGTTTTAACACAAATCAGGTGAAGTTCCGTCAAACCTCCCGACTAAAATGAAAACTCTAGCCCGCTCACCGGTATAGAAGGGGAGAATAAGTGAAGCTCAGAGTTAACGAAGATTAAAAGTTTTAATTTTGTTTGAGAACACTTCTAGGGAACGAGTTATTTAGAAAAAGGTTATCAAGTAACACTTATCCTTGACTCTTAGTTAACTTTTTATACACTTTTTTTTTAATTCAGTACTGTTTTCCGCAAGTCAAGTTCGAGATTATTTTACTCTCCACTGTCACATTCGGGTTTATTTGTCAAATAGGGATTTTCATAACTTCATAGCCAACACGAAGCTGACTATTAGTCGCAATGCCAATATCAGGTTATCTCCACTTTGTCACGTTCTGGTAACTCGTACGCGCCGCTAATCTCGCCTTTTTATCGACAGTATCAATTTCAGGAATTAAGACACGTGCACGATCTTTATTGTCTGTAGAATGCTATGTTGTCAAAGACAACCTACTTTAAGAACCACGAGCTGCTTAAAAAATAGAACAGTCAACGTGGCCCCTGAGAGCTAAGCTCAATCGGAAAAAGGAACAGTTATTTCAAGAAGAGGAACCCGTAATGTCCTTAATTTTACAGCTGACTTCTCGCTTTTGTAGCAGTGGTGCCGTCGCGCATTCAGGGAAGCACCGAGTCAAAATGCCGCCACCGCACCATTTAATGTCTGGGTTTCCCCGTTTCGGCAATCGAAGTATTATAGTTTTAGCACTGTATGCAGGCGCGGATCCAAGGGGGGGGCGGTGGGGGCGATCGCCCCCCCCCCCAAGAGCTTTGAGTTCAGGAAAATATACCCGATTTTACCTCTTATACTATAGTTAATTCAAGGACGAGAGAGTAATAAATCATTTTTTACCCTTTTTCCTTCGCAAATTACCTGCGTTCTTTAGTTCGGTGTTTTTGGTAAAATCTGTTATATATATATATATATATATATATATATATATATATATATATATATATATATATATATATATATATATATCTTAGGAATGGGTTACAAATTTTATAATCAAAAATACCGGTCTATAATAATGGACTATTTGGGTGGATAGCAATAGACATTTGGAAGTGTTAAAAAGGATTTTAATCCTTGTCATAGGCGTCGGAAAGAGGTTTATTTTATCACTAAGTATTTATGGCATAGCATATTATTTCGGTAATAAATTTAAAATAACAAGTTTTTATATTATTATTTTATTTCTTATGATTTCTTAATAATTCACATACAGTACAAAATACAGATAATTTTGACATATTTAACACAAATCACAACTGTATTTTTATAATTTTTAATTTTGGCATAAAAACCGTTTTAGGCACATTCAGACTAAAACGTAGCCTTATTGTTTCAAAAAATTCGAAGTTACAATTTAAATACTTACAAAATACTCATTGTCAAGAAGAAAAGAAGTTAAACATATATAAAAAAATAAATTCGTCCATATAATTTTAACACTTTTTTTGGGGGCTATCGGTCATTTTATTATTAATTATAAACATTTTTAGGAAATTTGACGTTTAAAAAGGGATTCAAATGTAATTAATTTTTATATGTTATAGTTAAAATTAGATCTACTTATTTTTGTTTCTATGGCACTGGCATCTTAATTTAATTTCCTTTATTATATGAAATATCTGATAGGCTTAGAAAAATAAAATAAACGTGTTAATTTTACACGCTTAACAAAAAGACAAATATAATAATAAAATAATAAAGAAGTTACGGCTAATTGGAATTAAACATATATAAAATTAAAGAATGGGACACACTAAAATAAAAATATATATAAAAAAAATAAAAAAAATATATAAACAACATTAAACAATAAAATACAACAAAAACAAATTGTGTTTACACTGGTAAACATTACGTATCTAATTCGTAATCAAATTCAGTGAAGCTATCGTCGCTCAATTAATTGAGTTTCCACATTTTGTTTTATTCTTTTATTATATGGATTTTTCCCAATTTTCCGCAGTAACTTTGTTCAAAAAAATCTTTCAAAAGTTCAGTTAAATTACTAATTTTGTACAATGTATTATTTCAAGCAACTCTGCCTTGTACTTGAGAGAGATATTTCCTTCTCCAACGGACAGTTTCCGGACGATCTATAAGAACAGATTTCCTATCTGGTTTTTTCTATCAAAAATTAAGTTCTCTGAGCAATTTCCTGAGCTCAGTTCTTTTAATTTCAGGTAAATCCCGATCGTCATTGATTTTAGTAAGAATTTTGTTGACGGATGGGATCTGCTTCTCATAATAAAATGTATGTACAACTCCTTTTATTGCAGTTTTCATCTCTTCTTCCAACGAGGTTTTTCATCTGCCTGTGATCGAATGGGGGAGTACGAAACATTCCAGTCGTTTTTTCTCCATCAGTATTCGGTACATAGTAGATTTTCCTGTCATGTTGGAACATATCTCAACAGAGCTTTTAACATTATTATCTAGATATTGCTTTCTTAGGGCATCATAAGCATTCATCGTAATAAGTTTTTCATTGAAGAAAAATGCCTTGGTTTAACGATTTTGGAATAAATATAGAAGTGGATGCCATATTTTTTCGGTATCTTACTAATCTCAAATAATATATAAAAACAAGCACAAACAAGATAAATCACTAAGGACACACTGTAAGGTGTACTTTTCTCACTGACAGAAATAAAAATGAACTATCAGAAATTTTATTATTGCAGTAAATTAATAAAAGCTTATGATATTTAAATATAATTAGATTTACGTCCTCCGTTACCTGCGGTACTGGAGCAAGTACGTTGGGGATTTCGGTAACAGGTTTATTACTCTCTCTAGTTCTTGAATAGAGTATAGGAATGTGCATGCTTGCGATCGCCCCCCCCCCCCTCCCAAGAGCTCTGAGTTCAGGAAAATAGAACCGATTCTGCCTTTTATATTAGGAATGTGTATGCGGCAGACACTCCCTCCCCGTTGACAACTTGTTTTCTTCGCGATAGCCGCCCCCCAAAAGCTTTAAGTTCAGGAAAATAGACCCGATTCTCCCTCTTATACTAGGAATGTGTATGTTGCTGGCATCCCCTCCTCTCCAAGAGCTTCAAATTCAGAAAAATAAGCACGACCCTGCCATTTACACTAGAAATGGGAATGTCTCCGCTGTGTCTCTCCCGCCCCCCCCCCCCCCCGTCGACAACTTGCTTTTTTCTCTTGCCATAATGTACTTTTGTGATGTCACCGCCCCCCCCAAAGACAGAGGCTGGATCCGCCCCTGACTGTATGCCAGATTATTTAGATTACTTAATTTATTTAAGGAGTTTGAGGTAATATTAAACCTGAAATGTTATATTTTGTTATAAAATAAGCGTGTATTCGGAATACTCTTTGAAATTTAAGGAAAAAATAATATTTTGCAGAGTAATTTTGTAAATTTATCATTTGTATTGGACTGTTCTGCATCAAAATCCTCCCCGTAAAACTAATGTGTTATTTCGATAATTTCTACTTATGTAACCCTTACACTGACCTGTAAATTGTCGTATCACGTAGCAAAATCTAGAGCACATCAATAACATGTTTTGAATGATTGCAAAACAGGTATAAGGATGTACCTATGCGATATATAAGTTGTTATAGCATACAGGGATATGACGTTGCCAAATCTACGTTTTCTCTAAGTTTAGGAAGTTGTATATAATCTAGCAACACCGCATGGGGGGGCATCTGGGGATAACCACTATCTTGAAGTCTCAACCCCCTAGGGCTTAAAATAACAAAGATACCCCCAGAGAATTGTCATCGGAGGATCAATACTGGATATACGAGCGAAGTGTGAAGAACTAGCGAATAGTGATATAGTTGTAGTAGTGCTATTATTTTCGCCGTGTGTAAACGATATCGTCGCGATCCTGTGTGAACAAACCGAACAGTTTCTATTATATATGTGGTGAAGTACCAGTGAAAGCTCAACGAAGGACTTTAAGCTATATTATGGGTGCAAAGTTGGCGATCAAGACAAAACATGGACCCCCAAAATTTGCTGCCACACTTGCACAAGAACCTTAATAGGATGGCTACTGGGTAATCACAAGTGCATAAAGTTCGGAGTGTCAATGATTTGGCAGGAACCTCAGAATCAAGTTGATGATAGCTACTTTTATGGCAACATCTAGTGTACCGCAGGGTAGCAACCTGGACCCACTGTTATTTTAAATGTTTATAAATGATTTACCTAATAGTGTTGAACATTCAAATGGTCTTGAGGATGACTTTAAAATATTTAAGAAAATAACAAAGAGTAATAATTATAGTGTACTGCGCTTGCAGTGCTTATACCTAAATTCAGTAACGGAGTGATTTCGGTTAAATAAAATATTTTTAAATACTAATAAAGGTTTCTTTATGTCTTATACAAATAAAATAAATCCTATTAATTTTAATTACTTTATTGATGGAACAAAACTACAAAAAAAAAGACCAAGTACAGGGATTTGAAGGTGCATTTCCAGTATAATTTGAAATGTAATACCTACTATCGCAATATTATTAATAAGGCTTTTAGGATGCTTAGTTTTGTGATTACAAATATAAGTCAGTTTAATAACCATAATATAATAATAAAATTGTATAATGCACTTGTTCGTCCTCATCTAGAATATGCCTCTAATATATGGTCTCCTAGTACAAATGTGAGTTGTGATGCTATCGAGCGTGTTGAAAAAAGGTTGTTAAGATATTTATATGTTAGGAAAAATAACTTATAGCAATATGTTAGAAAATTTTAAATTTCAAGTATTTCAGAAAATAAGGCATATTCAATCTGTGATATTTGTTTATTGTATTATCAATAATATAAAATTTAACAATTGTTCTTTGATTAATTATATATCTTATATAATGTTATGTTTAGGTGTTTGTAAGAGTATCAATAAATAAATAAATACTTTTAGTTTTCTAGAAGAAGCAAACATAAAATTGAATATCCTATCCCCTCAGCAATGAGACCTGTGCCTTATGACAATTCTAGCATACGTGTCCATAAGCCTCCAGAAAAATACGAGATCGACTTGGAATCGGATGAACTAGATGATTTTGAACCACAAACTTACGACAACACGCGTATTTTACTTCAAAGCATAAAATACTAAGATCTTAAATAAAATATCTATGCTAATCTAAAAGTTATTGGACTGTAAAGAGGCTACACCAAATATTATTATTTTTTAAGCGAATGGGACAGCAGAGCCAGAAACCAACATTACGTCGTTAAAGAATGGCCGTTACGTGAAAACATTGTGCCCGGTCTGAAAAACGTCCTTAATGAACAAGAAGAACAGAAAATTTATTTACCTCCTCTGCACATAAAACTAGAGCTTGTAAAAATGTTGTTAAAGCCTTAAATAGAGAAGGAAATGCTTTTCTTCCGCGTATAAGTTAGGCAAAGCTTAAGGAAAGAATGTTCGTTGAGCCGCAAATACGAGAACTTTTTAAAGACGAAAATTTTGAAGCTACATTTTCGAAAAAAAAAAATAAGAGTATGGACTGCCTTTAAAAATGTATGTAGCAACTTCTTAGATAACAAGAAATCGGGGAACTACAAAGATCTAGATGAAGAACTTATCCAATCTTACAAAACGTTAAAAATGTTCTGCATTTTCTTTACTCCAATCTGGAATTCTTCCCTGTGCAATTTCAGATGAACACGGCGAAAGGTTTCATCAGCAAATTGTTCAAATGGAAACATGTTAGTGGACTACTGTTGGACGTGAAACCGATTCCGGCGAATACAAAGGAAGAAAAAAAAACAACAAAATAATTTATTTGTTTGTATTATACTTTTTTTCAATATAAAATAAAATATATTTTGTAAATAAAGTCATTTTGATTTTTTTTTCAAAATTTTGAAAATTCACTAGTTTGTTTTGGATTTCTCCTTTTTTACATTTTTTTTCCTTCTCTAAAAACTTATGGGTGATAGGTAAAAACCCGCACATTCAGCACATTACAGTAGACGCAAAAAAATATCAGGGAGCGACAAAAAATTTCAAAATGTAGAACAGTGTTATGTAATACTATGCGTGGGACTACACTTTAACCCGTAATTTGATCATAACCGTAAAAATCCGTAATTCAAGTAGGAGTAGTATCTGTAACCATAATAAACAATATTTGTTTTAATAATGTTACTATTTTAGAACTATTTTTGGATGCTCTTGGAAGATCTAGTCCAATCGATGATGCAGAAGCATGTATCTATGGTTACGGAGCTATAAAATTTCTTACTATGAATTCTAAACTTTTGAAAAAAGTATTGGATTTAGGTATATTACCGCTTATGGTTCTTCACATTAAATTAATTAACAATGCTGTAAGTATAATACTTTCTAGTAATACATAGTTTTTCAAATTTTTTTTTTTTTGTAATTTTGTAGAAAATCTATTTATCATTTTAAATATAAGATATAGCACGCCTTGAAAAACACTTTTAGTTTATTACTCATTTTGCAATTTAAACCGGTAACTTTTGGACCTTAGAACGTGTACTATGAGGGTGGCACTTTATATTTCAGGAATAGCGAACAAAAACACATATTTATCATTGAAAATGATTTTATTGTGTCTTAAAATATTTTCCGCAATGATCAATACACTTTTACCTGCGTTTGAACCAATCCGAAAAGCACTTTTGCCCTTGAAAAAATGTTTTTTGAACGCATCAACCGCTCCTCTTGACAAAAGATCATTGACCATGTAGTTTATTCTTCACATATAGGAACAAAAAAGAAATCATTGGATGCTAAATCAGGATTGTACGACGGATGATGCATCAATTATAAGCTTCAAAAAGTCACTTTAACCGTCGTTTTCCTCAAATTACCGGCGTTTTCTGGCAAATAGATGGTTGTGCACCATTCAAATTTAACCATTCTACGATTCTTTAAAGACAAGGTTGCGACATGGCTAGTTTTTCCGAAAAAACAGGCGACGATTTTCTTTAATCAGTCACCACGTCCAACAAAGCAAATCTGGCAGTACGTGTCTCAAGATTTTGTCTAAAACCGTGCTGACAGGACTAATTTAACTCCAAGAAACCCAAGAGTCTGGACTTTTTCGAATAATTTACTAAATGACAAGATGATCGGATATCGGCCGATAATTTTTGTTTCATTTGTCTATCACTCGTGTGAACCAGAAACGCGCAAAAATTTAATTTACTCAGAAAGCTACCTGTGGTAATGGGTCTATTAAAAATAAAATATAGTAGTTCAGCAATAGAATCTATACAATATTTTATAACAGTTATAGGTATTTCGTCGGGACCGCTCGATGGTTTGCTTTGCAAAGATGTTAAGATATCCCTCAGTTTTTCAATAGATTGAGCAATAGATGGCGGCACAGTATAGTTCTCACCTTGCACGAATATGCCACGATCTAAGATCGTGCAATAGTAGCGAAATATTCACAAAAATATTCTCCAATCTTCGCCAAACAAATTTGGAATCAAGAAATCATTCCTGAAGAATGGAAAGAAGGGGTAATGATTCCACTCCACAAAAAAGGGGACCAAATGCAATGTAAAAATTACCGAGGTATTGCTCTACTAAGCCACGCCTATAAATTATTCTCCAGCATTCTCCTTCAACGTCTCTCTCCGTATACCGAGAAGATTATCGGAGACTACCGATGTGGCTTTCGAAGCGGAAGATCAACAGTTGACCAGCTTTTCACTATCCGACAGATGCTGGAGAAATATTGGAAATTTAACAAAAACTTACATACCCTGTTCATAGATTTCGAGCAAGCATATGACAGTGTTATTAGGATAAGATTGTGGGAAGCTATGGAAGAATTTGGAATCCCACACAAGCTGATTAGACTGTGTAGAGCGTGCCTGGAGGGGGCAAAAATATGTGTCAAAATTGAAGGAGAGTGTAGCCAAACATTTTCTATCAACAGAGGATTAAAACAGGGAGATGCTTTGTCGCCAGTACTGTTTAAACTTGCACTGGAGAAAACCGTAAAAACAGTATCAGTTGACGGGGAGGTTTTTGGGCCAAGTGGCCCTAAACTTATTTTGGCCTACGCGGATGATATGGGCGCGATAGGAGAAAGCACAGTCAGTGTGAAGGAAAACTTCATAAAGATAGAAAAAGAAGCTCAGAGAATAGGGCTCCGAATAAATGAAGGAAAGACCAAATACATGCACGTCTCCCGCAATCCCGCCCGAGAGAGAATCAGGCAGAACGTCAGCATGAATGGCTATAATTTTGAGCATGTGCGAGTTTTCAAGTACCTGGGCGCAGTGATAACGGCAAACAATAATATGCAGGAAGAGGTTAAACAGCGCATCACACAAGCAAATAAATGTACATTTGCGATACAAACCTTGCTGAAGTCAAAATTTATCACTAGAAAGGCAAAAACCGAAATTTATCGAACAATAATACAACCAGTAGCAATCTACGTCAGTGAAACATGGACCCTGACAGTCCACGATACGGAGCTGCTAAGAAGGTTTGAGAGAAAAATCCTGCGCATAATATATGGCCCATACCGAGACCTTGAAACAGACCGTCACAGAATGAGAAGCAACATAGAGCTTGCGCAAATATATCAAAGCCCTGACATCATTCAAGAAATAAAGTCCGGGAGACTACGATGGGCAGGTCATATACAAAGGAGTCAAAACGATCGACTAATAAAACGGGTATAGGAGGAAGCACCACAAGGAAAAATACAACCGGGAAGACCTAGGCTTAGATGGAGAGATAACATCCACAAGGATCTAGCTATCCTTGAAGTTGACCAGCAAGAATGGAGGGAGTTGGTACAAGACCGTTCTAGGTGGAGGCAGATAGTCGAGGAGCCAAGACCCACCCTGAGTTGTAGTGCTACGGAGTCAGTCAATCAGTCATTAACATATATAGAGCTGAACTGAACTAACCTGAACTGGCCCAAGTTCCCCCTTCCAAGTAGGCCATTAATTTGATTCTCTTATCTCCTTAGACGAATTTCTGAATTTGGGAAATAGAATTTTGAAAAAAGTTTTCTTTTTATATTCATTCATTCCAGCCTTTATTTTCTACAGCAAGTTTACTTTTTCTTCTTGGACATGTGATATTAAAACAATATGAAAATATATTCCAGAACAGATTCCATTTCTCATCAGCAAAATTTTAGTGTACTTACACTCATCAAGTAATATATTTAATCTGTGTAGTGTATATGAGTTAATAGTTCTATTTATTACAATGGGTACCCTCGTATGTTCATATGGTAATGTACAATTTTTTCAATTTTTTAGAAAATGGATCAAACCCCTGTTCCAAAACAGATCAACCATGTACTTTTTCAATTGACAGGAGCATTAAGGAACTTAGTTTCTGAAGAATGTATCTATGATAGTTTTATATCCTGTGGTACAATTCCACAATTATGTCAGGCGTTGAATATGTTTTCTGGAGATTCGGACATCATCACAAACATATCTAGGACATTAAGGTAAATCGAAACATCAACATGTAAACATATTAGTAACAAAAAGGATTAAAATAATCGAGGAAAAATAGACAATTTCGCAGAATTACAGATTTCAACGTTCCCATTTAGTTGCTTCTTCTGAGCAGACGTACGTAGAAGCCGTTGTTAATATTGAGAAATTGATTATTTAGATCTTTGGTAACAAACCTATTCGCAAGTCTGCTGTAATTCTGATACAGTTCCTCTGCACATATCGCTAGTATCCACATTCAACCTTGAAGCAACAGGATTACACAAGTCTTAGAATGAAAGTGCATTGATATTTTGCATTCGCACATACAACACAATTGCAGCATATATCCAGCAGTCGCCTCGCAGCAACTACGTACGTTTGTTGCATTTCTGCTGCTAAATTCCTACTGGACTCGCAATAACAATAGCTCCAACATTAAATGCGGATACGAGCGTGAGAAGTTTACTGCAGTTGGCATTACAGCAGCCTTTGCTTCCAGAGATACGAGTGATTAAGCATATTGACCGGTTAAAATTTAATCCTGCTTAATTATTTGACTGAAACACCATAGCAATTTAAAGTAGTTAAAATTTCATTACACCATGTTACTTATCTAATATACCTAGAAAAACATATTCACATTTTTATAATTAAGATTTTGGATTGTAATGATATTTACAACTAGCTGTTAATTTTTGACAAATCGATAAAAAAAAACTAAAATTTAATTTTGGAACGTTCTTTTTAACAAATACTGATTCTATTTGTAACCGATTTCCAAAAGAAGGAGGTTTTTAATTCGACCACTATGTTTTTTTAAGTATGTATACCGATTACTTCAGAACGGCTTCACCGATATAAATGAAATTTTTCGCATTATGTTCAGAAAGTTGCTCTCGTGGTTCATATTATTTTAGCTGAAATTGGTTCAGTAAAATTGAAGATGGTGCTAATAATATGGCGGACAAAAAATTAATTTTGTTTTATTTTCTCCACAATTGGTATGGGGGAATTTTCGGTGTTGTACATAACCAATCTAATATTATTTTAGTGCAGGTCATTCGAGCCTCGTTGATTGAACTTGCCTAGCGGCTTCCGGTGACAAAGTTGTATCTCTGAAATGTCTCCGCTTCGGTCTGTTGAGTGCTAGATACTCTCTGAGAACATGGTCAACAATTTCATCGTCCTCCAAACACCATCTGCACATCGGGTCATCTACGATACCAAACTTAGGAAGATGGCTCGTCAGATGACAATGTCCTATCAGAGAAGCTCCCTAGTAAGCGACGCGTAAGGTCCAGTTATATGCACCTCTCCACGATCCAATAAATTTACTTCCTAGCAACAATTTTAATTCCCTTTTACCAACAACAATGATTCAAACGTGGACCCATCTTTTCTGCAGACTGTTCAGTACATCTTCCCAGGCACCAGTTGCGAAGTTAACACTAAAATTCACACCCTATTCATGTTTATGTTCCTCTTACATAAAGGGACACACTGCCTAATAGCATAAATTTCCGCCATAAAGGTCGTCGCAGATTGTCCGAGAGAATAGAACTCTCCGACTCCGGTGCTCCTACCGAACAATCTGGTTCTAACTCATTCATCTTGAATCGATTTCTCCGAAGATTTTGCCCCCCCCCCCCCTTCTCAATCCTTTCTACTAGGCAAGAGTGTCTCAAGAGAGGAGATAAGCTCACCATGACTTCCTGAGTCCTTTTACATTACAATTGAAAAAAAAAGTATTTTGTCGCATCTGTGAAATGAAATAATCGTTGCACTAAAATCCATAATGAATAGTCACTGTGAGATATATTGTTGACCAATAACTAATATACTGTTCAAAGTACCTATATTTTTTCACCTTTTGCCAGCTTTTTATCTTCTTTTTAATTTTAGCACCATATCAACAAATGAAATATGTTGTGATAATCTCGTTGAAATAGAATCAATCTACAAAATATTTATAAAGCTTTTTGGTATATACGCAGAAAATGAAGAAATTATTGTGAGGTTAACGTATACTTTAGGAAATATTGTGGCAAAAATTGATAATTCTAGAGTTAAGGTACGTAGAAAACCTGATTCAACACTTATACACCTTAAACTTGAAGTATAAATAAAGGGTATCCCAGAATGTTTTTCCTTTTTGTTTTGACTGTTATGCGCCAAATACCGACAACGTGGGCAGGGGAGTGGTGTGAAAGCTTAATTGGCTATTCAAGTTTAGTAGCGATGGAAAGTTTTAAGAGACAGGACACATTTCAATTTAACGAGCATGAGAAATGTGCCAAATGCGAATTTGATCAAGCACTGAGTGCGTAAGTTTGAAAAAACTGGAAACACAATGCCGGACGCAAAAGGACATCAAGAACGAACACGAACGTTGACCGCGTTCGCCAGTCTGTGAGAGACGATGCACGACAGTCTCTATGACTCCACACATCTCTAAATTTGCACAAACAACAGTCCATCGCATTATTCGCAAAGATTTACATTTCCACCCCTACAAAATTGTTATTGTGCAAGAAATGAAGCTCGATGATCCAGCTAAACAACTTGAATTCTGCAGGACAATGAAAAACCGTTTTAGGAGAGTTTCAATAATGAATGGTTCTCTGATGAATCGAATTCCACATCAACCGCCACGTGAACAAACAAAATTGCAGATATTGGGCTCCTGACAATCCGCTGGAAGTGCATCAGAAACTCCTACACTGGCCTCAGGTTGTCGTTTGGGCTGCCATATCAAGCCAAGGAATCGATCGTTATTTTTTTAAGGATAACCATGGTCGCACTCAGACTGTTAATTACGAATGTTATTGCCATATGATCCGCACTTTTTTTAGCTCCAGAAATGCAAAACCAGATTGGCTTCAACCGGAATACATTTTTCCAGCAAGATGGAGCAACTTCTCACATCACGAGTGATTCTTTGGCAGTTCTTCATAAGTAATAAGACATCAACTGGCAACCACTGAGTCCAGATTTAACACCTGCTGATTTTTTTATGGAACTACTTAAAAAGTAAGGTTTTCAACCCATTACCACCGAACTTAAATGTTCTGAGGCAAAGAATCACAGATGAAATTCACGCGATTTCAGGAGCGATGCTCAGCCAGTAATTGAAAATTTCAGTTCGATGGTAAAAGATTGTGAAGAAGTGGATGGTGCGCATTTAAGGATGGTTGTTTTTCATAAATAAGAATTTAAAAAATTTAACGTCAATTAAACAAGTCTAAATTAATTCTGAAGTTTCATTTTATAAGAATCAAAAACGAAAAACATTCTGAGACACCTTTTATTAACACCCTGGGAGAAATATAGTCATTACTCCTTGCCATATTGAGATTTTTTTATTAATTAATTTAATGAAGATACCTTACATTTAAGCCATTTCAGTTAGCATAAAATTACAAATTAAAACTACAACTTTTCGATGAACATAGCTAAAAATGTTATATATTTATATTTTAGTATTTTAATGAAGAAAAATCAATTGAAAGTTTACTTAACCTATGGATAACATATTTAGAAAGGACACTTCATTTATGCTCCTTAAAAATTGAGAATGCCGATATATCTAATAGTAATTGTGAAGACGTAATGATTAAGGTAAAGTGCCTATTAAATATTCTCTTTTAACGACAAAATAGTAAATTTTATGGCTATTATACTCACAAATACAGCGATTCTAGTCCATCGCCAAAGACAAAAAATGAACTACAAGCAGTTTTAAAGCACACCAACTTTTTTAAAGTTAATTCAAATATTGAAAAAATGTTGATAAACTGCATAATTATATTTAGTCTATACCTTTTAGGTGATTCGCGTTATAGCAAATATCGTAATAAATCCTGATATTGGCAAAGCAATAAATGAACAGTATGGTAATCGGCTCATCGACGAATTTTTAAAAGTATTAATAAGCAATCCTTTTAAGAAAAATCAGGAACTGGTTTTATCCATTCTTAGCACCTTAAACAATCTCTCTTACTATTATTCAAGTGATTTGGAGCTAGATGTCTTCCATGTGAAACAGATTGATATTGCTGAAGGTACATATTTATTCATATGAATATACTTCAAAATGTAAATGTTTCTATACCTGTCCTATATAATTTAACGGGTTGTTATTCTTTTATTGTTAATATTTTTTTTAGGAATTATGGAATACACAAAATCTAAAAATATCGATTGTGTAGTGGAAACCATGAGAATTTTAGGAAATTTATCAAGATCCAAAATCACTAGAAATTATATTGTAGAAACTGAAATTTTTACAACTCTTATGAATCTTTTAAATACAGGTATAGTACATAAAATAAATATTAACTTACAATTGAAGATTAATCCTTCCACAAATTGAAATATACAAAATCCAAATTTATCATTCTCGTTAATGATCCCCAAAAATGAGTATATTAAAAATGGGTCAACTTCTCTTTTACCAGTTTCTTCAATCACAACTATTAAAAGAATTGAAATTCATACCCAGGTTACGTTCAAATACAACCCAAATTCTAAAAATTACTATCCACACTTCTTGAGAATCTTACTTGGCTAATTTCTGGTTGCATCGTAGACATAACAGCAAGTAATATAGACTATGAATTAAATAGGAGCGCGTTGGTTTACGCTTAGAAAGAGTAGTGCCTCTCTTTTTATGGGCGTACCTTTCGATCATACCATTTAAACAACAATACATTTATTTGAAGGCTATTTATGGTCGATGCTGGAGAAGCTTTTTTAATGTTTACAGATATAAATATGTTTCCTTATTTTTGCTTTCAGTTTTATTGCTTTTCGTGATTTTTTTTAAAATTCGAAACTTGCGATTAATATCAACAAAAAGGATTCAGACTTATTTTTATTTGTAAATAATTATGTTATTCAGCATTCAAACAACCGGGCCCTGGTCCTGACGACATGCTAATTCTACAGAGGTATGTACGAAGGGCTGAGCTAAACACGATACCATAAACGTCCGCCACTCACTTGACCGCCACTAGACACAGAGGAACTCCTCATCGAAAACGCCCTGTCTCTTTCTGAGCGTGAGCCAACGTGCTTCTATAGAATCCACATTCTATATACTTACTTTTATGTCTATGGGTTACGGTTAATAAACATACCTTAGATTAGGAGTTCAAAATATTATGCCTCAATACTTTGTATATCAACTAAACCTAGAATTAAACATTGGTCTCTCTTCTTCCTATGCCGTCTTCTACTAAAAGCTGGCAACCGTCATATGATATTCTACTCTTTGCTTCTATTAATTCTTGTTCCTACTGTTCATTTTTTGTTCACTCTTATCAAAACTTCTTCATTGGTTACTCTGTCTACCCTGGATAAGCGGCTATGCAACCACATTTCAGAAGCCTCTAATTTTCGCATAGTTCATATTCTGATGTTTTATTTAAGATTCAGATTCTAGTTCAAATTCAATATTTTGAATGTTTCCTACTAATTATCATAGATTTAGTTTTTTTTTCAATTGATTTCAAGTCCAAATTACAGCATTGTCTGTAGGTCTTCAAATTTATCAGACAGCAGCATATCATCATTCTCGTAACGAAGATTACTAATTGGTGTTCTATTTATTTTACTGCCTTTATTATATTCTTCCAACTCCTCCCCAAAGACATGCTCAAAATATAGACGTGAAAGGATGCAGTCCTTCTTCGCTTCCGTGACAATATTTGCTAGAAGACATGGCATTAAAGACAACTTATATAGATAGATGGATAGAAAATATGCTTCGGGGCAGACGAACACAATCAAATCTGTTGAACGAAACCGTAAAGGTGTAGATAATCAAGGGACAGCCGCAAGGGGGGGGTTCTGTCCCCCCTTCTGTGGAAGCTGGTGGTTGACAAACTTCTGATAATCATCAACAACCAAGGCTGCTATACCTAGGGGTATGCTGACGATATAGTCATAGTCATCGGGGGGAAACATGGCAAAATAATATCGAAGGGGGGGGGGGGAGGCCTCTGACTATAGTTCACTAAGAAGCACCTCAGTTATCAAGATCTCCAAGAGTAAAATGTCCGTGATGGCAGCAAAAAGGGCATCAGGCAAAACGTAGAGATTAAAACCACACATTGTGCACGGGTAAGACCTTTGATAACCTCGGTTGTATGGTGGACAAAAATCAATTAGAGACGGACCATTCTGGAGCTCTCCAAACTTCAGAGACTAGCCTGCCTAAACATCGCGGGTGCCATGAAAGCACCCCAACAGCAGCCTTAGAAACCCTACTAAGCTTCCCTCCCTTTGATATAATAATTAGAGAGGAAGCGAGGATGGAGGCATACAGACTGGAACTAAACAAGATCTGGTGGAATGGACCTGCCCTTGGACACACCAGCATCAAAGGTACGGTGACGAACTCATTGTTGAAAATGAGCAGTGACACCATGCCAAGAACCTGTAACTTTGGCAGGTTCTACACGATTCAGGTTGACTGGAAGGTGGGTTCTGACCAATCAGTGAGTCAGTCATAAAACTTCGTTTGGTATACAGACGGGCCCAAAACTGACCATGGTACAGGTGTTGGAATATACGGGGGCACACCCAGACTTAACATAAGTAAAGCAATAAGGCAGCATACCACCATATTCCAGGCCGAAATACATGCTATTACAAGAATCTGAAGAAGGGTTACAGGGCTGTTCTTATTTTCTTAGAGTCAGGTAGCGCTGCAAGCTTTAGCATCTTATCAAATTACCTTAAAACAGGTCTGGGACGTCTTCAAAACCTTATCCCTCTGGCAATACAAAACCAGATTACTCTTAAGTGAGTGCCGAGACACAAGAGCGTCCGGGCAATTAAAAAACGAACCAGACCTCAAAATTGAATAGCTCTATAAGTTTGTTATGTTTGAGGTTATCAAATGCTTTCGTAGTTGAAAAAACAGGCATTACTTAGATTTTGTTCTTATTCTGGCATGAATAATTCTGGGAAATACTTCAGAGGGAATTTTACCAGTGTCATATATTTAATTAAAGAAATCCAATAAGATAATAACATTGATAAAGTATTAAAATACTGACATTTTTATTCAAAACAATAATCCCTTTTTTTCTATTATTATTAAATTAATCTGTTTTTTTTTTAACTTTCCAACTATTATTTTAGCCGATCCGACACTTCTAAAAACAACAATTGGTGTTTTTGTGAACCTTATGTCCGATAACAAATCAAGAAATCTATTCAAAAGTCACGGAGGAGTACCTAAATTAATAACCATCTTAAGCAAGTACTGCGAGAATGATTGGTTGCTAGGAAGTTTAGTTTGTCAAGTACTGTGGAATTATTGTATTGATACAATCGATTTATATGAACTGTTGTCAGAAAAAGAAATTCATGAACTATTGGTCCTTTTAGCTGATTATCTAGGTAAGCAAGCTACTCTGCGGGTTTTTTTTTCATTGAAAATTCAGTTAATAATTTGGTTTTTTTAAATTTAACGAAGAATATTATTTAGTTTTTTCTTCTTCTTCTCCTCTTTTGCCTTCTTTATTTTCTGCTGTGCTTTCTGCGGACCAAAATAAAACACACACGAACCCGTTCACTTACCTTTCTTAAGTTTGCGGTCCCACGATCCCTGCCGTACCACCTAGTACCAGGCTCTTAGTCGCTTTAAAAAGCTGCCGAGTACGCGGCGCCTCTTCAGTTGAGTTCTTATCGTTAGTGTGGGTCTTATACTGTCAGTCCTATGTAATATTCTGATATTTTACGCGTGTTTTATCTTGCCGATCCTTTACAATATTTAAAAACATTGTGATCCGATTTAGTACTGTTTTGCTTTTACGTAATTCTACATTTTATTTGCGATTTTTGGTAATTTTTATTAAAATTAACAGCTCATATTATCAATTCATACTTCCAAAAATTATCAACTAACTAAGAATTTACATATCAACTTTCAGTTGCAAATTAAATGATTCATTTTCCTTTCATCTGCTTATAGTCCTAACTAAAATTTAAGAATTATCAATTAACAACTAGAGATTGGTTATAGTTGCTTCATACTTCCAAAAAATAACACCTATCACTAAGAACTGCCACTAAACTAGGATTGCCATCTATAAAAGCTGCCAACCAGGACAAGAAGCGTGAAAACCCGGGATTTTGGAACTCTAAACCCGGACATATCAACAGTGTTTTTTAAGTTACTCGGTAAAAGAAAAAATAGTTTTAATTGTTATAAATTAACTGTTTATTTATTTTCTTACAACTTTAAACTAAATTTTGTTTTCTTAAGAAACACAATCTTCTTAAAGTTTTAACAAATAATTAGCTGTCTTACATTTTTATTTCTCTAAATAAAACAAAAATATACTCTTTTAACGAAACAAAATATTCTTAAAGTTTTAAGAAACTATCAGCAGTTTTACCTGCATTTTTAATTTCTTTAATAAAACAAAAATTTACTTTTTTAACAGAATAAAATCTTACAGCCGGATTCACTAACATGGTTTAGCTTTAAAACCATCCTAAACTGACAGCAGAGGACTTTAATTGACAAGAGCAACAATAAGTCAAACAAGTTTTAAACTTGAAAAATACAAGTATAAGAAAATCATTTTACTTTATTACTGAACCGGCAAAAATGGGGAACTACTTATTTTCGGGATACAATTATTTCTCTTATGTATTTCGAGGCTTTATTGCCAGGTTATTTTCCTTAATATCCCTATATAAGCATTTACTTGTTTACATATGTAATATTAATTATGACAATATCGTAAGCAAAACAAAATAGGTCAACTATAAAATTTAAATTTCATGTCAACTAGTTGTTTAAGTCTTAAATCTTTTTAGTAAAACTGGCTGATAAGTTTTAAGAAACTTTAATAAAACAGGTGGCTTTTCTAAGGTTTCAAAATAATCCTTTAATGAACGGTACCTGGAAACAGGCTTAACCAACGCGTCTTGGAATGATAGAAAAACTGTTTGTTTTCGAAATCAGCTGTGTCGCAGAATTATTTAAGGGATTCGGTTCGTACTGTGTAGGTAGAAAAAAAATTATAAATTTTGAAGATAATAAATTCAGCGTCCACTGGCAGTAAATCACATCCGTGGTGTACTGCTTTGTTAATGACGTATGTACAGCAATCCACACCAATTATGTTGGGGTTCAGACTTTGTTTGAGCTTATAGAAAACGTTGTTGATTCCACGTCGTTCTATTCCACCGAAGTTTGTGTTGCAGTTGTCTCCAGCAAACGCAATACACTTAGACAAGAGAAAATGATGGCTAAGTTGTTTTATAATCAGTTCAGTAATTGTATCAGATGTCTCATTTTTCGTGCTTTCTAGTTCGAGGAGCTTTGTAATGATTCCGTTTTTTTTTATCAAAATACTGAATAATAAGAGGAAATAATTTTGCGCTTCCATAATTACTAGCTATGCTGATGAATCGTACATCTTGTAATCTCGGTAAATATGTCAGAAGCCTAAAATTTTTTGCTTTTCTATTGTGACTGTTCAAATAATTTTATTCTAAAGTATTAGAACTATTTTATGATACTTTTTTATTAGGTCTTATTTGTTTATAATGTTATTTTTATATTTTTATGTACTTGGCAAATTTTTCTCCAGTCGATAATGCCTGTATTCTTTTGAGTAAATTATCACTGATCAAAGTGAAACTGATAACTTCATGTTTTGAATATGCATTTACTTGTCATTGGGTCGAAGTGATCATGATTACTTCAAGTGACAGAACTGAGAGTGATAATTACTCAAAAGAATATACCTAATATATAATATCCGAAAGCGGATACGAATTATGCCGACATTTTAAAAAGTTAAAAGGAGGGTAACTTCTTAATTGATAACTGATAGTTGTTAATTTTTAGTTGGAACTAAGTATATCATTTAACTTGCAAGTGAAAGTTGACAGTGGAAACTCTTATTGGTAGTGGATAATTTTTGGAAATATAAACCGACCATTAAGTTAACTAATGGTCGTTTCATACTACCAAAAATTATCAATTATCACTAAGAATTTCCACTATCTGTCCACGTCTGTTCATAGTCCCAACTAAAAATTAACAACTATCAATTATCAACTAAGAAGTTGGTCAACCTTTAACATTATTTATTAAATATATCTTCACTTCTAAATATAAACAATTATTTAAATTAAAAAAATAATTATATATCATGTTTTTAAAACGCACCAAATTTGCATTGCAACTGCATTGTCATCCAGTCCTGAACTATGTTTAAAATTTCAAGTCTAGCTCATTGGGAATTTAGATGAAAAATGATTGCAAAACTATTTCCTTTTTTCTATTACAAAAACCTATCAAAAATATTACAACTTTTATGTTCAGCAAACCAGTAATTCTGTAAAAACATACCTTATTCAACTGCTTTTCATGTTTTCTTCTAGACGAAGAAAAATTATTTGGAATTGATGAAAACACAGAAGAAATGGAATTATTTGTTACACAGGAATACCTTATATGGGAAGAATTTGCAAATGTGGCAACTAATCTCTTAGAAAAAATCGAGTACTTTTTAGACACATTTGACCAGATCCAAATTAGCGAAGATAAAGATACCAATACGCGATCTCAAACTAAAGATTCCAGCACCAATATTAGTTTCTCAGCTTGGTAGAAAAAATTTTATAGACAATGAGAATATTACTTTATATTGTTGAATTTATTTAATAGTTATTTTATTTATAAATTTGAAATTATATAATAAACTTTATACACTAAGTGACTATAAAAATATTATGAATACTTTTAAAACTAAAATGTGTTTCATATAAAAATTGATATCCTTCCTAAATATTTACAATCAAAAAAAAAACTAGAGCTTATAAGTTAGAGGTTGAAAATTCGACGGCGCTGTATTTTTTTTATGTATATACATCGACTATTCCCGAACAACGGCACCAATTTAAATGAAATTTTTCAAGTTATGTTCAGGACGATGTTGCGGTCTCATTTTATTTTTGCCAAAGATGGCGTTGAAATTACTTTTATCCGATTTTCTTCAAAATTGGTATGAGGGAGTTTCCGGAATCGTACATAACGAATCTAAAATAATTTTTAAAAATTCAATATGGCGGACAAAAAATTAACATATCTCGATTTTGCTCAAAAATGTTATTGGGGGTTTCTAAGAGGTAAATAACGAATTTAAAATTATTTTAAGAAATTCAGTATGGCAGAAACATTTTATACTTCTAGATTATGTTCAAAATTGGTAGCAGGGAGTTTTCTAGGGTGTAGATTTTAATATAATTCTTTTGAAATACCATATGGTGGATTAAAAATTTTATGTTATGTACAAAATTGGTATTATGGTCAATGACACTTGGATAAAAACAAACTGCTTTTTGGAAAAAATGTAACCTGAGATTTTATTTTTAGAAAATGTATATTTTGGCTTTTTAAAAAAACATATCTCGATGCTAATATTGGTAACCCTGTGCTAACAAAATAGGGCACCAAAAATGTAAATTTTTACGTTTTTTCCAGTTTATCGCGAAAACTGGAGATTTTATGAAAAAAAGTTTCAAACAAAAGTTGTAAAAAATTGAATACCTATCGACTCTTATATAAAAATGGTGGTACCACTCCTATGGCTTATATTATGGATCTTATATTAATTTCTTCAAACTCAATGTGCATGATAAAATGTCAGATGAAAAAATTTACTATAGCAGACTAAATATTTGTTTGGTACAATTTAATTCAAAACTGGTATTTGGAGATCTTTGTTGTTCAATTTGGGGTGGTCCACAACTTTGGACAAAATGGGTACTTTTTGCGATATTAGAAACTCTACTCGATTGAGTAGGGGGGGGGGGGGGGAAATGAAACTTTTATAAAAAAAACTGAACCGACTTTTAAAAAAAGCTTTTAAAAGGGGCAAATAATTTAAATTCTTTAATGAAATCAAAATTGTTGAAGTTGGTGCCAAATTATTACTAAACGAAGCCAATAAGTACTAAAACAAGATACATACAAGCTATGGTAAGAAAGCAATTAGAAATAAAGTATTTCTCAATGTTTTTATGTGAATCATATTTTGTAAAGTATTAATTTCACACCGCTTCAAAAATTTCAGTTCCATATAATAATTTATATTATTTTTTGCTTTTTAGCGCTTTTTCAATTTTTTTATAAATTTTTCTTTTACTTTTTTTTAAAGGAATTTAAAAACCTGCACCAATGATAACAAAAAACTACTTTATTAGTTTTACTGAATAAATTTATTGAAAATTAAAATTTTATCTCGAAGCACATAAAAACATTAGTAATAAATAATTGTGTGAAGTGATTCTTCAATTACATATTTAGTAAGATTTTGCAACTTACAATTTTTTACTAAGGCACGTGAACCATGTAGAAAACTCCTAAAATATATGTCAATGTGTGACTAATGGCAATAAATTAAAATTAATTTTGATCACTTTTTTTATAAAAATTATAGATTAAAATTACTTTTAAAAATTTCTTTCCTCTCAATTGGATCGTAAATCTGTACTACAAAAAAGAAATGTCTTGCCTCACATAACCTTAAAAATAACACAATGAGACGTATGTCAACTCGGGCAAAATTTTATCAAGATTTGAGGTCTTCTGAAACTTCCACTCTAAAAAATGTATCATTCTTGCTTTGCATGTAGAAAAAATAAAGATTTAATCTACGAAATTATTGTTTCAGGAAAAATATATAGAGCTAATTAAATTCTACAGGCATCAAACTTATAATATTTCTAATTTTTTCTAAAACAATAGTATTATTGCAAATACAGTTATCCAGACCATAAGGAGGCACAATAATTAAATGATCGTCGATCTTCAGATAGTCACCCACTTCATCTACGTTTATATACATATGTTGTAACCACTTCTTTAATCGAGTCTTCTCCGAAACGAAATCACTGCTTTCTTGCACGGTTTCCTTATTAACTAGATAGCTTTCATCAACTTCTTCAGACAAAACTTCTAACGAAGCAATTGCATGATGAAGAATAAAGACAACATCGTGTTTATTTTGATTCCTAACCTTAGTGTGAATTACTATGGTTTTGTAAATGGGATCTATAACATAAACAGTACCAATATGCGATTCATTTTCATTTGTATTAACTTTAACTGATTTTCCAACCAGACTTTTCATATATATTGGATCGTTGTTAAATATTTTGTCTTCGAAAAGATCCATAACAACTAATAAAACGGCCTCAAAATACAGACAGAAAACGACTATTCGTATTTGTAAACAAATCATAAATTAGTAGGAATGCGAACGATACCTCGATACTTCAAAAGTCTCGATAATTTGTAGAATCGGATTGGTCAAATATATAGTTGGCTCAACGAATTCTCCCGTAGAATTAACATATCGTTAGAATTAGAATTTATATTAGAAAAGATGTTAATAGTACGAGTTCTTTTGTTTCTTAGTACCCACCCCGATTCTATGCTATCCTTTTCTAATTACATCTTTAAACTAGTAGAACGTGGCAATCGCTACGTGAATTCTCGCACTGGGCAATAAAGTGAGTTCCTGATTGCCTAAACTATTATGTTATTTTTAACATATAAATAATATCTAACAATATTTAATGATAAAAATAAGTTTTTAAATCCTCTTTTTGTTAATATTAATTATAAACCTCGCATTTTATGTCATTTTTAACACAGTTTTAAAATGCTTAAAGGGATCACCACAAAGTAAAAAAACTGAAAGCAAAATTAACTAAAACATTTATGTCTGTCAAACATTAAACTCATCGATTATTAACGATGTCCAAACAAATTGATTGTTGTTTAAATCTACTGATATAAACGAAGATTATTTTTAAAATATCATTCAATACCGATATCTGGGGGTATCGATACTTTTTTGTAAAATATTCACATCGAACCCTTGTAAAAAAAAGTATCTAGTTAGATCGGCATCGATACTTTTTGTTATTTTTACATGCCTACGGATTCCTTCGTCATGTAAAGGGCTATTCTTTTGAGTAATTATCACTTTCACTTCTATCACTTGAAATAATCAAGATCACTTCAACCTAATAGCAAGTAGATGCATATTCAAAAGAACATGAAGTTATCAGTTTCATTTCTTTCACTTTGATCAGTGATAATTTACTCAAAAGAATACGTTAACAAAAACAGGATTGCCAATAGTCTGGACTAGAAAAAAACTTGTTTTGTTGAATTGTACTTTGAAAACATTCGCGATACCAAGGACTTTTACGCGATACCAATAGACATATTCTTTTACAATTATGCCGTTTGATCTATCCCTTTTTTCGAGAAAACACTATTGCGTACTTTCTTACTCCTACCTACGAACTTCGCATATAAAACTAGACTGATCATGCATAATACCTCCCTTATAATAAAGATGACGCCACCATGCTCCGTGCCATTACGTGCAAATAATTGCTTTGGCAACAGTGAATTCCCTAAGTTTTTATTATATTGGTGAAAGTATATTTTTGACATTGACTGAATCCTTTTCATTTTATTTATTTTTGATTGATTGATGCATTTTATTACATTTTATGTAACAGATGGTTATCGACAGCAACCTGTAATCGCTTGTGATGGAGCAGGAAAGTACATCTCTGGAGACAATATCAAATGCTTCACACATTTTACACGGAAGAGAGATAGGGCATATAGCATTATATCTTGTCTCTCTCGTTTCGATTACGATTGGCCTGGGTGCTTCGAAATAAACCTGGAGATAGTGACTGTATTTTTTTCTTTTTGATTTTGAACATCACCGCCTCCAGGGTACCTATTCTCGTTCTTGAGAGAACGATCATCTTGTTGGAAAGTGGGCGTGGTTCTCACGAAAAAGTAAGGAAAACGTATTCCGAATACGGTTTCTTACTTTTTCGTGAGAACCACGGCCACTTTCCATCAAGATGATCGTTCTCTCGAGAACGAGAAAAGCTGCCCAGAATACGGTTTCATACTTTTCGTGAGAACCACGCCCACTTCCCATCAAGTCATCGTTCTCTCAAGAACGAGAATAGGTACCCAGGTCTAAAAGTATGAAAATAAGAAGGGGAGAACAAAACTAACATTGGGAAACCAACCTGAATTAACTTTATTGATCTGCTTCCTTTACCTGGTTCTCACGAAAAAGTAAGAAACCTTATTCTGAATACGTTTTCGTGAGAACCACGCCCACTTTCCATCAAGATGATCGTTCTCTCAAGAACGCGAATAGGTACCCAGGGTACCTATTCTCGTTCTTGAGAGAACGATCATCTTGATGGAAAGTGGGCGTGGTTCTCACGAAAAAGTACGAAAACGTATTCAGAACAAGGTTTCTTACTTTTTCGTGAGAACCACGGCCACTTTCCAACAAGATGATCGTTCTCTCGAGAACAAGGAAAGCTACCGAGAATACAGTTTCATACTTTTTCGTGAGAACCACGCCCACTTTCCATCAAGTGATCGTTCTCTTAAGAACGAGAATAGGTACCCAGGTCAGTGGTGTCCCCAGAACAGAAAAAGTTAGTGTGATATTTACAAAGCATTATGCCATCTAACCTTCAAATTTCCTATTTTAACCGAAGATGTTGGAAGCTAAAATCTGGTTAAAATAAAAAAAAATAAGTGATTTGCTGAATTTTGTGGAATAAAAAAATGGAAATTCTACATTCTCATTATGAAAATCAACAATGAAATCCAGTAAAGATGTTTATTAGATTGGTAACCATGACTTTTTTTACAAAAAGTACAAAACTTTCGTATTTCCCCGATAGCAGTAACAAAAATACTTTTAATTGTTGTAGATTTGCATCAGTCTTTTCCATCAACAATGGGTTCTTTTTCTAATTTTGGTTTGTATAGAAATCTTGAAACCGTTTTACATGAACTAAATGATTCTAAGGTAAGTTAGGTACAGTGACTTTTAAAAAGTCTGGGTATATACTTTTTTTAAGTGAGAGATTATCTGCTGCTTATTTATAGTTTCACTTTATTTGTATTTATTAAAGTAAATATCTCCATACAATCTACTAACCAACTTGCTTTATTTTGAGATGTTACTCGGATATATGTCACTGTAGATGTGTTGAAAATGAGAATTTTAATCTTCCAAAATCTTCCGTGCAACAAAAAATGTTGAATTCAATTCTTACGCTTTTAAAAAAACCCTGCCTAACATTTATTTCAGTATCTAGAACTATTTTCTTATTAACACATCTATTTTCTCAGATATGAACCTTTAAAAAGTTCACAACTGTCTTTCTGCAAGGAAACTAATGCTAATTTTAAGCTTATGAGCTGGCATAAAATACTGGGATGGTAGGGACTGGCAGATGTTGCTTTCATGGTTTAATTTGCTGTAAAGCCAAAGAAACAAACAGAATAGTATCTAGAGTTTTTTGAGTACTGTCTTGTAATTCTGACACAAGTAAAGATATTGAAATTGAACTGGCTTTTATTGGTGTCGAGCGTGAATGTTTTGGAATCAATTTTGAACAGATTTGGTTCTACTAAATGTTTTAAGCCAAGTAACAGGATATATTGGTACCGAATACTTTCATACTGATGCCTACTTAGAGGTACAGGTGTCAGATGTACTATATTGTTCGAAAACATTGGTCTGACGGCTCATGCTGCATAAAACAGATTGGTAACTGGTTCTTTAACCAGTGGAAATTCAAAATAAATTGCTGATTTCTATATTATTGAATGGATATTTGACTATTATTTTAAATATTTTTAGCACGACAATGTGGAAGAAGTACACCAATTGCTTAAGGTATTTAATGCAGCTAAGACAAAACTTGAAGAAGGACATTATGTAAAAAAATACCCATTGATAATTTTAGAGGGTCTTGACGGATCAGGTGAGTAAGATCTAAATATAATTCACAAATTATTAAATACTCTTTTTATTTAATACTGTAAAAATTGTTCAACAATGTGATAATTTCTCTGGACTTATTAGGCTGTATTAATTTGTATGTTTTAACATATAAAACAAGAAATCCATTTTTATATTGATAATACTTGTATTAAGTACCACAGCAGTTTACCTATCGTAATTTAAGTTATAAATCCAAATGTGATTAAAATATATGCATGCAGCATGATAAATATGCTCAAAACATTGCTGTAGGACATACTTTAAAAGATATAAGGGAATGTTAGTGTTTGGTAATGTTTTTTTTTTAAATTTTTATAACCTTAGTCTCAAGTCATGAAATGGGAGCTATGAGGGAACATTGGAGATTACTTGGGGAGATAGAACAAAAATACACAAATTTGAAAAATAAAATTATTTATAGACGATATAAAAGATTTTATAATTCTAAAATTTGACAAGCTTAAGATTACCCTCAATGATAGTTTAATTGATTTATCCAACAACTACATTGAACAAATGTGGAAGATTATAAATAAAAACAGATGTAATAATAAGCCAATAACAACTGATAAACTCAGCTCAGATGATTTTAAAGAGCATTTTTCAAACATTGTCTGTAAAACCATAACTAATCTTCAAGTGTTGATCTTCTAGGTAATTTTTTAATGGGATTTCGACAAATTCGACCGATAACTTTTCTTCTTGGGAATTTAGTTTTAATCACGTCAGGTGCATAAAAGCTGATTAACGAAGGCATTAAAGAGAGTTCATATGTATACTCAAGAAGGCTGTGGTGATCCCATCATTTAAAAAAGGTGTCTCCAATATGCTCGAAAAATATCAACCAACTTCCTCGCTTCTCAACAATTGTTTAGTGGTTAATAAAGTATTTATTTATTGATTTGTTGGCTTTAACAGTCTACAAAAGTCAGAATACAGTGATATTGTGGATTTTATATAATATTAGTTATTTTACGAATGTATAAAAGTGCATTTCCAATTTACTTTATAAATAAATTTTTTAGGTAAGAGTGCCATGACAAGACGATTGTCTAGTAAAATTCATGCTGACAAATGGCTGACACCACCAGAATCTATAAGGCCTCTAAGACAATTTTTTGATAATCATTTAACTTTAAGAACCGCATACTATTCCCTAGGAAATTATATTGCAGCCTTAGAAGTCTCCTGTATATTATCCGAGAAACCTGTAGTCATGGATAGGTAAATTAAAATTTTTAGTTACATTTTACCTCCTTATGAAAATTTATTCACTGTTGTCATGATAAATGTTGTTATAGAAGTAGTTGCCTTAATAAGAAAGTGCTATGAAATGCTGTTTTTAGTATTTGCAAAGATTTTAACCATCTTGTTCCAGTAACATGGCAACAAATTCCTTTGTTATAGAAATCAGAGTAATTTTCTTTCTAATTTAAAAAAATGTATGGTCAGTGCTCCTTATTTGCTGGTGATACATTCCATAAATATGCTGCGAATATAGAATAGTAATTTATATGGGATTATAGGGCATAGGTCAGGCGTGGATCCAAGGGGGAGTGTGGGGGGCGGCCCCCCCCTCCCTAAGAGCTTTGAATTCAGGAAAAAGACCCGACTGCTTCTTACACTAGGAATATGAATACTGTTGATATACCCCCTCCATCGACAACTCGCTTTCTTTTGTGATCCCCCCCCCTAACAGATTTGAATTCAGAAAAATAGACCCGACCCTGCCTCTTATTTAGGAATATGAATGTTGCTGGTACTCCCCCCTCTCGTTGACAACAGGCGCGTTCTTTTATTCCATCGATGATTTTGCGCACTAATCTGAAATCCATCAAACCGTTCTTAAAATAAAGCGATAAAAATGCTATTAATTATTACACCGTTCTTTTTTTTATCGATGGATGCATCAACAATCCATCGGCGTCAGACCCCGATGAATGTGATGGACAGGTAGTGGGGGAAAAAAATAACTGTTAATTTTGAAGGTTATGTTTTTATTTCTGTCTTGAAAAGAAATAATTGCCACTATTTTTGATTTATTGTTCGTTATATATAAAAATGACAGAATTTCTATATTATATAAAAATATTTATATAAATATAAAATAAACTTCCAAATAAAATATTGGATTTTTAAGGTTAGGTTTTTGGAAAAATGTCACATATCAATCGGAAATGAGCGTTCTTAAATTCAACAGAATTTCATTGAAAATCCATTTATGACGTCACAAGAACCCATCGGACTAATTCAGCGCTTTTTCATCGATGGAATAAAAGAACTCGCCTAACTTATACTGAATTTTTGTGATACCCCCCCCCCCCAAGAGAGAGGCTGGCTCCGCACCTGGCATAGGTTCCAAGTTTACAAAGTAAATAGAAGAAATATATAATAAAATCAATTTTAATGAGAGATTGCTTAACAATATTAATAATTATTATCGGGCTTAGGCAATGATTTAAAAAATTTGGTAATTTTTTTGTTTTGCTGTTTTAAAAGGTTTTCCAACTCATATTGATATTTGGCTGTGGCATTAGCAATGTGCCTTTTAAAAAACGACTTTTTTCCATGGACGGGTTAATTTTTATGTAGAAATCACACAGCTCATTAGACATTCATAAACCTTCACTCTGGTTTTTGAAGTTTATATCCTTTCAAGCATCTCCTCTGGGTCGGGTTCAGTCAAATCTTCATTTTGTTATTCAAGCAAGCTGAAGTGTCTGCAGATGCAGCTTCTCCAACAATTTTGGTGATATGCTGTCATTCTTAGAACTTGAACCAACCTTCTGATGCTTGAAGTCCTCCACATGCATGTTCTTTAAAATGTGCATGGAGACTTTTAGTTTTCTAAAGGATTATAGCACCTTTTAGAGGCTTTCTTCTGGTTTACGACGAATGACAAGTTGCAGCAATAAAACAAAAGATTCGGCGCGTAAAGGCAGCTTTTATCAAAGGCCGTAGTAGCATGTGTGATTCGACTGCGCGTACGCCAGCGGCAATAAGGCAAAAGTAATATTTGTAGGTTTTGAAAAATGACTGGGAAATAAAAACATATTATTCTAAAAATACAATGAGTGTGTATGTTGGTTATGGATTTGCGAATAAAGAAATTTTCAGCCTCAAATAGGGGAAATGGTAACAATTTTTCGATCCGTGAATGTTGAAAACGCGAATAGGGAGTTTTAGTTAAAATTTTGTAGTCCTCGCTATAGAATATGGTTTAGCAATCAAGGTTTTGTACGATTAAAAATGAATTTCTGTTTTAGATTTTGGCATTCAACTACAGCTTTTGCTCTTGCACAAAGAGTAGCCAATAATTCGAATAAATTAATCCTACCACCTGCAGAAGATGACATATACAAGTGGCCGTCAGATCTTTTAAAACCCGACATTGTACTACTTTTGATCGTTAGCGAAGAAGTAAGACTTGAACGACACTCTAGAAGAAACGCAGAATCTGTTACTTCTCAAGAAAAACTTTTGAAAGATGATACGAAATTTAGAAATGAGTAAGCGGTTATATTAATTTATCAGTAGATTCTAACATTATAGGTCCCTCTATTTCATTACATATTTTATGTTCAGTACTTTTTTAAGCATTACTTATTAACATTCTTGTAAAAGAAACTTTATCAATCAATTTGGAGTTTAGAGGATAATTTTTTTTTAGTATCATAGAAGCTTATACAAATATGAGAGAGCCGGGTGTAGTGCTTATGGATGGCAATGGATCTATTCCACGTACTTTAAATTTACTCATGGAAAAAGTAAAACCATTATTAAATTTATAAAAATAGATATATTACTTAACGGTAAAGATTTATTTACATAATATAAATTTACTTAAGTAGCTGTTTTTTTTATAAATGTTAATTAAAATAAAAAATCACTATGGAAAAACTTTGTATGGATTTAATATTCTGTTGGGATCTAAAAGACGTTTAAGGTCCTTCATTAACTGGTATGATCCTGACGAGTTTGAAATAGGTAAATATGTGCTTTTCAAAAATCCTAGTCCATGTTCTGCACTTAAGCTGCCCTTTAACTCTAAAACTCTTTTTATCAAAAAGGGATCTAGTTTCTTTTTCAATCGATCATCATATTTTCTTGCAAGGATATTTAGATGCAGATTACCGTCACCTAAAAATTCATATAAAGTATATATAAGTATAGATTGGATAGTGTTTTAAAAATTACTACAGTTTTTAAAACTTGAGGAATCAATGCAGTGCTCTGGGATTCATCGGATTGAGTCTTCTACAGGTCAAACCTCTTTTTACCGTCATATAATGAAATCAGATAAATAATGCCAATTAAAAAATTAATTTGGTGGGTGTTTTTATTTATTTATTTATGTATCAACATTATGAGTGTTAGTAACCTGAATGATGAGCCGACTAATACTGATGATTCAAATTTTCTAAAAGACATGAATCCACTGCCAATCATTTAGGTTCAATAAAAATATATTATCAAAATTGTAGGGGTGTTAAAACTAAACTAGAAACATTAAGACTTAATATGTTAAATAATAGCACAGATATAATTGCCTTAACTGAGACTTGGCTGAATAGTACTGTTTATAATAGTGAGTTTAATTGTGATATGAATATATTTAGGAAAGACAGAAATCAGATAGAGACGGGAAAAAAGGAAGGTGGTCGTGTCTTACTGGCAGTCAATAGGAAATTTTCTGTGAAGGAATATAACATATTTGACAATGAACAAGAAGCACTGTGTGTGAAACTAACTGTAAATCAAAAGAAATGTATTTATATAGTAGTTGTATATTTTGTACCTAATAGTAACTTGAATACTTATAGGAAATTTTATACTTGTATTGAGTCTAGTTTTTTAAAACTGTGATTGTATAATTTTGGGTGATTTTAATTTGCCTGACCTTGTTTTGAATCTTCCCAGTGAGCGTATATGTGATTTAAAATTTTTTTATCCTTTACAAACCTTTTACAAATGAATTATGTTCGTAATGTAAATAATGTTATCTTAGATTTAGTACTTGTCAGTCGCCATTTGCAGGATTGCAAAGTAGAAAATGATGATAACCCATCGTTACCGCTTGATTAGCATCATCCTGCATTGTCATTAGAGTTAAATTTCTGTTATGAATCGACTGAATGTGAGCAAATTCCCAGTACTAAATTTAACTTTAAAAAAGCTGATTTTAACACTATGTATAGCCTAAATAAAAATCAAAATTGGAACATTATATATGAGTGTTGTGATATTGATACTGTCATAACTCAGTTTTACAGAGTATTTTATAATATATTTGTACAATGTGTTCCAATATCAACATATATAGGTAGAACTTTTCCAGTGTGGTATAATAGTGACATAATTAAATTAATTAAGGATAAAGAAAAATATTTTAGAAGTACAAAAAATCCAAAAGTCTTTTTTGGTATAATAAATACAAATCTAGTAGACAGAATATTAAAAATAAAGTAAAGGCAGCACACTCGGAGTATTTGGCACAAGTTCAATTAAGTCTAAGAAATATTCCCAAGTATTTATATATATATATATATATATATATATATATATATATATATATATATATATAAATAAATAAATAAATAAACATTTACAAGTTTACAGTTATAAAATCGTCGATTTGGCCAGAGTCTTGAGCTTGTTTTGGGACATTCCAAAAAAGTCCATTTTCACAATATTTGTTAACATTGGTAGAAATCTTGTTTACAGAGCTATACAGTAAATACCATGAAAGACGTTGGAGAATATGCAGTGTTAGACGGTTTAGCACATGTAAGTGAAAAAAGTGACGACATTCTGCGCTTCTGATAAAAACATTTAAAATATTGAAAGCAAAACATTTATCATAATATTTTCTTCATCCTTTCTACTGACAAAAGATGTTAAATTTAAATATGACTTAGTCTGGTATGCATCAAGACCCGGTCCATTCCAGTAGAGTCTATAGTTAACATAAATTAAAAATCTTAGCTGCACCGATTCGAGCCTGTTGACGTGCATCTGATAAAATGGGGACAAGACAATGCTAGAGAACTCCATTATCGAATGAATGAGAGTAGTATACAGTGCTTTTAAAGCAAAAGCATTTTTGAAATCCTTGGTGTTCCTCTTAACAAAGCTCAACATTCTGTTTGCCCTACTAATTATGTTCTCATAGGGCCCCGCAAACGTCAACTTTGGATCCAAACAAACTCTGAGATCTTTAACTACACTTACTTCAATAAGGGTACTGCTATAAGACCGTATAGGACTGAAATTATGGTCTTCATACGACTGAATCTCATAAAACTGCATTTGCCAATATTAAGAATCATATATTTTACTTAGCACCAGTTAAAAACTAGATTGAAATCACTTTGCAAGGCAAACACGTCTCGAGAAGATGATACCTGTCTAAACAGTTTTGTATCATCGACGAACAGGACTGATGATGTGCCCACCGTCACTAAAAAATGCCAAAATCCATGTTAAATGTTACATTTTGTATTGATTATCTCGACTATGAGAAATGGTATCTGAAATTTCGCAGTCTTACGGAAAATTATATCAACAATGAATACCTGAAGTTTCAAGAAATACATAAAAATTCGGTTAGCCGATGAAATACCTCGATAAAAAATGGTCCCTCCAATTACTGCAACATCGACTTAAAAAATTGCTAAGTAAATCTACTATTAAATAAATTTAACTATAATATAGGGAACTTTTTTGTCGGTATAATTTAGTAAAAAATAATGTATAGTAAGTTATCGTTGTACAAACCTAAATGTCCAAAGCCCAAGACATAGTCTACTTCATTTTTAAGTAGGCTTCGCGTTTCATCCACTAGCGTATAGAAATCTACAACTGGTAGTGATAAATCGTAAAGTCCAAAATATTCGAATTTTCTAAAAGGTTCGGGAATTCTTTCTCTGATGGCCCAGACTGACTAAAAATAACATCTATATATTATTTTTTATTTTTAATATTTTTTTATGTTTTATATATATATATATATATATATATATATATATATATATATATATATATATATATATATATATAATAAATTCTACTATTCATGGTATTCTCAACCTGTGGGGTCGGCCCCTTCTTAGGAAGGCACCGTGTAACAAAAGAGAGTGGCGTAAGTTTACTCGCAGGAAGATGTTGAACTTGTGATGGTAAACTCCAAAAAAACTGTTAAAATAAAAATGCAATAGAGCCACCCTTAGTTTTCAAAAAATCGGTTTTTGTTTTGTCTAGAACTAGTATAGCGTTCTCATTTCAGTCAAAATATTCTAATTAAATACCCAAATTCATCTAAAGCCGATATTGTACTTTTAAACATATACTGCATTGTTACTAAATATTAATCATAATTTTACAACTACCTACTTGAACTTTTGAAGGTTCACCTGCCATAATACCATTCAGAACATAATTTTGCGTTAATGAAGTCTCTAAAAACGCACCTAACTTTGACCCATCGTGCTCCTCGTTACTACCTGAAGTCTCTATTAATAAATAATATGGGTATTTGCCTATAGGTGAAATTAACTTCATATGCTCTTCGACAAACTCAACACTTTGAGAGTCCATTACTTCTATTGCTGAAAGGATTTCCCCTAAGTCGTGTTTTGCTTTTCTGAGTGTCTTTAATACCTTCCCATAATCTTGTAAACCTACAATAGATATAGATTCTTTCATTTTACTGATCCGCGCCATATTACACTGGAAGAAATTGTAAAATTAGAAAGAATACCTCCATAGATTATTTTATCTTTACCAACTGTGATAAAAGGCGTTGCCGCTAAAAACAAATTTCTATGCGAATTTTGTATTTATGTAAATCATATATAAACTATTTTTGCCTAAAAATGGCATGGGGAACTTCCTGTGTTTGTCGTAACTGCACGTCAAAGATTTGAGACAATGTGGCTCTTTTTAAGTTCTCTAAAAATCCCTTATGCGCAATAAGGACAAAAAAAAGTGATGTGTTGGTCCAAATTGACAAAGTTAAGCTTAGCTCACACGACGCTGGTTTCGTTGTTGGATTGCTTGCTTGATTTCTCCGCTAGGTCCCAAGTGGGCTGTAATGCTGGACATTGTCATAGGTCCTACGTGTTATTGGCTGTACAAGTAAGCGTTACTAGGCTGAACTTGTAGTTGGTATGTTAAAAATCATGGTTCTTGAGTTTAGACCGTGTCAAATTGGAATTATCCGAAGTTTCGCCTACGATTGCACGAGGCATTTTCAGGGATCTTTACTCCACGAGATTAGAACATTGAATGACTATCGAGGAGCAACAGCGCGGTATTTATACCCAACTGGTGTTCAGCGAAGAGTTACAATCGATTTACACGTGTGATGTAGACTATAACCCGCATCTCTATTAATCTTATTTGGATATTTACAAATTTCTATTGATTCTCTAATTTTACGTTTAAAGAAACCAGGCACTGATGCTAGCACCTTAGTTTCTTTTACATTAAAAGTGTGACCTGAGCAATGCTGTTGTTCAGCTACTGCAGATTATACAATTTGTTTCTTTTTTATACATCTTTCATGTTCCTTAAACCTAGTGAATATAGACTGTTCTGTTTCACCTACAAACAATTTACCACAACTACCACCCACAACACCATCTTAGTTCTCCCAGTTGACAAAGGAAATGCAACTGTTGTTACGGATAAGGACAAATATACTAAAAAAATAAACCAGCTCTTGGACGACAATACTTATAAAGTCATTCGGACGGATCCAACAAACAAAATCGAAAGGAACCTGACATCTCTAATTAACGCCTCCAGCCTCACTCCAGAAGAAAAGAAATCCGTTAAACCGAGCAACTCCAAGATTCTGCGACTCTACGGACTGCCTAAAATGCATAAAGAAATTGTACCTCTACGTCCAATCGTCAGCGTAATAGACGCACCCACCTACAAAATAGGTAAATATCTGGCCAAACTTTTACATCCCTTTACAGGAAAAACCGAATCCTTTGTTAAAAACTCCGGACACTTTGTCCACATATTAAAAACAATCCAATTAGAGCCTGGAGACATATTGGTTAGTTTTGATGTAGCATCCCTGTACACAAATGATCCTTTGATGATTCAGTTTCAAAAATATCTGACATATTACGAAACAACAGTATGGACTCCACTCTACTAGAATTAATTAAAGCATGTCTGATTTCCATTTATTTTACTTTTCAAGGAACTTTCTACGAGCAGGCGGAGAATGTACAACCTTTAGGTAAATCGTCCAACTGCATTAGTCTATGCCTCTGCCGCTCTTAGGCCAAACAAAACCAATCCGGTTTCGACGTTATGTCTACCGCCGGTTGATTCTGGCGAGGCCCTGTGTGTGGTAATGACTGGCTGCCGTTAACACATTACACTTTTGGTTAGTCAAGACACTTCCCTCTAGTGTACATGCTCAATCTCATTATTTGAGAGAGAGAGAGATGAATCTTATGATTTGACTGCATGTGTGGAGTATCAAATAGGAGATTACCAGTGTGGATTTAGAAAAAACCGCTCGACTATAGATCAGATATTCACGATTAGGCAATTAATGGAGAAACGTTGGGAATACAACAAAACATTGCACCAGCTATTTATAGAGAAACGTTGGGAATACAACAAAACATTGCACCAGCTATTTATAGATTTTAAACAAGCATACGATAGCATCATAAGAGTGGATTTGTGGAATGCCATGGCAGAACTGGGCATACCGAAGAAGCTAATTAACCTCACCAAAACATGTATAGAGGAATCTACAAGTGCAGGAAGATTGTCAACCTTCTTTACAATCAACAGTGGTCTTAAAAAAGGCGATGTGCTATCTCCACTCCTCTTTAACGTCGCCTTGGAGAGCATCGTGCGAAAAACCAATACAAAAACGCTCCTCTTTAGAAATCAAGGTCCGCGCATCATATTGGCGTTCGCTGATGATATCGATATTGTAGGTAATACAACTACCAGTGTCAAGGAAGAGTTCTTCGAACTGGAAAATGCCGCAAAGAAAGTTGACCTACGAATCAACGAAGAAAAAACAAAATATATGGCCACAACAAGAACGGAACGGCGAGACAGAATAAGACAGAACGTGACTATGGACCACTACAATTTTAAAAAGGTCCATCAGTTTAAATATTTGGGAGCTACGATCACCTCTGACAACAACATTACACAAGAGATTAACAACAGAATACAAGGAGGCAACCGCTGCTGGTATGGGCTGCAAAAGATAATGAAATCGAAAAATATATCCCGCCGCACGAAAATAAGAATATATCAAGTAGTTATAAGACCGGTAATGACATATGCATGTGAAACATGGACGTTGACAAAACAAAATGAGAATAGATTGAAAATCGCAGAAAGAAGAATGCTTAGAGGGATATACGGACCGGTCAGGGACAACACCACACAGCAATATAGAACGAGAACAAACAAGGAATTGGAGGAACTATACAATCAGCCAGATATAGTGAAAATAATAAAAGCAGAAAGATTAAGATGGGCCGGCCATGTTATGAGACAAGATCAACGTATCGTCAAGTTGGTATGGGAAGAGAACCCAGAAGGAAAGCGGCCGCTAGCAAGACCAAAGATGAAGTGGAGAGATAACGTTGCAGCAGACTTACAAACCCTAAACGTCGAACGCGCGGAGGAACTGATGATGGATCGCAGCAAGTGAAGGCATATTGTGAAGTCAGCAAAGACCCACCCCGGGTTGTAATGCTAGAGATAGAGAGACAGGCGAATCTTGTGAAAAATTGAACTATAGGCCTAACATCGTGCAAAGACAAATACTCCTGCGCAACATCGCTTGGTTTGACATCGCCTTGCGTACAGGTTGCGCCCGCTTCTGCCTTAGAACTGAGCTAATTGTTTCGTTCTTATGAACTCGGACGTAGTTCCAACTCGTGACAATTGGTAACTTCCATCAACTTTTAGTTAATTTCGATAACAGTTTGGAAAATAAGACGCAATTGTAGCGAATTTTCTATCACAATATAAAATCAATTTCGGAATTAGAAATGGAAAACAGCACGACGAAACATACACAGTAAAGTTAGGTTAGAAATCAGCATAATAATTTGCTTTTAGCAGGAAAACCTTTTTTCGCATTTTGTTAAGATGTAATAATCTGTGGGGGCATTCTTTCTGATTTTGAATAATGTTTCTCAGTTTAATTAAAGCAAGTAACGTCGCGAAAACTGGACCCTTCAACTATAAAAGCTCCGCTAAAGCTTTCGCATCTGTATGATGATAGAATCTGCAGAATAGATAAATTATAGTATGGCCTTGATTATATTGAAAATTTTTCTCTTCAGAGATATCAAAAAAATATTTACCTCAGTATGAAAACAAACACTATGCTTTGCACGATAAAGTTCAATAGTGACTACTGTAATTCATTCAATATTTTTTGTTTTATATCATGTTTAGCACAAAATATGAGTTTTGTGAAATTAGAATATAATTATCCTAAAAATGTTCACGATTGGGTGATATAAAGATAAGGCTTCATTAAATTAAAACAAAATATTGGTCTTAACAGTTTCAATTCGTTCGTAATTACATTAAAGATGACTCGAGGACAATGAAAACGATGGTTTTCGAAGATCCTTGTTTCAAAATGTACTATTTTTATAGCATAAATTAAGCGTTTTTATAGTTAGTTCCATAAAAACTGTGTTGCTGCATATTTTAATACCATACTTATGTGGGCCTATCTACTTGGTTGGTCCAACACTGCAGGCTATAAATTACTCCACACTGTGCATTTATAGTCAGTTGCTTGTAAAATCTATCAGACATATTCATGTCACTGCAAAATATATTAAAAAGTCTTTATTTTTCATGAAGAAGTGAGTGAAAACGGTCTAGAAAAGAATATCGATGATCTTCCAGATCGTGGTTTAATACGTGTGACTACAAAAAAATCAAGGTAAGGTAATTATCTAAGTCCACATGTTTATCTTTACCTAGAAATGCTACATGATGACTTGTTGGTCTGGGTGGACATTGTATAACCACTTTAGTTATTATCCCGAGGGTACCTTCTGAACCGATAAAAATATTTTTAATATGTAAGCCGGTATTGTCTTTTTTCAGTAGTTTTAGACAGTCTATAACTTCTCCATTTGCTTTTACCTGAAAAAAAAAACAGCTTGTTATTATACGAGTTGGGGACAAAGTGTTTGCGGGAGATATACGTTACGGGGTTAGTAGGTTATATTTCGGGAATAACAAACAGAAACATATTTATATATATATATATATATATATATATATATATATATATATATATATATATATATATATATATATATATATATATATATCTATATGCTTTATTGTTTATCCGGGAGTTCATCCGTTCGTCATTGTTTCCTGTTGAAGGATCTTGCAGACGGTTTCGCCAAGGTCGCACTTGGCATTTTCAATGCTTACTGATCGAAGTTTGGAAAGTGAACAGAGGTTCCTTAGATTGCGCAGGCTTTTTATACTTTTCGTGATCGTAGGTTGTACCGTAGATTGTTCGGTGGTGACTCCTCCTTCGTGCCGCGTGTGCTTGCCGACGTTGCCGGTTGTACTTGTTTTACCGATGTTGATGTGGTGTTTTCTGTTCGTTTGATGATGGATTTCCATGTGACTGGCAAATTTAGTACGTCGTCTCTTTTGTTTAGTTCGCCACTTTTTTCGATTTCTATTGCTTCGCGAACAAGTCTTGTTCTGAGGTAGATAGCTTGTGTTCTTCGAGTGTAGCTGATATTCTTCTGTTTGTCTGTCCTATATATGATATGTGGCAGGACCCGCAGGATATACTGTAGACCCCTGGATTCTCTAACTTAATTTTGTCCTTGGGGTTTTTAAGTGTCGATCTTATGGTTTGATGAGGTTTGTAAGCTGTTTGCATATTGTTTCTTCTTAGAATCCGTCCTATTCTATCTGTGACCCCTTTTAAGTATGGCAGTGTGGTTTTTGCGGTGTTGTCGGTGGGCTCCTGTGTTTCGCGTGGTTTTTTGTGTTGTTTCATAGCCTTTTTAATTGTGTGTGATTTGTACCCGTTTTGTCGCAAAGCATTTGTGATTTTCTCCATTTCCTGTTGTTCATTTGCGGCGTCGGTTAGGTTGATTGACCTGGATATCAATGTGTTCGCCACAGCTTGTATCTGGGATGGGTGATGGTGGGACTCCGCATTTAGATATCTATCTGTGTGGGTTGACTTTCTGTAGACTGTGTGGTCGAGACGTCCCTGTGCTGTTTTTGTGATGAGTATGTCCAGAAAGGGCAGTTGATTGTTTTTTTCTACTTCTAGTGTAAATTTAATTTTATGATGGATGGAGATTAGGTGTTCAAGGAAATTGGAGAGGCGATCTTGTCCGAAGGACCATACCACAAGTATATCGTCCACATATCGTATCCAGAGTTTAGGCTTTAGAGTCGCACTCTCGATGGCTTGTTTTTCGAAGTAGATCATGAAAAGATTAGCAACTGCAGGAGATAGAGATGAGCCCATAGCGGCACCTTCAATTTGGCTATATATTTGCTCTTTGTTTGTGAAGTATGCATTTTTAAGGCAGTGTTGCGATAGATCTATGATATGTGTTGGGAGATCTTCATTGTCTTTTATAAGCAGCAGTGCTTCGTCCACAGGAATACTGGGGTATAAAGATTTTACGTCAAAACTGGCCAGGATGTCACCCGGTTCTAGTGTTATTGTATTTAGTATTTGTGTTAGATGTTGTGAGTTCTTGACGTAGGAGTTGGCTTTTTCAATAAGTGGCTGAAGGAGGCTGGCTAGATATTTTTCGAGTTTTTGCACTGGCGCTAACTATTGGCCGTAATGGAACGTCAAGCTTGTGTATTTTGGGAAGCCCATAGAATTTAGGGCACCTGCTTGATTTTTCTCTGGGTATAAGTTGTTTTTTTATTCTTGGTGTCCAGTGTCGTTTCGTTGATTTTCGCTTTAGTCGTTTTTTCCAGGTATGTTGTGGGGTCTCGTGCGATAGGCTTGTAATTTGGATCGTCCTGCAAGTTTTTTATCTTATTCTCATAATCATCGGTATTCATTACTACTGTTGCGTTTCCTTTATCGGCTGGTACTATGATTATATCGTCGTTTTTCCTGAGATTGTTAAGAACTCCCGGATAAACAATAAAGCACATTTATCCATCCGTGACACACTTCAAACAAACATATATATATATATATATATATATATATATATATATATATATATATATATATATATATATATATATATATATATATATATATATAATTATATAATTGAGTGAAACTCTCTAGAAAAAAAATTATGATCCACTGTTGAACACTCACCCCTGCACACAGTAAGAAAAACTGTGTTAGTTTTATGCTTATGTCCTTGAAAGGATTGTACCGGATATATTTTTAAAATTTTTTGGTTATCCTTTTGTATTTTACTAAAAGCCAATAAATTTACCTTAATATCAATAACTAAAACTTTTCCTGAATGTCTCGCTATATAAATATAAAAATTGCTTGAGCTATTGACATCATATCACAACTAGTTTCTTAACATTTCTATTTATAGAAATTGAAAAAATAATAGATCTAAACTAATCAACAACTAAAACAATAACCCCAATTTAAAAATCTCATTAATTCAGTGATTCTCGATCTGTTTTGCGGGCCCCAAAGGGTGCAGGAAGAAGAGACTTGTAGCAACTTGCGATGGTGTAATATAAATTAGCTTGAACTTCAGAAACGCGTGTTAAAAAAGCGACGCGATTAAAATTGTTACAAGAACTCGGATCCTCGGTACTGAAAAGTTGAGAAATGCAGGATTAAATATAAAACTACTTACAACTTCCAATCCCAAAACATTTCCATGCATATTTCCATATCTATATAATCGCATTCCTCCAGCATTTGTGGCTACATTTCCACCAATTTGACATGTTCCTTTTGCTCCCAAGTCTAAAGGTACCATAAGCCCTTTTTCTTTCAGGATATTGTCTAATTGTTCTAGTACAACACCAGACTGACATATTGCTGTGCCTACAGGATTGATATTTATTGAGAAAAATGAAGTTAACGTTCTAATTAAATTGTTTTAAAAATTCAAATCTTCGAAACTTGAACTGATAATGTTGGTAAAGATTAAGATTATTTTTGTAATTTTAAAAAATCTCGGTCCTCTTAAAACATAATTGTGACCTTAAAATGTAAATTTTAATTTGTATTTTCTTAAACTTTGTTCTTTTTGAATTTAAGTTTTTGTTATGATGGATTGCAGTTTATTAAATTTTTATATGATATGTGGTTAACAACAAATGAAGTTTCATTAGATCTTTACGAGAATCTTTTCTGACTCAAAAAGTTTGCTACATGTAGGTGATAAGCAGGTTTATGGAATGGCACCCTTTAAGTACGAAGACATAACTCCCATTTGACTGTTTTAATTATATATAATACAAAAAGATTTGTTATTTAATTTTACCTGCATGTTCATCTACCTGTATGACTTCATTCATCAACTCGGTTGAAACGATGATTTCATCAAATACTGGAACACTTCCTCCCGCACAACTTGTGTTTCCACCTTGCGGGCATACTGCAAGTTTGTTCGCATTGCAGTATTCTAAAATTTTCGAGACCTCTTCGGTAGTTTTAGGTTTTAATACGATTGAACTTGACCCTACAATAATATTAACATATTTTGTAATGAATATGTAAGATAAAAAAATTGTTGATTATTTTCATATTTGTTCGTAAAATTATTTGCACTGGCTCGTCCCCTTTGTTTGTTTAATTTGAAAGTAAATATATGATAAGTAAGTGGGTTTTAAAATTGAATGACCTCTTTCATAATCTTAAAGATTTTTCATGTGATAGGAAATGAGTTTGTGAATTATATTTCTATATTCTTTTATTACGCGAAAATAATGGATTAGAAGGGCGATGACTGGCAATTCTCACGAAAAAGTATCTGAAATTCATCATCGGGAAACCCTTAATACAAAATGACCGATGTAGACGTGGATGTCGAACATCAGAGACAATCGAGCATGTAATAATAGTCGGATCGAAGTACAAAAAGAAATGCTACTAAGCTGCTAAAATGTGCCACCAAGCGTTAGTAGAGAAGCTGAAGTTTTTATAGACAGAAAAAGTACCGTATTATAAATATAATCCAGAACCTATTCTAAAAAATATAGAGTTCAAGCTTTATCAGAGTCAAAGTCAAAATTTGCTTTATTGTAAAGAGAACACAATATTCCTATTTACAAGGCTTTCCGTATTTAGATAAAATATGTATAAAAAGTATAAACAATTAATAATCCTAAATATGTAAATGAACACAAGCGAAACATACATCACAGAAAAGTGTCACTAACTCTGTTTGCAGAACAATTAGATCCTTCAAAAATCCTTCACAAACTGTCAACTGTTTGTGATTTCCCTACGTACATGCCTGTGATAAAATTCTTCTAGTCCATAATAAGCGATTCCACGCAAAATGATAGACATATTGCATGTTATATAGGAGAAATTGATAGTTATGTTTAGGCCTGCACACGCCATTTTGGACATAAAATTTAAAATATGTCAAAAGCTATTAGAATTAGGTAGAAGACATTATAAATGATATATGTCTATAATTTTGCGTAGAATTTAAAAATGAAATAACATATACGATATTCCATTTAAAATAAGCAAGAAGTTATCAACTTCCGGTATCACCGGAATTGCCCCCATCGACTATAGTAAACTCCCAAGTTTCAAAATTTTTTCAAGGTCTATTTTCCAAGAAATCGATCGCAGCAATTCATTATGGGACACCCTGTATATTTGTAAACAATTCATACTGTTTCTTCAATAAATAAACTAAAAAGGGTAAGGACTTTCTGCTTTGCAAATAGAGAATGCCCTTTTTAAAATAACAAATAAAGTAATGGGCAGATAATGACTCTACATTCTCCAGAGTGATATCCCGTATCTAGGACGTGACTCTATAAGTGCATAGTAAACAGTCTTGCCCATTAAAGCGTCCAGCTCGTTAACTGCAACTCGCAGGCAGTTCAAAGCTATATTTTTTCCCAAAGAAACTATATGGAATTCAAATTTAAGTCACATGCAGTGCCACAAAATAGTTGTGTCATCTGCATAAAGTGTAAACTCGCCCTCAATATCCAAAGTAACTAGGTCGAAGATTCGAATTGTTCTTATGGACCAGATAGATGCTCACAATAGATCAGGATGGCTATTCTCGTTCCTGAGAGAACATCTTGATAGAAAGTGGGGGCGTAGTACTCATAAAAAGAAAAGAAACCATATTCTGGTAGTTTTAAGCGATTGTCACATTTATCAGATCTTGACCGAACTTGTTTTGTTAATTCTGACAAGGAGAACTGAGAGATTTTAATAAAAAAATACTGTCTCTTCTAACATTATACAAGTTCGAAAAAATTAAGGAGATTTCTGAAATAGATGTAATTTTTATGAATTATTATTGTTCATAAATATGCATATTTATAATGGATATTGTGGAAATAATTTTATTATCATGGTGATCTGGGAAATTACTTCTCTAGCAAGACTGTTTAATAATTCTGTTACTTCACCCGACAATTGCTTGACAATAGCAAATGTACAAGTTTGGGTAAATTTACCAGTGTTTAAATTATTATGTCCTTTTAAAAATTGTAAATTTTTTTCTGTACGTTGTTTAATGGAGCCTTCCTTTTCTTGTTAAAATACTTAAAATGTTACGTCGTACGCTTCGTTTTTGGCTTTTCAAGGAAACTCCTAGCTCGATTTCTTAGAGATCCCGAAATTTTCATCCCAAAATAAGCAGAATTAAGTGGGGTCATGTTCATTTCCATATTCTTTTTTAGGGGCTATAGATGCTTGGCAACCTAGCTCAATAGATTTTGTTTCCTATCTCCGATCATATCGTACAAGAATACGGCAGCGAGAGAATAACTGTGGAATAGGATTGTTCACATTCTCTCAAGAGAACATTCACTTTCTATAAGAACCAGATTTTGTGTTAACGAATCAACTAATCGAAGTCGTTATCCCGAACAACGACACCTTAAGGGACAAATCTTCAAATATTCAAATTCAGATACCTGAAGATATAACAATTTCCATGCACAACATCCAGCAACTGGATCTTAGTGAGATTGTTCATGTTCAGCAAAAGTTGTTGGGAAATGTAGTCGACTATAATGTTATCTAGCGAACGATAATTCTGAAGTTGTTCTCGGAAGGCTGAATATTTTTTATGTATGTAGAGAGATGAGTAAATGTAATTTCTTAATTTGTGTTAAATTTATCTTACCTCTTAGTTGATGAAACCAGTCCACATTATACTTTTCTAAATCGCTAAGATCTGTTACAACTCTTTCTCCATCTCCTAATAAACTTTGAAAAAATTTCAGATGTGGTTCTTGCAAATAATTATAAAAACCTCTTTCTATGGTAAACGTATTCTAAAAAAAGACAAAAAGATAATTTCCGTTGCAGAGTGCTCAGTGACTTTAAAATTTAAAAATTCCTTAACGTATTTTATTAGTGAATATAAAAATAACACGGAATATCATAACAAGTCGGCCAAAAATTGTTATTTATTTACCAAAAATTTAACCTATTTTTAGCATATCAAACAGATGTGTCCAATTTTAGGCCAAATAGTTTACTGTCCACAATTTCATAAACTATAAATTAAATGCGTATTTAAAAAAATATACAACAGTACAAATAAATCTCAACACGGTTTTTCCATTTTTTGGATGTCTTAATACCGGCTCATTTTCGTTCATAAATGAAATTGTCTCTTGCGTCGATCAGTACTCGTTTGGTGGGGTTTTTATATTGATTTGAGTAAAGCTTTTGATTGTATAAACCATGAAACTTTGCTTTACAAGTTGTCACGATGTGGTGTTGCACTCGAATGGTTCTGGTCCTGCATTAAGTGTCGTTCACAATGGGCCACGCTGAATTTTGGGTGCACTTCGGTTGCTTCTAAGGCATCGGAGGTGGATGTGGGTATACCTCAGGGTTCGATTTTGGGACCGTTTGATTGACTGATTGATTTAATGAGGCCACGATTGAAAAACCCTTACACTGCAGCCTAATGACTGATTGTTTCACCTGTTATATATGTTCTATGTAAACAAGTTGGTTGCAATGATCTGGTTTAGCAGATTGTTCTTTAGTTTGTTCTCTGGGTATGAGCCTTCCAGATTAATCGCTCCTTGAAAGTGTTTCCAGTAATAGCCTCATATTAGAAGATGTGCGAGGTTGTTTCGTTCTCTTAGTCATATAGTAAATATATTGGTTTCTCTTTATGGATACCCATTGTGTGTAGATGTTTCCTTATGCTGCAAAGGACGATTGTTGGACCTGTCACTAAAGGCAGGATTTCGCGGCTTGGTTTTCCCGACTCTGGCCTGCAATTTGGTACCAGTGCGTCTGGTATTATTGGTTTATCCACCGGGATAACCACCCACGAATAGCAACCTTAGTAATGCCAAATACTGGTTCCTATCCAATAAATATGGTAGCAGACCTTTGTCTTGCAAGTTGGTCCGATTTTTTATTGCCAGTGTCCTGGTACCCAGGCAAGGGTAAGTTGGTAAAAGAGATAAGGTTTTGAAGGCAATCCCAGTCCTGTTTTGATGTTACCTGAAGACATGCAAGAGCTTTCAGCGCTGCCTAGCTGTCGGGAAAAAAATGAGATCGGTCCTGTCTCTGTAACTTCTCGCCAGATCCTCTCAAAGATAGATATTTTCTTAGGTCTTTATTATTTATTATTTTTTTTTCAATAATCTACACAAAGTAGTTCCCTATTTTCCAGTTCTCCTTGTGTCGTATGCGGATAATACAAACATTCTCCTTAAATTACCGGATCATTCCGGAATGGAGGTGTTCTTGATATTGAGGGTATCACTATCACTATTAACGATGGACTAGTGCAATTTTCCCCGTCTGTACAATCGTTGGGACATGAGCTTGATTGGTTTGTACGTATTGACAAGTTATCTTCCGCTTGTTGCTGTCTAAAATTTTTGTCCAAAAGGTCTAGCAAATATCTACTAAGATTTTTATATTTTTCATCTTTTCATCCACGTTTACGATATGAAATTATTCATTGGAACTGTTCAAAGGATTTTAAAGGAATTTTTATATTGCAGAAGTATGCAATTCGAATTATGTTCGGACGCACGACAAGACAAAGCTGCCGAGGTATATTTAGGAAATTTTCTGAATTAGCTACATCTGCAGTTTACATATACAAGACTGTCTATTTTGTGTAGCGTAACAACGATAAATTTCGACAAGATATTATTGATCATATCCATGAAACGCGATATAGACTTGTGTCGAATGGCCTACAGCACAGAACTGCCCTCCACCGGAGAGGAGTTTTTATTAATGGTTGTCGTTCTTACAATGTAATCCCGGGAGATATTTTAATAATAATTTAAGCCCATAAACGGTTTACTAATTTTTAACTCTCCATAATAATAATTTATAGGTTCAGGTTAAGTCGTAATAAGCACGTTAATGTTGTAACATATCTGTTGTTTTAAATTTTTATTATTACATTAATTCTTTGGCTTTATGACATTCTTTTGGGTTGTTAAAATATTTTAAATATACACTAATTTTGTAATTGATGACTTTTTAAATTTTAGTATATTCTTTATAATTTTAAGTTCATGTGTTTTCTATGAACATTAATATGAAGATCAATAAACAGTAAAGAAGTTGAAATGGTGAACCATTTCAACTTCTTTTTATAAGAATTGATTTTGTTTCTTGCCTGTTGCGAACTTAAGCGAAATATCAAAAAAACTTAAGGCGATACTTTTTTTTTGTGCCTTATATATAACAGTAAGACATTCAAGAAATTTAAATGAAATTTTAACCTTGGAATATCGAAAGCCAAAATCTACTTCGGTTTTGTGGTTTCCTGGCAGTACAAACTTGTTTTAGGATTAATAGAATTCGAAAGCCTGACTATTTATTAAGTGGTATTAATAGTAGGTAATGTGTACAGATTTTTAAAATTAAAGATCTTTCAGATCCAAAATGCCTTAGTTTTAACAGTAAACGGATACGAGTTTACTACCTGGAATTTTATTAAATATTTTCCAGTTAAAAACTGAAATTTGGCACATCATTGTACATTATCTTCATCCTTCTTTGGTACTTAAGTATTGATAAATAAACGTTTTAAGACAATCTAAGAGCGTTTTCAAGATAAGAATTATATTTTAACATAATATACTTATTTGTCAACAAAAATTAATTGGATACTAAAATAGCCACAAATAAAAGACAAACATAAAAATCTACGTCTTTCTCAACAACAACATATTTGTTTTGTAAATTTTGTAAAAATGCTTTCTGTCTAAGAACCTATATAGATTTTATGTGAAAAACTCTTGTTAAAGTGTATCATCAGCCGCTAAAACAGCTGAGATTTTTAATGTTATGCCAACCTTAGTTCCCGTATCATAGAGAAAAAGAATACTTGGAATACAAATCTTGCAATAAATTAAGTTAGGTTTTAACTCGGCAAGTTTTCCGTGTTACAAAGTTAAGGAATTCGATTTGTTCAATCGCTCTTTAAGGGAATGCATTTTTTTATAAACGAATTCTTGAGAAAGGGAACCGTGAAAATAAGCAATCTAAAATTTCGTTTGCTTTTAATTAGTATCTAAATTACGTTCTGATAAAGGAAAGTTACAGGTTATAAAAATGTGCCAAATATTTACTGCGATTAACTTGTGAACAGTGGCGTAAATACGACCCCGCAGGCCCCACGGTGCGGGGGGGGGGGAAGCACGGCCAAACCAGAGGCGCCCTCAAGTCCCTTAATGAAAGAAATAAATATGAAGGATCAAGACGGGTGTAAAATAGTAAGATGCATTTAAAAATTTGCGGGGGGCGCACATACTCTTAGTTATGCCACTGTTTGTGATTAACGTATTTCAAGCAATAAAATTCATATTTTTATCTTGATGAAGTTCTAACCAAGATGAAATATTAAATAAAAAGGATACGTCTTGAGAATATAAACTTTTTTTATGTTTAGGTTTAGTCGGTAAAAAACAGCATCGCAAAAGAAGAAAAAATAAAAAAATACTACATTTTATTTAGTAAAAGTGTTACATGTTAATCTTACCTTTGTAAAATCTGGTTTGTGTCCAATCTTTCTACAAACGTTTTTACCGACGCGAAATATATTGAATTTCAACACTTTGTTTAACAACATTGTTTGAATTAATAAAAAGTTTGATATCTAAAATGGTTACGACTTATTGCGTTATCTAATCATATTTTCTTTAAAAGACAAATATGTGTTCGTGTGTTAATGACTAAGATTAAAACTAAATTGTATTTAAATACTTAAATATGTATTTTCAACTCTGTAGCTGATAAATTAAAAGAGCAAATAAATCGCTTTCTATTTGAATTTATTATGCCTAAAAATATAATTACTAGTTAAGTATATTTAAACTATTTTATGTTTTAGTTGGGAAATAGTGTGCGTTACATAAATTAGTTGGAAACCAGTAATTTTAAATACATATAACTTTCCAGGTTCAAGTTTATTGATTTTAATTAATATAACAGGTGTTCGCTTTAATCCTTATAAACTACCCCAGTATTCCTATTACTGCATTATTTTAAATTATTCTTATCATAAGAATATATCTTTAAATTTTTAATATTTTTTCGAAACCGGGGTGGTAACAAAACTATAAAAATTTCAAAGAATCTGTTAATAACGCCTAGTTTACTACCAATTAAATTGAAAATTGTTGACCCAAGAACAACTTATAATTAAGCTCTGATTAAGTCCTCCTACATTTTAGGTCTTGGCTTTTAATCTCATAGAATTTCCCGCGGGACTTTTTTCGCGTATTTTTGATTGCAGAGCTCTTTAAATTCGCTCTGCGTTGCCGTTTATCCCAGGTCGCAGATAGCGTCTACGGGAACTCTTTATTTGGGACATATTCCTCTTAGATGTCGATGCCTGTTTTCAGACGACTCCAAGTCCATTTTTAAAAGATGTCTTTAGGAAGTCGTAACTGGGACTAATAAAGGAATGTTCAAAAACGGGTTTATTACAAAAACAAAAAAGGCTTTTTAAATTGACCGTTATCGATGATTTTAAAATCTAGTCATTAAACAATGATTAAACTTATTACGTGTGGGTGTCTGCAACATAAACCGTATAGGTACACCAAAGCCAAGCAAAACGCGACAATAACAAAAACTCAAATCTTCTGTTAAAATTTCAGCAAGGCATCAATATCAAATAAGTCGAATCTCGAAATATAATCAAATATTTTATTTAAAAAATAACAATAAAATGTAGACAAAACTTTGTCTGTAAATTTCAAATGTTCCCGCGAAAACTAAATTCCGAAACATGAAATCAAAGAATATGAACCCTCTTTGATGAATTCGTACTAATTGGCGGTCACCAGGCAACAAACGAAATTTAATGGATGTTAATTTCCCTATTGGCAACTGGACGATTCTCCAGAGATGCTTAGTAGCCGAAGTAAAAAGCTTTCCAATTCATGTGAATTCAAAAAATAACGTAGGAAGTGGGATAAAAAGAATTTAAAACTATATATTTGCTGACTAAATAGCATGCATTTATACATTAAAATTAGATCAATTTTAAAATTATTAAAAAGTTTTCTAGTTTTTTTTATTTTTGAATATGAAATCGCGACCATATCTCGATATCTACAATTTTTGATTTATTCAGTTATTTCTCATACTATATTTCAAACGTGCAAAATGAACCATAACATAACACACCTTCGCAAGTCACGACCATACATGAAATAAGTAGGGGTCACGCCCTTATGAAAATATTACCTAGCAGGAATTTTATTTATAATGTTCTCTTTGCTGTTTTGATATCTATATCAAGTACTGAAAGAATTCGTCAATTTAACAGATAAATGACGTAAAATTGACATCGATCATGTGATACAGTGAGTTCGAGATTTCCCTAGACCAATAAATTATTGTCGAATATTGCCCAAAATCGCTTTATTATGGTGCTTTGAACTCTTTAATAATTTTTTGGTTTTTACTACGTTTTATTCTTTTACACTATCTCTTGAAAAATAATTTTATATAAAATGACGAAGGAAAACGTGATACCAGCTGAATAAACCAGAACCATTCAAACCTGCCAATAATGTCTTATGTCATTTCTTAATTTATTCGGTAGTCACGCACTTATTAAGTATATGCACTGATCGTCAAATAAACAGAAAATGTCCGGACCATGCTATGCGCCATTTTGGGTAAGGTGAAGTTATAATAACAGTGAATGCGCTGTCGCCACTGAAAAATTATAACGATTAAACGTAATCGTGTACCTCCCACTGACAAGGTTTGAAGCAATTTGCATACCTTTCCGAAATTTCATCGACATAAGTAATTGAACGAAACGAATGGTAGAAAGAGATAAAATGACAGTATTACGTTATAACCTTACCCAACTTAGGCTATATTCTTTTGAGTAATTATCAATTGATCAAAGTGAACAAAGTGAAACTGATAACTTCATGTTCTTTTGAATATGCATTTACTTGTCATTGGGTCGAAGTGATCATGATTACTTCAAGTGACAGAACTGAAAGTGATAATTATTCAAAAGAATATACCTTTATCCAATTTGTGTCAATTGATTGTTATGTGTGAATGTCTGTCATACTATTGGTCGGTCCTAAAAATAAATTAAAAATTTTTATTATATTTTTGGTTGTTAAAAACAACTAGTCCTTAAAAAAAGCAATATGTTGACGAACCGTTTCTTCAAAACGTTTTATTTTTTGAAAAAACAGTTGAAATGTTAATTAGGTAGTTCCCCGTTATTTTCAGTATTTTCTAATAAAAATTTCCTTAGAAAGTTGAATGTTTCGCAAAATTTCAAGTAAATTTGAGATTATAGACATACAAAATTATTACACTATATTCTGTTCATATCTCAATAGTATGAGCGTGCTGTTTAAAAATTGTTTTCCTACGGCTAGTTCTAGTTATGGATTTAACATAAACACTTGTGTTAAATGCAACATTTTACTTCCTTAGGCTGTGTTAAACACTATACTACACTACAATTCAATAAATATTATTGATTATAATTTATTAGGACATATAAATTTGAACCCTACAAGCCAACAAACAAGGTCCTTCAGAATAAAAAGCTTATTTATAGTACGTTTGGTGTTCAAGCCCCTACAAATCTTCACAAAATAATAAAAAAAGTATATTAAAGGTTGAATAGTATCATTAATGGGGGTCTTCGGGCTGGCCTATGGTTCCAGCCCCTGGTCGTACACAGTTCCTCTATCACCGGTCAAGTTTCAGGTTTTCTTTCAAACTCACTTGTCAGGACAGGAAGTCTTGCAATAATCGGCTGGATGTTTAGTGAATTCATACAATGATTGGTGGATAGCTGGAACGATGGATTTTAGTCATACTACATAGAGCAGTGGTTTCTACCATTTCAAGTTTTATGAGTGCTGGCTTCCTGCAATTACTGTATATAGGAGGTATGTATTCCTATTAAAGTCAGTATATTGCTTTGTATATATGAGTTGTTTTTCTTGGTATGCCTTTTTCTTTGTATATTAGACTCCTAAGGTATTTGGCCCTTTGTATACATTTTTTTGTATGTTCCAAAGTGCCAATTGAAGATAATTTTGTGGTCTATATTTACACCTAAGTATTTGACTGATGGCTTGGTGCATATTACTTGGTTATTAAGGTATTTAAAATAAATTTAATCCAAGGAAAAACAAAGATTATTTCACAATAATAACAACGACACTATTTTTTGACTTTTGACGGTTAATTTGACGTGCCAAAATGTCACTTTACCCAAAATGGTGCAGAGCATGCTCCGGACATTTTTCGTTTGACAGCTCCATTACCACCTGTCATGCATTTATTTTCTGAAATCCGTGTCGGTAGTTTCACTATAACTAATTGCTTTTTAATCCAAAACATTCTTTTTGTATGTTAAAAGAAATATCAATTAGATGTTTTTTGTTTATAGTTGTAAAATGCAACATCTTACCAATAAGTTATTAGCTTTAGAACATGAAACCTGTAAAACCGTAGAGAAAATAATACATGTGATATCTTTCTCGAGAGCCAATTTTATTTTGAATTCCGGTGGTGTGTTGCATAGATGAAATAAGTAGAGAGTGTGTTGTCGTAAAATAAGGGATTACTTTATAAATATTTAAAGTGGGGAGGATCGTCCAACCAAACAGGGTGAAAATTATATACTTGATATTTATTTCGCTGATTACTAATAAGTAAATATACAAATAATATATTAATATTGTAATTATAAACTATATTAACTATTTGTTACATATCACAATTCGGAAAAACTGTTTTTAGAACTCTTTCGTTTGCTGGATGCGCTCATTGCGTCACTTGACAGGACTTACTAAATACATTCTTTATCTTCGAGATCCCTTGGTAATATGGCTAATCGTTTTTAAAGCTAAAGCCATCGCAAAAGAAAAGAAGAAAATTTTAGGTTAGTCTACTCAATCAGCTGATTTTAGCTTGTATTTTTGTTTTTAAATTTTTGTTGTATTAAAATGACGAAAAATAATTTGCTTCGCGTTACACAAATGAACGCGATATATTTGGACAAAGAAATAGAAAAATCATTCCATCAAATAATTCAAGAGGCTTGTAAACATCTTCCCGTGAGTGATTATTATTTTAAAAAGACTTGAAAGCTTGCTAAGTGCTACTTACACTCACTACACGACGTACAGTTTTTTAAAGCAGTTCTCTGACCCTCTCTATAAAAACTCATTAGCCCATGTTTAATTTAATTTTTAAAAATATTAATATTTTCAGCCTGGTTTAGTATCTCCTATAGATGCAGAAATTAATCTTTTACTTCGACTTGGAATTTTAAAGTACTCAGTATTAGATAATGGGGCTACTTTTGGTCAACAATTATTGAATATAAAATATGATAGCATTTCTTCCTTTAAAGCTGTACTTTACTTGATCTTCAGTTGTACAGACTATATTAAAGCAAGATGTGAACTATGGGATCCTTCGCATGATATTAACAAGAAAATTTTCAACTGCTACATAATATTTAAGGTTTTGGATTTTATAAACACATCCATTTTTTTAAGAAATGGTGTTAAACCTCTTCTTATTGAAAGAATATTAGGTTTAAATCAAGTTTATGCATCAGAAACACCTCCTAGGACATTTGAATCGAAGTACTTGGCAAGGGAGTTACTGTGGAATGGATTTATAGTAAGTAAAATATTTCATTGGGATAATGAGGTTCTTCAGACTTTTAACATTCTTTTGTGACATCAATAGATCTTGTTTTTGTTCAAATTTTTTATTGTTTTTACGGAATGTACAGGGTGTCCAAAAACAACATTAAAAAAAGGGGGTGATTCCGAAGGATAAAATTTTTTAAAATGTTAAAATCTTTTTTTAATTCAAATTTGTTTATTTTTGGATGAATTAAGTAGATATTTGGTATGAAGACTAAGTCTAATGAACAGTCTTATGCACTGGCAAAAGTGATTCTCTAATTTGCCACCAGAAGACCCTATCTAAAAAAACAAAGTTCATTTTTTTCATAACTTTTCATTTTGACAGATCTGATTAAAGAAGAGTAAGAAATGAGCAAATTTTTATTTGGCCATAAATCTACATAAAAATTAAAACATTTTTAACTATCTTAAAATTAATTGAAAATAGAAAAAATTACCAGTAAATAGAGAAAAATTAAGATTTTGTTGATGTTGTTTCTGGAATTTCTGTTTTTTCCAGGGAAAGAAATTTCTTAAAAATTTTATGTCCTTTTTGTAGGAAATCTTAGTCTATGTAATACCTTTGATAAACTATTACAAGATAAAAAGGTTAATAAAGCATTATAACCCATTTTATGTAAAAAGCAGCTCTAGTAGTGTAATTCCCAATAGAATAATGACTATAAATTCAAAATGTGCTCATTGTAGTCAAAATCCCATACTACCCCATCATATGGGTTGTTCACATGTGTTTTGTTACGTGTGTCTAAAAGTAAGTATGAATTTATTATAGTGATTTCTTGAATGCTCATCTCAGATTAAAATTAAATTGGAATATTTTACATGTGAAAAAAAACCTTACAAAAATATATTCAAAGATTAAAAAATCTGTGCTAGAGCTACCTGTACTACTACACAAACTTTTTGGCCTTTAACCCATATCTGAATGCATGAAATAGAAAGATGAATTAGTATCCTAATAACTATTATAATTGAATTTTAGGGAAATCAAGCAGCAGATTCCAGATATGAATGTCCATTATGTGAACATAGAAACCACAACATAATGTGTGAAAGAGTAAATGTCTAATATGATGGTAAAAAAAAAACAAATATATACAAGAACAGTGTTAATCTTTATTTTTTGTTAAAATAAAAAATTCTTAAAAACAACATTACTCAATATAATTTATTTTTAAATGCATTGCACATTCTTCTAATCTATAAGTAACACTTAAAATACCTTTAAAATACAATAATTTTTCAAAATGGTAATTATAAACTTAAAAGAACTAAGAATCATTTTTCAAGGCATCGGGTATATCTTCTTTAGTTTTTGACATAATAGGGTTATACCCCAATAGATCTGGACAAGACTTCTTTCCTTCTTGAATATCTTTTAATGTGTTAAGAAGATCGTAGTTTATTAGGTCTGATACAACAGAGTCATGTCTAAAATAACAATAAAATAGAATTAACACAATTTAATTACTTCAATCCAGTATAGGATTATTTTTTTTTAGAATATACTCTAAAATATTACAGAGTTGACAGTGTGCCTTCATCGCTCCTCCTTGGGCGATTCTTTGTAACTATGAGAAACTGTTCCTGAGAACGACGTCAAGAACAGCTGTTAGTATTGAAAGTAAGGGTTACTTTATTTAAACAAACTTACTTATAATCAGGATGTTCTGTGACGAATTTTCTTATGAACGATGCCGTTGTGTGTATTTCTCCTGATGCTCTTTTTTGGATAAATTTAAGGTACTGTTGGATTGTGCAGTGGGTATCTGCGTCAACATCCATGCCATTTAAGTAACTATTGATTAAGGGAATTAACCCAGGAAATTCACCTGCCTAAAATGTATAAAGAGAATACTAAAATAAAGAAACCAGAAAAAACATATCTTATATTAAATATGAACCATTTAAGTGAGGCGGCAAGAATGGATAATTAAACAAATTTCTAATACAACGTAAAGAAACGATAGACTATTCACCCTGGTTAAGATAATGTACATTACAATTTACAAAATTTGAAACTTTCTTATAGTTTATTAATTACAAGTACTTCTTTATTACACTGGGCAATAGAAGCTGGAGTTAGTCCATTAATAAAAACTAGCCAACTGTCGAACACGCATTACCCTAACTTAATTGTTTCAGTTTTCATCTTGCTATCAATATATGGGATTGTTGAAATCCGACGTTACCTCAACCAAAGCAAATTTTTATCCAAAATCTAAGTAAATGAAAAACAAACACAGGCCGGTAAAATTACACCAACTTTCTAAACCAGAAATCGGACTATACTTTTCGGCAGGCTTTTGAAGCACTAAATTCAAGTCTAGAACCTGAATTACTCCGCATATCAGGTTTTAGAGATAATATAACTTCAAAACTGCAAAAAAAGGGGCATTTTAGGTCATATTTTAGGTTACTTTTTAAGGCTAGATAACGTTCCTTCACAAAACCCAAAATGACATCTTACAGTACTACTCTTCCTCTTTAAAATAGTTTCTTTATGACCCCGATATCTTTTTTAGTGTTTTCATCATTACATGAAAATTGAATAGCATTCTGCAGATAGGCTAACGAAACGAATTTGCTCAAGAACCAAGGCTTCTAAACATACATAACCCGGGCGCAAAGAAAGCCACGTTCTCAATGCAACAGACAGGCGAGTAAAGCGAGTTTACTCACAAACCCAGACTCCCAAACCCACATAACCTTGGCCTAGCGAGATGTATTCACAAAAACATTCAATTTGATATTTGCAACACTAAATACCTTTGCGAGAAAAAAATGTCGGGGCCACTGAAAAACGATTCTGAAGGGGAAGAGTAGTACCAGCGTTAAAAAGTAACCTCGAATATGGCCTAAAATGCAGTTTTAAGTTAAATATCTCGAAAACCCGAAGTGCTGAAGCAATTCGGGTTCCGGATTTGGATTTAGTGCATCAAAAGACTTCGGAAAAGTGTAGTTCGATTTCTGAGTAAAAATTTTGCCGGTCTAAATAGATCAACGCGAAAAATAGTGTTGTTTATCTTCTTCAACACTGATTTATCGCTAGGTATTTTGAAAACACGTAAGATCTGCTGATCAAGAAAGTTTTTCCGGCAAAGCCACAAAAACTTTTTAAGGAACTGAAGTGTGGAGGCCATATACAGGTTAGCCAATTTTAACTTTGCCACCTAAATATCTCGGAAACTAAGTGAGACAAAATGTTCTTTATTTTGCGAGGACTATATGATGGTGACCTTAAATTGAATTTTTCAAGATCATTTGGAGGTCAACTCGTGTTTTCCAAACCTTATTAAATATTAAAACTTATTTTTATTGCAGAAATGGAAAGTATCGAAAATTCTACATCCAACCACATAAATTATTTGCAGGTTTAAATTACATTAAAAAAATCAACATAACCTCGGTATGAAGGTCAAGCTCATCAAAAGATGATCAAGAAAAATTCAACAACTTTTATATTTAAAATGTTTTCCTAAAGCCTCTTTGGGCAGTACAGTGTATTTGATTTTTAAACGACCTCTAGATGTAACTTAAACCTGAAAGTAAATTATATGGCCGAACCTGTAATTTTCTATACTTTCTATTTTTGCAACAAAAAACAAGAATAGGGGGTTCTCATTAGAAAAACACAAGTTTACCTACAAATGATCTCAAGGTCACCATCACGTAATCGCCTTTAAAATGAACATCTGTCTCTGGTATTTTTTTCCAGAAAATGCTTATATATACACAGGGGCTTGAAAAAAAGTTTCAGATCAAAGTTGTCGAAATTTAAATGGAATGCCCTGTATATTATTGCATATTTTGATAGTTTGGGCCAAATAAAGATAAGTGACTGTTATATTTCATTAACAGTTTATTGACACTTTATTAGTTAAACCATCATCGTTGTTCAAGGTTTTTTGAAAACCCTAATTATTTAAAATGAGAATGTACCCCAAGAATAAAAGACTGATATAATTTTAGTAATGAGAGTGTAAAGAAAATTTCTTGCTTGCATCAAGAATTTATACTCAAAAATATCATAATAAAAGAAATGCGGCTTATGAAAAAACACTATCAGAAACCTATTACCGGAAATGAAGAACATGAATTTTTAGTTATGAGATCCGGATAAGAATAATAAAACAAAACCTAAATTTCACTCATCTCGTATTCAACTACATCTGGAAATTTGAAAGTAGATTGCGACCGACAACTCGAATTTTGTTTATGGGTTCTAAAAATATTAAGAGATGGTGAAAGTTTCTTCGATTTTACCCTTTTATCGGACGAATCCACTTAATATAAGAACGGGTTAGTTAACAAGCATAATTTCAATTATTACAGTGATGAAAATCCCAATTTATGTAGAACAGTCGATCGTCAACACAAATGGTCTGTCAATGTGTGGCGTGGAATAATAGGAATGCATGTGGTCCATACTTTTTTGATGGCTACTTAAATGATGTCATGTTTCTTATATTTATTAGGCATAATTTACTTGTATTTTTGGAGAATGTTTCACTGAATATTCGAGAAAGAATGTGACTGCAACTAAGCAGTGCTCCTGTGCACTTTCAAGTTTACGTCAGAAATGAGTTGTATATTCAATATCACAATAGGTGGATAGGGCATGGAGGAATACAATATTGGCCGGTAAAGTCTCCAGGGTACCTATTCTCGTTCTTGAGAGAACGATCATCTTGATGGAAAGTGGGTGTGGTTCTCACGAAAAAGTACGTAAACGTATTCAGAATACGGTTTCTTACTTTTTCGTGAGAACCACGGCCACTTTCCTTCAAGATGATCGTTCTCTCGAGAACGAGAAAAGCTACCCAGAATACGGTTTCATACTAGAACCACGCCCACTTTCCATCAAGTGATCGTTCTCTCAAGAACGAAAATAGGTACCCAGGTCTAACAAGTCCTGATTTTTTCTTATGGAGATATATTATAAAGATACCCGAAAATATGAGAGAACGAATAAGAACGGCGTTTCATTTATAACACCAAATATGTCAATTAAAGTTAAACAGTCATTTCAGAAAAGAGTTCGCTTATACATTGAAAGAGATGGAGATCAGTTTGAGGATTGGTTAAAACATTACTTTTTAAATTAAGTTTGTAATATCTTTAATAAAGAATGTATTTACTATTAACCTAGTTATGACTATTTCTTTTAACTAATTGATAATTATATATCATATATGTAAGTAATAACAACCTGAACTCCGTTAATGCCGTGAATTTTTCAAAAATAAATTGCAAAAAATGTATGTCATATTGAAATCTGGTAAATTACTAAAAAAATTTAAAAAATAAGTATAGAAAACCAAACAACACAATTCTAAAGACTGTTAAAATTAGAATATACATTCGATATTCGATATAATACAAGGTGTTCTATTTAAAATAAGAAAGTTATTTGACTTTAATGATAATAAAAATCAAAATTTTTAGAGATATCTATTTTACAATTGTAATGATTTCACTAAAAAACCAATACAGTTTAAAATATCTATCTTGAATAGGCAAGGCAGGCAGGCCTCTTAAATTTTGGTCTACAATTTCAAGAATAGTTGAATATCTCAGGAACGGCTTGTCTTAGGTATCGTTCTCTGCATATGAATCGACGGAAATGTGTTTAAGTAAAAAAATATAAATACAAAAAATCATGATTTTTTAGTTTAAAAGAAACACCGTAATTTTTATCAACCCTTCATTCAACGAAATTTGTTTGCTAGGAGCTTTACTGTTATAAAAAAGTTCAAATAATTTCTGGAAGTGTTTTTGATAACAACATAAAAAAATCACATGGCATTTGTGTGTATCATGAGTAATTTATATTCGGATTATCGTGTTTCCTGCGGGATAAAAAAAATAGATTTATGCATAAACCATAAGATGACTTGCACAAATTATATAACACATCATGGTTCATTATAAAAGGGCTGTGAAGGCCCAAATGTATGAGTAATAATAGTATAAATAGTAATGATGATTTGGCAATATAATATTGCGATGACTCGGATGACTAGTTAAAATTTAAATATGACTTCCAAATTAGTTCTAATTAGTTTTTTTTTGATGACAGTTAACTGTTGCTTTTGATTAAAATTAAACGTAGTTATTTTAAAACTAAAATTCAACGTGATTTTTAATTTGTGGCATTTTTTATATCCTACAAAGAATAATTATATTTGTATGTTATGAAATGGCATAATAAAATGCTAACTAAATATTAAAAGGCAGAAAAGTTATTTCTATTTAAGAAGTCTACAAAGGTAAAGTTACATTATTTTTAATGGGTAATATTGGTCTCTGTGAGAACAACAAATAAAAAAGAAAACAGAAATACAAATTTTTTTTTGAAATACACCTTATCATTAATAAAGTCTTAAATTCCTACAATTCATTGGAGCATTTATAAATATATATACCTACATCAAATAAAATTTAATAAAATGAAAAATAACCGTACCCACCGATATTATCTGAATAATATTGGTAATTTTTCCTTCATATCTGTGATTACGCTATGTCATTACATCTTTTTTTTCTATTATAAATAAAATCAACAGAAAATAGATAAAGCTTTATTTTCCAGTCACTCTTATTTATTGTCAATCTTCTTTATACATGCTATTTAGTTTTCCTAAGAAGGATGTACAAAGCGGGCCAATTTCGATGTTTTTATAGGTTAGTTTAAAAACCTCAACCTGTCTGAAAAATCTGACCCCCCCCACCCCCACTCTCGAGGTCTTTTTTGGAGAAACATATAAACGCGAAATGACTATCTTGATTTGTTTATGATCTATAGGGCGATTTTTAAATTTGACCAAATTTTAATATGGTGTATAGTTTGGTTATTTCTTAAAATATCAAAAAACGAAAAAAAACTATCTACGGACACTTTTTTACGTAAAATATATTGGCGCTCTTATTATCATTTTTTTATTTCCGATTACCAGAAATGAGATACGACTTAACGTTGTATTTTTTATTTTAAATGGAACACCCAATATATTTTTAGCTTAATAGTTTGCATTTATTTTTTCCTTTGAAATGATATATCATAGTTGATATTTCTTATTATCGTAAGTCCTCAACCTTTACAAAATTTTGCTTTAAATTTAATAAATTGAATATGGAATTATTTTATCTTGGTAGGCGTATGTCGTCTAAATCAAAGCTTTTTCGTTTGACGTTTAAGGACTTTTCATTAGTTTTAGTCGTCATAATTACGCTGTATTGAATCGTAAAAAGTGAAAAATGTCCTTCGAAAATTACGAAAAATATTATAAAGTTGGAATGTTTTATTCAAAGCAGTAACAATTTTGATATTGCATCTGAAACATATTTCAATCGTTATCAAGAATCATAAGTCTATTTTTTGAGCTTAAAAGAAAATCTCACCAATTATGGCACATTTACCAGGCAAGACCAAAAAATTACAACATTCAAGATGCTGAAGAATCGGCTATAAATGTAATTGGAATGACGGTTGCAAACCCTTCAATTTCAAGCCGTAAAATTGAAACTGATTCTGGAGTTTTAAGACGCCGTGCCCTAAATATTTTAAATAAACATAAATTTCGACCTTTTTTGATATCTTAAGTAATACCCAAACTATACACCATATTAAAATTTGGTCAAATTTGAAAATCGCCCTATAGATCGTAAACAAATCAAGATAGCCATGATCTGTTTTTCGTATTCACATGTTTCTCCAAAAAAAAGAGCTCGAGAGTGGGGGGGTCAGATTTTTTGTACAGGTTGCGGTTTTGAAGTTAGCCTATATAAACATCGAAATTTGCCGACCCTGTACAAGTGGGATAAATTTATAGCGCTCCAATTACACCTTCCTTATTTAGGATCCTAAATCAGTGGGTGAATGTTTGTCAAGCGCGCCAAAACTCGATATTTACCATGCGACACCGTCCTTTCTAAATACGTAATAGACCTTATCCTGAACAGCCCCGCATAAACATCATATCTAATGAAAATCATGGTTCTTCGTTTTAGACCATGTCAAATTGGAATTATTATCTGACGTTTCGCTTACGATTGCACAAGGCATCTTCAGGGATCTTTACTCCACGAAACTAGAACACTGTTCAGTTGTGTTCTAGTCTCATGGAGTAAAGATTCCTGTCTCATGCAATCGTAGGCGAAACGTCGGATAATAGTTCCAATTTCACACGGTCTAAACTCAAGAACTATGATTTTTAACTTGACCAAAGTCGTGAAAGCTTTTCTTTATCATCGCTAATATTTATGTTAAAATAATCTTTATAATTTTTATTCCATAAGTATGGCATATCTTTGTAAATGTCGTGAACAAAAGCGACCCACTGGCCAACCCGCGTCACTCGCCACCCGTTGTCTACGTATCCTACTAGACCACCCTAAATCGTTTCATAATTAACTTCTTAACTGAATAACACCGGATTATATCAATTAGGTTTCTAACTGCCCTAAATGCTATTTATTACACAACATTGAATTCAGTTCATAACTCAGTTAGGATGACTGAATATCGGATGGTCCAATAGGCTCTTAAATAGGGCATAATTTCAATTTTTCTTTTTATAATCAATAATACAATTGATACCGCAAAACATGGTTTCAAGAACTTCTATGAATACTTTTATCTTCTAAAGCGAATAATGAATTTAAACCACACATCAATTCATACAATTCAACTTTGTATAAAGATAATAAATTATTAATTAAAGTAATTTGGCAACATAGCAAAATTGGTTTACAAAGATTATCTTTACCTTCACAAAAACTTACCTTGCCATTTATAATCTCGTTTACTGTCATTAAACCAATCAAATCACACTCTTTTGGTTCACAGTTTGCCGTGCCTTGACAACATCGATTCGCTTCCGGCGGACTTATATCGGTAGTAATATCCTTTCTGAACCAAAATTTCCCTTCTTTGCAGGCATTCCTTTTTTGGGCATTTTGCATGTTTTCGTCAACCTAAAATGTCGATTTTATGCAACCAATGTACGAAACTTAGTAACTAGAGTAAACGGTAAAAATGTCGATAATGAGCCTTTCGAGAAATTAAAGACATCTTATGAACTTTCACTAAAAATTAGCATTTTGGTTTATATTTTTTTTCCTACTTTTATTTCAGGCCATAATTCAAATCCCAAATTATCTTAACAACTGATATAAAGTTGAGACTCTGTGACTCTTTGATATTGTCTTTGGTGTCATACTGTGACGTTCTATATTGGCCAGCACTTTCATTACGTGAGAGAGATAGTCTCTAGGGACTTCAGAATGCCTGCCTTAGGTTTTGCTACAGCATGAGAAAGTTCGATCATGTGACACCTTTATTTCGGGCATCCCGATGGTTGAATTTAGAGGAAAGATTCTTTATACATTTAGCAACCCTTGTTCATAGGATTGTGTTGACAGAAGCACCCTCTTATCTATCTAATAAATTAAATCGTGGCAGTGATATTCATAGGAGACAAACACGTTATAATTCCAGGTTCATTGTCCCGAAACATAGAACTGCCCTTTTTCAGAGATCTTTCAGATATAATGCAGTGAAAATTTACAACTCACTTCCAAGAATGTCGCTAGCTTCAAAAGAGCCGTTAAATTATTTATTATTGGTACGCGTGGTCGGGTGCGGTGATTTTCTGGATCACTTGCACGTAAAAACCCAAAAGTGTGAACATGAATGTTTTAGAATTTACATTTTTATTTTTTCTCAAATAATTTTATATCTTAGATTAGATTTATTTTTAGTTTATCTTAGATTTGAGTTAAGAAAACAGACGGTTAGATGAGTAGCTATGCTAGATCTCGCCGTCCATTATTGTATTTGTTCAGTTTATATTTTTGATGCTAATAAAAAGACATTTATTAGCTTTGTTCGCGGGTCACTTTCCGAACCGATTCAGAATTAGTACGGAATTAGTTCAGGATTGCCGTACAGCGCATGCTTAGTTATTAACCGGTTCAGGATTTGTTTTTACCGCGAACGATTTTGGAACTTTGAATCGTCCACTCTGGTAGGCATACGGTGTTAAATGCTGATTAAACTAGTTGTTTTTTTTTTTGTTTTAAATAACTTAAAACTGTTATTTATTAGGTTTTATTATTTGTATTATTTTAAAGAAATATTGAATTGTAATTGTGATTCTTATATGGAATAAAACGTCTTGTTTTTTGCTGAATAGGATTTTTAATAAACAAATATATATTTTTACAGATATCTATTGTTTACTCTTTATTTTGTGTTAAGTTCATATTTCGGGATCCTCAAAGTAAATCTAATTCTAAACATACGCCTAGTAAAAAGATGGGGGTTTTTCTAAACAAAAAATAAAACGCAATAGTTTTAGGTCCATTTCTTTTTGATTCAAAAAACATTTTTAATAAAACTAAAAACCGGTCTGATACGTCCCTATACGATTCTTGTCCATTTCTCAGCTTAACTGAAAATGGGGGGCAAAATTTCCTCAAAATAATTAGCACTTTTAGGAATTTTGAGTAACTCTAAAATTTCTTTTAAGTCCTCATCGCTGGATGGTAAATGATTTGACATAATGGAAGTATTCACTAAAAATATATTTTTTTTAGGTTCAAACTAACACTTTTTTAACTTATTATTTAAGATTATAGGTCGATTAACACTAATTAAAGTAAAACCAATATAATATAATAAAATATATACTGGAACATCAAATGCAACGAATGACATAAACAAGAGAAAAACCTAAAATAAAATAAAAACAATTGCCAAATAGTTGCACATTGCGGCCGCAGCATGAACGCTGGCGCTGCATAAAATTACGAACTTACAGTTCTTCTTCAATCCTTAGAACCGGTAGGACTGGTTCAGAATCGATTTCGAACCGAATTATTTTCTCCGCGAACATGGGACTGTAACTAAAAATTCTGAACTTTGTTATCCGCGAACGCTGCTATTTCAACTGCGCATGTGTATTAGTTCAGAATCGGTTCTAAATCCTTACCGCGAACAAAGCTATTATTATAGATTTACAAGCCACACGGCTTCGCACTCCCTCCAGGGATTATTCACTCATACCAGGTATACAAAGACACCAAACGTATGAAGCTCTGTGGGGACCCTTTCTATGTTATCGGGTCCTAGGTGGCGTGGTCTTCTGCACTTCCTACAAACTTTCGGACGGTTCGCGCGGTTTCAAGGAGAACTGCTTTCTGAATCGGTTTATACAGATGCTCACTAAGGCCCAGTCCCTTGATGATCTGCAGGAGGTTGTTATTATTATTATTATTAAGATTTACAAGCCAGACGGCTTCGCACTCCCTCCAGGGAATATTCACTCGTACCAGGTACACAAAGGTACCAAAAGTATGAAGCTCTGTGGGAACCCTTTCCATGTTATCGGGTCCTAGGTGAGGTGATCTGCTGTATTTCCCATGAACTTTCGGACGGTTCGCGCGGTTGCTAGGAGAGTTGCTTTCTGCATCGGTTTATACAGATGCTCACTAAGACCCAGTCCCTTGATGTTCTGCAGGAGGTTCTTTGGTATCACTCCAGTTGATGACAGTATTATGGGAATCGTTTGGACGCTGTTCATTGCCCATTGTCTTCGGATTTGCACCTCCAAATCTCTGTATTTGGCGATCTTCTCGTTGTATTTTGGTCTTAAGTTGTTGTTGTTGTTAGGTTATTATTATTATTATGATTTACAAGCCAAACGGCTTCGCACTCCCTCCAGGGATTATTCACTCATACCAGGCATACAAAGACACCAAACGTATGAAGCTCTGTGGGAACCCTTTCCATGTTATCGGGCCCTAGGTGACGTGGTCTGCTGTATTTCCTACGAACTTTCGGACGGTTCGCGCTGTTGCTAGGAGAATTGTTTTCTGCATCGGCTTATACAGATGCTCACTAAGACCCAGTCCCTTGATGTTCTGCAGGAGGTTCTTTGGTATCACTCCAGTTGTTGACAGTATTATGGGAATCGTTTGGACGCTGTTCATTGCCCATCGTCTTCGGATTTGCACCTCCAAATCTCTGTATTTGGCGATCGATATTATTATTATTATAATTTTTTTATGCGATCTATGTAAACCTTTGATCAGTGGTATGATCAAACATAACAGCAATTTTACATAATTTTTTTCAAATAATGTCGGAAAAAAGTAAAAACCAAAATGCGGATATTAATTTTTTTATAAACATTTTTGGATGAACCTGGAATGTTTTTATATTAATCATCAGTAAATTGATTAATTTCCATTCAATTTAACCTTTAACATACTGCTTACCCTTACGAGATCCCTTTGTTCTACCCTACATACAAATATAATCATACAAAAAGGAGTAACTTACCTTGCTTATTGGAATAAGAAAGTTTAGCTGATAAGACAATATTACTCGTGTTAGTAATACGACAAAACAAACAACTGCCGCATTTTCAAAATCTGTAACTTGTACTTCACACGGTCTGAATTCGACTCTCCATCCAATTGTCGAATGTGGAGGTGGAGGCTTAAATCTCATTGTTTGCCAGTTGGTCGACTGTATATTCTACAAAAAATATTTTAGTACGTCACAGGCCTTTTTGGATCCAAAATAAAATTTACCTCAAAATGATCTGTATCTTCCTCATCATTCTGATTAATTTTTTCTGAAAACAATGAGACGGAATCTCTTATAAATAAGTGGGCAATATGTTGTGCCAAAAGGTGATCAATTCCATGATCTCTAAGTTTTCTATAATCTTCTTCGTTGTATAGGACAGGGATGTCACTGTATTTCTCGCCCTGGGGAGATAGGTATGAATCGATAGAATCATATCTAGACTTTTTGATGACAAATTTGTTTTCTTTTAAAGGTTTTAAACCTCTTTCTTCTTCAGTTCGACAATCAACTGATCCAGAAATAACATTCCAACGACAGTCCACGTCGGTTACAAAACCTCGATGAATCGGAGATGCCGCTGTAAAGGCCAACTAAAACAAAAATATTCGGTGTTAGGTGTGGTAACTCTAAACAACATTCACTTTAGAAAAAAAAAATAAAATCATAAAATAAGTACAGGCCAATTCAGTTAACAAGTTATTTATCTAGTTAAAATTGTTCCTAACCTTACCATTATCGGGCAAAGTGATGTTAATTGGTCGTATAAAATTCTAGCTTCATCAATATGACAAGCTTGGAAAGTTAATTGCAAGCAGCAGCATCCCATACCGAATCCCATGGCATCTAAGTACACGCAATCTGGCTTTGCAGACTTTCGAATAGTATGACTGTCATCCACTGGAATTTTTGTATTCTTATCCCTAAAAACTTTAAGATGTTGCTAGTAAAAACCTTCTCAAGCAACTTTGGAGGCTGCGTTGTGCTCTATAAAAAATACTGTGTCAAAAGTGAAAAACATTGATTATTTCTATAATTTCAGTGAATAAGTCTGCTAACTTCACGATCATTTTTTATTCTAAAAAACTTTTGCATATTAAGAAACACATTGTATTTTGTGTAATTTAGAGAAAATGAAAGGAAATTTACATGACGAATTTTAAAAATTAAGGTTAATTGGGGTCGATTGGCTTAGTAAACCGTCCAACTTTTTAAAAATTAATATATACAATTAGTTCCATAAAAACTTGTTGATAATTGTGACAAAAAGTTAAAGTAAAAAGATCTTACGTTTTTGAAGACACTGGTTTACGATTTAAGCGACCACCTCTACTGGACCCTATCCAGTTGCCTCATCGTTATTTATAATTGACTCGCATCGCCAAAACATGTTGCTAACCAACTTATCCGCATAATCTAGTAATAATTCTTTTTTCATATTCTATGTATTTCTATACTTAGTTGCAAAAATACTTCGTCTTTGTCGCAGTGGTGGTATGATCCGTCGAAATTAATAAAGGGGACAAGTAGCATTATGTGAGCCAGTAAAATGGGTAGTAAAATGTGAACAACCCGACAAGGCTACAGCAAAGTCGTTATATAACAGACTAATTGAACAACTGACAAACTGGTCACATAATGATGTTTTTGAAGTAAAAGATGGTAATACTGGTAGGATAAACATCATCTAGCATGAAATAAATATTGACAGTGCACAACCAATACGCCAGCTACCTAGATGACTTCTCACAGCCAACAGAAAGTGAAGTTACTTGTAGACAAAATGCTGAATGAGAAGAATTGTCTACTCCTGGATCATTTCCTGTTGTCTTGATAGCCAAAAAAGATGGAACTACAAGATTTTGTGTTGACTACAGGAAGCTCAATGACGTCACTAAGAAGGACAGCTACAGTCTTCCTAGAATTGACGATACTTAGACAACGTTGGCTGGAAACCACTGCGAGCTCTTATATGAAAAACAAGTATAGTCTACCTTAATGATGGCTGGGAAAAACATTTTATGAACACTACGGGAAGTTTTTGCAAAAATTAAAAACGCTAAACTTCGACTGAACCCCAAGAACTGTCTACTGTTCTAACAAAAAGTTACATTTCTTGGGCATGTAGTATCACCGGAGGGAATCCACACGGATGAAGGAAAAATTTAAACAATATAATATTAACCCCAACCACGTGACAAACATGAATTGAGAAGCTTTCTTGGATTAAGAAGATTCGTAGAAGATTTTGCCAATACCGTTTACCTTTGCATAAGGTTACGAGAAAGATTTTTTGAGTTAACTAATGTCAAGGCGTAAAATAATGGTGAAGATAGTGATCTAAATGCGCAGCCAACAATTTTCAAACACAGGATCTAAGGGAAAAATAAGGAAGTATAAGGTTGGAATACCTTTTGAACGAACGGCTATTGATACAGCTGGACAATTTACAGTTACAGATAAATGCAACAAATACATCTTGGTTGCTATTGACAACTTCACTAATTGTGTGAGATATTTGTCATCCAAAACCAGGAAACCTCAACAGTAGCTGAACTCTTAGTCAACAATGGGTTCAGCCGATTTGGAGTTCCTTTGGAGATACATTCTGACCAAAGACGTAATTTTGAATCGAAGTTTCTCAAAAACTCTGCGAACTACTTAGCATCCATAAAACCCAGACAACAGCTTCACATCTTCAGTTAGGTGGCATGGTTAAACGATTTAATAGGATTGTTGGAAAGGTTATGGGCAGATATCAGAAAGATTGGGGCAAATATTTGCCAACTTTCTTAATAGCCTACCGATTCGCAGTTCGTGAAACTACCAGAGTTACACCCGCCAAGGTTTTATTTGGAAGGAAACTTAGATTGCCTTGCGACATAATGTTTGGTTCCTCCACTGATAAAAGTATGGAGTTTGAAGACTTAGTGGATGCCTTACAAGAGAAGTTGCGAGAAGTTCATGAATTAGTTGGAGGATTTAGCCATAGACAGAATGAAGACAATTATAACATCAAGATAAACTCAGCAGGATTCCAGCAAGCTGACAGAGTTTGGTTATGTTACCCACAGAAGATCATCTAAATTGATGCCACCCTGTTCTTTATAGAAATGCCACCTAGAAACTTTTGTTACTAATTTTTCTAGTGATATTCTTTTATTTTAGTATGTTCTATAAGTGTGTAAGTAAATAGGATATGCGTTAGGAGGCATTTGTAATTGAACAGTGAAAGTATAAATAAGTAATTAATAAAAAATCAAAAGTAATTGGTGAAAAGTGGTGTTATTATTCGAACCCCGTGAGTGAATATAAAGAGAAAAACCTAACCAGTATTTCCTTTTTTAGCAAAAATACTTTGTTCCTGCCGCAGATTAAGATATGCATGTTTTTAGAACCCTTGAATAGCTTACCTTACCTTAATTTTTGTAGTTACACGTGTTAATCCACTATTGGGAAGATCACTGACTTTTTTTCTCGATCATACGTTTTCACCCACTTCTGTACAAAATATACAGACTTTTTGAAATATTTTGCAGCATTTTTGGATCTTTTTCGTGTCTACACAGAAAAAAAACGCTTCGAATCTTTTATTATATTTCACACTCATTAGGAATAGATCTAATAGATTTTACGAATATCAAGCGACTATCAGTGCACAGCGCGGAATAATTTAGATCCTCGAGTGTCAGACGTCTCAAATAAACAGGCCCAAACAAGTATGGTATTTAAGTATGCAACAACACGTTTTTATGGAACTATTGTAGATAATGTTTTCTCGCATAGTACGTCAAACATAATTGCGAATTCAACATTTTTATGTGAATTTACGGTTCATATAGACAAAAACCATTATAACGTAGCTTCGCGGCGAAATATATCATGTTGCACGATGAAAGTAAGATGTGATAAAGACCAAGGTGTGATACAACACAGCTACGTATCATCATTCCTTCAAGTAAGACGGAAATTGCGGGCGGCCGATTCAGATATGCAAACATGTAGTGCAACATAACGTTATCCAGCCTCTACAATTTTTGCTTTCACAGTTAGATAAACCACACTAATCGACAAAAATATTCCGGATAAAGGGATTTCTTAATATCAAAATTAATAATATATCTATAATAGTAAAATAGAACTAATAAAATATAATTACTTGGCAAGTTAATGGCGACTTGTTTACCGCGTCGTTTCCTAATGTTACGAACCAAATTCATAAATCTTGGATGTCCATTATAAACAGCTTCATCGGGGAAAAACAACGACTTCGTTCCACCCTCATTCGGTGTAGGTTTAGTTGGAGGATCCGTAAAATCGGGACAGCCTAACCTACAAATATCAACATTAACTATAGAAAGAATATGATTTACACATAGGCATATAAAGAATAGATCGCGGGTGTAAGGGACATGTATACATTTAAGGATATAGTCTATCTCTTTGTGAATGGGCGGGACTAAGTTTTACGCATACCTGCCAAAAACCTATGTCAAAAAACGTCAGTTTTCAATAAAAACCATCAGCCTTTCGATTGCGCTTACTTTTACACTTGTCTTCCATGTTGGAACAAACGCCTATTTCACAACAGAGTGTTATGCTGCCGTAGGAAAGCTTCGTAGTTAAATTGTAATCGTATTAATTCCAACATTGTAGGAGAAAATGTGTGATAGATCTGATAAAAAGATTATCAGAGAAGTATCGACATATTATTTTTTAATTTTTATGAAAGTTTCAGCAAACTATATTTTCTCAACAGTTTTTATTAATATATTATTGCTCTACTATAAGTTCATAAAGTTGTGTTTTACGTTACTATTAAACAGAGGCGGCGTAGGGCGTGGGCGACGTGGGCCACAGCCCAAGGCCTCGCAGTCCGAGGGGTCTCGCGGCACGGAGATTTATGTATTAAAGTTCGGTTTTGTGTATGATATAAGTGAATTAAAAAATATTTCACACGATCAAATATTAAAAAAATGTCAAGATTTACACACTGTCCTACGAGTGGGTGAGAGCAGTGACCTTCAACCTTACGAATTATATGAAGAATTAAAAATAATGATCCCTAATTTACCTAACTTCGTAACAGATGTGAAACAGTTGCTTCAATATATTACAGAAAATAGCTTAAAAGAAATATACCCAAACATATACATCGTCATTAGAATATTATTAACAATACCAATTAGTACAGCCTCCGCTGAAAAGAGCTTCTCAAAATTAAAACTTATTAAGAATTATTTAAGGAGTACAATGTCACAGGAAAGATTTTCTGCGGTCGCAACTTTGTCTATCGAGGCTGATATAGCATCCAAGCTAGATTACGAGCACATTATTAAACAATTCAGCAGTGTAAAAAGTAGAAAATTTCTGTTCCTTTAATATTTAATTAAAATTGTTTTTAATGTTGGTAGGCTTTAAATATCTTAAATATTTATATGTTAGTTGTGAGTTTGACTAGATTTTGCATGAATAAAAATTTAAAAATGCTTTGTATTTTAAAAAATCTGTATTCATGTGCGAGCAGAGGGCCTCGCAAAATATATCTTGCCCACATAAAATTTTGATCTTGCGCCGCCACTGCTATTAAACAATATTTCTATATTATTATAGTGGGTATGTATTAAGCAATCAAGTTGAAGGGATATACAGAAAGAGAAAGCTGCAAAAAGAATTAGGTCGGGCACGTAAAGCTGTATTTCCTTAAATGCGGCTATACTGCACTTGCGCAACAGGTCAGTGAACAGAGCAGCCGGATTCTGTGCCATACAGAATTCTATTATTAGCTTTAATTCTATACGACTGGTATTCTGTGTTGCAAAATAATCGTCTGAGTTTATACTTGATAACGATTAGAGATACAACCTAATCGAAACGTCGTAAAAATAAAAATAATTACAATGCAAGTCCGACCACATTTTAGTCAATCTTCAACATTGTCTACAACCTTCAAACAAACTAATAGCATTGCCCAGCATAACAAAGAAAAATTTAAATAATTAAAAGTGTCCAGGACCCAACCTCATGCAGTTTTAATAACAAATTTACTATTAAACTTTCTACGCTAAATCCATATAGCAGTTTTATGTGAATTATCGAAATTTATTGTCTGCATGTTAGAATAATTTAATGGTTGTTGGCCTATTTTTGTAACTTTCCATTCCGTCCAACTTCCTTGGTATTAAGACTATCGTTTTATGTACACTAAATATCGCAACAATACAAATTCACTTGAAAACAAGGTAGCAAATATTAAATTAAATTTACAACAAAACGGTTACTCTTTAATCTGAACTAACCTTAAACAAAGACCATTGGAAAACAATAAATACATTGCTTCTTCGCAATTTCATATACTAAGAGAACCTCTGAGAATATAAGACGAATAGCTAGCAGTTACAATATAAGAACAGCTTACAAATCGAGAAATACACTCAGAGCTCATTTAACAAAAACTGAACCAAAAACCAGGGATAAGAAAGAGAGTTTACCCAACGTCAAGGAACATACAACTTATACACAAAAAGGAGAAACATCCAGATCTGATATAGACAACACCCCATGAAATAGTCTGAAGCTGCATCAATATATATGGAACCCAACATGAAAAAAAGAAAATTTATAGATGCAGCTTACATTAAAAATAATAATGGAATCTCCAGTAAACCCAATGTTCTGATATCTAATCTCTGGCAACCGCTACTTTGTAACATAAAATCATTGAGGTGTGTACAATGAAGCGAAACTTCGAGCTTCAATGGATGTAGTTAATATATAAGCTGATGGCCTTAAGACAAAACATTTGGTTTATAGTTGATAACGAGTAGAAATGAATGAATGAATGAATGAAAAAGGGGTGGTGATACTAGATCATCGATGCTTAGGTCTCCATTGGGCCCTTTACATCCCACCATATCTGTAGGTTATTCGAGGCCGATTGCCTTTGCGAATCCAAGTAGCCTCGTTAGTTAAACTTGCCTAACTGCTTCCGGTAACAAAACTATATCTCCGAAATATCTCTGTCTCAGTCCGTGAGTGCTGGGCATTCTCTGAGAACATGGTCAACAGTTTCATCCTCCTCCAAACACCATCTGCATGTCGGGTCGCCCTCGACACAGATTCTCTGAAGATGGCCCCTGGGGTGACAATGTCCTGTCAACAATCCCACCACAATTTGCAGCTCTTTCCTTCCCAAGGAGAGAAGCTCCTTAGTACGCCGTGCGTCAGGTCCAGTTATCTGTTTTTTAGCACACCTCATTCCAGAAGCTCCCGTCCACGATTCGATAACTTTGCTTTCCAGCAACAATTTTAATTCCCTTTTGCCAATAGCAATTGGGACAGGTACTAATAGTTGAGGTCCATACGGTTCGATCGCCGAACCCAACATTGCCAGACGGTCTGCCTCCTCATTCCCGCGTATGCCCGAGTGACCCGGGACCCATACGAGTCTGACTGTGCAGCCTTTTCTTATCATACAATTTAGTACATCCTTGCACTCAGACACCAGTCGCAAAGTCACGACACTCGACTTCAGTGCCAATATCGCAGCCTTACTGTCTGAGCGGATCACCATAGTATATATCCAAAATAGCACTTTAGGTGTCAGTCCCCATGTACACCCAAAGGCTCGTTTACAAGCCCAGAAAGCACATATGGCTTTCTTGGTTCGAGCCTCAATCATTCCAGCTCAGTAGTGAGTCCAGAATTACTCCCAGGTATTTAACTGTCCCCTTAAGTTAATATAATTGTGGGAAGTCTCCCTATTTTCCTCTTTTTTGTAAAGAGTACTATCTCGGCCTTGTCCGGATTTATTCCGAGCCCCTCCTTGCGGCACCATCGTTCCGTGATCCGGAGGGCCCGCATCATTGGTCCCTCCAGGTCCCAGACATAGCGACTAGGGCACAAAATGACCAGGTCATCAGCATAGGCCTGTGCATACAAACCGGCATCATTCAGTTTACTCAACAGGCTGTCCACTGCAAGGCTCCACAGCAAAGGCGACAGCACTCCTCCCTGTGGACAGCTCCTACTTGACAGTGCTTTAACGGTTACACTGTTAAGCTCAGCATATATTATTATTTTAGTTAATATTGCTCTGATCCATGCGACTACTGTCGGTCCAGAGCCTCGCCGTTGTAGAGCATTGCATATCGAATCGTGAGACGTGTTGTCGAATGCTCCCTCGATATCGATAAAGGTACCCAAGGCAGATCGTCCACCCAACAGCGCGCTTTCGACTCTTGTGACGAGTCGGTGTAGCGCCGCATCTATGGATTTTTCTGCCTGGTAGGCAAATTACAAAGCATGTAAGGAATATTGTACCATTATTCCTTCCTTAATGTGTCGATCCACCAATCTTTCCAGTGTTTTTAATAATAAACTGGTCAGGCTGATAGGGCGGAAAGACTTAGGATTTGTGTAGTCTGTTCTTCCTACCTTGGGAATAAAGACTACTTTTGTTTTCCTCCACGCCATCGGTATGTATCCCAAGCTCAAACATGAGCGGAATAGTTTCACCAGGTAGCTTATAATATCGGAGGAATTTTGTAGTAAAGCTGGAAATATACTATCCTTACCAGGTGACTTGAAAGGGGCAAAAGTTTCCATTGACCACTGCACCCTTTCATATGTCACTATTGTTTTAATTAACTTGTAGTCATGGTGTGCTAAGGTGAGTCTCCGTTCTTTAGATTCGCCCTCATATCGATTTGAGCCTGGAAGTAATCAATCAAAACGTCATGCAAACAAATAAAAAATAAAGAAAATACTAGTCCAACAACCACATTTCTTTATCTTCAATAATGTTTACAACCTTTTTCTTTGCTTATAGGGATGATATCGAAGGTGTAGTTTCCTTCTGAGTATCACTTTATTATACATTAAAATAATAGAATATATCGTAATTCAATTTACAATTACTATTAAAAATCAATTACTAACCTCCAAATTAAAACAAAAGTAGGAATTTTTTTTATTCATATGAATTAAATCGAATTTCAGCTAATCATAGCCTGTGTTAACTAATAGTCCGATAATAAACTGTTTTCCTTCAATGATTTTGCATATAATTTAAAATTATTTTGCAAATAAATAAGTAAATTTAAAGCTGAACTTTTAATTTAAAGGTCAAGCGCAGTCACGATTCTTAAACTGATATATCTTTTAAAAACTGACCATTTTATTTTGTGCTTTTATTTATTTTTATAATGCACTGTACAGAAACACACCTTTAGGACCCAACCGATTTCAACAAATTGCATTAGAACATAAAAATAAGTTAAAACCTGTTTTATATGACAAATAACACAGTACAACAGCTAAAAAATGTCATAAGAACAATCAAGTCTACTTAATTCTTAGTTCACGTTTTCAAGAATACAACGTAGCAGGTGCTCACATTACGGCCTATTGGCAGTGCCTGACACGAATATCTGACGTCGTTAGACGTAGAATAGCGTTAGAATAAGACGTCTCGCAAATGTGTTGATAATTCCAATAACTTTTTATTACGATGTAACTTTTGCGTCGCGAAAACGACCCTTCACCCCGATGGTTTAAAATAGCATATTATCTTTATTTCGGAGGCTAAGGTGGAAGATCAGGTTAAGTCCTGTGCTTCACAGATAGGTTACAATAATTGCGCTTCAAATTTCCGGAACTGGTTAAACCGAAAAGACGTTGATGCATTTTGTTGTTCCAACCTAAATGATTTCGATTTTCTGCAGTATACTGGGACAGGGAACCGGTATAAAACGAGGGTAGCCGTTTATATTTCAGGCACTGGCAACACTGACGCTGCTAGATGTCATCTAAGAAGGATATATATAGAAGTTAGCGCCTTCGTACGTTTTAAGTTTCACGATTTCCCGTCATGTGTTCCTAAATCACAACACTCTGTATCACTACTTTCAGTACTAAAAACACTTTATTATTACTTCTATTTATCTTAACAATTTAACTGCTTATATACTACCAATGAGGGCTCGCGCAAATTCCCGTCGACGGTCAAATGGGACCTTCTGGAACTTATTCTCGCGCCCGGCCAGAAGTGAATTCGGCATTGCCAAATCTAACTCTGTATTACAATATTGAATGAGTGACGGTCGACGTTACCTATACAATGAACATTTTATGTAGTACAAGCGATCTGAATTGATTATTTTGTACCGGCGAATATAAGTAAATTTAGATTCCCTAAAAGAGAATACTGTTTACTTTTCACAGGGTGCTGCGGTGCACACTTTCGAAATATCTGGGTTATGCTGTTGATACCAGATATCTAATCCACATAGGTATGTTTATACACATAAATCACAAATATATCATTTCGGACCGTGTGACTAGGGACCAACGACTTCTTGGCATACAACGGAGGACGATTAGGGTAATGTGTGGCTTGAGTTCAAGAAAAACATTAACACCTATAAAACACACACAGACACAGTTATGGAGCTAAAGATTACGATGACATTTGCTAGCGATTAAATGAGTGTCAAAACAGTCCAGGATTTTTACATTCAAAATAATAATGGAATCTTCAGTAAACCCAGTGTTCACATGCCTAATCTTTGGCATCCACTATTTGGTAACATCAAATCATTAAGATGTGTACTGTGAACCGAAACTACGCGCTTTAATAGACATAATTCCTATATAAACTTGCAGTCCTAAGATAAAACATTCAGTTTATACTTGATAATGATTAGACATACAACCTAATCGAAACGTCGTACAAACAAACGAAATTAAAGACAATGCAAGTCCGACAACCACATTTTAGCCCAAGATATTGAGCAATAAAATTTGTTAATATTCTGCTAAAAGAAAGCTTTAAGAAATGTTTAAAGAAACTTAATTGAATAAATAGCTCTTATTGTTATAGTAAATATGCCTTTAGATTTAAATATATATTTAAGATTTTGACTTTGTCTCAGAGTTTTCAATTATTATTCTTATGATTTTAATGATAGCTGTAACCGTTCTCTTATCTTATCAGCTTAAATCACCAAATAAAAGTATTGAATTGATTTTTTTTTACGATCGACATAAATCAATATAAATTAATTTTAGGGTATGTATATTATTTATTCGGTATTTCATAGAAACACTGAAGTAATTATACGTAAGGAAAAATATAGCAAAGAAAGAACAAAAAAATCGAGAACAACAACAAGAAAAAAAAAATAAAGGACACTTTACAAAATATGTAGTAAAATATAAAAAAAAATCAAATAAAAAAATGATAGTAGGTGTCGGTAAAACTTTAAATAAAAAAAAGCGACAATTAACATATCACATAAATTTAAATTAAGACTCGATATACAGCTACGAGCAAATGTATTAGGCACCAATATTGTTTATCTCTGTCTAGATAAGCTTCTTCTGGTTTTATTATTGCATTAGGGGTATGTTTTCATAGAACAGAGACAAAACATATATGACACGCAGGTGTGCATTAACACATTATTTCTTCGAATTAGCTATTTTACGAATTTTGGGATTTTAGTGTGAATCATGACTAAAAAAACTAAACTTAGAGCAGAACAGCGCCTAAAAATTAAGATTTTACATGTCTCAAGAAAAGATGGCCCGAGGAGTGAAGTGCTCGCGTTGTGCAGAGCAATATGCATTTTTCCACGGCGTTTGACACAGTGAATCATACTTGTCTTTTAACTAAACTGAAATCTATTGGTCCTTTCGTGGATGCAAAGCTATCTCACGGGGAGAATACAGATTGTACGATATAAGAATTACTCGTCGCGTGAAATTAGGGTGCAATCTGGGGTTCCTCAGGGAGCGCATTTGGCTCCCCTTCTGTTCAACTTGTATTTGAATGATGTCGTCAAGTCTTTTTCGCATGGAACGGCACTGCTTTTCGCTGATGATTTAAGTGAATTGGATCTCTGCAGGATTGCATTGATATGCAGTCTGATTTGGATGCATTTAGTGTATGGTGTACTACAACAGGTTGTACCTTAACATCGGAAAGTGCAAGAGAGTGCGGTTTTGTAGAAATAAACTTTAATCGAGTACGATTATAAGTATGTCTGTGGAACTGACCGATTCTATATCTGATGTAATGTTGGATAGTCGGTTAACTTTTAAAGAACATATACATAATATCATATAAGGGAATGAAATTAGTGGGGTTTGTTACACGGGATCTATCTGACTTCAACGATATTATTTGTTTTAAGAATGTTTATTGCAGTGTTGTACGTTCTGTATTGGAGTATGCCTCACCAATATGGTCACCCTTCTACAATATACACAAATTGGGTCTAGAAAGTGTGCAAAAGCGCTTTTTATTATTATTGGCTTACTTTATCTATTTAATCGTTAATAGCATAATAAATTCTCCAGAATTACTAATGCATATTGGTTTCAATGTGCCTCAGAGAAATAGTCGATGGGTTGAAGTGTTTTCTGTGGATACTCATAGAACTAACTTCTCCACCTATGCACCACTAAATATCATGTTCATCTGGACATTTTTAACATGTTCTTGAATAGTTTCAAATATTTTTTAAAGCGATATCTATAGTGCAAATTTTTACTTCTTACTGTTCTTCGTGTGGTCTTAAATGTGAGGATACTGTAGTTTAACGGATACTTTGGATTTGTTTGTTTATTGTTTGGTATTTTTTATCTGTTTGGAAGCTTGTTTGTAAGTTATAAAGTGTTGTAAATTTTAAACTGGTTTAACCGTTAATAAAATATTTATTTATTTATTTAAATCGTTTTAAAGAGACCGGATCCCATGAAAACGGGGCAAGAACAGGTAGAAAGAAAGTTATTACAGATCGTGATGACCGATTGTTGATTAGGCAGTCTCTACAAGACCGCAAAAAAATAGCTTTCGACCTCGCTCCAGCTTTATCTGAAGCAAAAGGCCAATCTGTGAGTGTGCCTACTGTGAGTGGAAAGCTTCTTAAAGCTGGATTAAAAGTTTTCAAGGCAAGAAAGAAGCCATGGCTGTCGGAGCACAATAAGACAAAACGGTTGGAGTGAGCCTCAAATATGTAGATTGGACAGTGGAAGATTGGTCCAATGTACTATGGTCAGACGAATCTAACTTTATGTTTTACATTAAAACAAGTCAATATCTTTGAAAACAAATCCTGCAAGAAAAATAATGAAACCTTAAATTAAGCCAGTTTTTTCTCTTTACACAGGTGTATGGAACTCCCGGTGTGACATATGTCAGGCGCCGGGTGGACGAAGAATATAATCCGGAATGTGTGGTGCCCACTATTAAGCACGGTAGAGGTTCAATTATGATTTGGGGTTGCATGGTTGCCTATGGAGTGGGCGAAATGGTGTTGTATGGGGGCGAATGAACAGTAAGAAATACACTGAAATTCTAGAAGCAGCTCTAGCGCCGTCGGTAACACAAATTTTCGGCGATATAAATAGTGGAGGAATAAAATTCCGGTAAGAAAACGCCACTTGTCATAAATCGACTCACACTTTGACGTGGATAGCTCAAAACGGTATTGATCTTTTAGATTGGCCACCACAATTACCAGACCTCAATCCAATTGAGCACATTTGGTCTATTTTGAAAAAAAAAGATCCGAAAACACTCTGTAACTAATAAACAAACACTACTGGCTGATATAAGGCATGATCGGAAACAGTTATCCGTAGATGAATGTTTTAAGCTGGTAGAATCAATGCCAAAAAGAGTGGCTGCTGTCATTAAATCAAAAGGTGGACCAACCAAATATTAATTACTTTAATATAATCAATCATATAAGCTATAATATCTGTTTACTTTTGCTCGTGGCTGTATATTTTTTCAATTTGGCTTATTGGTGAGTTAAACATATCAATGTTAACGCCAATAATAATCGATTGCAATCTGATAACATCCTGTTTAGAGGGCAACTTCTAGGATCGGTTGTAAATAAACTGTGCTGCCTCGGCCATAAGTTGATTTTAGTGACATTAAATCTAATAAAGTTTATTAAAAGGAATCTTGTACTTTATGCTATTCACAATAAAATATATAAATAATACCCATATTTATGTGTATATAAATATTGCATACTGAAAGTCCTCAGCATACTTAGTAACAAAGAAAAATTTGGAAAAACCACTAATCTACTTGTTTATGAATAGTACTTGGTGGAAACTATGAAAAGATGGTGTCAGATAGATGCTATTTATACTGATTTCTCCAAGGCAAAGTCAATCATCAACTTCTTATCTACAAGCTAACAGATTACAATGTGTAAAAATTAACAACTGTAAGTCATCTAATATAGTTATTACTTCGGGTGTTCCTCAGAATGCTCATTTCGCGCCAATCTTTTTAATTAGCGATATTGAGGAGACTATAACTTTCAGTAGATGTCTTCTTTATGCAGATGATTTAAAGATATTTCGTGTTGTCAAAGATAGAGCACACATGATCGTTCGCGTTGAACAAGTAAAAGATCTGGGTGTTACATTTGATAGGGCTGTTCGCTTTCACACGCATATCTATAATGTTGTAAACAGTGGTCTGAGGTTGTTTGGATTTGTGGGAATGCGTGCATATTTCATAATGTGGGCACCTTTAAATATACTGCTCTGTAATCAGATTGGTCTTAGAGTACGCGTCCCAAGTTTGGTTCTCATTATTACCCATACAAAGAAAAAATTGAAAGAGTGCAAAAAAATTTCTAGCGTTCGAATGCCTTTAAATGAGGGATTAAAATCCTATTTCTCGAATATGCAGAGAAATGAATTAAGTACCAACCGAGATTGTTATTTTCCATAAGCCAATTAATACCGTTAAATTAAAAACACAACAAATCTTAGGAAATTAATTTATCAATGTCAATTTGAAATGCTTGTTTCTTGCTGTACTAATACACTTTTTGATTTGTATATAACTTAATTGTAACTTTTATTTGTATTTGTGTTTGAAATGGAAGGTATTGATGTTTTTCTGTTCTTCGTTAATATATTGTTTGTTATTATTTGAGATGTTCACATCAAACTGTGATATTACCATGAATAAAGAATTTAATTTCTATTTTTATTTTTTTGTCTAAATATGAAAAGTGGAAGCCCGAAATTGATATACATTATCAGATTGATTCAAAAGAACAAGAAAAACATTGACTTTGGTATGGTGTAGTTCTACTGAACTTTACCTGATATTGAAAATATAATATGTTTTTCATCTAATTGGTTTTATTATTAAAAAGTACAATTTTATTTTGTTTAATAAATCATAGTCAAAATCGTGAAAGTTGGATAACTTTTTATATTTTTTTTCTCAAAATTTGAATTATAAACTTAATTGTTTTTTATTTATAGGAAAATCATCATATCAGATAAATAATTTACTAGTGGAAGCCCGAAATTGATATATATTATCATATTGTTTCAAAAGAATAAGGAAAACATTGATTTTGCTATGGTATAGTTCCACTGAACTTTACCTGATATTGATAAGATAATGTTTTTCATCTAATTGGTTTCATTATTAAAAAATACAATTTTATTTTGTTTAACAAATCATGGAAATTATGAATAACTTTTGACACGTTTTTCTAAAATTTGAATTATAAACTGAACTGTTTTATATTTAAAGGAAAATCACCATATTAGATAAATAATTTACTAAAAAACCACTTATTCCTTATCTCTTTCAGGCCACTGACAAACTTAGGCATTACCCATTCGACAAAGATACAAAATTTGACTTTCAGTCTTCAAAAGAGGGCCTAAATACTTGCGTAGTACTATATTTAACAATTACCCAATAATTTTACGCCGCTACTGATAATGTAGTTTAAGACACAACTGCTCTCATTTCTTGATGATATTTATTTATTTTATTCAAATAAGATTACTTGTAAAGCTAGCTTTTATATTAATATTTTATATTCCGGTTATTGCTCTACACTGTGTTGCTTTTTTATTTATTATTATTAAATCTGATGTTGACTTTTTTAATAAAGACCAAAAGATCGATAACATTCTCTTTCCCTTTATTTATATCCCGACCCAACTGACTTAGCAAAATTTGGCAAATTTTTATTACCGAAATATTATATTTAGAAATAACTGTAAGTATGTATAACGTTTTAAAGTAATAGTTTTATTTTGCAGCAGCATTTGAAAAACTCATGATTTTTTTTATTAAAAATCAATGATTTTCTAATTTATTTTTAACATTTCTTTTAGGATTAGTATCGAAAATAACTATACTAATAGTACATGTGTAAGTCTAAATAATAATAAAGATTTTTAACTAATGATGAACAAAAAAACAGTTATTTTGCAATAAGTGCCCACGACTACGGTAAGCAAGCGCATAAATAAATCGACTCCATGAATCAGCCGAAAACCAGGGAAGTCCCTCGTCGACCGTGTGGAAAACCCAGGCCATCCAAGCGTATTTTAACAATCAAATTGTATAAAGTAAGCAAGTGCGTCCCAGGTTAATTAAAAGTAAATAAATTTAAGATAAAAATAAGTAGAAGGCAAAAAGGTAATATTTGGGATTATTTTATAACAAAGAAACAAAAAAAAGGAAAGACTGGTAGTAGAGCAATTTGTAGAAATGGTAATAAAGAAATGGAAGGTCTTATTAAAAGATTAAAAGATCATCATGGAAAGTGCAAAACGTTAGGTGTTGGTACAGAAGTAATTAACATAGAAGTTGATTTAATTGGAGGTATGTAATGTGATTTATTTTTACCTTCTTATTATGCTACTAAGATGATTATTGTTTTAGGAAAAAATGTTTTTGGATTTCATGCAAAATGCATGTTTTGGGTGCCTTTAAGCGGATCTACACTATTTTCAAAAAGTGTCTGGATGTTTCACAATTTCACTGACACCCTTTAACCGATTTGAAACAAATTTTTCCGAAAAATTTCTCTAAACTCGAAAATGAACCATATTGATTTTGAGTTTGAACCGCAATAGGAAAGTGCTTTTTTGACAGCTGTCAAAATTAAAACCTTTATATCTCCGTTATTAACGGACGGATTTCAACCAAATTTGAATATGCAAGGTTTTTTTACAATAACAATTTGAATTCTTGTATTTTTTTGCTTTTAGGCGGATTTCGGCCGAAAAAGCGGAAATTTGAAATTCATTAAAAATTAGTACAGTGGTTTAAAAATTGGTGTATTTTATTTCTGACATTAATAGTTATGAAACTTTAAATGCATATAATAAAAAGCAAGAAATAGACATACAAATTGCCAAAGAGGTATTTGCAACTAACAGTAGCTTTAGATGTGTCGACAGTCCGCATGTACAAAGGGCGATGGGAATGTTTTGACCTAGTTATAGTCCTCCTTCAAGAAAAGCAATTTCTACAACCCTTTTAGATCAAATTTATTATAATGAAAAAGCACATTGTTTTGGAGATCTTTCTCGACAGGGCGTTAACATATCGATTGATGGTTGGTTTAATGTGCATAATGAACCTTTAGTCTGTGCCACAATAACTACTGAAGATGGACGTGCATTCTTATTTGAAACAATAGATACTTAAGGAAATCCTCACATTGGCGATTCTTTAACTAAGATTGCTATTTGAGTTCATCTTGTAAAAGTAAATACAATTGTGTCGTTAAAGTGTTTGTAACAGATAATGCAGAGAACATGACAGTTATTAAAAGAACTATAGAAGACAAGGTAGATATTAGTGGAAGAGTCATAACATATGGATGCCACCTTCTAAACTTACACTGCAAAGACTTAGAAATAAGAGATGTTAAAGAACATATTACACAAGTCATTAAATATTTCAGAAATAGCTACTTGGCAGAAGAAAAGTACAAACAGGCCAATGACAAAGCAATATGGCAGATTGTCTAGATGTATATGTAAGCCAATAGGAGAAACCGTTAAAAATTTGTAAATACAAAAGAAATAGACTCGACCATATACCAGAACGTTTCCAACATTAGTCTTGAAAGATCAGCTGAGGAATATTTGAAAATCTTGAAATCCATAGCCACGACAATTAATAAATTACGAAGAAAAAATTGTTTTCTATGGACGCAGTAGACTATGGAAGGAATTGAGTAGCATCCTCGAGGATGAATTAGAATTATCATTATCCCAGCGGGAAATTGTTCAAAAACGATGTAAACAGGCACTTACGGACTATCACTCAATAGTTTATATTTTAAATGTAACTAAAACCAAATATAAATTGACTAATGTAAGGAAAAAGCTTTAAATACTGTGAACGAAATGTATGAAAACATTGGATTTCTTCCATTTATTATAAAACTCCAAGTTAGAATGGAATTATTTTCAACAATTATGTTTTCAGAGGTTTTATCTAATGTTAGTGCCCTACAGTGATGGGTCTCCCAAAAAAACCTTCCTGATGTCGAACGTTTTCTTCCAATTCTAAAGCAGATTTTAAGTGCTGTCTCGTCATCAGCTTCAAAAGAAAGGGTTTTTTTCTACATTCTGGCTTGTTCAATCGCATTTTGTAATGTTTTATGTTTATTAATATTAAACAAGGTTTACATCTATATTACTAGTTTTGGTTTTCTTTTGATTTAAATCATGGATTAAAATAAAAAAAATCATGTGATTTAAATTGTTGATTAAAATCGTGATTTAAATCAAATGATTTAAATCAGTTGCACCCTGTTTTGCAGTTATTTTACTGACTAAAAAATTAGATCTACAGATTTTGATGGAATCGCTTTGCTATTTAGGAAAATTTTTAGATTTAGATATATATAAAAATTTCATTAATTTTCTTTAAACAAAAAATATTTTCAACGGTAGCAATACATGTGAATATTGAAGATAAGTTATAGTGGTAATATGACTATAAGACTATTCTGTAATTTTAATCATTGTAACTAATATAATAAATATATATTTTAATGACATACTCATTATTATGATGACTTATTATTAAGCTTTGTACTTATTTGAGTCATTAAATTCATTTTCATTGACCTTTTGCTACAACAAATTTGATAATTTGTTGGAATATTGTCAAATTGTTGAAAAATTTTATTACTTAAAATATATTTAACTGCCACTAAATGAAGCTATTTTTGTAAAAAATGGATGGCTGAATAATATCCATAATTTTAATTTTAGTTGTTATTCCAAGATTCTATTTTATCAAATAGCCTAGTTTAAATCTACTCCTGATCTATGTAATGTCATATATGATTTATATACCTTTAAGAAATAAAGTGAAACTGTGTTTTTTTAAAAAAGAAATTATGACCCCAAAACGAGACTGTTTTTCGACAATTTTTGAATCCATGAGTTTCAAAGATACTTGTGTCTCAAATAACATTAAATAAATAGGCATTAATAGGAACAAAGGTGTTCACTGAATCGACCTTTTGTTCATTAGAATTGAAAGGTTTTATTGCTGAATACTGAGCATTTGGATACTCAGCTTATTGATGCAGCCCCACAAAAAAATGTGCTGTTTTATCCACAACTATTTACCTATATCAATGAGGAATGTGAGGTCTAAATTTCTTAAACATATCTCGGTTTTTGCTAGCCTCAAAAATGGGTACAAAAACTGCAACAAATCGATAATGACCCGGCTCTACAAGAAAATTATTCTGACATTGAATAGGATGTTTAAATGCTTTATTACCTCTTAGTCTAGTTCTAACCTAAAAAAAAAGTGAAAATGCGAAAAACCGATAATAATCAATTTAGTGTAATGCCATTTTTCTTTTCGGTCTTATAAAATATTTATCATGATATATGGCAGCTGAATCGAATATTCACATGCACTAAATAAAGTCAAACTCATTTCTAACCCCAAAAAATGCGTCGAAAATTGCTAAAATGATTGATTTCTGCTTTTTGACTCTCAAAAAATATTTCTCATAATATGCTAAAGTTGAATCAAGTACTACCAGTAACTGAGTAAAGCTCCACGTTTTCTAACCTAAAAAATGGTTCAATCACAGTCATAGAGTATTTCCTAAATCTATAATCAAAGTAAGCAAGGCAATGAAGTAGGTCTATTAAGAACACCATAAACCCAAACGTCTAAACTTCTATAACCAGGTAAGCAAAGTCACTGCTAATGAAGTCTCACCATAGCACGAGAATACAGGGAGACTATTAAATAAGCATCAAACTTAAGCTGTCTGTGTCTGTGTGCATCAAAAAGCTGAATATTTGAAAGCTTAATATTCTGCAATAAAATCCCTCAAATCTCATAAACAGAAAGTCACCTAAAAGTAAAACTTTTTTCCCAATGAATGTCTAATATATACTACTATTAAGAATAGCTCTGAAATTCACGGACCCGAAAATCGGCGATTTTTGCAATCACTTATTAAAAGTATTAAAAACATTAGGTATGGTAATAATGACCAAATTATTAAAATAAAGATATCTAAAGATACAGAATAATTGTGTAAAATTTGAAACAAAGGCCATAAAAAAATATGAAATAATAATTAATAAGTTTAAGAAACATTTTTCAAACAAACTGTTCGTCGATATAATTATTTTTAACTGATTTTATATTTAGACATTTTGTATAACAACAGATTAACAGATTTCTGATAGTTAAATATTACAAGTTAGTATGATTTACTTATTCAAATTTTTAATCACTTATATAACAGATAAAACATGTATTTTTAAGAATCCAATAGATTTAAAAGATTTGACCGAGACAAATTTTTTAAAATAGAAAGTATCTAGGTTACCAAGAAATGTTTTTCTAACTCTTGTAATTAAAAGAAACAGTTTTCCTATAAATAATATTTATTTATGTTTCTTGGCCCAATTTTTTTATAGCAAGTCTTAAAAAAATGTTTTTTTTTTAACTTAACTTTAATTAGTCATAAAATCTGCTCCAAAATATATTTAAATATCAGCTACATAACAGTTAATATTTTAAATTATTATTATATTTTTTCCTAAAGGTCTAATTTCGATATGGTATGATTAGTTAGTTAGTGCGGATTAGTTAGAGAAAAGGTTTTTAATCAAGAACATATTAACAACTCTTTTATATTAAAATTGTGTATTAAAAAACATATCTTAAATTAAGATAATTCTACCTAAATAATATATAAAAACTGTGTGAATAAGATATATATTTGTATAAAAAAAAAAAGTACTAACCTTGGAAAACTTGTTATGGACATCACAGTTTCATTTTTTTTCAACAGTTTGGATGCTTCTTGCCGTCTCATTCTCATATTTGTTTCAACAACATTAAAATGGGCAAGAGTTCCTCCGTAAGGTTGACCTGGAGTTCCTTCAATCATATATGCTGCAAATTCTGGTCTCCACAAGTATTTCACTGTACTGGGACTTTGCTGTTCTTCTTCATTTAGGACGACAAGGAGTTCTTCAGCTCTAAGACTTACTTTTGCTTCTTTTTTTTCATCATTAAATTTCACAATAATGTACTCAATTTCATCCCCCCATTTAAGCACATCACCTTTTCTTTCTTTTAGTTTTTTATAGATATTAATAAACTGATTTATTCCATGTTCACGGACATGGGATGCAAGTTTTTTAGTTTCTTCCCAAGTTAATGGGGTACCTTCGGTAAGCAAACCCATTTCTTGTAATAATTTAGTACAGAACAAGCCAAAATTCTTCAAAAACTTAAACTGTCTAATGATCACATTAGATTCAGAAATAACTATTTATATGAGCAAGTATCTGTCTATACAAACATTAATTGCGCAATAGAATATGACATTGCATAATTATATCTTATTCAAAAGAGGGAAAAATGTTCTTTATAAAAGAATAGTTTAGAATTCAAGGTAAAAATTGTATACCTTTTAAATATGACAAATAAATTGACGTTTGTTTTGGTTTGAGGTTAGATTATTGAAGGGTACATTCCGGATTTTCTAGAACCCGCTTTCTTGAAAGTTTGTAAACGCTCCTAATCCATTTCTTCTTTTCATCCATTCTCCTACCCATATCCTCTTTTTTTAGCAATTTATTCCTCTAAAACTGTAAGTAATAAAAAAGCTTCATTTATTTTGAAGAACGACTGTGCAATTTTCGTCACAATAAATGTTAAACCCAGAACAAAAAAGTTAGTTCAGGTTAGTAACCGAACACCTATGCTACCAAAATTAGTCGAATAGAGCTTGACATATAAAACTACGTTAAGTTTGTGAAATAGAGGGATTTTGAAAATATTTCAGGCATACACTACTGGGTAGCTATTCTCGTTCGCGAGAGAATGATCATTTTGATGAAAAGTATCCGTGGTTCTCACGAAAAAGTAAGAAAGTGTATTCTGAATACGGTTTCGTACTTTTTCGTGAGAATCACGCCCATTTTCCATCAAGATGATCGTTCTCTCAAGAACGAGAATAGCTACCCGGATGACAGCACTGAGTGCTCAGCGCGTGTTACACTGCAGAAAGAGTAACAAGGCGAGTATTATTACGTGCTATCTTTTTCGCTCCAAAGTTTAGTTCTGCTCTACCCTCTTATTACTATACGTTCGGAGTTAGAGAAATAGCACATAATAATATGTCTCTCTTTCTGCCGTGTCACTCGCCGAGCACTCAATGCTGCCAACGAAGGGAAAAGATATCTTAGGCAAAGAAGGTTAATTGTGAATAATCTTTGACGTTGGTATAAGATTCAGGGCCGGATTTTAAATTTCCTTCGCACTTTAATATAATATCATTCCACCGAAATGCATTAGATAGGTAGCATAAAAGATCAAAGTATGAGAAAATCTTTTTTTTTTTTTATTTAATTAGATACAAAATAATTAACGAGTTCAAAAGACACCAATAAAATAACAATCTCTGTGACGTTGAATTAGTAAGGCCCACAACAATAACTTACTGATCTAGGATAATTTGGAAATCTCTATATCATATGATCGATGTCAATTTCACTGTTCGATTTCTTGCAGTACTTTGAGTCTAAATTTCTTGTTCTGGACTATGAACTATAAAACCCTGTGTTTTTTGAAAATTCCCTTCTAGAGGCAGCCTACTCCTCGCGCGTAACCGTAAAGAAAGACAGAGCGAATATTGCTACATGCTATCTCCCTCGCTCCGGACGTCTAATTTTAAGCCGCGTCCACATTAGCAAAAATTTTCGTTGTGTGTGGCATGCGGCAAAAATTTGTGCGCCCATATACAGTTTCTGCGAGTGTGGACTTGTTCGTTGAATTATTGCCGCATGCCACAAACAACGTAAATTTTGTATGAATGTCGATGTCATGTTAGATAAGGGAAGTGATTGATTGAACCCCCAGAACAAGAAAGGTTAGTTCAGGATTGAATCTAGAGGTAAAAAATTTTTGAAAGATGGCAATCTAGAGGGTTTTGAAAATTCAGCCAAAGGGCTCTGGTTCTCCCATCTGGCAACATTGCTACACCGTTGACAATTCACAAATAAGCAATTTTGGCATTTTGTTATTGTCATTGTTTTTGTGATATTTCTTAGATTTAGAAAATATAGACTTAATAAAAAGTTAACGTTATGGGATTTTATGATTTTATAAATTTTGTAGTATATGATAATCCAGTTTCTAAGTCGGTAACATCACTCGTTGTTGTAAGTAGAAACGATTGAGTTTACCGACAATCAATTTTTAAATATTTTTTTTTTCCAGAGTAAGAAACACGCTCTTCCTCCAACTCCAAATGTAACTGTTATAACAGAAAAGATTCCCTTGTGGAAGCTAGCTAATGAATATGGCCCATTTATTCGATTAGCCGCCATAATGGGAGCATCTGCAGTCGCCTTAGGTGCTTACGGAGCTCACAGAACCTATTCTAAAGATAAGGAGGCAGAACTGAAAATAATTTTTGAAACTGCAAACAGATACCATTTTTTCCATGCTTTGGCTTTAATGGGTGTTCCTTTGTGTAGAAACCCTAAAATTGTAAGTAAATGCTAATTATAAAAAGTTGTTTTTTAGCATTACATTGCTCAGCTTGTATAAATCCAAAGTTTTAAAATATAATTCATAATATATATGCTGATTATAAAAAGTCACAATTATTTTTCACTAATAATATTTACACATATATATTTTTAAATTAACAGATAAACCAAGTTTAATAAAACTATGAAACAAAGTTTGAACATAAATTTCTATTATTTTAAACATATTAAAAAGGTTATTTAAAAATTAATATTTAAATCATGATAAAATATTTGAATGATGATGCAAATTTCATATTAAAGTTATCTACTAGTATAGATATCATGTGACTGTTGATGTTTTGCATTTTAGTGACTTTATCACCAATTCTTAACACAGCTTCAGTAAAAACAATGTTTTTGGAACCTTAAAAAACGACATACCCATCTCTAGCAAGTTTATTGTTTAATTTTTTTTTTCATAATTATTGTTAGACTGAATGACCTACACCTTAGCACTAATAACACTTTGTAATTTTTTATTGGAAATAATGTAAGACTACTACTACTGTGGATCTGGGTTGCAATTTATATTACTTTGAGAATTCAAACTGACTTAATTGGCTTTGAAAGCACAAATTAGTTAAAAAAAAAGATAGAGAAACATCAGACTTAAAAAAAAGACCGTTTTCATCCCTATTTAAATATGAAGAGTTAAATCTTTATTAATACCTGCACGCAAAAACTATAAATATTTCATTATCTTTAATTAATAATTAATTTAGTATAGATAAAATAAACCTTCAAATGATAATAACTAGTACATAGCTTTAATAGGCTGTTAGATGTACAGATTAGTCTTTTCTCCTAACTTCAATTTTGAAGGACTTCACTTCCCTAGTTTCAAACTGTTTTCACCTGCATTCTATGTCAATAAATTATTAAGCCAAATTAGTTATAATAACCTTAAGCCACATAGTTTATATTTTTAGGCTGGAACCTTGTTCATATCTGGAACCATCTTATTTTCTGGTACCTTATACTACCATGCTTTTACTGGAGACAACAAGTTTTCGAGATTGGCACCTATTGGAGGCGTAACATTAATTTTAGGCTGGCTATCGATGGTTGTTTAAATTAATTTTTTAAGTAAAATATTTTCTAGTTCTCTGTTTTAGGTGTTAATGGATCCGTTAAGATCACCTACATAATACCCATTTTGATTTGTGTGTTGTAAAATGTCTCCTACCAATAACTAGCAAATTATTCTGTGATTTAATTGTTACTTTGTTTTTAAATTGTTAGATTTAAGATTTGTCAAATCATAAAATAAAAAGTTGTAATGTATGTAAAAATTTAAAGATTATTTCAGTAAATATATTTAGATTTTACTTTCAAGACACTACTTAATATTAATATTATTAAACCAATAGGTCTTTTGATTGATACACTGGTTTGTAAGGCCAGCAACAAAAACAAATATATCACTAGTTAAATTAGTCATAGTGTTTCCATAATAAAACATATGAGAAAAAGAAAATATGTAAGTTGCATACTTAACATAAGAGATTAAATTGCAAAAGAAAATAATTTAGAAATAAATATAGATATTTAAATAAAATTTATTATGTATTATTTTGCTGGTAATTTAAAATTCAATCAAAAGCAAATATTCCCCAAAAGTTTGAAACCGTATACAACTGAAAAAGGCAGAGATTTCTCTTAAAATATCAGTTATTCAGAACATTACTAATATAGTAGTTATGAAAAGGCATTTTTATATACCATTCTACCGAAACATTAGCTTTGCAAGTAACCAATATTATTTTTAATTAAAAAAAAAATATAAGGGGAGAATTCACACTATTTGCAGATGACACTACTATAGTATAGAATGCAGAAAACACATCTGATGTGAAGATCATTATAGCAAAGAATATTGCTAAAGTAAGAGAACGGTGCAATTTAAACCTTTGTTCCAAACTTCCCTATTTTCGGCGTGAAGTGGAACAGATTGCGATGGGGGATAAGTAAATACATAGATAGTGAGCAAACGATCGAGGGATTATAATTGACAGTGAGCTAAGGCTTGGGGATCACATCATCTCTCTTGGGAGTAAGCTGACCGCCTCTTATGCTGGCAGAATTATGGTTGATTACTTAGGTAGTAGTATCATTAAAACAGTGTACCATTCATTGATCGAGTCCCGCCTTAGATCTGCTAGCTATAGCATTTTGGGGTATGTGTGATTCATATCCTCTGAATACACTTTTTATTATACAAAAGAGAGCTCCTCGTTGTGTCCATGGGTCTAGACCGAAAAACTCATGTAGATTATTGTTATTTAGGAAGATAATATTAAGTCTTACATTTTTATTTATTTTGGAGAGTGTACATTTGATGTTTGAAAACACACATTCATTTGGATCAATTGATAACCAGTACACGACCTGTCAGTATCATAATGTACCACTGCCAATACCAACATAGTTTCACTAAGTCATTATTCTATGATATATATATATATATATATATATATATATATATATATATATATATATATATATATATATATATATATATATATATATATATATATATATATATATAAAACGTTTATCAGTGTTAATAAAAAAGCAGCAATTGCATGTGCATCTCGAAATGTAAAAAAGAATACCCTCTGGAAAAGCTTATTATTCCCTCAAGAAATATTATGCTGATAATCTCCGATCTAGATTGAGTATTTATTTAATTTTCTTCAAATAGGTGTTTTGATTGAACTTTGTATTTATCTATTTTACATTTTTTTGAACTGTGCTTTGTCAACAAGAATCGGTTTCTTTGACATTAAAGCTTATTTTGAATTTGTTCTATTTAAGGTAAATTTAGACTGAACACTTCATACATTTTGCATCATTTCAATGCAATGAGGCTATATCTAAATATAGGTATAAACTTTTTCACAGAACAGTCACACATACAAGAAAACTAGATAAGTTCCAACTCGACTCAAATAAATTTTTAAGAGATTTTTTTTATCAACTTAATGAGTCCATATAGCTCTAGATTGTTAAAAATATACTTCTAAAAATTACAAATGCTTTACCTATACTTCTTTATTGTTAACTAAAAACTCTGAGGATCAACAATTAAAATATAGGTAATCTCTCTGAAAAAATTAGGAAATAGAAATATCAAATTTATTTACATTAAAAAAGTTGATGCAACATTATAAAAAGTACTTTACAAGCTAATAAGGTCTATCCCTTCTATCATATCGACTATAATTTCTGCTTCTATTATAGTTAAGATCATCCCGGTCTCGATTAAAGTTTCTATTTCCATAGTCCTGATGTCTACTACCTCCAGCTCTGTCTCTGTTGTTATATCTAGATCTAGTGTACCATGGATACATTATTGGAGGTGGTGGAATTCCTTCATCGTATACTTTTTTGTAACATAAGTCAGCATCTGTATATCGTTCTGAAAACTCAAGTTTACACTGCTCGATAAACTGTATCTGATCTTCAGTTAAATTTGACATTTTTAAAATGTTTTTAATTATTTTTTACACAATTAGGGCGTACAAGGCTAATCACTTAAACAAATATAGCATGCAAGATTAAATATTTGTTCCCCAAAACACTTGCTTGGTTCTTGGCGTAGCTTCAAGGCAATTGCCAACCTAAAACATTTCCTCTAAGTATTAAAAAAAAGGTTAGGGCTTTTAGTTCTTGTGTCAAAGGACTGTTTACTTCAGGAAATTTAGTCAGGGTTTACTTCCTTGGTCTCTAATGATTATTAACCTTGTATATATCAGAATTGTATATTTTAATTATTATCACTTTCACTTCTGTCCTCGGAACACGAAAGTTAGCTTCAAGAAAGTTAATCTATCATCATATTTTTTTGAGTATCACTTTCATTTCTAATATTTTTAATAATAAGCACTTGATTCAAAAGGTATTCAAAACGAAGTTATCACTTTAACTTCTATCAGTTTGATCACTAATAACCTGGAACAAAAAAGGTTAAAGAGTGAAAATTGACTCTAAAGAATATGACTAATTTGCAAACAAAACAAGCACAATAACTAGGGATTTATTTGAATGCATTTAAAAGTTTGAATGGTTGTCTATAGGTCATTATTGCTGAACATGTCGAAATATTAAAATCCTAATAAGATAAAAATTGACTTTGTAATTATATTATTTTTAGTTTAGAAATTTATTTCAGTACAAATGTAATTATTTCTTTTTATTTTTCTAATTAGAATTTTTTGTAGTTATTATATTTGATATTAGACCCTCGAACAAATTCGAATTAATTTGATTGCATTTTGAAAATTTCGAATCTGTAATTTGTCAGTAGGAAGTCGTTTTGTAAGAGGAGACGGTTTAGAGTATTATGTGTCTCTGTCTGACTTGCCCAGTTAATTGAATCAGAAGTATTGTGTATATATTCTCTTGGAGTAGTTGAAATTGTTTTGATAAATATACAGGTTTCTAGATTATTGGATCGAGATTTAGATAGGAGAGGCTCAAAAAAAATTGCCTTCTTGCTCAAAGAATTTACAAAATGAAATATCCTGATCGACCTGATTATCCAAAACGTAAAGTGGTCAACAAATCAGTAACTAATGAAGAAAAAGAACTACAAGTATTGTTATATATATGTTCAGGAAAATCCTTATATTGGTACCCGTCAGTTAGCAGCATTATGTGAAACATCACAATCCACCGCTAATCGTACTACCAGGAAATATAGGTATCATCCATATCACATGGAATTACACCAAGAATTGCATGGACAGGATTTTGAAAGTCGTGTAAACTTTTGTCGTACAATAAATGCGGAGATTCAATTAAATCCAAATTTATTATGCAAGGTAATGTTTAGTGATGAAGCTACTTTTAGAAGTAACGGTGCCGTAAATAGACGCAACATGCATTATTATGCCACAGAAAACCCATTTTGGATTAGAGAGGTGCAACATCAAAACCACTGGTCATTAAATGTTTGGTGTGGTATTCATCATAATCGAATTATTGGACCCCACTTTTTTAATGAACCACTAAATGGCCATAGTTACCCGAACTTTCTACAAGAAGAACTACCCCAACTGCTTCAAGGTCTCGATAGGGATGAGCTCGACAGTATGTGGTTCCAGCACGATGGTGCGCCTCCGCATTACCATCGTGAAGTTCGTGCGTTTTTGGACCAACGATATCCGCAAAAATGGATTGGACGTGGGGGTTTCATTGAGTGGCCACCAAGGTCTTGCGACATCACCCCATTAGATTTCTTCCTATGGGGTTATATTAAAAATAAGGTGTATGTTAATCCACCAACAACAGTGGAAGATATGCGAAACAGGATTAGGGATACCTGTAGAACAATAACGTCACTAATTTTGTCCAGGGTCCGAGAAAATCTGCAAAAAAGACTAAATTTGTGCATTGCACAAGAGGGTCGTTTATTCGAACACTTATTAAAAAGAAATAATTAATCTCAGTATTTAATAGGTAATTTTTTTGTTTCAATTTAGTATAAAAGTAAATATGTATTTGCCTTGTCGTTATTGTTGTGTTAATTTTTTCACATTATGTTTAATTAAACTATTGCCGTTGTAATATAACGAATAATGTATTTCATCATATTTAACCACATTCTGTTTGTTTCTGTAGTTTCTTTTTATTATTTTACATGGCTACTATGATAATGAAGACTATTTCTGTAAAAAAGTATGGAAAATAAGAAAAACCGAAATATCTCAAAAACTATTATAAATAGGTATAGGATATATTGAACAAAACTTTTAGAGTTTTTATTACTCTATTAAATAACATGAAAATATACAGGGTGTACCATTTAAAAAAAAAAGATATTTATTTATTTAAACTTGTTCAAATTTGAGCCGATGTGTTCAACACCCTGTAGCTTTTATTGCAAATATTAGGTAAAAATTATGTTAACTTGTCCTTGGCCTTGCTAAATTCCAAATTTGAATATATTTGTCACAAAATTGGAAACGTTATTTAGGATTGAATTGATGCTTGAAAATGTGACTTTTTTCTTTAAACTTAATTATCTCAGAAACTATAAAGTTTTGTTATAGTAAACCCTTAATAAAAAAGATTTAAAATTATAAGCTAAATCCTAGTTTTTTGGCTCACCCTGTAGAGTCCTAAATATTTTTAAAATCTGCGTAAAAATAAACTGTATCAAACAATAAATATAGTTTCTTTGTTAATTTCACTGAAAAGGCACAAACCTACTTCATCCAATCATTGACTCACCCTGTATTTGTGATATATCTTCGCGATAAGTAAAACGCGAAGGAATTTGAAATGATTGTTGATTCTAAAATCAAATCAAAACTTCAATCTATCTTAAGTAAAAGCCAACATGGTTTCGTCAGAGGTAGATCTACAGTAAGTAATTTGCTTGTTTATGAGCAGTTTTTGAGGACACTAATCAGATTGATTCTATTTACATGAACTTCTCTAAGGCTTTTGACAAGGTAAATCACTCTCTACTTTTGAGAAAGTTGGAAAAATATGGCATATCTTTTTGCACTGGTTTTATAGTTATCTAACAAATAGGAGACAGTAGATAAAAATTGGCAATTTTGTTTCTAGCGAGATTTTAGTCTCATCTGGCGCACCACAAGGTTCGCATTTAGCTCCACTTTTATTCAATATTTTTATCAACGATGTGACTGAATAGGTGAAATATTCTAAATGTCTTTTATATAAACGCTGACGATTTAAAGATTTTTGGAGTTATCAAGAATGTGGAAGATTGTATATTATTTCAAGAAGATTTGAATGCTGGGAGTGAATGGTGCAATTTAAATGGTATGCAATTGAATGCAAGTAAATGTTTTGTCTTGATATCCTATCGCATTAAGCATGCTATTCAATATGATTATTCGATTGATAATATTTTACTTGAAACTAAAAAAGAGCTCAAAGACCCAGGAGTATATTTTGACAGCAATTTAAGTTGTAACTTTCATGTTAATCCTATTACTAATAAAGCATTCAAATTACTGAGCTTTATTAAAAGAACTTTGCTGATTTTAATAACATTGTTTGTTTTAGAACATTATTTTGTTCCTATGTTAGGTTAGTCTTGGAATATGCTTGCCAGTTATGGCCTCCTTACTATGGGCAGTATATTCAACAGGTTGAAAGAGTGCAAAGGAGATTCATTAGATTTGTGAGTTTCAAAATGGGGATATCAAGTGAAAACATCATATATGAAGAAATAATTAAGTCCATTAATTTGATACTTCTTAGTGATAGCAGAACATATGTCAATACGCGCACCTTTTATAAAATTTTGCATGGATTAATATATTGTCCTGAATTATTAGCTATGATAAGACATTAATGTTAAACTAGGAACACCATCTGGGCTAGATGTGGCCTTATTTTTAAGTGATTTGCAGGCCCAAGAAACATCCTTGGTAGTGATTGTGGGAATATTACTGGTTTCAGAAGCTTCCCCAGAAGTAGGAGTCTTAGTAGACACTCTTGAACTACTCCGCGAACGCTGAGCCAATATTAGGAGGCCCATGAAATGGGCGTTTCTTTTAACTTCAAAATAATATATATAAGATAGATAGCGATGTAATATTATTACTGAGTCTGAATCGTCCAGGTTACAACAAAATAAGACAAATATTTTATGTTAAATTTTATATTTTGAAACATAATATGTACAACATAGGTAAACTATAATATAGTAAAATTTTGAGCCTAAGAAGAGCAGAGAAACAAGATCTTTTGATTATACTGTACCAGGGTTTCATGATAACTTAGTTACATTTTTTTCTGTCATATTTAAAAAATAGACAATAGTTAGAGGCTATACGTCAAATTCTTTTACACCTTCCTCAGGCATCCCTCAGGGTTTCAACCTTGATCCAATGTTATTCCTTTTATATGAAAAGAATTTACCAAAGAAATTAATCGGTGCAATATATTATTGTTTGCTGATAACTTTAAACTGTATTTAAAAATTCAGCAAAACTGTGATTATCTTATAGTGCAAGAAAATCTAAATAAACTAGTGGTCAATAGGAAATGGTTTGAACTTCAATAATGGCAAGTGTTTTGTTCTTAGCTTTAACAAAAAAAGAAGAAGACATATTTTAAATTATAAATTTAAAAATAAATGGAATGACATTATCACGGGTTGATGAGATGGGGGACCTTGAAGTTATTTTTGATATTCAGTTATCCTTTAGACCTCACCTGAAGGATGTTACATCTAAGGTTACAAAAATGTATGGTTTCATTGTTTGAAAGTGCAGATTATTTAAAAATGTTGACTGTATAAAAACTTTGTATATTTCCTATATTCGAAGTATATTGGAATACGCACATACACAATATCAAATCCATATTATGCGAATCATAAAAAAAGAATACAGAACAAATTCCTAGGAAATATATGTATATATATATATATATATATATATATATATATATATATATATATATATATATATATATATATCTTAAAGAAACTGGAGTATATCAATTACACATATCGAAAGAGGAAATCATAAATAAATACAATATTAATATTTTGGAATGTCGCAGAATAGTTGCATGAATAATTTTCCATGTGTGTCAAACTGTTTAATGCGCTGCCAAACCAAGTAAAAAGTATAAACACCATAAAAACATTTAAGGTACAAATTAGAAAAATTCTAATAGAGTTAGAACCATATAGTTTAGATTTTTGTCCAGATCTGTAGTGGTGATTTAGATTGACGTCATTTCATTTCATGTACCTATATGATTTGAAATAAAGAGTGTATTTATTTATTACATGATCAAATTGATGATTCAAGCTTATTGGCATTAATACGCAGCAGCGGATCCAGGGCGGGAGGGGGAGCACTAAGAAGCTCAAGCCTTCCTAAAAACCATCAAAGTCCACCCGTGACAAATCTTAAATTACCTTGATAAAGCCTACCCTCAGCTGGGTCAGGTCCCTCCAAACAAAAATTCTGGATCCGCCACTGTTAATACAGATGTATATATTTACATATAGACAAGGAACTTATTAACATTTTCTGTGGATAGAGCTTGCACTAATTATTATAGCAATTCACCTGTTATCAGTATGTGTAAATTATATAATCAATTTAGGGATGATTTTGATATTTTCAACATAAATGTAAACTCTAAAGAAATTGTTATACCAAATTATATGATACATAGATTATTATTTAGGCATAGTAGCAAGAGGTCCTGGCCCTACTCTATAATTGGATGTACTCTGTTAAGTTTGTAAGCCTTCCCAAAACCATCAAAGTCCACCCGTGACAAATCTTAAATTACCTTGATAAAGCCTACCCTCAGCTGGGTCAGGTCCCTCCAAACAAAAATTCTGGATCCGCCACTGTTAATACAGATGTATATATTTACATATAGACAAGGAACTCATTAACATTTTATGTGGATAGAGCTTGCACTAATTATTATAGCAATTCACCTGTTATCAGTATGTGTAAATCAATTTAGGAATGATTTTGATATTTTCAACATAAACGTAAACTCTAAAGAAATTGTTATACCAAATTATATGATACATAGATTATTATTTAGGCATAGTAGCAAGAGGTCCTAAACCTACTTTATAATTGGATGTACTCTGTTAAGTTTGTAATGAAATAAAATAAAAATGAAATTTGTATTTCCATTTAAACTTTATACTGAAAAAACGCAAAAGATTGTGAATTAAAAGTATATGAATTCAAATTGTCTTTTATATTTTTTAGTTGCAGGGTAGTTTAAGGTAAAATTTATATTTTTTATATCCTAAGGTTGTAGCTATTAAGTCATTTGTGAATTTTTTCGCCAGTTATTTGAATTATTATAATAAATATTTTTTTTTATTGAAATCATGACTTTGATTGAAAAAAATCAAGTGATTTACATCATTTGATTGAAATCAACCCGACACTCAATAGGATAATTAAAAAAACTAGTCTCTCTGCCATTTCTAGACTTAAAATTTTAACATGTAATTATTTATTTGTATATTCTATAATTTATGTTAATACTTGTGACATGTAAGTTCCTTTATAAAAAAAAAATTAATCAGTTTATTCCATTGAAATGTAAAGCTTGATTTAGTTATATTGATTTTTACAATGAGATCGTTGACAAAATAAAAATATTTAAATTGAAAGTATAAAGTACTTACATGGAGTTTCAATACATAAAAAAGTTCTAGATACATTCGTGAATTAAAATACTAGAAAAACTATTTAGGGCTCGTCTCTTGATTTGTGACGTCAGGAGCAGTCGTCTCACACTAGAAGGATTAATTCATAATAATCGCGCTGCTGACGTCACAAATCTTGTCTTAAAAAGGGAAAAAAGTCAAGGTAAGCATTATTCTGATGAGATCTTACAATTTCTCGAATAAAAACCTGTGGATGATCCCATTAAAATAACAGTCTTTTCTCCCCCTTAATGACACAAAAAAAAACCATTTAGTAATAAATGCAAATGGAGCGGTAACATCCAACCAAAATTTTTATTCCTTATTTACACATAATTCTCTAATCACATTTGGGGTAATTGGTCAATTGGTGTAGCGAATTTGAAGTCTTGTGGGAACAGATTCATTGCATGGGGGTACATTAACTTATATGATTGTCTAATTGTTACATCTGCGACACCTGCAATATCACCAATCTCTTTCTGACTTCTTTTATCTTCTGATGCCTGTAAAAATAAAAAAAAATCATTGAAGTAACCAAAAACATTTTTCTGCACTATGTAATAACTTCTGGTGTTATTCTGTATTTATAATTATTTATAAACGTCTTATGATGAGTGAATAAGCAAAAAATGCCATTCTTTTCAACTTTATGAGGTTAGTCCTTTATATTTTGGGAACTGGCATTTACCACGTATTTTTTTTTTATTCAATTGTCCATTATAGGATTACCCAAATAGTACAGCAATTAAAAAAATATAAACAATCAACATGTAAATAATTTAACAAAATAAAACTCTTATCATCATAACAGTAAACTAGAATCGGCTTAACAAAATACTTAAAGTGTAAAAAAGTATTCACAGTCAACAGTCAGGTACGCTATTCAAGGCCAATTTCACTGTCCTCTTAAAGGACACAGAAGAACAGCAAAAATCACAGCTAAGCAAACTTAGCCGCTGGTGGTACTGTAGCTTTGTTCGATCGATTCTTGCCTTATAGAGCAATAAATTAACAAATCTGCTTTGCACCCGCTTAATCCGTGCAACGTGGACCTTGTATAGAGGTGACCAGATCATGCAACAGTACTCCAAGTTACTTCTAACTAGGCCAGAATAAACAGCCTTAAGAGTTTAAATGTCATTTAAATCGTGACATTGCCTCCTGACAAATCCACACATCTTAAAAGATTTCCGGATCATGCTGTCTATGTGTACAGTAAAACGCAACTCACTGTCAAATATGACTCCCAAATCGTTAATAAGAGTTAATCTAGTGAGCTCAGTGTCACCAATTCGATAAACTGAAAGGATGGATTTTCACTTCCTAGAAAAAGAAATCATCTTGCATTTCGATGTACTGAGAAATATTTTATTGTCTGCACCAGGAAATCAACTTGGAGATTTCATTTTGCAATATAGAGCAATCCCCGAAACACGCCATTCGGTTGAAAATCTTTAAGTCATCAGCAAAGAAAAGGTAAGAACACTACCGGAAAATGTAGGTATGGTCATTGATGAAAAGCAAGAACAGGACAGGGCCGAGATGGGAACCCTGCAAAATCCCAGAAGGCACGTTTATTTCTCGCGATAATCTACCGCAAAACTTGACCACTTGCGTTCGACCAGTTAGATGGCTGGCAATCCAGAAAATTAACGGTAATCCGACGCCGTATCGCTGTAATTTGTTCAATAAAATGCGATGATTTACCGAATCAAATGCCTTTCTGAAGTCGAAGTAAATCGAGTCGATCTGCAATGAAAGATCAAGGGAGGCACTCAGAAAGTTAGAATAAACTGCCAAATTAATCTGACATGACATACCAGACTGAAATCTGCGCTGATGTTTCGAGATGACTCAACGGAACGCGAAAGAAATATCATCTGTACCCACAGACTCCAGGACCTTACTAAAACACGACAAGCCAGATATAGGGCGGTAGTTAAGTATGTCAGAACAATTTCCACCTTTGAACAAAGGTGTTACAAAAGCGGACTTCCACACTGAAGGAAAGACTCCTAAATCGAGAGAACATTTGTATATTGTCCACCACATATATGGACTGGAAAAAACCCTCGAAGACATCAGCAATCTCCTTTGGGTCCTGATAACTTTCATTTAAATAGCTCATATGTTTTGGATAGCCAGTCGTAGTTCGTTTAGAGTTTAAATACCTCCAAAATGATTTCACATTCTGTCTAATGTTTATCTCAACAAGAGTGCATTACTGAATTTAGTTCTCAATATAACGATGGAATATCTTCAAAATCCACTGTGTATCACTGGTTTAGTGAATTTAATCGTGGACGTGGTTCGTTTACGGACGAGTCGCGTGCAGATCGTCCAAAATCGGTTGTGGTGCAAAAAAACATTGATGTTCTGCGTGAATTGATAATGTAGTATACTGTGAGATTGATTTTAGGAATCCTCTTAGATTTGTATATTAATCTGAAATTGGAACAATACAGTTTCATGATCAGAGAGTTCAGCATTCCAAACACAACAGGAAACACCATATTTGAACCATCTTCACTGATAGATATTTGTTATTTCCAAAATATAAATGGTTACCCTTGTACTACAATTAAATCAGTTATAATTATAACTGAAACGCTAATCTGACCTACTATAGATTTTACTGTGCAGAAAATTTTTAACTGTTTTTATGTTAATGTAGACAATAAATAAGTAAAAATGATATAGTTGTAAAGTTTATGATTATTTTCATAGAACTAAAACAATATGATTTAAATTTAAGTATAGGTTTTTAAATTATTACCTGTGAAGCCATATAAATAGCCGCCGCCGCAACAGAAATTGGTGATCGACCCGGTACGATGTCCAATTCCACAGCTTTCCTGGCTATGTGTGTAGCAGCCCTTTGAACCATATTTGGCAATCCCAAGTTTGAACAAAATCTCGACATAAAATCTCCCGTCGTAATTAGATCCACGGATGTTTCTAACGCCTTCAATATTAATTTGAAACATCTACCAATTTCGCGTTTACTAATTTTACTGACTGCACATATTTCCTTGAACGTACGGGGTACACCTTCTTGACGGCATGCAATATACAAACATGCCGATGCAATGGCATCATTGGATCGACCTGTAAATAAATAGATGAATCAAAATGTGGTCTTAAAATTACAAGATAATTAATAGAGTCTAAAATGTCATAATGTTTTACTTTTTTTTTTGGAAAATTTATTTTTGCTTATAACAATAAATGTATTCCGGTCCTGGCGAGTAAAGTGACATAACATAGAAAGTAGTAAAATTAAAATTTAAATTATAGAAAAGTGATATGAACATAAATAAAAGTACAGTTAATGAAAGAATAGGCTAAAATAATCGCTAAACATATGCAAATATAAACAGTTCAAAAATTTAATCACAGTATACCTTGCAAAAAGCCTTACTTTTTGCGTTTGTTGACTTAAATTACAAAATATACAGTGTGACCAGTAAACTCCGTATCATATGGGATTTTTTTTTTAATAGCTTTATTAGAAATTTGACTTTGGCATCAATATCTGCTTCGATCGAGATGAAAATCAACAAAAAAAATATTAGTCATGTGATCAGCATTCTGTCAAATTTTAATTTTTTTCCAAAAAAAAAATCAAAAGTGGGATTATATCTCAAAATATCGAAAAAAGTTTTCAAAATTTCAGCTGTATAAGTTGATTTAGATTTTTGGCCCATTTTTTGTAAATTGTTACAAAATAAGATTAAACGCAACCTCCATAAATCTTCTTAGATTGACAATGGTTCATCCCAGACATTCTGTTTAAAGTAACGCCATATTAAATGTGTGTTTTTCTACAAAATCCAAATAGGGCTATTAATTAATTAATAAAACCAACTATTCCACCTATGCACCACTAAATAGAATGTGCACTTTAGCTAATGAATTATCCCGTGATCACGTTGATTTGGATATTTTTAACATGTCCTTAAATAGTTTTAAAATTTTTTTAAAGCGTAATCTATAGTCTAAATTTTTTACTTCTCATTGTTCTTTATGTAGTCTGAATGTGAGCTTACTGTAGTTTTACCGGATGCTTTGGATTTATTTGTTTATTGTTTATTATTGTTTTTTTTTTATCTATTTGGAAATTTGTTTGTAGTTGTAAAGTGTTGTAAATTTTTAAATGGTTTGACCGTTAATAAAGCATTTATTTATTTATTTACTAGCGACCCGCCCCGGCTTCGCACGGGTGCAATGCTGATACTAAATACACTACAGAAAAACTGTGACTATTTATTTTATTTTTACAACAATTATTACATCGGCCTCCGACGCGCTATTTATAGGCACGCTGCCGCCGCCCCGGTCAGCCAGTACCGCCGCAAGCGCTACTTCCCGCAATTTTAAATCTGTAATATCTTCGAAAATATTCATTTAAATCTTGAGCTGTAAAGGACCATATAGATCTATATTAAATCAACAATGTATTTAAGCTATTTAATTGGATAAGGATTAATGCTGTATTGGTTAAAATCGCTTCAAAATTTGCCATTATTTGTCGTAAAAAGTAAATGACAAAAAAATGTTATTGTGGGATATCCATGAGATAGACATATACCATCGCGGAGTTTTCTGTAGACCTTTTCAATGTGTACAAATAATTAGTACATTATTTTGATAAATCTCGTAGGGTTCAGCCTGCGTTTGCAATATAAGCGGAAAAAAATATGATAATTAACGACATCACATTAGAAACCTCAAAAATAACAGTATTTTTCCACTATTTAATGGATGTTATTATACATATAAACCTTCCTCTTGAATCACTCTATCTATTGAAAAAAACCGCATCAAAATCCGGTGCGTAGTTTTAAAGATTTAAGCATACAAAGGGACATAGGGACAGAGAAAGCGACTTTGTTTTATACTATGTAGTGATTTATTTAAAATTTGGTCACATGTGATGCAAAGTTTATTTGTTTTTGACACTGTATAAGGTAACGTCATAAAATAACTATTTTTGAAAACGTAGTTTGTGTCTAAAAGTAATCTAGGTATGACTATTTAAACTGATTACTGATTATATACCCTGTAAGTAATAACAACGCCAACTCCGTCAACGCCTACTTTTCAAAAATAAATTGGAAATGCAAAAATTACTAAAAAAATATGAAACATATGTAAAAAAAAACAATATAACTTTAAGGGCCGTTAAAATTAGAATAAAAAGTCCTTATTATAAAGGGTGTTCTATTTAACATAAAAAAGTTATTTGGATTTAATGATAAAAATCAAATGGAATAATTTTATACAAAATAGCGACAGAAACTCAAACTGAACTTTATAACAATCTGATACCAACTGAATAAAGTTATATAAACCAGAACCTTTCAGTCCAAGTCATATGTCATTTTGAAGTTTATTCAGTATTTTAGACTATAAAAACAAAATAATTAAATAAATTTTGTAGTGCTTTTGGTACATAACTTCTTTTATATCTTGGAAAGCAAAATTTTAAATTTAATAAACGGTGATAGTTGAGTTGAATAATTATCTGTACGTCCTACAGTTCAAGGTACATTAATGTGTTTACTTTTACAAAAAGATAAATTTTTAAAGTTTATTATTATTTTTAATTACTTTTGAAAACATAATTGTAATTATATAGCTTCAGAATACCTATTAATATGTTACCAGATTTAATGATTAATTATTTTCTTTCCTCAAGTTGTAATTAAACATAAACATTTTGATAGATTAATTCTGATTATATATTTTTTGAACAACCAAATTTTTGGCATTGGAAAGATTATTCAACCAATTTTTAAATGATATTTTACTCCTTTACTAGATTTTGATCATCCAAATACTCTTAGTCAATCCTTAATAAACATTTATTCAATATCAATATTACTTATTATTTTTTAATAAAAAGTTTTATGTGAGTTTCTTCAAGCCTATAGTCTACTACATGAAACATGCTGACGTATAAAATTTCCTCGTTTTTTTTTTAAATTTTGGAAAGTTTTGAAGTTATTTACTTATATTGTCAAAAAGCCATAAAATCCGAAGATGGTGTACTGATATTCACCATATTCCAGTAGTTGGAAGAGGGGGGGGGGACAATATTTACAGTTTCAAGCAGATTGTTCCATATTCCTAGCTAAATGCGCTGGTTTATACCATATAAATAAAATCTCAAGTGTTTATTTATAAACTTTAAATTGAACATATATTTTATAACGTGAATATATACTGAAAATAACTTACCCTTAAGGTTTCGGCCATCATGAACTTGTTTAAATAAATTGTTAGCTCTGTCTACTATAGTTCTTGGTAAATTAATTCGATCTGCCATGGCATTTATTTCTTTAAAAGCATTTATAAGGGCACGATCAGAACTATTCATTGTTCGGCGATTCTGATACCTGGCCACTCCAAATCCATCAAAGCTTGCATCCCCTATAAATATATTTTAAGATAAAAATATCGAAAGCAGAGAGAAATAAAAACACTGACAATAAAGTTCCTTTCAAGTATAACAGTTTTTTCGAGTCTGGACAAGTAAAATAAGTAGTATAAGAGCCGTTTTACACACACAGAATTATAGGCAAAATTTATCTCATAATTATGTTGAAAATTTTCATAAAACTAATTTGCTATTTTACACATCAAAGAATTATTAAAATTTTGGTGAAAATTTTCGGCATAAAAATATAGAACGTGTTCTATATTTTTATGACTAAAATGTGGAAAGTGCGCGAAAATCGACGCAGAATAAAATTTGTGAAAATTGACAACCCGTGTTTGGTAATCAACCTAATCTCAATATTTACTCATTGTTTCATGCACAAAATATCTCTTATTTTGTGGTTTTTTGATTATATGTTCGGAAACTTTCATATTTATGACATTTTAGGTTATCCACAGATTATATCGTCCTTTTTAACTGCTGGAACGTCACATGTTATGAAAATGCGCATGAGGAAAGACAAAATTATCACCAAAATTTTATTCAGAATTCTTGTAGGTATCAAACAGAGTGGTATTTTATTGTAAAAATTATCTCCAAAGAATTTTCGGCAAAAATTTGCTGAAAATTTTTGTTATAATTTTCAGAATAATTCTTGTGTGTGTAAAACGGCTCTTATTTAATACAACATAAGAACTCTAAAATAGGCCCTATACAGGGTTGTGAAAATATAAATTAATGGATTTTTTTAATGTATAATTAACTAATTTAAGCAAATTTAACATAAGAAAATCTAAGAGAAAAAAATTGTTCAATCAAAGGTACCATAACAAATACATAATAATCTAACAAACCCTCACCTCTTTAAAAATATATAAGTTAAGCTATAGACTTTTCAATAAAATGATAACAAATTAGATCTTTTTATCTCTCACTATTTAAGAAAACTTGTTAAAAAACTACTGTAAACACTACACAGATTTATGATACAACTTGCTTTACTCCTTTTAAATGGTATATTAGGAAGATTAGTGTTATCACTCCATTACAGAGATAAGCAAATTGTCAAGTTCTGACTGGGATTTTCACGAAATATTACTACTACAAACAAGGGGAGGTTGCGACCTTGTCATCACTGATTTTGATAAGACTTAAGAATTATACCGACTAAGGTCATTTAAAGAAATCCCCAAAAACGTTTGTCATCGCTCATTGGACTTTGTGAAAAAATTTTTCAAGTTGAACGGGTTATCCGCTGACAAGTACGATTCTCTTTCAGAAGCTTTCTCACATTGGCCGCCATAGTGCAAATGGATAAGTACTTTTCCAGCACTTCAAGAACCACGGGTTCGATCCCCGCTCGATGGAAAATTTTTTTTTATCATTTCAAAAAATAATAATCATTGGTTTTTTCATTTATTAATTATTCTATTCCACAACTGTAAAACTGAAATTGAAGGTAATGAGGGAATTAATTAAAAAAAAAAAACACGTTAAGTATTTAAATGTCAGTGTGTAAAAACTATATGAAATAACCTATGATGATTATGTACTGAAAAAAAAAAGTTTTGCATCGAGCGGAGATTGAACCATCAGCCTCGGTGCACTAGTAGAGTGCTTAAGCCCTTGCACCACAATGGCTGATGTGGGAAAATTTCTAAGAGTATCGCACTTGTCAGTACATAACACGTTTGACTTAAAAATTTTTGCACAAAAAACAAATGAGCGATGACATGAATACTTTTGGGGATTTCTTTAGATGACCTTAGTCGGTATAATTCTTAAACCTCATCAAAACTGGTGATGACAAAGTTGCAACCCCCTTGTAAGTATAAGTTTGAATCATTACCTCTACCAGGGCCAATCATTGTTGTTAGATCAGACCCTCCCAATAAAGGATTTTCTGGACCACCAACACGAGAGGGATCAACACCACTTTTTTCATTGCTAAATGTCCTCCATTCTGAACCGACATCTATTACCCTAAAAACAGAAGTTACAAGAGATTAGGTAAATGATTTTTAACCATATGTTAAACCTAATTTTAAAGGAATTTAGTAAAGAGTGATTGTCTCGAATAAGGAATATTGTAATATGCATGTGATAACAGTTGGATATAGTCCCTTTATAGAAATCTATAATTCTTAACTAAACAAGAATTATCATAACATAGTTATATTAAGAAAATTTCACTGCTAGAAGGCATAGAAGTTTCCATGGTGTTTTTTTTAATGAAGTTTTATCCAATAATCAATATAGAGTAGTGTGATTGATTACCTGTCACCAACAACAAGTCCACATTCTGAACAGATTTGATCTCCAGCTCTGTAATCTTCTATAAGTGGGGCATCTGGATGGGCACTACAGCAGACTTTGTTGGCATCATATCTTGTAACAAACATATTAATTAATATGAATAATTAATAGAACGTCTGTTTATAATTAACAGCAATTCTTATATTTCATGATATTTATATAACAAAAGAGTAAATAACTACCTTGAAGTACTCGCCATTTTAATTTATTTTATAAGCTACAATTTATTCAAAAGTTACAACATTTAGGTTCGATTCCGATGTGCACACAAAACGAAAGTAATTCGTACTGATTGTCACAGAACAAGAAAGTTAGCTGATCGTGTACAGACAAAGATGTTTTGGTCTTTGGTCACAGAAGTTAGGGGGGGTAAATCTTTGGTTAGAAAATTGGCAACGTATAAAGGTATGACAGGAGTGATTATAAGGGTATCATTCCTTTCTGTAGGGTGGGTCCTAATAATGCACCTCAATTTAGGAAGTTGATGGTCTTGAATTTGATTTTATTTCTTATTGGTTTGACGTCAGTATAATATCATTAAGAAGGTCGGCCAACATAGATTTTTGACTTCTTTTTGTATTGGCGGTGGCAGAAATTTACAATTAATTCATATTTATTGGTATTTGAAACCCTCGGTAGTATCTTTTGGTTGGCTTACATTTTGTAAATTCTATAAATTTAGTTTTATAGGTGGGAAAGTTAAAACAAATTTAAGTCTTTTGCCAATTTTTATTATACGTAGACTCCTCGTATGGAGAAAAGTTGTGGATACTAATGAATTTAATATTCGGATTACTTACAGTCCGTATTCCGCATCATTACTATTTTACTAGACTTCCTTCCATAATACGTTCTTTATTTGCTAATACCATGAGCTTGTCGTCTTATATTTCAAAAATTCATGACTGATACTGATGCTTAGCTGAAAATGCTGTAAGCAAAATTTACAACTGCGTGTTTTATGTTTATCTTACCAAGCACAGAAAATCTAAAAATATTATTCATGTAAATCTTTGATATTTCATGATTGTTTCTTTTATCTCATAAACGAACAAGATCATCTGTCTTTACACAGTGCATTAACAATAAATGGCATAATCCTATGTTGTCGATTATAAAAAATCAGTGAATTTTAAGTTGCTGTATCTACTGCCATATGTCCAAATTATTATTATGGAAAAAAAGTATTCGAACAAGTTTAACGTAAAACTAATTTAAAAAATGTTTTTAGAATAAATTAAGTGTGTAGCAGGCACTACGTTATGAGCTGCTACTCAAATAAGTAAAAATGCAAAACAAACACGTTAGGTAAAAACTGACATCAATTTGTCTTTGCGCCTATATAATTTTAAATTTAGTGATTTCTCCCTCCTCCAAATTAAAAATGCTATTCCAATCAAAAGTTATTACTCAAAGTCTTTTAAATGTTGTAAAATTTCCTAGAATTTTCGCATGCGATTTGCCCTTCTTAATGACATCATACAGGCGCCTAACCAATCACAAATCAAATCAATACATTCTTTATAAATCTATAATGAAAACTATTTTATTTTGTTATCTACGACTTTATTTAACTTTCGAAAGAATTCGTAGAGTGAAATGCTATGAAAATGACTTTTTTTGAAAAAATTTCAATACATACCTCCTATTTCAAGGCCGTAGAATACGATTCTGACCTTGGTTTTCCATAATTTTTCTTCAATTTTGCGGAAAACAGGGAAAATTACTTTTTACTTTAGGTTCAATTTTTTTCATTAAATCATTAAACTTTTGTTACAACCACAAATTTCACACCGATAGAAGCTTCTGTATTATACAATAATTCAAAAATATACACTTTTTTTTTATAGAAAAAATCCGGAAAATTATCACAACAAAAATTATAACAAATAAAAATAAAACGACCGCCACCACAAGATGGCGTACTTTTTGAAATCGGTGATGTTGCCAGATTGAAAAAACGATTTCTTTGAAATTTACATCGATTCTTCTCTTTCTATTTGAATCAGAAAGAAAAGGACCCCAAAAAAATTTTTTCACATTCCTTTGATTGTTGAAGTACTATTAATTACTCTTATGTCCATGCCTTTGATGTGCGATTTTGACTCTAAATATTAAAGGTTTTAAGGATTATAGTTGCTTTTGTCCGTTTCCCTACAAATACCAGTAGTTTTAAGCAGATAATATGAATTGATCATATTGCTTATATCCTTTAGCAGAAATTGTATTTTAATTAATAAATCTAGGTCAATTTAGGTTAGTTTAGGTTATTTTCAGTTTTTTAAACTAACTAAAATCAAACTAAACCTGTATTAACCAGAACTAACCAAAAATTTTGGATTCTTAAGGTTAATTTTACCCTTTTTCAACAACATTAAACTATGTTGTTATCTGTAATGGATAAATTTAAAGTTTATACCAGGAAAGTATAAATCTTGGTCAATTTAGATTAGTTCAGGTTAGTTTAAGTTTTCCAAATTAACCAAAATCAAACTTAACCTGAACTAATCAAGGTAAATCGTGTACCTTGTATCAAAAACAAATAAAAAGAAACAAAACCAAAATGGCACCTACCTCTAGATTTATTCTAATCCGAATTATTACCCTAACCAAAACCAACCAAAAATTTTGATTGGTTAAGATTATTTTTACTCAAAAACTGTTTTAAACAATAAAAAAATCAAACTATGTTGTTTACTGAAAAGGACAAATTTTATAGTGTATATCACGAAAAAATTTTGTATCTGGCAACGTTGCGCCTTTTTTTCATGATTCTGCGGCTAGTTTAGATGGTCTGATGGTTGATGGCGATTCCGAGACGTATTTTTGATTTTTCGTTGAAAATATAAGTTTTTCTAAATTGATTTGCTAAAATTTGTGCACAAATAATTGAAATATAATACATACAATATATTTTAATTAGTTAACTGAAATAAAAGTGCTTTGTGAAGAGACGTTTCTTGTGTTGAGTTTTCCGAGAAAATGAAGAAAAATAGTGAAAAATCAAGTTCAGAATCGTAATCTACGACCTCGAAATAGAGGTAGGTAGCGAAATTTTTTCCAAAAATTCAATTTCTATACTTTTTACTCTTTACAAATTTTTACGTTAACTTTTTATAGTGACTACAGTTTCATAGCTTTGCTACATTTTCAAATTGAAAGACTTAAAACTATGTCTATAATGATATAAATATGCATTGGGATGATTGTTGAACATATTTAACCAACAATTGTAAACGTGGTTTCAAGTCATTCAGTTTAGAAATGTAGCAAAGCTCTGAAATTGCAGTCACTGTAAAAAGTTAAATTAAGTGATAAAAACAAATTAAAAATTTACAATGCTCTATCATAAAACAACAGACTCTTTAATCCAAAATTCATTCGTTGTTTCGCCATTTCGCTTTTCGATTTTGTGGTGTGGACCACTATTTTATCGGTCGGTACGGGATCTTCGGTAGTTTCACAAGAAGATGTGACACAATCAATAAAATAGATAGAGGGATCATCTCTAACGACTAGCGCCTGTATTTTTCAAATAGGAAGAAGTCACTCTAACCCAACAAAAATTTATAATCTTTGTTCATGAAGCATATTCTTTGCTAACTTAAAGCATTTTCTTATGCTCCTGCTTTTATTTTTTGCACGATGTTTTTTAAGTGTTGACAAAATAATAAAATTTATTTTAAGGTAAGGTTCATATAAATATTTCCATTTAATATTTGTTTCATGTGAACACCGAAAGGTAGTTAAACTGACGGAACGTGCAGACCGTGATTATTTCAGATCTGTTCTTCATTTATGCTGCAGTTTATTTTTTGAGTATGTATGGTAAAAATTGGCAGCTGGAGATGGCAATGCAAAATTTATTTTATGATTATTTTGGTTGCATATTGTCTCGGGAATCATTAACTATAAATACCTAAAATTTTATGTGTAAATGCTTCGTACCCACTCAATATCTATATTAAAAAGAAAGGGAATAATTCGGATAAGAGTAAATTTAGAGGTGGATGCCATTTTGGTTTAGTTTGTTTTGATTTGTTTTTGATAATTTTCCTAAGGTGTGAATGTAAAATTCGCCAAAGGTCTTATTTTTGCAGATGATTATAAAATTTTTCCTTGCTATTAGAGATGAGTCAGATGCGAGGGCTCTGCAAGAGGATTTTAATGTGGTTGTGAGATGGTGCAAGGAACATGATTTAAATGTAAATATAAATAAATGTGTAGTAATGTCTTTTACATCTAAAAAGCAAATAATTCATTTTAATTATTGTATAAATAACACGCCGTTAAAAAGAACTGATTTACATAGGGATCTTGGTGTTTATTTAGATATGAAGTTGAGTTTTGGTAGGCACATTGATAATGTAACTGCAAGTGCAGTAAAAATTCTTGGTTTTATTATTAGGAGCTGTAAATATTTGAATAATGTGGACAGTTTTATTTATTCAATTACATACACTACAGAATGATACATTCTAAATGGTATGGCAAATGACATAGAACAATAACAAAAAACAAAAAGAAAATACAAACATTGAAACAAAATTCACAAGAAAAAAAGAATAATGTACAACAAAGTATATCATTTAAACATTATAATTGTTTTAATCCTTCGCTGTGAGTCCTTGAAAATGTCACAGTCCATATAAAATCGGTTATAATTAACCATTAATCTATTTATGAAGGTGGACTGGCCGTAGTTGGTGCGATGATAACTTTCCTGGAACAGCCGTTGCAGCCTAGTACGCCTTGATGGGACCCTAAGATTAATCTCGCTCAGCAATATGTTGCAGTCAATTATATTATTTAATATTTTGAACAGGAATAAAAACATAGCTTCTCTTCTTCTGCTCTCCAGACTCTTGAGTCCACACAACATCAGTCTTGTTTCATAAGCTAAGCCGTGTGATGGAAAATGGTGCTTATCTAGTAGATATTTCGTGAATTTATTTTGTACTCTCTCGAGTCTGTTTTTGTGGGTGACATAGTTGGGAGTCCATATAATTGAACAGTATTCCAAAATGCTGCGAACAAGCGAGTTGTATAAGCATGTTAGAGCTCTAGTGTCATTAATATGTCTCGAGTTTCACTTAATAAAACCCAGCATTCTTAGAGCCTTGATCGTGATGCTGTCAATATGAGCGTTGAATTGCAAATCTTTCGTGAAGATTACTCCCAAGTTGATTGTTGAATGTTATTCCAAGTGTTAAGTTATCCTATAGATCGCTCTTCAATAAAAGTGAAATTTTCGGTAGAAAAGTTGCGAATTAAAACCTGATTTTTTCACGGCTAGTGCATTAATACAGTATATATAGTTCCCGCTAAAAATCTTTTAATTAGTTATTGCCTGAAGGTCTAAATATTGATTAGTTTTGTTTGATTGTGCTCACTTAGTGTTTAAAATATTCAATATAAAAAAGTGTTTACTACAAAAACGTAAATAACAAATTCCACAAGCTCGTCGAAATCCATCGAGGCAATAAAAGTTGGAGTATCCCAAAACATTTTAATAGTGGTGATAGAGTTATTTTATTTATACTGAGTAAAATGCCTGCCTGTTCTCGTTGTAAGCAGCACCTAACACCTGAAGATATAAAGGCAAAAATTGTTTGTGATGCCTGTAAAGGCTCTTTTTGTCAAAACTGCATTGGGCTAACTGCTTCTGAAATTAAAGTTATGCAGTTAGTGGGTAAAAGAATCTTAAGGTTCTTTTGTGATGGCTGCACAAATTCTACTCTACCTGATAAACTTGATGATCGAATTGAAACTCTTAAATCTGATTTTATGAAGGCAATTGACAATATTAAGGCTGATGTAGTTGAATCTGTGAACTCATTAAAGACAGAAATCAGTAATATTTCTACTACTAATAAAGAGGTTATTCATATGCTTTCATCTGGCAGTTTAATTCCTACGCAGAGCATGGCTTCATCTGGCAGCACGAAAGCAACTAGAGCTCAACTTACTCAACTCGATAATATCACACCCAGTGGTTTACAGAGCAAGCCCCCAAATCATCAAAGTCGAAGAGGTCTTTCCACCCATAGACCTGTTATCCAACAAGATGGGGAGGGTGGCAATGACAATCAAACTACCCAGCACACTATTCAACACTGGAATATAAGATCTCAGAATGCGCCTGTCAGACCCCAGTTGGTGAGAGGTATTGGCACAAATTGTTCTAATTCTTTCGCCTCTGCTGCCCGGCGTGTATGGCTTTCAGTCGGTAGGGTTAATCTTAATACCACTGAAGATGATATCAAACAATATCTAGAGAGTAAATTTCCAGGCCACTTATTTACAACCGAGTTACTACCAAAGAGACCTGAAGCTTTGAGCTTGGCTTTTAAGATCGGTGCGGATGTTGACCTTATCGACAACCTTTATGATGAAAAGACTTGGCCGGATGGAGTTATTGTTAGGAGATTTTCCTTTCGAAAGAACAACAGAAATCAGCAATGGAAATAATCCAACATCCAATGGCAAAAAATCCAAGAATGATGAAAAGAATATTATGAAACTGTTCCACATTAACATACAAAACCTAAATTCCAAATTCTTAGAATTTCAAGTTATTTTAACGGATATATATCCCGACATTTTATTTATAACCGAACACTGGGTAAAGGATGATGGTATAGTCAGGTTCAACTTGAATGGATATAAATTAATAAGCTACTTTGGAAGACACCAACACAAAGGAGGAGGAACAGCAATTTTCCTAAAGGAAAACCTTCAGACAACACTTTATGATAATGCGCAGTTACCCGAGGCAGCTGAGAAGCACTTTGAATATTGTTTAACTAAATGTAATATTAATAATGAGATTTTTATTTTCATATGTATCTATCGATCGCCATCAGGTAATGTCGAGGTTTTTTTTGATAGTCTTAATGAATTATTAGATGATTTATACTGCCCAACCAAAACTTTTATAGTGGGTGGGGATTTCAACTTTCATTTTCATGATCCTGAAGACAGTAATGTACATTCACTGTTGCAATTATTGGACAGTTATGGTTTAAAACCTCATATTATTGGGATTACCAGGGATCAGTCCGGCTCTCAACTAGACAACATTTTTAGCAACATAGAGAATGATAATATCGATTCAGAGATACATATCAGCAATATTTCTGACCACTGGGGCCAAGTTTTGCAAATAAGGGTAAATAGGGAGTACCAGCACACTTATACAAAAAAAAGATTTTTCAATAACCATAATTTATTACGTTTTAAGGACTACCTTATAAATGAGCCTTGGAATGAGGTAGATCAAGCATACGGTGCTGACGAAAAATATAACACATTTTTTCGAATATTCTACTATTATTTTGACCTTTCTTTCCCAACCAGTACAAGTAGAATCAAATATCATAAAGCAAGCTGGGTAAATACCGAAATTCGTAACTATTCAAACTACATCAAAGACCTGTATGTGTGGTACAAGCAGACAAAAAGTCAAGCTGTGTATAGAACATATAGGTCAGAAAGAAAGATTTATCGAAAATACCTATCTGATTATCATAAAAATTTAAATGATAGTAGGATTATTAATTCCAAAAATAAGATTAAAACTGCCTGGAATATTCTTAAAACCGAATGCAATGAGATTAAAAAGAATTACGACATAACCCTAAAAATAGATGATCATATTCATAGTGACCCAAAAGATATTGCTGAACTGTTTAGCAGACAGTTCAATGTACCCAATAATTCAAATCTTAACCTTACGTTTCAAACTGAAGTTAATTATCCGACAATATTTTTATCACCAGTTAATTCCGATGAAATTTTTCGAACACTTATGAGTTTACCTAATAAATTTACAGCGGGACTGGACGACGTGCCCGTATATGTTTTAAAATTTGTCGCACACTGCATAAGTAGTCCCTTAGCAAATATTGTTAATGAAAGTTTTGCCACACAGATCTTTCCTACTAATCTCAAGACAGCCAAAGTGATTCCTATATTTAAAAAAGGGGATCGCCAGTGCATCAAAAATTACAGACCAATCTCGCTGCTTCCAGCAGTGTCAAAGGTCTTTGAAAAAGTTATATATACTAGAATACTTGAACATCTAAACAAACTCAATATCCTGAGTAAAAATCAGTTCGGCTTTAGACCTAACAAATCTACTGAAATGGCAATATTTAACACAATTTCCTATATAAATGAAAGAATTGACACAAATGATAAAGTGGCAGGCCTATATTTTGATTTGTCTAAGGCCTTTGACACCGTGGATCATAACTTGCTTTTGACAAAGCTTGGTGCGTATGGGGTCAGAGGTGTTGCTGCCAGTTTGCTGCAATCCTACTTATCGGATAGGCAGCAAACAGTCTGCTTTGCTAAAAATAATCATCATTACTTTTCAGATAGAACTAAATTGTTGCAGGGAGTACCTCAGGGCTCCATTTTGGGACCCATATTATTCTTAATATATGTAAACAATCTGGGGGATGGATTGGCCGCGGATAGCGTTTGCCAGTTTGCTGATGACACATCAGTGATTCTGGCGGACGCTTCTATGGCAGGACTGTCTCAAAAGTGCACAAACTCTGCATTGAAAATGCAGCAGTGGTGTTCTGATAACGGCCTCGCTCTAAACGTAGATAAAACCGGCCTCATTCTTTTTTCAAAGCATGCAATAAGGTCTGAGTCACTGCTTGTGTGGCTTGGGGGTAGATCTATACCTACTTTGGAACAGGTTAAGTTCTTGGGTGTTCATTTGGACCCCTCTTTAAACTGGGAACATCATATCTCAGCCCTTGGGGCTAGGCTTAGCAGTTTGTGTGGTGTAGTCCGAAGGCTTCGTGACGTGATCACTGCAGAGACTGTTAGGCTTTTCTACCTTGGGCAAATACAATCTCTTGTCTCTTATGGTATTTCCTTTTGGGGATCATCAAGAAAGGCTATTAATATATTTAAAATTCAAAAACGCATAATAAGATGCATCTTTCACCTACATCCAAGAGTTTCATGTCGACCATTTTTTACTCAGTTTAAGTTGCTTACTGTTCCCTCATTATACTTTAGATCTTTAGTCATGCTTGTCAGAAGGAATACGGAATTATTTCCGCTGAATAGACAGTTTTATGGGGGAAACATGGTTATGACTACCAGAGGGGCGAATGACCTAAGGGTACCTTTACATAACTCCACCTTCTATGAGAGAGGACCATACTATATGGCGATTAAAGCCGTAAGGATGTTACCAAGAGAAATCTGGCTTACCGAGTCGATTAATTGCTTTAAGAGACGCGTAAATGAATGGCTTTCTGATAGGTGCTTTTACTCTTTCAATTTTAATGAATAGTTTTTGTAATGTCAATATTTTTAATTTAATATTTTTTGTTAGTGGATTTTTCTCAAGCATGTGTTTTGTATGTAAAAAATTTTATTCCTTTTAAATTAGAATATCTTATTTTGTAAACTGTAAAACTTTGTTCAGTTTAAACTGAGTTTCTTATTACTACTTTTTTAAATTATCTTGTATCTGTCTTTTTCTTCTTTTGTTTTCCTTTGTGTAAGGTTCCTATCGGAATGTCGATTAGTTTTTATATTAACTGTAGTTAGTTCGACATATTTACAATTCTTAGTGTTAAACATTTCTTTCTCTGACGTTGCTTTGTTATGTGATCATAATTTTGTTGGCAAATAAAGGATATTATTATTATTATTATTATTATTAAGTCATTGATAGATTCGACGGATTCGACAGGTTGACCCAGTATTTCATATGAATTAACAATTGGGTGATCGCACTTGAAGAAGCTGATACATTTGCATTTGGAGACGTTGATTTTTAGATGATTTGAAGCACACCAGTAGACGAAACAATCTAGATCAGTTTGTAAGTGGTTATGATCTAAGTTAACAATGCTATAAAATTTCAGATCATCGGCGTATAATAGGACCTGAGAGGAAACAAATAATAATATCAATACAATGATTGTCTTGTATAAGTCATTGGTGCTTGCTAAGCTTCAATTATGCTTGTGTAATTTGGGATCCATAGTATGAAAATAAAATTTACAGCTTAGAGGTGGTTCAGCGGAGATTTTTAAAATTTTTGCACTACAAGGTATTCTCGGTATACCCTCAAAGAGGAACTGATTAGAAGCTTTTGTGTTCTTTATTCAACTTTCCCAGTTTGAAGCTCATGTGTATTGAAGTGGGTGTTGTGTTTTTGTTTAAATTGATTGGGAATACAATTGATGATAAAGAGTTTTTAGAACAGCTTCCATTTAAAATAGGCCGAGTTAACACCAGATCCAGAAATTTATTTTATATTAATGCCTCTAGGACTAACCTGTATAAAAATTCCCCATTAATAAGATTATGTTCATATTTTAATAAGTATTGTGATGCCATTGACATTTTTAACCTAAGTTGTAACAGGTTTAGAAGGGAAGTGAGAAATGAGTTATGTAGGCAATTGTAGTTCCTTTTTATTTAGGTTCTAATTTAGATTGTAGTCTTAGTATATTCGGTTTAGTTGTATCTGTAATTGGCTTTGTAAAAGTTGTTGATACAATGAATAAATAAATAAATTAATAAATAAAATAATTTTTCCAATAAAAAGTTATGAAATTTTATATAATACAAATGCTTCTATTAGTGTGCACTTTTTTTTTAGAAAAATGTAGTAAATTATGAGGATGGAGTGAAAATTTAATATAAAACAAGTCTGGTGTAATCGTCGAAGTGGTTGCATGGCAAACAGCTTCTGAAAAACAAATTCAATTTTGTAATATTATAACTATAACCAGTCTTGTTTGTTAAATAAGAGATTCCTTCCACAACTTTTATGTGGGCAAAGAAAATCAGTAATTTGGAAAATTATTTTAGGTAGACATAATTTCCATTGACAATGGCTACATCTTTAGCAGAACAACTTAACAACTTAGCTGTACCGCAAACCAATTTGCTTAAAGATGACAAGAAAAAGACATCTTTTTTGTTTGATCCAAAGGATGCAGCTTCACTTAGAAAAGAGACTGTTTATGAAATTGGGTTAGAAGGATTAGAAGAGCTGATAACCAAAAATGCGACTTTTAGAAATTTTAAGAATACATTGTTTCATGCCACTTCCAAAAACTTCGAAAGAAGTGTTCAAACTAAAGAAGCAAATAAGAAAGTTAATAAGACTATTAATCAGTTTCTACTGTTATTGTCACCATACTTCTTAACAAATGCAGCTCATAAAGCCTTGGAATGGCTTTTTCATAGATTTATGATCAATGATTATAACAGAAAAGAACTCTTAATGTTAGTTTTACCTTACCATGATTCAAATGTTTTTGTCAAAGTTTTACAAACTTTAAGATTTAAGGATGAAACCGATCCATTTTATTTTTTAAAACCACTTCAAAAGCCTGGTTTACATTTACCAAAACAAAACTTATTACGTGCTTCTGTTAATGTAGCTTTTGTGAAATGTGTATCTAAATATGTAAGCCAGTTGATCAATTTACAAGAAAATTCAAATTTGTTAACAGCACAGTTTAATTTCTATTGCACAATCTTTCTCGGAGCAATTGAATATTCCCCTAACATTGGTGAAGATCTTTTATCACAGATGCTTCCTATAATTTTTAAAGGGTTAAATTCATCAATCCCTGATTTTGTAGCTGCCACCTATGTCATAATTGCTAGATTATTGGTTAAAAGTTCATTTTCAGAGAAATTATTGAATAAGATTGTGGAAAAAGTTTCGATTATTAAATGCAATACTTTAAAAATGGAGGCAACATTGGTCTTGTTAGTAATTTATCAATCGCAAAAACAGTATATAGACATATCTCCTGAAGCACTCACAAATCTTTCTGAGAAAGAGTGGTTACCCAATTGTTTGCAGTATCTAAACTCAAATGGAAACAATATATATCCATTATTAAAAGTTCTTGTTAAAAAAGCTGTAGAAGAAGGAATGAATAATAATCTTAAGCTGCCTAGAGACATGGTCACTAATATTCTTGATGAAATAAAATTCGATGGTTTCTTTGTTGGAATATTTTTGAGGTAAGTAGTTTACAGTAGTATTTATGTTGGGTTAGAACTACATAAATAAATTTTATCGCATACTATGTATTATATAGATAATTTTTGAATTTGTTTGATGGTATATTGTGTGCATTGCACACAATTTGTAAATGCTCAGTAGAGAAAGGGAAAAGAAATATAAATAAAATAAATATCTTTCTTTGGTATTAATGACAAAAAAAATAAATATAGTCAAATTTAGCATGTATATTATTACAAATTATCTAAAAATACTGTCTAGTATAACATTCTTCAGATGGTGTAGGACATTCGGACGCGGCCGCTTCGCCACTGTCTGTTTGCCACGCCCTATCCACCATCAAAGACAGTTCGTCGCGATCAATTCGCTGCCAAGGCAATTCCCTGTCTAATAACTTCCTTTTTGTAAGTTTTTTTTTTAAATAATCTTTTGAGGTAATTTTGAAGCTATTATGGTAGGTACATTTTATAAAAGGCAGGTATTTATATGTTCATAAAGTAATAAACTATAATAATATTCAATTTAATCTTCTAATTCATTTGATATTTGCGTGATTGACACAAATCTTAATAAATAAATAAATGGATGTGTATTGACGGACCAGCCATTTACAAACGCGCGTAAATTAGCCATTCATAATTTTGAAATTGGCGAAAGAAGCAGTTTGAGAATCATGATAAGAATGAGAGAGCTAATAAACTCCTTCATAATCCTTCCAACAAAAAAGAAAATTCCTTCTCGGAGATAGTGGACAAGGAGCCGAAATAATTTTACAAATTGGACTGCAAAGAAATCTTCATATCTTACTGCAGTTATGAATTTTTGTTATGTGGTTTGGAAGATTGTTGCCAAGTTGATGCTATATATTCTGATTTTTCCAAGGCGTTTGATATAGTGAATCGTACTTGTTTTTTTAACTAAACTGAAATCTATTGGTATTCAAGATCCGTTCCTTTCGTGGATGCGAAGCTATCTCACGGGGAGAATAAAAATTGTACGAGATAAGAACTACTCGTCGCGTGAAATTAGGGTGCAATCTGGGGTTCCTCATGGGGCGAATTTGGCCCCTCTTCTGTTCAACTTGTTTTTGAACGATGTCGTCAAGTCTTTTTCGCATTGAACGGCACTTCTTTTCGCTGACGATTTAAAATTCTTTAAGTGCATTAGATCTCTGCATGATTGCATTGATATGCAGTCTGATTTGGATGCATTTAGTGTATGGTGTACTCTTAACAGGTTGTACCTTAACATCAGATAGTGCAAGACAGTGCGGTTCTGTAGAAAGAAAACTTTAATGAGTACGATTATAAGATTAACGGTATGTCTGTGGGATTGACTGATTTTATATCTGATGTTGGCGTAATATTGGATAGTCGGTTAACTTTTAAAGAGCATGTATATATAATATCACAAATAAGGGAATGAAATTAGTGGGGTTTGTTACACGGAATCTATCTGACTTCAATGATATTATTTGTCTTAAAAATATTTATTGCAGTGTTGTGCGTTCTGTATTGGAGTATGCCAAACCAATATGGTCACCTTTCTACAATATACACAAATTGAAGCTAGAAAGGGTGCAGAAGCGCCTTTTAAGACTCGTAGCTTATAAATTAGGTGTTCCTAAATAAAATATCAACTACCCTCATTTAATTCTCCAATTAAATTTGAAGCCTCTTGAACATCTCAGAGAATACATTGACTTACTTTATCTATTTAAAAACATTAATAGCATAATAGATTCTCCATAATTACTAATGCATATTGGTTTCAATGTGCCTCAGAGAAATAGTTGATGGGTTGAATTGTTCTCTGTGGATACTCAGAACCAACTACTCCACTTACGCACTACTAAATAGAATGTGCATTTTAGCTAATAAGTTATCCCGTGATCGCGTTGATCTGGACATTTTTAACATGTCCTTAAAAGTTTCAAAAATTGTTTAAAGCGATATCTGTAGTGCAGATTTTAACTTCTCACTGTTCTTTGTGTGGTCTTTATGTGAGCATACTATAGTTTAACGGATACTTTGGATTTGTTTGTTTATTGTTTGGTATTATTTATCTATTTGGAAGCTTGTTTGTAAGTTATAAAGTGTAAATTTTAAATTGGTTTGATCGTTAATGAAACATTTATTTATTTATTTAATTTGGTATGTAGATGGTACATTTAGAAACGCACCTGAACTGTTTCAACAAATTTATATCACCTTGGCCGAATTATATGGAAGTGTTTTATATCTTTTGTGTATGTACTATTGCGAGACAAGAGAAAAAATACTTACAACAGATTGTTAGACATATTAGGCAGATGTCATCTAGCACTATCAGTCTCACCAGTTCCCGAAATAAATAAATAAATATATAAATGTTTTATTAACGGTCAAACCATTTAAAAATTTACAACACTTTACAACTTACAAAAAAGCTTCCAAATAGATAAAAAAAAATACTAAACAATAAACAAACAAATCCAAAGTATCTGTTAAACTACAGTAAGCTCACATTTAAGACTACATGTAGAACAGTGAGAAGTAAAAATTTGTACTATAGATATCGCTTAAAAAAAATTTTGAATCTATTTAAGGAAATGTTAAAAATGTCCAGATCCACGGGATAACTTATTAGCTAAAATGCACATTCTATTTAGTGGTGCATAGGTGGAGTAATTGGTTCTATGAACATCCACAGAGAACTTTTAAACCCATTGACTACTTCTCTGAGGCACATTGAAACCAATATGCATTAGTAGTTCTGGAGATTTTATTATACTATTAACAAGTTTAAATAGATAAAGTAAGTCGATGTATTCCCTGCGATGTTCAAGAGGCTTCAAATTTAATTGGAGTAGTAAATGAGGGTAGTTGATATTTTCTTTAGGAACACCTAATTTATAAGCTACGAATCTTAAAAAGCGCTTCTGCACCCTTTTTAGTTCCAATTTGTGTACATTGTAGAAAGGTTATCATATTGGTGAGGCATACTCTAATACAGAACGCACAACACTGCAATAAACATTTTTAAGACAAATAATATCGTTGAAGTCAGATAGATCTCGTGTAACAAACCCCACGAATTTCATTCCCTTAATAATAATAATAATAATAAGCTTTATTGTTGTAAAGAAATCAATCTTGTTAACAAAGCACTATGCAGAACAAAAACTTAAAAATAAATATAAACAAAAACATATGCAACACAAGAAATTGTGACAACAAAAAACTAAAAAAAACAGATCAATGATAACAATAAACACGTGATTAAAGTCAGTAATCAAAATAAACAGTGTAAATAAACAAAAGTCCATAATTAACAAAACAGGTACCTAAAATAAAATAAAATAAATGTCTACTAAATTAATTTAAAAGTTTACAGTCAAATAAAATAAAGTAAAACAAGACAAAAATAGCCATAAAATTACACAATTACACCCATTTTGAATGCACAAACACACCTTGTTAAAAATGATCAGCAAAATATTCTTCCAGTGAATAATACGGTCGTGTCACAAGAAAGCCCTTAAGTTTTTTCCTAAGCAATTTATCTTCCATAATATTTCTATACTTTAGAGGAATTTTGTTATATATTTTAATTCCCTCAAAAATAAGAGACTGTTTAGTGAGAGTAGTCTTGGGAATGGGCAATGGCAGGCCATTATTACGTGTATTATATGGGTTTGGAGTTGAATAATTTTTATATTTTTTATGAATCAGTCCCACTATTTCTAAAATGAAAATGCCTATCACTGTTAATATTTTGCCCTGAATAAATAAAGGCCTACAATCCTCCTTCATTTTTACATTAAATAAATAACGCACTGGTCGCTTTTGTAAAACAAGAATCGAATTTAATAACTGCCGACTACAGAATCCCCAAAATGCAATTCCGTATCTCAAATGAGATTCAATCAACGAAAAATACACTGTTCTAGCCACATTTGAATCTAATTCCCTTGACACTGCTCATACCGCATAACACCTGGCAGCCAACTTCTTATTTAATGCCATTATGTGGTCAGTAAATTTCAACTTATCGTCAATAAGTATACCTAAAAATCTAGTCACTAGCTTATTCCCTATAAAATGATTATTCCAAGTTAAACTATCACAGGTAAATTTGAAACTTAACACGTTGGTTTTAGTAAAATTAAAACTTAAACAATTTGCAGCACACCATTCATTCACTCTAATCAAGTCACACTCGATAATATGTTTCAAATCACAGCCATTCTTTCCGCGCCATAAAATTGTTGCGTCATCTGCAAATAATGTAAATGTTCCTCGGATATCAATTTAGGTCAGGTCATTTATATATAAAAGAAAGAGCAGGGGCCCAAGAACAGAACCTTGTGGGACGCCACAACTCAGAGAAGAGACACTGGAAAATTCTCCATCGTACTTAACCATTTGCTGCCTATTCGAAAGATAGAAAATTATTTATATATAAGAGCATATACATATTATTAGTGATAATATATATACGCTCTTTAAAAGTTAACCGACTATCTAATATTACACCAACATCAGATATAGAACCGGTCAATTCCACAGACACATCGTAAATTTTATAATCGTACTCAATTAAAGTCTTCTTTCTACAGAACCGCACTGTCTTGCACTTTCCAATGTTAAGGTACAATCTATTAGTAGTACACCATACACTAAATGCATCCAAATCAGACTGCAAATCAATGCAATCCTGCAAAGATCTAGTGCACTTAAAAATTTTTAAATCATCAGCGAAAAGCAGTGCCGTTCCATGTGAAAAAGACTTGACGATATCATTCAAACTAATACCCTCCTAGTACAATAGTATACTTCATGTTGTTCATCAGTTTTATTATATAAAAGTTAAAAATTTTGTTTTACTAGCTATAGTTCTTATCTTTTAGATAATGAAATGTTTCTTTGTAGGTCCATAATAGATGTGCTCGACGATAAAACCGTTTATTCTTCCGAAGCAAATCAGTGGGTCAGCGATACTGTTAATAAATTGGAATCACAGTATCCCTCTAATTTTGATCAAGTAGTTAGCAAGATCCTCAGCCCAAAGAACGTTACCTTTGCAAAGAAGACTAGTTTGCAGAAGATTTTGGGACAAAATATAACATATAGGGAAAATTTCGAAATTTTTAATAATTTATATCACACTCAAGAAAATATCAGACTCAAAGCTTTGAAATCCTTATCTGAGAAGTTTAACAACTTAAAAAAAAGTGAACAAGAACTCTTTAAAAATCTATTACTTCATAATGTTCACGATGAAAATCCCAAGGTAGTTGAGAACACACTCCATTTAATTACAAAAATTGATATCAAAGATGAACAATTGCTTCAAAGTGTTTTAATTGATTTATTTAGAAAGGATAAATTATTATCAGAAGAATGGAAAGATGTTTTTATTTTTGCAACAAATTTATTATGCAAAAAGAGAGTGTTCAATTGGGAGGTATTTTTATCAATCTTTCCATTAATTATATTATATTCACACAAACATTTGAAGGATTTAAAGCGATTAATTAGACTAGATTTTTTTTCAGGACACGAATTATTTTCAAAATTTAGTAAAAAGGCATCTAATTACGATTGTAAACATTTCATGAATGGCTTTTTGGCTTGTTTTGATAGTAATGGTGAATCAGAAGTGATACAAGAAATTTTAAAAGTTGTTAACGTTCAAGACAAAACTGATTGTATAAGTCAGTACAGTGCAATTTTTACTTTATCTCACTTGCTTCCCAGTTCATGTTCACCCGCTATCAGTGCATCTGTAATTCAGTTTGTTGGAACATTTGATATCAGCGGTAAACAGAGTATTTCAGGAAAATCATCTGGTTTAAAAGACTGTATAGAAAAGAGCTTAAAAAATAAGTTTCCTTTGAAAGGAATTAAAAAATGCATAGAAAAAGTTATTGCTAAAACTGCCAGACTAAAAGAGCAAAAGTGGGAATTAATTGATTTTTCCAAGACAGATGATTCAGTTTTTTTGCAGAATTTATTGTCGCTAGTTTTTAATGAAGGTCTTCTTAGAAGTATTTTTGAGAATTATTTAGATACTCTTTTCTCCAATGTAAACACAAAAATTAAATTTTGTTTGAATATTTGTCTTTCAAACACCATAGGTGTAAACTGCGTTAATAGTGTTTTAGCTTTCATAGAAAATTTACTCAAAAGCGAGGGGGAAGCTGAACTCGGCATTGACAATATAACTATTTCCTGTTTACTAGTTCTGCTTGATAGTGCAAATAATGAAATTAGAAATTCAGTTCTTGATCTTATACATTATTTGCTGAAAAATTCACGAGTTAAAGATAGGAATTATATTATTCTTTTGGAACAAGTATTAAAACATAGAGAAGAAATTGATGTCGATAATAAACAGACGTCTTTAATAATCTACAATCTGTTAAGTAACGTAAATACTAATACAAAACACAGTGGGATGAAAAGCGAGTTAATTTTGTCAGACTTGTTGAGTATTGCTCGTGATAATTTAACCCCAGTATATTTAAAATCTGGGATTCTTACACTTTTATCACTCATTAACAGTTACGAAATATGTGAAAATCTGTGTACAGACCTTTTGGAACTATGTAAGAATACTGAAATAATTGATAAATATCAGTCAGATATATTATTAAATTTAATTAATAGAGTTGATTCACAGATAGTACCCGAAATAACTTTAAATTCAAATATTTGGAAATTTATTAAACAGACATTAAACAGTAATGAAACGTTAATAATTAATGGTCAAAAATCTTATTTAGCTGGCCTTATGTTAAATCAAATTACTAAAGATGTATATGCTGTTTTATCAGAGGATCTATTAGAAGAATTGTTGGATATTCTTTGTGAAGTTTCTGTTACTCTAGAAGAACCAGAAATTTTAGCGTTATCAAGTAAAATATTTAAACATTTAGATTTAAACGCTAAATTAATTACCAACATATTGGAAAAGATGAAGGATGTGCAAGTAAATAAAACGGACCTTATAAAAAAGAAAAGGAGAGTAAATGTTACTCCTACGGTAGATATATTGGATACTTTAGAATGGAAGAAAGGAATTGGCGTTTTGGAGTTTATCCAAGGCAAGAAAAAAATCAAAAATGGCGAGTGTTTATTACCTCTGCTCTTTGACATTTTAAAGAAATGTTTAGATTTTGAAGAACAAGCTGCAGTGGAATATCCGAAACAATTAATTTTATCATTAATATTATTATTATGTAGTAAAGTGGAAAAAGAAAATGTACCGAAAAATAGTTTCAATATTGAGTTAGTGATTCAGTGCATAAGAGCATCTCAAAATCCTCAAACTCACCATCATGCATTACTAGTATTAGCAGATACTGCGGAACTCGTTCCTACCGAAGTATTACATCACATTATGGCCGTTTTCACTTTTATGGGATCATCGTTAATCCGGCACGATGACGCATACAGTTTTCAAATTATTTCAAAAATTATTGACACTATTATTCCTATTCTAGTGAATGATGGAAATTTGAATGCAGTTGTTGATGTTTTAAGAGTTTTTGTAGATGCGCTTCTTGATGTTCCTGAACATAGAAGAATATCGATGTATAAACAGCTGATAAATAAAATTGACGCAAAGGAAAATCTTCATCTGTTCTTGTTGTTGATATTTGAAGCTCAAGTTTTACATGGCGGTCAAGAAAAGCAGAAGACAGAGAAAGGTAAGTTTTATGTTAAGATTGTATTATTATTTTATCTAAAATATTAGTGTCCACACGATTTTTTTATCGGAAAATTCAGAGGAGGACTAAATAAAAAATATTTGACATTTCTTTATATTTTTGACAATCTATTCAAAGATACATTGATGGGGTGAGTGAAGGGAGGACATGCGAAATCTTATGTAAATCCGTTCCCAGGCAAACTGTCTTCATGGGCGCTATATATATATATATATATATATATATATATATATATATATATATATATATATATATATATATATATATATTTATATATTATAATCGAAGGTTTTCGGGCATCCCGTGTATGTGCTGAGTCCCTCTCAGGACTGTAAGGCAGCTGAAGTTTTGGTGAAATCTAATTCACCATTTTCAAAGCTCACTGTATGGTGTCTACGAGCGAACATATCCGACATAACATATATATATATATATATATATATATATATATATATATATATATATATATATATATATATATATATATATATATATATATATATATATATATATATATATATATATATATATATATATATTATAATAAGTAAATTATCTAACACAAAAAAATCATAATATAAAAAAAAAGTTAAATAAAAATTTATTTTCCACCTCATGCAGACTTTACTGATGACACTGTGTCACTGTGTCTTAATTATAATGTGTATTACTTTTAGACACAAAGTACGTTTAAAAAAATAGCTATTTTATGAAGTTACCTTATACAAGGTCAAGAACAAACTTTGCATCACATGTGACCAAATTTTAATAACCCTATTTGGATTTTGTAGAAAAACACACATTTAATATGGCGCTACTTTAAACAAAATATGTCTGGGGTGAAGCACTGTCAAAACTAAGAAGTTTTATGAAGGTTGCGTTGAGTCTTATTTTGCAACAGTGGTGCAATTTACCAAAAATAGGCAAAAATTCTGAATTACCTTATACAGCTGAAATTTTGCATATGGGCTAAAAATTTCATTTAGAAAAACTTTTTCAATATTTTGAGATATAACCTTACTTGAATTTGTTTTCGAAAAAAATTAAATTTTGCTAGATAATGCCAATCACGTGACTACTCTTTTTTTTTGGTTAATTTTTATCTCGATCGAAGCAGAAATTGATGCCATATATATATATATATATATATATATATATATATATATATATATATATATATATATATATATATATATATATATATATATAGGTCATCTAAAGATAAATTTGATATTGACTTTAAGTATAGCCTTCTAGGGCCTAGAATCTAGTATTTCAAAGTCGAGGAGTTTTTCATTTTTATTATACAAGTAAAAACTGCGAAGAATTCTACGTTCAACCATGAATTCCCAAGGTTATTTGGAGATTAAATACACCTCTCCAGTAAGTGGATAGCTGTCAGCTGATAGTTGGCGTTCTATCAAGTTAAATTGGTACCTTATTACGTGTAAGATCAATTAATAAGAGAGAAAGGTGAGGCATTTCAAACGGACACCACTGCCCTTAAAGCAAGAATTGCGCTTTATTCAAAATTTCGTAATTCTGAACGTCACCAAACTTTCTTGACTTGAAGATTTTAAAGGTTGAGCACGAGGTTAATGGTAAGGTCACATTTGGGTGTCTTGCTTTGAACGGTTCCAAGTTTGAGCCCTACTTTACATTCATCAGTTTTCTCTATCGCGAGTATTTTAGAAAATATTTATATATATATGGTTTATTAACGGCAATAAATCATACAAATTCCATTTTATATAATATGTCAAATAAGAATAAAAAATCTAAAACGAAACAATCACAAAATATCACCAGTCACATTAGTAATAAAAGAATAACAATTAACTAAAACAATAATACTGTCATTACAGTCTATTATGTATAAAATGCAATTACTTAAAAACTCTTTAATACAACCCTTAAATGAGTTCAGAGAGAGTATAAATGGGTCAACCTTCCTAGGCAGTGAATTCATTTCCCTACTCATTCTGGACATTGGGGTGTTAAACGCATAGTTTGTCTTATGGTATGGTTCATTAAAAAGACTATGGACCCGAAGCACCCTCTGAGGTACAGAAAATCCAACGGCCCCCAACAATTCAGGAGCATCAACCATAGAGTTTATGATCTTATAAAATAATATTAGGTCAAGATAGATGCGTCTATTATATAATGATAACAAGCTCATATAATTCCGTATTACACTGAATGGCACATCTTGCTTAAAACCAACAAATTTCAAGAAACGGACCTGTACCTTCTCGACTTTATTTTTGTATATTTCATAGTTTGATCATGACAGATCGAACCATTGAACAGTATACAGATTTAAAACACTGCACACTGCTGAAATCAGCTAATTTGCGTTTAATAAAACCAACAAGCCTTAAACCACGACTCGAAATACTATTAACGTGCAGGTCAAAAGAAAGCCCCTCATCAAATATCACCCCAAGATCCTTTATATGATCTGAGCGAGTCAGCATTATATTGTGCAATGTGTAATTATAAACTATACTATCTTTTTTCTTTGAGAAAGTAATGGCAGAACATTTTGTTAAATTAAGTTGCATGAAATTGCGGTCACACCACTCAGTAAAACTATCAAGGTCACCCTGCAAGGCCACACAGTCCCCTATCTCTCCATCAACCTTAAATATCTTTAAGTCGTCAGCATATAAAAGACATCTGCTTGAGATTATAGAATCCTCTATGTCATTCACGGAACAATTAAAAGGAAGGGGTGCGAAATGTGCAGCCTGTGGGACTCCAGAAGTGACAGGTATATCAGCAGATTCAACGCCATCAATCTTCATCCTTTGTATTCGATTGGAAAGATAACTTTCAAACCACTTAAGAAAAACCCCGTGGATACCCATACTACTTAGCTTCATCAAGAGCATTTGGGTGTATTTATTGAAATGTCTGAACCTATATATGACAAAAATCCCAATTTCGAAGACTTCCACTCTAAAACTAGAATTTTCTAGACTTTGCGCCCCTACAAACTTTTGATTTGTTTGGGGACGGATTGCATAAGGTTTTTGTGGAGTCCTTTGATTTCAAGGTTCCTATTGTTTTTTTCCATTTCGCTGGATTTGGTTAATTGAAATCATATACCTGCAAAATTGCATCGCAAAGAAGGGAAAATGACGAAGTGACGAGACTATGACATACAGACGAACGGATAGATGGATAGACATGACGAAATTATTCCTACTGGCTACAGAATCCTAAAAAATAACAGACATGACAGAAACATCTGATTGTGCATTGCCTAGTAATGTCCAATTATGACAGCATTTTTCTATTTGTGTGTCAGATTTGATTTAAATTAGTTCATTATAATTTGTGTTATATCAAGTGTTTTACCGGAAAAATGAGTTTTGTAAAATTAAATATATCTGAAGAAAGCTTTTTGACAATTCTATATGATAAATTATATGGTGTCCAGGAGTAATACACTCATTTTCTATTTGCGTGTGTGTTTTCTAACTTTCTATGATTTATTTTAATACGACATCTTTCATTTAACTTTCGTTTTATAATCGGAAGTTCAAATTTGGTTACTATTAAGCTGAAAGCAGATATATTTGAGTAGAAACACGAACAGAACCCGTTTCGCTCTAGAGTTCATTGTTTTGATACTACATTCTCTTTTTCTTTTTTAGGTAACCTTTCTAAACGTCTGAAGATTGCCCAGAACATTTGCCTAAACTTTTCTCCTAAAATTACGTTGAGTTCTTGTATACGACTAATAAGATATCTGAAAGAACTACCTGATGAAAAAGAAGAAAAGATGCAAACTGAAACGGACACTTTTACGTGGAATACTAATTTTACTGCAAAACAGTTTCGACATTATAAATATTTGATTATTACTTTTACTACAAATTTGTTATCCTCGCAAGAATTTGTAAATGAAATAGCGAAACTGGCAGACGAAGAAAACCTTAATATGGAAGAACTGTATAAAGAACTTATTGTTAGTATCTTAACTTACATTCAACGAGTGCAGAAAGTTAGCGAAAAATTCTCTAACACCCAACAAGCTCAGTACTGGAAGACTGTCTTACATCACAGTTATGATATATTGGACAGCGTAAACGCTTTGTTAACGCCTCCAATGTTCCTTCTGGTAATAAAAGGTCTTTTGTTGCATAATATACCTACCGTTAAAAGAAGAGCGTTGGAACTACTCAATAGTAAACTGCATTTAAACTTACAGTATTTTGAAAAATGTGATGAATCTCAAATGTATGCTTTATTTTCTCCTGTTATAACAATTATCGAAATGTTAAATAACAAACAAATGGCAGCAGAACATGAAATTTTGGTTCAAACTGCTTTACTATCTTTAAAACTTCTCGTTAAAGCAGGCTCACATGAACCTGAAAAAATTATTAAAATTTTGGAATTTATTACAAATATATTAAACTCTGGAAGGGTTCAAAACAACGTTCTCGCTTCAGTCATTTTATGTTTAGTCGAATTGTGCGCGCATTTAAGAGCCCATGCTGTTTCTTGTCTAGCTGATTTTATGCCTACTTTTCTGAGGATACTAAAAAACCAGAAACACCAAGAAGTGTCTAGTTTGCTTTTGATCAGTGTAGTAACAGCAGTGAGTAAGTTATTAGATAGTTTATCACTATTCTTAAGCCCATATTTAAAGAAAATCATTTATGAAATTTCTATTTTGATGAGTAAGTGGGGTTGTGCAACAAAAGACCAAAAATCATTACCGCTTATAAATAAGCTAAGTGGTATCAAGCAAAAAATCGGAACTCGTATACCTCCTAGAATTCTTATACCTGCCCTTGAAAATTGTTATGATAAATTAGTAGAAAAGAAGCATTCCAAAGCTATCGGTGCCTTAATGGATATTTTAGCCGAAAGCCTTCATCATTTACAAGTAAAAGATATTAACTCTTATATGCAGGAACTGACCAATTTATTTTTAAGAGCACTTCAGTTTCGGTCGAATACCAATGCTTCATTAGAAGATGCCAATTTTGTAGAGGAACAAATTGTAAGAGCCTTAACTGTTTTAGTTTTAAAACTTTCCGAAAGTACGTTTAGACCGTTGTTTTTAAAATTATACGATTGGGCTGTGAGAAACGAGGGCGACAGTAACCGTCTTATTACTTTTTACAACCTGTTACAAACGATTGCTCAGTCACTTAAAGGATTATTTGTTTTATTCGCAAGTCACTTTATGAATAATGCCTCTCAAGTTTTAGCTAAAATTAATACCTCCACGTCAGAAGAATGGTACTTTGAGGACGAAACGAAAAATATTTTGCTACTTGAGTTCATTTTAAAGACTCTTCAGAGTGTTTTTACTTACGATAATCAAAGTTTTGTTAACAAAAATCGATTCGACTTATTAATGCAACCATTGGTGGATCAACTTGAAAATACCATCGGTGGCATTACTGCTTTAGTTAAAAGAAATGACAAATTACTTACTCCAACTATTGTCCATTTCTTAGTTGCAGCTGGTGATGATGCACTCTGGAAACAGATGAATTATCAGATACTTTTAAAAATGCGCAATTCCACGCCGGATATAAGGCTAGTTGCATTACATTGTCTTACCGAAGTTGTTACCAAATTAGGGGAAGACTTTTTGCCACTTTTACCGGAAACAATTCCATTTTTGGCTGAACTTTTAGAAGATGAAGAGGAAAGAGTTGAAAAAGCGTGTCAGAAAGCTATTCATGAAATGGAAAAGGTTCTCGGAGAATCATTACAAAAATATTTCTAATTTTATTTTTTGTAAGATTTATGCAGTGTATTGTTTGTTATATGCTTTCCTTCGAACTTGTGGAATATTAAAGAAATATTTTAATCATTTAAGAATAATTATTTTTATTTTATGCATGACTACAATATCAAAGGTCATTTTTTTTGTAATGGCCGAGATATTTGTCCAACATAAATTTAAATTTTTAATGTTCCACATTTTACGAGGAGGATGTTTAAGAGAAAAAATATAGGTTGTTAAATAGGCAGAAATATTTTTAATAAACAAATTTAGAATTTGTAGGTAGTTTTACATGTTATCTATGATCGAATTTTGGTTGCTGAATAATATTAATTCATTAATTGCTTGATCATGTTCTGCAATAAGTTTACTTAATACTGTTACGATTTTCTCTCTTCTCTTTCAGTGGGTTCGAATAATAACACCACTTTTCACTATTTACTTCAATTTCTTTATTAACTACTTGCTTACAGTTTCACTACTAAATAACAACTACAATTTAGATCCTAGTCTAGAAATTACGAGAATATAAGTTTAGAATCTTACTAGAAATATGACTAACAATGATGATTAGTCGATATAGTATTTCTATAAGGACAGGGTCGTATTCAGGTAGTAAACATTCAAACTGAAATGGATCCTTTTAAATGGAATAGCAATTTTACTGCAAAACAGTTTCAACATTATAATTATTTGATAAATTTATTATAAGATTATTTTCGTTGTAAGAGTTTGTAAATAAAATAGTGTACAAAGTTAACGAAAAATTCTTTATCACCTAACAGGCCAGTACCGAAAGACTGTCTTGCATTACAGTTATGATATATTGGACAGTGTAAACATTGTTAACGCCTCAAATGTTCCTTCTGGTAATTAAAGGTCTTTTGATGCATAATATACTTATCGTGAGAAGAAGAGCGTTAGAATTACTTAATAGTAAACTACATCTAACCTCACAGTATTTTGAGAAATGCGATGAATCTCAAATGTATGCTTTATTTTCTCCTGTTAACAATAATTGAAATGTTATATAGTAAGCAAATGGCAGCAGAACATGGCAGTTTGGTTCAAACTGCTTTACTATCTTTAAAATTTCTCGTTAAAGCAGTGGGCTCCTCACATGAACCAAAGAAATTATTAATATTTTAGAATTTATTACAAATACGTTAAATTCTGGAGACAACATTCTTGCTTCAGTCATTTTAAGTTTTGTTGAATGGTGCGCGAATTTTAGGAGCCCATGCTATTTCTTGTCTTGCTGATTTTATGCCTATTTTTCTGAGGATACTAAGAAACCAGAAACACCAAGAAGTATCTAGTTTGCTTTTGATCAGTGTAGTAATAACACTTGGTCAATTATTAGATAGTTTATAACTATTTTCGAATCGTATGTCCCCTAGAGTTCTTATCCCTGCCCTTTAAGTTTATTATGATAATTTAGTAGCTGAAACCAGAAACACCAAGAAGTATCTAGTTTGCTTTTGATCAGTGTAGTAACAACACTTGGTCAATTATTAGATGGTTTATAACTATTTCCGAATCGTATGTCTCGTAGAGTTCTTATCCCTGCCCTTGAAGTTTATTATGATAATTTAGTAGCCGTTGCTACATTAATGGATATTTTAGCAGTCTTAATCCTTTATAAGTAAAAAATATTCGTTCTGACGTGCTTAAGCTTATCACTTCATTTTTAAATGCAGTTTAGTTTCGGTCGAATACCAGTGCTTCATTAGAACATGTCAATTTAGTACAAGGACAATGTATTCTTGCATTCAGTACTTTAGGTTGATTCGACACAACCACTCGAATGATTGCCTCGGCTTCTAAAATATGAGTTTCAGCTCTGCAATCGTACTTGGTTTGTTTCTGTAGACTCTGTCCTTTAAATAACCCCAAATAAATAATTTAGTGACGTTGGCGGCCATTTGTTGTCGCCATTCCTTTAAATTATGGAGCCTGGAAATATTCCGCGTAATAATGTTATGCATTTTGCTGTTGTGTGACAGGTGGTACCGGCTTGTTTATATCACCCATCTTCAATATCCAAAATCCAATTTTCAACTGACTTCATATGCAATTTGCAAGTAGGGTGTCATCTGATGACCCCTCAGTTGATCCAAACTGAATATTCTTATCAGTTATTTTGGGCATTAATCTGAAAATCTATGTATTTATTTTATAATTGTTACGTTATTCAAAGTTTATCATAATGTTTCACAATAAAAAATGAACATGTTAAATTTGCCTGCAATATTTTTCAATAGATATTAGGACTTCTTTTTAGATCTTGTTACAAAGACAGACCAATTCACATCTCGTTTTATCAAAGCTTGTGTCGTAGACTGCTCGCGGCGGAGAAACCCGGAACAAAAAAGTTTGTTTAGAAATATCAGTTTTACAACCTTCGATCATACTAGTAGATTTATACAAGTTTCTTTGGCCCTTATTAATAGTCGGTGGGTAATGCTTTTTTGATATTTGAGAGACACAAATATTTTTAATTAATGTTGTTTTTAGTTTTATTTTGCTTGTTGAGACTCCTTTGAATATTTTTAAGTGTTAAAATTACTATAAATGCGAAGTTTATAATTAATGCCAACAAAATGATTTAAAAAGTTATTTTGGCTATATTCTTTTGAGTAATTATCAATTGATCAAAGTGAACAAAGTGAAACTGATAACTTGATGTTCTTTTGAATATGCATTTACTTGTCATTGGGCTGAAGTGATCATGATTACTTCCAATGATAGAAGTGAAAGTGATAATTGCTCAAAAGAATAGCCCTTTTATCGAACAGCATAGTTGTTATTTAAGGGCTATTCTTTTGAGTCATTATCACTTTCACTTCTATCACTTGAAGTAATCATGATCACTTCAGCCCAATGACAAGTAAATGCATATTCAAAAGAACATGAAGTTATCAGTTTCACTTTGTTCACTTTGATCAATTGATAATTACTCAAAAGAATATAGCCTTAGATATCGAAAATAACATGATGAATTATGCAACCAGAAATTCATACCTTCACATTATTTACTCCGTCATTTTATTCACCAGTACCGATTAGCATGTTATGCTAGTTTAAATAATCTAATTAGAAAAGGACATCATCTAATCGGTGGATTTATCAAAAAATAAACTCGCACTATCTATTAATATTTTTCTAAATATAGAAGTACTTAGAAATCACATATGACATTAGTGATATGCTTGGGTGGTTCTAATCAAGGAAGTTGGAGGGGGTAAACTCTAACTTCCTTGGTTTTAATTTATATAACTCTTCTAAGTTGGCAACAAGTTGGTATAAAGTTCAGGACTGTACTTTAAATTTACTTTGTCATTTTATATAAAATTATCCACTTTAAATATATAGTGTGATTGAAGTGTAGGAAAAACGAACTTTGTTGTGTGTTTATTAACACACAAAATAATTAATGAGTTCAAGCACATTTGTCGTGTCAAATGGACGAGTTCACTTAATATAGGCCCTAGTTTTCACAATAGGCTAATTCTACGGGGTAATTCTTTAGTTAGAACGAACATTGAGGGTTGGAGGCACAAAAGCAATATTTTATCGGTATACGAGTTATACCGTGTGCTCTTGGAAGAGGACTTACAAATTAATATACCAGTTACTTGCATTGTTTTTGAGTTTTACCCAACCAACGCTTGCCGACGAGGGAAAAAATGTAAAGGTCTTCTAACATAAATTATTAGATTATTAAAGTGAGAACGAGTTCTAAGCTAGGAAAATACACAAAAATCCCACGTAGCCCATGTAGTTTTTTGCTGTCGGTGTATAAAAATCCAGTTACAGCGTTATGTTTCCGTTCTAATCTTTCAGTATCGGCAAATTGTCCTGCATTCTTACGGACCTTCACTTTCGAGTGCCGTTGTTTTTCTTGAACTGCAGGTCACTGGTCTCAACTGCCATAAGTTGTAGTCTCTCGACCTTTCTCATTAGGTACGTCTAGGTTGTCGTATCCCATTCTCCCAGGTTGTGAACTATCGTCGCCTTGGTTCTTATGATGGATTTGTTCATGGTTTGAGTGGATGGGTCACTGGTCAGTTAAAAATGAATGGAAATTTTAGGGCTTCCTAATGTTTATTTCATCGTTTTCTTTTCAATAAACAGGCTACATGTTGAAATTGGCTTTATTTATAGGGTTCCTTGTTTTTTGTTTCTTCAACTATAATTGTTTTTATAGGTGCTAAAATGCAATGGGAGACACAATAATTTTGTTTTCTTTTTCAACGACCGATTTCATTTCCAATCATGCAATGAAGTTTTCTCAAAAAAAAAAACAATGCCTTCTCCATGTACTTATATCATTATAGAAACCAAAAAAGTGTACGTGTATTTTGCCGTTGTACGTAAAAATCTTTTTCAACGAAGTTATCGAGATTTTAGAGTCGAGATTGCTTGTGGAGTGAAGAAAAGTACAGCCATTGTTTTATCCTAAATTTTATTTTATTTTTTTGATTAATCGGAGTAATTTAATTTTCTCTTTTAATTGAGGTCACATGAGTCTTCAAGAAAAAAAAATTGAAAGAAAAAATTTTAAAATTAACAAAATGGCGGCCATTTCTCGAAACAAAATCAAGAAATTATTTTACGGTTACCTGTTAATAAATATAAATAAAAACTATATATTTTAGGCCTGTTTAAATAAATAGAAAGTTCTGGTGGTCGATAATGGTTATAATTCCGCCTGTTTCCCTTCAGGGAAAACTCATCTTGATATGTCGTAATAGGCCGGCGGAGTTAGCCTCATATGAGGTGATTTTGAAATTTATTGTTAATAGACTTCTAATTACGTAGAAACCTTCAGAATGATAATAGTTATGTCTTATTTTCTTTTTTGGAGAAAATTTTTTATTTAACAATGAAGGTGCGAAGAAAAAGTTTTTTCGAGTTATAGAAAAAGCTATTGTTTTTCCGTAAAAAAGTTTCAAACATAAGTTGTGTGGATTGAAAATACCTAGAAAATAAGCTAAGGCCCATCTGTATCGGATAATTTGTTCATTAGTTATTGCAAAAAAACCTGCTAAAATGGCTGTTTTTTAATTGTTTATAAACAATAAAAATATATATTGCATCAACTTTATATTGCAACTAAAGGAGCCTCTTGTTGCATACAATAAATGTGAAAAATTTCAAGTAAATTCAATATTTTTTTGCACAGTGAATTTGTTTATAACTTTTTATGTTTTTTTGATTGTTTATCCTCAGTGATCTAGAGGTCGTACAGCGGTCTACGGATACGCAAATGAAAGTTCCAGACTTATACTAACAATAACAAAAAAGTACGAAACGAATTGTTTATCTTAAATTTTTAAAACAGATAAACAAAATTGGGGTTCGTTTTTTCGTTATAAACAAATAGAATAACTCTTCTACAATTGTTGATATCGAAATGCCGATAAGTGGATGCGATAGCTGAGATTTTGGCGCACATTTTGAAAAAAAAAAATTGTGTACGACCACTAGAAGCTGAGATAGGATTTTTTTTTTCAAAAAGTCGTTGTGGAGTTGTTTATTAACATTAAGGGATTATTTAAGTAGGAACTCATAAGGAGATGGTTAAGGTATTGTATGCAGCAGTTTTTAACTCGATTATTTCAAAATTGTTGATGCAGCAATAGTTTAAAGTTACACCTACTCCGAGAGTCAGAAAGTGAACAGTGGAGGGAGGCGTTCTTTCAGTCTGCGGCCGGCGGAAAAAAACGTGACTCGGACGCTTCAAATTCGAACAATGGATGATATGTTTTTGTAATTATATTATTGTTAAACATAGCAATAAACAAATTGTTACACTTTCATACATTTTATACATAATTATAATTTTACCGTACTTACGTGCTTTTCAAATTGCGAAAAAATTGTTACAGTGGTCAACATTATACTATTAATTAGGAATATTAAAAATTAGATTGATTTTTAATTTACCATTATTATTTATCAAGATATGGTATGAAACAAAAAGCAAAATTTGTTGATAGCATTATTAATTTTTGAGATGCAGAATAAACTACAATTGACGATTATATTGTAAGCGATTATCCAATCGAAAATTATTGTAATATTACTTTCAAAGACGATGAAAGTAATAGGGGAGAAAATAATTATGATTATGATAATTATGTTAATAATGAGAGTGATGCTGACGATGAGAGTGATGACGATGATAGTGATAATGATGATAATAACGAAACCGATAAGGGTTTCGAAAATGAGTGTCCATCGAGGTCTAAGAAACGGAGAACGGAATAAATATTTTGTATAGATTTAAGTATGTTGGTAAAAAATTTTGTATGTGAAAAATGTTCGTCTAATAAAATAAACAAAAAAGTTAACATATGTTTTTCTTGTACAACCAATAATTTGGCGGCAAATGACAGCCGCAATTTGTTTCATGCTATAACTCCATAAATATTAATGGTACATTAAAAATCAGTCTGATTTTTGATATTCCTAATTAGTAGTACACTGTTGACTATTGTAACGTTTTTTTCGCAATTTGAAAAGCACGTGCAACAATTTGTTTATTGCTATGTTTAACAATAATTTAATTACAAAAACATATCATTCATTGTTCATATCTCGTCGAGAAACCACATTAAGGCAATTATAACCGATATGATGTGAAGTTCATGGTTCAGATCAAGTTATTATTGAATATCCATATTAATCCACATTGTTCAAATGTGAAAATTGCCTTTGTTCTTCAAGAAAAACAAGTATTTAAGATATTATTTATGATAAAAACATAATGTGAAACTGGACAAATGTGAAAAATTATTTTTTACTTCTTATCAAGGTATGTATCTTGAAAAGTGATTTATTGACAACTTGCTTTTTAAAATTTTTAAACATTCGCCTACTACCCCTATGTGTGGGTAATAACTTATTTTTTTTAGGATTTCAAGACTGGCTTTATGAAGAAGAAATGGTAATTTTTTTAAATCGCAATTCACAATAATTTACAGATTATTTGGTTGTCAGTTCAATTACGAGGAATAAGGATAATATACTGAAAAAACATAAGCCTGGAAAACTTGAATACCTAGTAAATAACACGAACCTATATAAGACTATTACTTGCAAGCATATATATTGAGTTTGTCTTGATAATTTTGCAATCAAGACTAGTAATCTAAAAAACAAAATACAGGATAAAGTTGAGCTAAAAATGCCAGCAAGCAATTCTGCTGCTGTGTGTATTAAAAGCCTGGAAAGGAAAAAATTATAAATGAAATAAACTTAAATTTATTACTAGAAATTCTGTTTATATTAGAAAAATCAAAAAAAAACCCTAAAAATTGAAAACAATGACCCTTTCAAAAACAGTATGATACAGGAGCCAGCAAACAAGAATAAAATAAAGAAACAGTCATTTTAATCTACTAAAAAAAGAAACTACACAAGTAAAAATACATAATAAAAAGCCAAATGAGGAGCGAAACATTATTAAGGGAAGTCCGAGTGTCACTGAAATAACTTCAACTAACAATTCTTTTGATTACTGTTAATGTTAATAATTGTGTATATGAAGTAAAAAAAAAATGAGTGTTTGCAAAGTATATTGTAATATATGTTATCTTTTAATATAAAATATTTTTAACTGTATAGTAACCAAATCAATGTTTTTTTATTGATTTTTGATAAATATAAAAAATTAATTTTCTTCAAACAATATTGTTTCATACATACTTTTCATAAGAACTATACTTTATCCTATACTCAGAAATGTTAATAAGAATTTTTATTTAAGTATCTCCGTGCTCTCAATTTAAGATTTTCGCTTTAATATCAAAAAATATATCTGAAAAAATCATCATAAAAATAATCTTTTGCAAATATGATTTTGCTATAGAAAGAAAACGGTTTTTAAATAATATACAACAGAAACATTAAATTTCTGCGAAATTGAAAACAAATTAGTCAAATTAATACATTTACATTCAAGAATCTAGGTTCATAAGTAAAATCAAAAATAAACCTTGAAACGTTTCTTAAAAAATTAAAACAATCAATTATGTGCATTATTTTATATTGATATGCAAACAAATTAATTGCATAACCTTAAATTCCACTCCTACGGCAAAGAATTACAATAAAAATAGACATGCGCATTAAATGGATCGTATTCCTGCATCTAGCCGCCAGTATATTCGCCGAGATAATCCAAATTTTTCCGGCGAAACGAATGTGAAGCGTCTGAGTCACTCTTTTTCCGCGCGCCGCAGGCTGAAAGAACGCCCCCCTCCACTGCTCACTTTCTCACTCTTGGAGTAGGTGCAACTTTAAACTATTGCAACATCAACAAATTTGAAATAATTGAGTTGAAAAGTGCTGCATACAATAGTTTAACCATCTCCCTATGAGTTCTTACTTAATAATCCCTTAATAATAAACAACACAACATACAAATACCTAGGTATGAAACAAGCTAAACGAATTGACCATCGCACTATGAAGGCCGAATTGACAACCGAATTTGTCAGGAGGGTAAGACGGGTGTTACGAACTAGTCTAAATAGTAGAAATTTGTTTAAGGCGCTCAACACGTACGCATGCTCTGCGCTTAGCTACTCTTTTGGAATAGTAAAAGGGAGCAGGACGGACATCGAAGGCCTGCAAAGAAAAATAAGAACACCCCTAACAAAAGCACACAAACACCACCCTCGGAGTGCTATTGAACGTACAATGCTTCCAAGACACCAAGGAGGAAGAGGATTGGTCGATATTGGTAAGCAGCTCGATCAACAAAGAATAAACTTACATTCTTATTTCCATAGGTTAGCGGACTCTTCCACACTACATCGAGCAATATGCGGGGCAGACGATTTAACGCCGCTACAGCTGAGGGAACGGGATATTGCTTCTCACCACCGAAGAGACCAAGAGAAGTTACAAGCCTGGCTACAGAAGCCACTTCATGGACGGCATCCAAATGAGGTTAACCAGGACAATGTCGACAACTTAGCGTCGAACTACTGGTTGATTTCAGGACAGATGTTTTCGGAAACGGAAGGCTTCTTGTTAGCTATCCAAGACCAGGTTATTCCGACGAAGAACTATCGGAAATTCATTATCAGAGATCCCTCAATAGAAAATGACGAATATAGATATGGCTGTCGAACATCAGAGACGATCCAGCACATAACTGGAGGATGCCAAGCGTTTACCGCAACCGAGTATAAGGAAAGACACGATTCAGCCGCTAAGATACTCCACCAAGAGTTAGCAGATAGGTTAAAACTATTGCAGGTAGGAAAGGTGTCTTACTACAAATATAATGCAGAGCCTATTCTTGAAAACAACGAGTTCAAGTTATACGGGGATCGAACGGTCCTAACAGATCAAACAGTTGCTCATAACAGGCCAGACATTATACTAACAGATAAAATTTCCAGGCGAACTACACTAATCGACATCGCTCTACCGAACAACAACAACCTGAGGTCAAAATACAACGAGAATATCGCCAAATGCAGAGATCTGGAGGTGCAAATCCGCAGACAGTGGGCAATGAACAGCGTCCACACGATTCCTATAATACTATCAACAACGGGAGTGATACCAAAGAACCTCCTGCAGAACATCAAGGGACTGGGCCTTAGTGAACATCTGTATAAACCGATTCAGAAAGCGGTTCTCCTTGCAACCGCGCGAACGGTCCGAAAGTTTGTAGGAGGTGCAGAAGACCACGCCACCTAGGACCCGATAACATGGAAAGGGTCCCCACAGAGCTTCATACTTTTGGTGTCTTTGTATACCTGGTATGAGTGAATAATCCCTGGAGGGAGTGCGGAGCCGTTTGGCTTGTAAATCTTGGTAACAACACAACGCCATTTTTTGAAAAAAAAATCTCAGCCTCTAGTGGTCGTACAGAATTTGTTTTTTTTCAAAATATGCGCCAAAATCTCACCTATCACGTCCAATTAGTTTATCTGTTTCAACAATTTAAAATGAACAATTAATTTGGTTCTTTTTGTTATTGTTAGCATGAGTCTCGAGCTTTCATTTGCGCACCCGCACATCACGGTAGTATCTCTAAATTGCTAAGAATAAATAATCAAAAAAACAGAAAATGTTATAAACAAATTCACTGTGTAAAAAAACTATTGATTATTTTTACTTGAAATTTTGCATACTTGTTGTATGCAACAAGAGGCTCGTTTGTTATATATGTAATTCTCCTTTCAGGCAGAAAATATGAAAAATATATGTACAAACAGTTTATTTCCTGCAAATATCGCTCTGGTCCTCTCTCCATACGCGTTTCGATCACCTCATGATCTCGTCAGTGGAGCTGTATCGGACCGAGAGCAACATTAGCAGGAAATAACTGATATATGAACCATAAATTTCAAGGTATATCGGTAGGATATTACACCTGCCGTCTACCAACTTCGATGTCAGACTGAAAAATATCGCCAGTCGAACGACATCTATGAATCAACGGAGTAAAGTGAAATTTTTAAACAATCAAAATTTCAGTAAGTAATAAAGAAATCTTTCTGCCGTATTTAAATAGTTTGTTATATATGTAATTCTCCTTTCAGGCAGAGAATATGAAAAATATATGTACAAACAGTTTATTTCCTGCAAATATCGCTCTAGAAATAATTTCTTACGGAAATTTTGATTGTTTAAAAATTTCACTTTACTCCGTTGATTCATAGATGTCGTTCGACTGGCGATATTTTTCAGTCTGACATCGAAGTTGGTAGACGGCAGGTGTAATATCCTGCCGATATACCTTGAAATTTATGGTTCATATATCAGTTATTTCCTGCTAATGTTGCTCTCGGTCCGATACAGCTCCACTGACGAGATCATGAGGTGATCGAAACGCGTATGGAGAGAGGACCAGAGCGATATTTGCAGGAAATAAACTGTTTGTACATATATTTTTCATATTCTCTGCCTGAAAGGAGAATTACATATATAACAAACTATTTAAATACGGCAGAAAGATTTCTTTATTTCTTACTGAAATTTTGATTGTTTAACAACAAGAGGCTCCTTTCGGTGCAGTATAAAGTTAATGCAATATATTTTTCTATTGTTTATTAACAATTTAAAAACAGCCATTTTAGCAGTATTTTTGCAATAACTAACAAACAAATTATCCGATTTTGATGAGCTGTAGCTTATTTTGTAGGTATTTTCAAAGCGCAGAATTTTTGTTTGAAACTTTTTTACTGAAAAACAAGCTTTTCCTAGAACTCGAAAAAACTGTTTTTTCACATTTTAATTGTTAAATAAAAAATTTTTTCCCAAAAAGAAAATGAGACCTAAGATACTACATAATTACTATTATCATTCTGAAACTTTCTACGTAGTCAAAAATTTACTAACAATAAATTTTTTCCAGATGCTAATTCCGCTGACCTATGAATGAAAATGATTTCTGCTAATTTTGAGTAAGTACTTTAAAGATTGGGATCTTTCGAGTTTTGCATTTTCCTCAAGACATTCGACAAATTTGTGAATAAAACATAAAATATATTATAAATACTCGTAATATAATGATTTTAAATATTGTAATATTGAAAATAGATCCAGTCAAATCTGACCTTGAAAAACAATGAAAATAAAAATTTTTCCTTAATTTAAAACTAATAAGTTTTTATAAATAGTATACTAAAATTTATAAAACGGTGCAGTTTGGCAACACTCTTCGTTAGAGGTCATCGGCCTAAGAAGCGTTTGTACTAGATGGCGGTCAAAAGGAAGAAGAAGCGCAAAGAAATTAGTTCACCTAAGTTGAATTCTTGCAAATTTCATTTCTGTTACGCGTTGTGTTTGCTAGGTTATTGACCGGTATTGGAATTAAAAGTTGAATTTTGGAAGAAAAAAATTTAACATATAGATCTTCTTTGAAAATATGACTAAGAGAATGAGTTGCATAAATTAAATAGTAATCTATCAATTTGTCAAGTTTTTTATATATAATAAATGCGAATTCTGACGCGTAGCTAATGCTTTCTCATCAGCGGGGTAAATTAGGCCAGGAAACGAAGCGATTTTTGGGAGGTAAAAAATGACGTCTCATCTCGTGTCTCAACAAATTTTGGTTGGAACATTTTTTTTTAACAAATAGGTCGAAAAATTATTTTTCCTCGGTTTTTTGGATTTTACGGAAAATCTAAGGGATTTAGAGAAAAGTGTTCCAGACGAATTGTACGTCTTGAAAATATCTTCAAAATGAGTTTTGGTTTGTCCAAATCGATCTGTAAACAAAAAAGTTATTGCAAATTAAATATTAAAAATGGCTTATTTTTCAGTTGTTGATAACTTACTTAATATTTATTGAATTGTTTTTAACTTTTACCAGAATGTGAGTTTTAACGTGCTTAAAAAGTGTGCGGAAGTTGGCCGCTGTCGGTTTAGTAGTTTTTGTAAAATTGCAATTGTTTATTAGAAAAACGAAAAAAGTTAGTATTTTTGATTGGCTCTACGGTCGTCTAGGAAACTGCTACAGAGTTCTGTCAGTGCTCATTCTCTTCATAAAGACTATCATGTAAAAAAAAGTGGATATTTTTCATATTTTGTTTATGCAAAATTGTCATGAAGTTATGGGTAGTTTTATCTCTTATAAATAAATTAATTATCAACCGCATTTTTTGTCCGATTTGTTAATGAAGCATATCATTGGAAAGCTGGTAAAAAACATGAATTTTGAAAAAAAAAGTCTCTACGATCAATAGAATCTGAGTTAGCAATTTTTTTTCAAAAAATCACAGAGCTATTGTTTATTTATATTAAGAGCTTGAAAAATTAGCAATATCTCCGCTTCTAAATAATGTAGAGCTTTCATTCTTTGATTTTTTTGGGGTAGCTCATCGAAAAAATAATATTGGGCACATGTTCAACCTTCTCGGACCTACCCGAAAATTGCATTTTTAACATTTAAAATTTTTTTTACTCGTTTTACATGTTTTTTCATTGAAAACAATTACATAGCTTATTATATATATATTTACTTTTATGAATAATTATATTCGGCCCCCTCTTACCCCCTCAAAAATTATATTTTTCAAGATTTCGCATTTTTTACTTTTATTGCATATGTATGAACTAGAAATAATAATATTTTTTTTTGGAGGGGAGTCGGAGGGGGCCGAATATAATTGTTCATAAAAGTGTATATATATATATATATATATATATATATATATATATATATATATATATACATATATATATATACATATATATATATATATATATATATATATATATATATATATATATATATGTATATATATATATATATATATATATATATATATATATATATATATATATATATATATATATATATATATATACACTTTTATGAACAATTATATTCGGCCCCCTCCGACTCCCCTCCAAAAAAAAATATTATTATTTCTAGTTCATACATATATATGTAATCATTTTCAATGTTAAAAACATGTAAAACGAGTAAAAAAAATGGTGGGGGGAGGGTGGTCTGAGAAGGTTGAATATGTGCCCAATATTATTTTTTCGATGAGCTACCCCAAAAAAATCAAAGAATGAAAGCTCTACGTTATTTAGAAGCGGAGATATTGCTAATTTTTCAAGCGCGCATCGGTTTGAAGAAGCACTCTCACTTTGTACTTGGTGAGATTCGGTTACCCCCTCCAACTTACCTTGTCTGGCATCCAGGACGTACCCTCAGTTTAGCGATCTCCTGAAGGGTTGATTGAGTATAAATTAACCTCAATTGAATGATTTCATATACTTTAGGCTCTTATTAATGAACTGTAAAAAATTCAGCTCTTAATATAAATCAACAATCGCTCTATGATTTTTTGAAAAAAAATTACTAACTCGGCTCCTACTGGTCGTAGAGACTTTTTTTTTCAAAATTCGTGTTTTTTTTTACCAGCTTTCCAAAGATATGCTTTATTAATAAATCGGACAAAAAATGCGGTTGTTAATTATTTTATTTATAAGCGAAAAACTACCCATATCTTCATGACGATTTTGCATAAACGAAATTAAAAAATATCCACTTTTTTTTCCTACATGATAGAGTAAGTCATTGCGAAGAGAATGAGTACTGACAGAACTCTGTAGCAGTTTTCTAGACGACGGTAGAGCCAATCAAAAATAGTCACTTTTTTTTGTTTTTCTAATAGACAATTGCAATTTTACAAAAACTATTGAACCGACAACGTCCAACTTCCACACACTTTTTAAACACTTTAAAATTCACATTCCAGTGAAAGTTGAAGACAATTCAATAAATATTAAGAAAGTCAGCAATTGAAAAATAAGCCATTTTTAATGTTTAATTTGCAATAACTTTTTTGTTTACAGACCGATTTGGACAAACAAAAACTCATTTTGAAGATATTTTCAAGACCTACAATTCGTCTCGGGAACATTTTTCTCTAAATCCCTGAGATTTTTCATAAAATGCAAAAAACCGAGGAAAAATCATTTTTCGACCTATTTGTTAAAAAAAAAACAATGTTCCAACCAAAATTTGTTAACACACGAGATGAGACGTAATTTCTACTACCTTTCCCTACCCATTTCTGCAATCAGATCGCAGGCAGTGTTTGATTTTTTTAACACTCCGTTTCCTGGGCTATATATGAAAGAGCGCTGGAAGCATTTGTCTCCCCTAAGTTAGTGAGATTTTATAAAAAGTGATCTCAATTACGATAATAGTCATTCCAACATTGATTGATTTAAATTTACTCAGGTAAAAGGTTCGAGAACCTCGACTTTTACTGCCCTCGATTCCTGAGCTGGAGCCGTTTGGAGCTGTTCCCTTTATTCACGGAGTGCTTTATGCATATATAGTGTGTTTCAAAGTCTATCGTTTTTCTTTTTGATGCCAGTTAATAGTTTTTTACTTGGATATATTGCTGGATCCAACCGTTTTTGTAACAGGCATATTTTATATTGACATATTTCAATTACTAAATGTTACCTAATGCTTTGTCTTCTATTGATTAAGCAGGTAAAAATAATTTGCCGTTTTTCAGGTGGATAAAACTTCTAAATAATTTAGTTTTATTATGTTATTTAAGCTAAACTACCTGAACAATAAATTATGAAGTGCGGTGATAAAATTTAGGTCATTCAATTCGTTTTGGTCTGTTGAAGAGTACATCTGAGTTCCTTACTTGTTCGAAATATGTTCATGGGAAGAAGTTAATCATGGTGAGTTCACTGCTTTCGGTAGTAAAAGACCTAAAAGAAAGTGTTTAACTGTTGATGCCAAAGAAATAGTAAAAAATATAAACCATGTTCTACTCAACAGAGGCAGGCTTACGAGTGCTGCTTTAAGAAAAACATGCGATTTTACCAAAAAACGCCTTTCCACAATAGGGGACATTGTTTTAAAGCCTTTTAATGTAAGAAAAAAACATCGTGACCAGGGAGTTTCCAAAAAATTTGACGAAGTTGACAAAGACTTGATTCGAAGAAAAATCTACTCACTGTAAGAAGAAAATCTAGAACCCACTATCAGATCTCTAAATGCACGACTTATTGCAGATGACACAAATATTTTCTGTTCAGTAGCAAGTGTTTGGAGAATTTTATCAGAAATGGGTTTTAAATACCGCAAAATCCATAATGTGTGTGTGTTAATGGAATCACAGCGACTGCGACAGTAGCGATATGAATACCTCAGAGCTGATCGATCACAACATCGATCTATCATATGACTCGACGAAACATGGTTTGATACACACGATACACCATCGAAAGGATGGTCTGATTCGTCTCGCAGATGTCAAACAGAAGCTCCATCCAATAAAGGGAAAATAATTACCATATTATATGGGAGATCAGAAGCTGGTTGAGTTCAAAATACTTTGTGGCTTTCTGCAAAAAACATTAAAGATTCCTCTTTAGATTACCATGAAGATACAATTGCTGACCTTTTTAAGATTGGTTTAAGATTTGGTTGATACCAAATATTCCTCCTAATAGTGTGATAATTATGGACAACGCTAGGTACCACAGTCGCCAACTAAAGAAAGTACTTAATTCAAGTGACTGCAAACCGCATATTCAAAAATATATGCTTGAACATGACATATTTTTTGAATATTCTTAGCCTTGCTGAAAGAATTTAACCTTAAATAAAATTTTTATAAAAAAAATTGAACCGACTTCTAAAAGTGCTCTAAAAAGTGAAAAATAACTATAAATTTTTATATGAAATTGAACTTTTTGAAGTCGGCGCCAAACTAATACCTGACAAAATGTGATTTGCATAAACAGATTAAAAATATTTTATTTCTAATTGCTTTCTTACCATACTTTGTATATATTAGTAGTTATTTATTTTATTTACAAATAATTTGGCGCCGACTTCAAAAAGTTCAATTTCATATAATAATTTATAGTTATTTTTCACTTTTTAGCTCACTTTTAGAAGTCGGTTCAATTTTTTTATAAAAATTTATTTTTCTATTTTTAGTTTTAAAATTCATTATGATATCCATAAATTATTTGAACTAAGTACTAATCGAGATTAGAGTACCTCGCAATGACTCCAAAGTGGCAAAAAAGTACCCATTTTATCCAAAGTTGTAAATCACCCTAAAATGAACCACTAAAAATTCTTGGGTTCTTAGAGTTTTCCAAATAGCAGTAAAATTATGTCAAGCAAATATTTAGTCTGTCATAGTAAATCCACTATCTTAAATTTCAAATTAATTTTAGATCGGTAATATAGGCTCCAAAACCTTTTAATATCGATGTTTAAAGAACCTGACGGGAGTTACAAATAAATATTAACAACAATCTAAATATACTGTGCGCAAATGGCGAATATCAAAACATAGAGAGCACAGATGACAAATGGCTGGGCTTAAAAACGGCGTTGATGACACCCGCAAGGACTATTCTGACTAAACAAAAATCAAAACAAAAGCAAGAATGGATGACTGATAAGATCCTTCAGCTAATGGATGATCGAAGAACTCTCAAAGGCAAGTGTGAACAAAGCTATAAACAAATACAAAAAGTCATCAAAACTGAAATCAGAATAGCCAAAGAAAATTTCTATAAGAAAAAATGTGAGGAAATAGAGCATCTACAGATGAAACATGACATTTTTAATATACATAAAAAAGTGAAAGAACTTACGGGCACACAAAAACGCAAACAACCCAACATTATATAACACAAAAGGAACAATAATAACAGAACTGGAAGAAAAATTGGAGATATGGAAGAACTATGTTAATGAACTTTTTACAGATGAAAGACATGAACCTAATCTAAACAGCATACAAGAGGATGAAGGTCCAGATATAACCAAAGAGGAAGTAATGTATGCACTAAGAAGAATGAGGGATGGAAAGGCTCCGGGTCCAGACGAACTACCGATGGAAGTCCTCAAGCTCATAGAGGAAGAGTCGATTTATGCGTTGGTGGAGCTTTTTAATCATATCTACAAAACAGGAATAATACCACAGGAATGGCTTTTATCCACATTTGTAACTATTCCAAAAAAGGGAAAAGCAAAACAATGCATCGACTATCGCACAATAAGCCTGATGAATCACATACTGAAAACATTTCTAAAAGTTATACACACTAGAATACATAAAAAACTGGAAATAGATATTAGCGATACCCAATTTGGATTTCGAAATGGACTCGGAACGAGAGAAGCGTTATTTGCACTGAATGTCATGTCTCAAAGATGCCTTGATATAAATCAGGATGTATATATGTGCTTCATAGACTACAATAAGGCCTTTGACAAAGTGAGACATGATCACCTTATCAGTCTATTGACGGAAAAGAACCTCGATAAAAGAGACATCAGAATTATATCGAATATTTATTACAATCAGAAAGCAGTAGTGCGAGTGGAGCATGAGACGACTGAAGAAGTCGAAATAAAAAGAGGAGTGAGACAAGGGTGTATACTTTCACCGACCTTGTTCAATCTTTACTCTGAGGACATAATGAATAGAGCACTTATTGACCAGTTCGTTGGTATTAAAATAAATGGAATTTTAATAAACAACCTCAGATACGCCGATGACACAGTACTTATCGCAGAAACACTCGAGGATCTCCAGACCTTAGCCAATAGAGTAGCAACAGTCAGTGAAGAATATGGACTGTCACTAAACATAAGAGAAACAAAATGCATGTTAATATCCAAATCAACCCAAAATGTCCCAGATATACGCATACAGGGTCAAAATATAGAACACGTCAGAAAATACAACTATTTAGGCACCGTCATCAATGAAAACAACGATAGCTCTGAAGAAATCAAAATCCGGATAGAGAAAGCAAGAACCGTATTCACGAAAATGAAGAGAGTGTTCTGTGGCAGAGACCTGAGTCTTGAATTAAAGGTTCGTCTGGCAAGATGTTACGTACTGTCAGTTTTGCTTTATGGAATGGAGGCATGGACGCTTAAAAAGATCGATATTAACAAGTTGGAAGCCTTTGAATTGTGGATGTACCGCAGAATGTTAAGAATATCATGGATGGAGAAAATCACAAACGCTGAAGTACTGAGGAGAATGAATAAAGAAAAGGAGGTCATACTTACAATTAAAAAACGAAAATTACAATACCTGGGGCACGTTACGAGAGGAGAAAGATATCAACTACTGAGAACTATTATGCAGGGAAAAATTATGGGAAAGAGATCTGTAGGAAGAAGACGAAACTCTTGGTTAAAAAATCTAAGAGAATGGTATAATTGCAGCAATAACCAGCTGTTTAGGTCAGCAGTCTCGAAAATACGTATAGCTCTGATGCTCGCCAACCTTCGGAACGAAGACGGCACCTAAAGAAGAAGAAGAAAGAACCTGAGATGTAAATTTCTTAGCTCGATATATTTTATACTGCATAGTGAGTTTGTATAGGCCTCAAGAACCCCACAATATCAATTTTCAATATTTAAAGAACCTGAGATGTAAATTTCTTAGCTCGATATATTTTATACTGCATATTGAGTTTGTATACGCCTCAAGAACTCCACAATAACAATTTTGGACAAAATTGGAACATGTAAAATTTTCTGTCCCTCATATTCTATCTTATCAACCTAATGTAAAAAAATTAATTTCATATTCGTAATATTAAGTCTTAATCTAATCTAAATCTAAACCCTTCAAAGCCCCCTAGAACCAATTTTGGATGAAATTCGGATATTTAATATTTCTAGACTTATATTCGCTATTTACATTGTTAAAAACGATTCAGTCCCATCTTTGAACATAATCGAAAAATGTAAATTGTTTAGTCCGTTATCTTGGGTTTGCCATGCTGAATCCTGAAAAAATACTTCTAAATTCATAATTTACACCCTCAAAAACCCCCTATATCAGTTTGGGAGAAAATAGAAAAATGTAAAATTTTTAGGACACCATAATGAACTGCCAGATTGAGTTTTTCAAAAAATATTTTAAATTCATAATTAACACTAACAAAAATTTCCCAATACTGATTTTAGACAAAATCGGGAGATCTAGATTCTTTAATCCGCCATCTTAGATCCGCCATATTGAATTTTTTAAAAATAATTTCAGATTAGTTATGTACGACCCTGAAAACTCCCTCTACCAATTTTGGAGAAAATCGGACAAAATTGATTATTTTGTCAGCAATATTGGTTCCGCCATAATGAATTTTTAAAAAATATTTTGGATCCATTATGTGCGACCCCGAAAACTCCCCACACCAATTTTGGCGAAAATCAGACAAAATCAAATTTTTTTTGTCCGCCATATTGAATTTTTAAAAAATAATTTCAGATTTGTTGTGTCCGACCCCAAAAATTCCTCCATACCAATTTTGGAGAAAATCCGACAAAATTAATTTTTTTGGCATATTATCAGCGCCATCTTGGATATTACTGCACCAATTTCATCCAAAAAAATATGGGACCACCGCAGCAACTTCCTGAACATAACGTAAAAAATTTCATTCAAATCGATGCCGCCGTTCTGGAGTAATCGGTGTACATAATAAAAAAAACATACATACTTGACGAATTGAGAACCTCCTTCTTTTAGAAGTCGGTTAAAAAGTGATTTGTTTTTTTTGTTTTAATCATTGAAAATTCACAAGATTAGAGTTTCGGTTTCTCATATTTTATGTTCTTCTTTCCTTCTCTAAAACTTATGGGTGATAGGTAAAAACCGAGCTCATATTTGAATTCAGCACATTATAGTAAATACAGAAAACCTAAAAAAAAATCAGAATACAGGAACACTGTGATTTACATGCCCACTAAACGTACTCATATCAGTCTATTTTGCTACATATCTACATCTGGAGCAAAGAATACTAACAATTTAAACAAAAATACACTGATTTTTTTGAATCCACTACACCAGACTGTCCCCTTAAGTTACAAACTAATTTCTGTGTTACATTTCTTCAGTAAGAAAACAGTTCTTGCTATACTTTTCTTTTTTAATAATTCTCGGGCTTAAATATCATGTCTATTGAAACCTTATTATGTACTGTAGCTACAAGAAAATGTTAAAAAAAATTTTTTCATTTGGTTTCCTATCGCCTACCCATACTCAAAATAACTCTTCTATTAAGAGTGAGTACTACCGGCCATAGTAAAAGGTGGTTATATTATATTTATACGGCCGTTCCTAACGGTAAATCGCAAAAGACACTCGTTTTCTGCGCTCACCATCGTTAAAACAAATAAGGTTATACATGATAAATACCGCTGGGTTATTCGCGTTCATTGTTCCACTCACCTGAACTGCAATGACCAAGAAAACAGAGTGTTGCTACAATTGAACGCAAACATACGTATGGCAATGAACTTTACTGATTGTATTATAACGTATAGACACGTCTACTAGGTAATCGGTTTCTAGGTTAAAGACTATTACTATTTTAAAATTACTTTTATCTTTTTTCTTATGCTAATTATATGCCAGTTGTTTTCAATAGTTAGAAGAGTTCAAAGGAAAGCCTTACAAAACGTCTAAGCAGTATTATTTTTTATTTTTTTTCCTGTCGTCTTTTTGAAACGAATAATTAAATGAAATATTACTTTAAATAATATCAGGCATATGTACGATGAGATGTAAGGTTACCAATTCACTCTAGAGATGGAGCTCGCAGCGCCATTTTGACTATACCACCATGAAACGTCATTTGTTTTTAGTATTAGTTTAAATCAAATGTGAAACAGAAAAGCTGCTATAAATACTAACCTGGTGTATAAACCAATATCTAAATAGTGCACCTGTACCTGTAGCAACTTAATGGAAGGTACCCACATAAAACGAAATGTTTCAGAAACGTTTCGTGGAAGGGTCTAAACGTTTTAGAAAGGTTGCATTGAAACGTTTTAGAAATGACAATATGACACAGAAATTAGTGTTTCTGAAAGGATTCCAAAAAAAGGTTCGACAATATTTCAAGAAAGCTTAGTGAAAGATTATAACAAACTTCCATATTTGTGGAAAATTTAATAAAAATTTTAACCAACTTTAATGCGAGCTACTTAATATTTCTGGAAAAGTTAACGCAAGTTTTTAGAAATATTTCAAAAGCTTTTAAAAAATCTTTGAGGGAGGTTTTCATTTGCACACTGAACACTTCGTCAAATATTTCGTCAATTTAAAAAAGTTTCGCGAAATATTTTTGAAACATTCTATATACTTAAAGGTTATGTTTAGAAAACATCAACTGAGAGTGAGTCCACACGATAAGAAAAATTTGGACGTAGGCGTATTACGCGCTTTTGTGTTAAAAATGTCTCGTCCACACGGGACTTTTCGTTACGCGGTGGTAAGGGATATGTTTTTTTTGTCTTAACCTAACTTTTATTAGGATTTTTGTTTATATTTTATCTGAAAATTAAAATGAAGCAAAAAACATTAATGGCGGCAGTATTTTAATCTAGAAAAAAAAGTTTCAAAATGTAAGGAAAATATTGATATATTCTTTATTAAAAAAATAGGAAAGTCGTCGCTACTAGGTCCGGTCTGTCTTTGAGAAAAACATTGGAGAAAGGCTTGGATATACTAATAATTTAATTCAAGAAATGTGAGAAAATGATCCTGGTTTTTAAAAAATATTTTCCTGTTACTATTGGTGAATTTGAAGAGCTCTTCGCTGTTGTTGGGTCAATAATAAGGAAACACGATATGGAAATGTGTACAGCTATACCCTTATTACTAGGTTGGAAATAACATTGTGATATTTAGCTGATGAAATCACCATGTGAAAGCAACAGTACGAATTTCAAGTCGGTAAACAGTGTTTCTGAAATTATTCGGGTTACTTGTGCGGTTATATGGGACTCTTTAAAAGAAGTTTTATTTCCAAAATTTACCACTTCTACCTGGTAAAGAATTGCCAAGGAGTTCAATGACGAGAATTTCAATATAACACTGTAATTGTCACGATCGTTTTAATAATTACAATTGTTTGTAGTTTTTAGAAGAATACATTACATATGACACTAACTGGATATCTGTTATTAAATTTCCATCAATGTTAATGTTTACTTTTTAATTGTTTATATATGTTTATATAACGTTTGCTAAAGGTAGGGTTACCAGACGACAGGGATTTTCCTGACATGTCTGAAATTTTAGCCCACTGTTAGGGAGAAACAGGAAGAAACTGCAATTGTCAGTATTTTTTTTGAAATTAAAAAAGGATAATATAAGTAATAAAAAATATTTATTAATCATTCTGGTAACAAAAAATAAATTAATTAAACGTTAACAAAATGAGTGAATTTTTATTTTAGTATATTAATAAATTTAGTTTCATACTTTTTATTGCTTAGTTTCTTTTGCTGGACTTTTATAACCATTTCATGACATTCTTCACATGATATGTTCTTTAAGTTAAATTGTATCTAGAGTAGAACCTTAACAGAAGATATTATTGTAAACCAACTATTACTACAAATTATTAGATTACTATATATAAATATATCTAAGTTATTCTTTTGGATTAATAGATAATTATAGCCTAATATTTAATACTCTCTTAAGAAGAAGTTATGTCTTAAGTAAATTTATATTCTAATAGGCTCAAACAAAAGCATGCCTTAATCTCTGAAACTCTAAAACTTTACTTTTTACAGAGACCATTAGCTTTGTTCATATTGTCATCGTCCCATAAATACACACTTTTTCTTTTCTGTAATCATGTAAAAAAATAGTTATAAGTTATATTTGTTAGTACGCCTATGACTGTAAAATAATGATTTAGATATAGAAATAGAATATAACTAGGACATGAACATAGAGACGAGAGGAACTAAAATTAAAAAACTACAATAGTGACATCAAATTAGTAAGTAAGAAGAAAAACTGTTTATACCTCATGATTTAGTGAACATTTTAATAAAATATTAAAAGTAATATTGGAAGATTTATTTGAATTCATCGAAACCAGTGATAAACTAAAAGCAGAACCAGCAAAGTTATAACATTGGTGGCAGCGAATAGCAAAGCTTATAACAATATAGACTAGACTCCTTAGTCCAGTACGCTCCCATTAATGAGAACACTCACTCGATATTTGCATTTGATGCTTTGATTACAAATATTTCGAAAATTTCACTGCCTTAACATACAACATTCAGATAAAATGTCTGGATATTTACAGAAAAGTCAGGGATATTGTCAAGAAATCTCATTATTTGACCTGGTAACCATAGCTAAGAGCATGTATGTGGATTAGCCACTCGATATCAGAGATTGTCGTTGAATAGAAATTGTATTAGATAACGGCCTTTATTTCATAAGCTTTAATTTATATAACGAACAACTGTATTATTGCAATTGTTATAAAGTTAATAATAAAATTAACAAGAATTTTTTTTTTGAGGACCAAGCAGTAATGATCTTCGGTAACAAGAATTTTTAATAAATTAAAACATTTTAACATAGTTCATAAATATCCATTATTTCAAAACTCGCAAAATAAAAAATATAAATAAAACAACAAACTTCTAAAAAATAACATAGGTTATGTTTCTATACAAAATATTGAAAATAAATAGTTTCCACCATTTTTAAAGCAGTCCGCTGAAAAGTTCAACATCATTTGGCGTAATGACCTTGGAAAAGGTGGATTTAGGCGGGAAATCTTCGGTCTTTGTCTTTTTTTAAATCTAACAAATCAGAATGCTTGAAATTTGACATATGTCTTATTACGCTACGCTTACGCCCAAATTTTTCTTATCGTGTGGACCCACTGTGAAAAAGCCTTATAAGTAGGGATGGAACTCACCAGTTGAAAAATCGATTTTTTAATAATCGATTATTTTGAACGGTAAAATAATCGATTTTAATAAAAAAAAATAATCGATTTTTCCAAAAAAAAACCGATTTTTTAAAAAGTTTGAAGGAAACGCCCAAATAATTACACAGTTTTATTGAAAAGTATTATTTGATATATAATGAACAATTCAAAATTATAACAAAACCTTCGAGATCAAAAATTAACATTCAAATTAACTCTTGAAGAAAGATCACCACAATTTCTTTGGTAAAGAATTCAAAAATAATAGTTTTGGCAACCGTTTTCCCAGTATTCAATTTCTGCTTTTCCTTAGAATGTTACCTGCTTTCGAAAATAATCGTTTTGCGGGAACAGAAGAAGCCAGGACCACAAGGTGCTTACACGCCAACTGACTAAGCTTAGAGTAAGCACCTTCATAGCTTTGCCAGATCTCAAGAGGTTCTTTTTTCAAGTCCATCAAGGGCGCGCAATATAAGATTTAGTTCTGATGTAAAAGAATCGCTGAGACTTGCAGTAGTAGCTGCCAAAAATTTTTATGTGATTGACATATACCGCCTTTTTCAGACAATGTCGACATTGAATTTTCCGTTGCTCGTTCTTGTGTTGCTTTTCGGTTTTCTTGACCGATAGTCCGCTTAACATAATTTAAGATTTTGATTAGAGCAGTGCTATCGTCCAAATATAATTTTTTGAATCCGGGATCCAAAAATGTCGACATTGCAATTTTATTTCGCTCAACAATGATGTTTTAAAAGAAGTACGGTATCTGTTGTATCCAAGTATTCTCTAAGTCATTTCATTATAGGAATACCTTTGCTTCCGCTGACATATTGTTGCCTACTCATTTCTTCGGTTACTTTTGGAAATGGTTTTAAGATCTTTGCAATATCTTTTAGCACGATTATTTCATTGGCTTGAATCATGGGTGGAGCATTAGGATGATTTACTAAGATGACCCCGAGAGTCGCGCTCATCTTTACAAATTTTTCGATCATCATCAGTTGCGGGTTCCATCGCGTACAAATATCTCCGATAAGGTTCTTGATTTAGCCTTTTGATACATTTTGAGCTGTTCTCAATTCATCAGCTCCAATTCCACTTTGGTGAAACCATGTTACAATTGTACGGACCTTTTCCAGAAACGTTTTTATTTCAGGCATATTAACGGCATTGTCTACAGCAAGGTTTAATGTATGGGTTATGCATCGAATGTGCTTCGCTCGTTCAAATGTCATTTAGATTGGTTTTGACATTATTTGCACCATTGTCAGTGGTGACGTTGCAAATTATTTTTAAAACGCTGGCCAGATAGTCTCCGGTGTGACTTTCCGAAAGTGGTTCGCATGCAATGTTGAATGAATTTATTTTAAAATATTTAATAAAGTGAACAATTACGCCCATATAACTTCTCAAGTGCAAGTCCTTCCATTCATCAACGGTTAAACATATGTAATTCACAGATTGTATTTTTTTATTAGTAAGGTTATATTTTTTCATATTTTCCATCGATTACTAATGACATAGTTTTCCGTCATGAAAGTTTCAATAAAGGTGCAAGCAATTTGATTAGTTTCTTAAAACCGTCTCCTTCTACCACACTAAAAGGGAGACTATCACAGTAAATCATTTCATCTATTGCGTCAACAATATGTTTGTTTTTTGAACCACTCGATCCATAGTCCAACATTTTCGAAAATAAGGCTTCTAATGGTTTGAAACGTTTTAGAGTAGATGTTGAAGCTGAAGGCTCATTTGTAGGTTCTAAGGTAGATAGTCTAATAGGTGGAAAGTGAGACGCTAAGTCCGTGAAATCCGGTGAATCATCGGAATTCTGCAAATAATAATAATTCATTACAAAATCCAAAAAACCCGACTGTTCGCTTTAAAGTTTGGTAAATAAATATTTTTATTATTTGACAACCGACGGTCAAGTGAATAATTACAAATAATATAAAAACTAATACAGAAAGAACACTTTACTTTTTATATCAAAATATTGATGCCAACAACTTCTTTGTGCCATGTTTGACATCATAACACTCAATCAAAAACGCACAATTACAGAAAAACCACCTAACCCAAGTTTTCTTATTGAAGTAAAGTAACGAATTTCAAACAAAACGCAGTGTCGGTAACACAATGTTTATCGCCATCTGTTCGTTCAAACGAAACTATTAAAACTTCAGTATACAGAAAGTCAACACATACTGGACAATATCTTAACCATAGATCTAATCATCCTGTAACAAAACGGGGAATTATAAGCCACCTCTATAATCGCGCTATATCTATATGCAATAATGCCGATTCATTGGAAATAGAGCAAACATTAAATCCGATATACAACAGAATGGTTATCTTTTAAAATTAATTGACGCTGTTATAAATAACTTAAGAACAACGACCACTGGACAGCAAGAAACACATTTCTTCTTCACAATTCCGTACATTAAAGGAACTTCGGAGAAAATAAGACGAATTGCCAGAAGTTATAATATAAAAACAGCCTTTAAATCAGGAAATACACTCAGAGCTCATTTAACAAAAACAAAACCAAAAACTACCGATAATACGGAATGTGTTTACGAAGTTCCATGTGAGCAGGGGCGGATCCAGCCTCTCTATTTGGGGGGGGGGGGCGGTGATATCACAAAAGTACAGTATGGCAAGCGAAAGCAAGCGTAAAAGGCAGGGTCGGGTCTATTTTTCTGAATTCGAAGCTCTGGGGAGGTAGGGGGCGATCACAAGAAAAAACAAGTTGCCAATAGGGGGAGAGGATGCGAGCAGCATACACATTCCTAGTATAAGAGGCAGAATCGGGTCTATTTTCCTAAACTCAAAGCTCTTGGGAGGGCGGGGCTATCGCAAGAAATATAAATTGCCAACGGGGGGGGGGGGAGCACCAGCAGCATACACTTTCCTAATATAAAAGACAGAATACGTTCTATTTTCCTGAACTCAAGGCTCTTGGGAAGGGGAGGGACGATCCCAAGCATACACATTCCTATACTCTATTCAAGAACTAGAGAGAGTAATAAAACTGTTACCGAAACCTCCAACGTACCTGCTCCAGTACCGCAGGTAAATGGGGACTGCCGTAAATTTAATTATATTTAATTATATTTAAATGTTATAAGCTTTTATAAATGTACTGCATCAATAAAATTTCTGATAGTTCAATTTAATTTCTGTCAGTGAGCAAAATACATCTTACAGTGTGTCCTTAGTCATTTATCTTGTTTGATTTTTAAGATTAGTGAGATATCCAAAAGATATGGCTTCTACATCTATATTTATTCCAAAATTATTAAACCAGAGCATTTTTTCCTCAACGAAAAACTTATTACGATGAATGTTTATGATGCCCTAAGATATCAATATCTAGATAATAATGTTAAAAGCTCTGTTGAGATGTGTTCCAACATGACAGGAATTGGAAAATCTACTATGTACCGAATACTGAAAGAGAAAAAAACGACTGGAATTGTTAATACTCCCAAGCCACATTTGATCACAAGCAGACGAAAAACCTAGTTGGAAGAAGAGATGTAAACTGCAATAAAAGAAGTTGTACATATATTTTATTATGAGAAGCAGATCCCAACCGTCGACAAAATTCTAACTAAAATCAATAAAGATCGGGACTTACCTGAAATTAAAAGAATTGAGCTCTGGAAATTGCTCAGAGAACTTAATTTTTGCTGGGAAAACCAGATAAGAAATCTGTTCTTACAGATCGTCCGGAAAATGTCCGTTGGAGAAGGAAATGTCTCTCAAGTAAAAGGTAGAATTGTTGGAAATAACACAACTTACAAAACTAGTAATTTAACTGAACTTTTGAAAGATTTTTTGAATAAAGTTACTGCAGAAAATTGAGAAAAATTCATATAATAAAAGAATAAAAGAAAATGTGGAAACTCGATCTCATGATCGGTGAGATAGAGAAACCAATTATAATTAATTATTTAAATTTTCTGTAATATATAAAAAATAATTACATTTGAATCCCTCTTTAGTGTTTAATTGTAATTCTGCAGATGGTTTAAGAAATAAATAAGCTGAAACGTCAAATTTTTTCCAAGGGTCTCTTTCAGCTACCTTTCGCGATTCTAATTATTTTTCGATTCTAACGAGACGTCACTGCATCTCGCCATTATTCGGTATTATTCTACTCACCTCCGAGAATATGGACCTATTTACCGGGTTTACTGGATTAATTTTATCCTTTAGGAAACGTAAAAGTTCGTTCCCGTCGGGATTAATTTATTTTAAGAATTTTCGAATTATCAATTATTTGTGTAAAGCCTAAGTTTTAACACAAATCAGGGGTTGTTGGTGAAGTCCCGCCAAACCTCCCGACTAGAATGAAAACTCTAGCCGCCTCACCTTTGTTCTCGCTCACCAGGATGGAGGGGAATGAGTGAAGCTCAAGAGTTAACGAAGATTAATTAAATTTTATTTTTCAAAGGAACACTTCTAAGGAATGAGCCAATTAGGAAGAGGTTATCAAGTAACGCTCGTCCTTGACTCTTGGTTAACTTTTTTTTCACTTTTTTTTAATCAATACTGTTTTTTTCCGCAAGTCAAGTTCGGGATTATTTTCTCTCCACTGTCACGTTCGGAATTGGTCAAGATCGATATTCATAACTTTATAGCCAACACGAAGCTGAGTATTAGTCGCAATGTCAATATCAGGTTTTCTCCACTTTGTCACGTTCTGGTAATAATGTTTAAAATCAGGACGCGTTTTTCGGGATTACTAAACCATTCAAAACTGGCAAGAAATCTTTTGTTGTTTAGCTCTGCCGAATCCCGAATTATTTACCTCTCCCGTGAATGTAAGAATTCGTACCCGCCACTAACCTCGCTTTCTTTTTTGAGTGTCAATTTCAGGAATTGAGATACGTGCACGACCTTTATTTTCTGTAGTATATTGTGTTGTCAAAGACAACCTACTTTAAGAACCACGATTTGTCTTAATAAGGGAACAATCTCGTGATCCCCGAGAGCTAAACTCATTCGGAAAAAGGACAAGTTGACTCTAAAAGAGCAACCCGTAATGTCCTTACTTACGCCGCTGTCTTTTATCGAATTAAGGAACGCCTCCTTTTTAAAAATTGGGTTTGTTTTGGTTGCTGAATGCGTGTCGAATCGAGCTTGCCGTGTTTCAGTCAGTCGTCGAAAGCGCCAGACTTGTCTAATGTTGTTCCTAAAATCGCTATAGTATACGATATCTTTATAAAGCAGGGACCATAATCTCAGGCGAAGCGTTTCCAAGTATAAATTTATCTCGCTAGACCGTCTCGGTCTGCGTGTTTGGTCCTGTAACGAGCGCTATCGTGGTTCATTTCCACCAGGTCGCTTTTTGTCGTTGAAATAAGGTAAATTTAGGACGTAAAAACCATATCTAAGTTATTGTCTACCTTATTGAACCGCAACGCAGGGGGTACGGTGAGAGTCCCTCCTAAACCACCCGACCAGATAGGAAATCTGGCCGCCTCACCTTTCTTCTCGCTCACCGGGGCAAAAAGGGGAGTGAATGATAATAGGGCTTTTTGTTTCTTCTGTTTACTTCTGAAATTGAAGTAAAGTTTGCTTCCAAAAATAAGCATTTGTCGGCTATGCATAAAGCATGATGATTGTTGAGTTTGGAATGCTCCAAGGTTAAGATTGTAAAAGAAGATTAAGTATTGGGTAAGCAAAGCATTACGGTAAATAACGCTTAGCCAGGGGAAACTTGCAAGTGTTTGAGTTTATAGGCCTTTTTGTTTTTGTTTTGTGTTGGCATTTTCCGCAAAGAAAATGATTGAAAATTTATAATAAAAATTTCCGCAAAAGAAATTGTTGTACAACTTGCCGCAAGAAAATAATTCGTAAATGTGAATATAAAATCCGCTACAGGGATGTAATGTAATGCGCAAAATGAAAATTAGGAATAGAAGTTATTCCGCAATGGAATGTATTAGCGTTATTTTTACCCATTTGATAATTAGCGCGTAATGTGTGTAATTACAACTATCTGTACATACTTTCCTTATAATCTATTCCGTAACGTCGCAAAAAACAGTCCATTTAACTCTCGCAAGGGATACATCTTATCACCCAAAACCATGTCATAAGTTGCCTTCAATTCCCGCAGTTAAATTCACTGAGGAGGATGAAAAATAAATCCAGAATATTATTTCAAAACCGATCTCTTTTTCCGGGTATTCCCAACGATAAGAATCCCGAAAACAAGGGGTTTTCATGTTCCGAAATATATTGGAGAAATGAAAGTTGCTTCTCGCATATGTAACTAAAAAATGTGCGGGACAGGAACAGACTAAAAGAAGTTTTGTGTTCAAGTCCCCAAACCAGGTAGGGGTAACTGAATGTGGACGCAAAACAAGTATGGGTAATAGAACGCTGTGAAAAAGTATGGTTAACCAATGTTGCTAAAAACAGTACTAGTAACTGTGGAAATTATGAAAATTTTCTCTAAGCGAATATTGGATATAATATTATGAAATAATATTATAGGAATAATGAAATGAATATAAGTGAATTTGAATTGGAAAAATTTGAGTGAAATTTCCTGGAAAAAATATGATATAGGAATTTATACCATATTTTGTTGAATTGAGGTTATGTTTTGGTTGAGTATTGGGAAACTCAGTTTTATTTCGAATTGAATCGCGATTTTTATGTCAGTGATCCGTTACTGCAACGCCAGTTCGTGTATGCAGTCTCGAATAGCACCCGACTCTCGAGCTTTAGTGTCTGAGGGCCCTGTAGTTGCGAAAACTTACTTCAGGCGTTCGTAAGCAGATACTACCTGAAAGTCCAACACTATGTTTTATACAAGGGAAATCCTCAGACACCGTATTTAATCCGGATTTGTTGTGTGCGTTTCGCTTTAAAACTTTCTTGAATCATTGGTTTTTCACTACTAAACGCCCAAAGATCCCGAAAAAGTGATTTTATGTTCAAAATGTCGAAGACTGGACGTTCTCCGAAGACTAGGATGCCTTCAAAAAGATCGTCGTGGTTGTTGTATGGAGGTACTGGAACTGGTAAGCGCCACGGCCGTTGCTTGTTGCTTCTGAAGAGTGTGATTCCAAGAAGGGCGATGCTTGTGATCGACGTATTTTGTAGTAACTTTTAGGCCACGCCTTTAAAGTTAAAATCTACGAATGGGAAAGTTGGATTTTGTTCCATAAGCACTAATGCTTTTTGAACTGTGAATTTGGAAAGGAAATCGTGTTTGAAATGCTGTGAAATGGTGTTTTTCGCATGTAGTTTGATCCCTGCTGATCTAATGAGTATGTTTTGTCCAGTATTGCAAACAGATATTTACAATACTTTTCGCTTTTATAGCAGTGGTGACGTCGCATTCTGAATTCGGAGAAGTACCGAATCAAACCGCCACCGTGCCGTTTATCCTCTGGGTTTCCCCGCAGTCGAAGAATTGTAGTTTTAACACTGGATGCCGTGTTATTTAGATTATTTTATTTAGGGAATTTTGGGACAATATTAAATCTAAAATTTAATATTTTTTCGTAAAATAAGCGTGTATTCACAACAGCAACATACGATATTGACAGCCATTTAAGTTACAGAATTAACAACTTTATGTAGAATGATGGATAATGCAGTGAAAAGATCAAATGATAAAATTTTAAAGGCGGAAATTGCAGGCAGATAGGCTTTAACAGTCATTTTGTCGATTTTTGAGTGGATTTATTAGCCTAGTTTAAAAGCGACTGGTCATTTCTACCCAAAATAATCACTTCCTTATTAAGTCGTAGTAATTAACACTGATACGAGTTGACAGGATGTTAAAAAAAAAACAAGTACCCCAGCCATTTTTAGACTCGAAATTTTAACAGATGTCGGTCTGTTTGCACATTTCTTAGTCCGTGATAGAATGAAAATGTAAAATATTTCATTAAAAATTTTAGTTGTAATGTTAATACCCCGAAACGTTATAGAAACTAAAATAGTTAGATAGTTCTGTAGTCAATACGTGTATTTTTAAACTGTGAAGCTAAGAAAGTTCCTTCCAAACAATACCTCGTAAATTTGATTTTACGAATATAAAATTCAACTCTATTGGCAAATTTAATTGGACAATGGCGGCTTTTTTCTATTCTTAATGAACTGACTTACTTATTAAAGGCCTTATGGCTAAACTTTATACAATATTACTATTATTATTATTTAAGAGAACTAACATGTCTCTATGGTACAGGTCAATTAAATAACGGTCTTGGCTGAATTTATAGGTTTTTGCTTAGCATTAAGAGAGATATTATTTGTATGTCAGTCCCAGTACTATATTATACTTTATTAATACAAAGAATAATACAAAAGTGTTCTGGTACAGGGTATCCCAAATTCAATATTTTTATGAGGCTCTTTGTTAATCATTAAAGTGTCGACCTTTCAAAATTTTTGATCTCTCCTAATAGGTTATATATATATATATATATATATATATATATATATATATATATATATATATATATAATAATATATATATATATATATATATATATATATATATATATATATATATATATATATATATTGACAAAACTTGTTCATAGACTCCTGCAAATGACATATTGTAGTAGCGTTGGCCGTTCCATCTGTAATCATCCTGCTGTCACATATTAGCAGCTATTTTAAAAAACCCTATAATTAAATTTTATAGTAACAAAGACACTCTGGAAATTTGATCGTTCATCTTCTCTCTTGTAGCTTTAGTTTCAAACACCTACGTTTACTTACGCTTCACAAAACTATAACTCAGAACTTTAGGACTCAGGCAAGGCTGCTTATTAGCTGGTCAGATGACATCTCTTGTTTACAGCTCTCACAGCAGTACAGAGTTTAGTCGGGTGAAGTTTTTTTTTAATTTAATTAAATAAAACAAGTTTCTCAAAACACTTGGTCTATTAAAAAAAAATAAATAGAAAACCGAACTATTTACAAGAGAAGAATTGCTCTTAATGGTCGTTCTATTAGTAAAAATGTAAAACCCAATTTAGTAGATGAAACTTATAAATAGCTTTCTAAACATTAAACAGAAAAAAGAATAAAACTCGAAAAAAAAACAGCTATTTATATTACTTAATCAAACAGTATTAAAATCGCTAAATTCTCGAGTAAAATAACACATAATATTCCCTTGATTTCCCAAATTAAATTAAAAACAAAACAAGACAAAGAAGGTTTCATTTCCGATGAATATACAGGTCTCTTAATTCACTACGACACTGGTCTCGAGGACGGTACCGATCTAACGATTTCCAGACTGTAACTAAAGTTTACTATTCCTTAACAGAGCGTCTTCAAACCTTACACCCTGTAAGGTGTGTATTCCTCTAACTGCAAAGGGCGTCAGCCGTTTTACGCCGGATACTTAATTCCCGAATTGGCCTCTAAGTGTCTTAATCATAATTTTTATATAAAAGAATAGTAAAACGAACTAATCTACATCTTCCTATAATGAAAAGAATATATGATAAAGACTGTGAAAAAAACTATTTACTTTTCTTAGCTGTTTTGACAATAAACACCTTAATTCGTTATTTCTTGTGAATACAAAAAACAGTTATTATACAAATTCTTTATACAAATTATCAAACGATATATTTCTAGTATAGTGAGTTTATTTAATCATTCTTTTGTTTCCTAATAATTGGAAAATCGTTCAGTATTTAAAAAGACTATGATGCTGATCAATCTCGAAAAGAATAAAAAGGATGATTACGGAAAGAAGATGACTTAAAAGGAAATACAGAAGAACTCAAGCTGAGGATAGAATGGCGTTAAATTAAACCACAACCTTACTTAGGAGAAAGCTGAGTGACCTAGATAAACGTAGTTGTCAGGAACGGTTCGAATAACTCAACCCAGAGGACCACACCCTGTAGAACATGCAAAGGGTCCTCGAGAACAAGAATGATACAATCCCGGCACTACACAGCAGAGCGAGAAAGCTGAAGCTTTCACTGCCACACTAGAACGGAAATGAAGGCGAAATGACCACCTGGACGAGAACAAAGTCCATATCTGAGAGGTTCTCAACGTGGCTGTAGTAGCCAGAAACAGAAAAAGTCTTGAAAACACCCTGCCCGAGCGCATCTCGCCCGCCGAAATAAAAATAATCATTAAAAGGCTGAAATCCAAAAAAGTGCCCGATGCTGATGATATCACAAACCGTATGTTAAAACTCCTCCCCAGAAAAGGGATAGCAGAGATCATCAACGTCATCAGTACCGCGCTAAGATTAAAATGCTTTCCAAGTATGGAATGCGGGCCTGATTTACAAAACCTAGAGAGCCAGCTACTCGGCGCTGTGTGTTGATTCTTACCTGTAGGAGCGTAAGTTCATTGTAAAGGTAGGACAGGATATCTACCAACCAAGAAGACCAGAGACCACAGGGGACCGTATTTTTACCGCACTGGCATCAACAGAGCAAAAAATAATCATTAGATACCTCCAAGAGGAAACGAACCAGATCCACGTCTCGTGGAAAGTATCAGTCAATTCCGGAAAAAGCCGAGCGCGGAGAAAGGACCCGGGTGAAACAGTAGACATGGACGCGAAGATATCAGATGGACGTACTAAGCCAAATACTTGGGAGTGACCATAGGTAAAGGGTTGCGATGGGGTAAACACATTTTAGGCACTATCAACAAGAATAAAATAGTAAGAAAACAGCTATATCCACTGCTCAATAAGAAAAGTAAGATGGATTTAAAAAACAAGCTAACCATTATTAAATCCGCACCAAGATTAGTTTTGACCTACGGATCCGCAGCCTAGAACTACGCAGCTGGCTTGCAGTTTAAAATACATCCTACTGAGGACAGCTTTAAACGCCCCGTGTTTCATCAGGGATGAGTAAATGCACAGGAACATGAAATATATCTCCTTAAAGGAACACCTAAGATAAAAAGCCACCAAAATCTTCTAAAGAGCAGAAACACACGACAAGGCACTAATAAAGCAAGCTCTAGATTTTGATCTTAGAGAGGGCGTCCGAAAACACAAAAGCACCAGCTTTAAGCAGACATGACCTAAAACCAATCCTAAACAAAAGTAGGAATCAATTAATAACAAACCAAGAGAGAAGTGAAGCTATCAAGCCCCAGAGCGCGCATTCTCCCACTGGGTAGAACAACAAAGGATGCATCAGACCCAATACACCCTAGGACCATAATATAAAAACAAGTAAGAGACAATTAATCTACTAAGTGAAATACTAGATTAAGATACTGATTTTACATTGTACTCAAAATATAGGAGAGTGTGAAGCAGTGAGTGCACGAACACTTAGAGCGGAAACACTAATTCTGTGAAGATCAAAGGTTTGTAAAGGCCCCTTGGGTCCCTCAATCTGAAGAACTTTCACTGCGAGCTTCTGCTGGTCGTGGGCTAACCAAACTAGCACGGACAAAGTATCGTGGGACTTTTAGTGCAAGGGGGGGGGGTTAATCGGTAAAAATCCGCACTACCTCCACACTTCGTGGTAGACTTTACCACATTATTGGGTTACCATGTATAATGCAGTGGATATCAAGACAACATAATAGGAGCGTAGGACATCCACAGAAGTGGTGAATAGGATATAACAGGAAGAAACTAGCAGTGAACCGGCATGAGCGCAAACGATGAGGGAAGGTCTATATCAAATAGTGGATGCTAAGAGACTTCTGAAAAATATTTTTAAAAAGTTGAACTTACTTTAAAATTTCCAGTTTTCAAGCTGTTTATAATAAATTTTAAGCGATCAGAAAAATTCTTTTACATTTTTTAATTATCCTGCAACTAACTGCCGTAAGAGAAAACGCGTACTTGGAAAAAGACCATATACGTACTGAACGTCCCAAAATTACTTAAATAAATAAGAAGTTTCTCTGGGAAAACCTACTTGACTTCATTGCCCAGAAAATAAGTATCAACCAAACAGTGAAATAACAATTGAAAATTATTTCTTGCATATACATCGCAAACACTTGCTGGCCCTGAATGAAAGTAGTATTGCTTACTAACGGGACGATCTCTTATGCAACGTATTACAGTTAGACAGAATAAAAGTTCAGCAACCTCTTTCTTTGTCCTTGTCTGTCGAAGAGGAATACCATAACTCTGTCTTTTGTAGAACGCTCCGCAGATTAGCGAATGTAAACCAATGGCCTAGGAACGAACCATGGCATGCGGAATTGAAGAAACCAAGGTTGCCGGGTCTTGTTTATATATAAATCTTTGGTCAACAAAGAGTTTTCCACTTCTTTTCTTAGGTAGATTGGATTTTGAAACTTAAGTTTAATTAAACTAATTCAAATACATTAAAAGTTTATAAGAAAATACTGTAGGTAATAACATTCATGCTTATTTACTCTACTTTATGTGTATGATTGCATCAGATGCATATTCTGAATAGTTAGACATCTGATATTGTAGATTAGCAATTTTGTAATTGTAACTGAATTTTAAGCTCTTTGAGAGGGGGGATACCAGCAGCACACACATTCCTAGTATAAGAGGCAGAATAGGGGCTATTGTCCTGAACTCAAAGCTCTTGAGGGGCGGTTATCGCAGGAAAAACAAGTTGTCAACGGGGGGAATGCCAGTAGCATATAAATTCCTAATATAAAAGGCAGAATCGGTTCTATTTTCCTGAACTCAAAGCTCTTTGGAGGGGGAGGGGGGCGATCACAAGCATACACATGTGTGTTCCAACATGACAGAAGTTGGAAAATCTACTATGTACCGAATACTGCAGAAGAAAAAAACAACTGGAAATGTTAGTTCTCCCAAGGCACATTCGATCACAGACAGACGAAAAACCTCGTTGGAAGAAGAGATGTAAACTGCAATAAGAGGAGTTGTACATACATTTTATTATGAGAAGCAGATCTCAACCGTCGACAAAATTCTAAGATCAATGAAGATCAGAATTTACCTGAAATTAAAAGAACTGAGCTCTGGAAATTGTTCAGGAAACTTAATTTTTGCTGGGAAAAACCAAACAGGAAATCTATTCTTGTAGATCGTCCGGAAACTGTCCGTTGGAGAAGGAAATATCTCTCTCAAGTGAATGGTAGAGTTGCTAGAAATAACACAACTTACAAAATTAGTAATTTAACTGAACATTTGAAAATTGGGAAAAATCCATATAATAAAAGAATAAAATAAAATGTGGAAAATCGTTTTTTTGTTTTTGTTATTTTTTTTTTGTATTGTTTAATGTTGTTTATATATATATTTTTTTCTTTTTTATACATTTTTATTTTAGGGTGTCCCACTCTTTAATTTTATATATATTTAATTCCAATTAGCCATAATTTTTCTATTATTTTATTATTGTATTTGTGTCTTTTTCTTAAACATGTAGAATTAACACGATTATTTTTTTTTTTTTTGGAGCTATCGGATTTCCATATAATAAAGTAAATTAAATTAAGATATCAGTACAATACAAATAAAAATAAGTAGGTCTAATTTTAACTGTAACATATAAAAATTAATTACATTTGAATCCCTTTTTAGTGTTTAATTGTAATTCTGGAGAATGGTTTGAGAAATAAATAAACTGAAACGTCAAATATCCTAAAAATGTTTTTTATTAATAATAAAATGACCGATAGCTCAAAAAAATTTGGATATTATATGGACGAATTTATTTTTTTATATATGTTTAACTTCTTGTATTTTTGACAATGGATATTTTGTAAGTATTTAAATTATAACTTACAATTTTTTGAGAGAATAAGGCTATGTTTTAGTCTGAATGTGTCTCAAACGGTTTCTATGCCAAAATTAAAAATAATAAAAATACAGTTGTGATTTGTGTTAAATATGTCAAAATTATCTCTATTTTGTAATGTATGTGAGTTATTAAGAAATGTTAAATGGCAAGAAATAGTGACAGTTCTGTAGGGTTCGATTATTTTGTTTTCGCCACGCCTCGCCGTCATAACCAACTAATAACAAAACTTAAAAGCCGTATAGCATTTTTACAATAGAAAAATGTTGAATTGCCTATATTGTGAAAACTACAAATTTTTAGAATAGATAAGCTTATACAAAGTTGCCCTTATTTTTAATGCTTGATACGATAAAATTATAAAAATAGGTGCTTTCTATTTAAAAAAAATTGACTTTTGACGATTTCTTAAATATAATTTTTATTGAATATCATGGTTCTTGTGTTTAGACCGTGTCAAATTGGAATTATTATCCGACGTTTCGCCTGCGATTGCACGAGGCATCTTCAGGGATCTTTACTCTACGAGATTAGAACACTGTTTTCACAGTATAAAACAATTATCATCAAGCTTTAGTCAATTCTGTTTTCAAAACGCGAAGACATAAATTTTATGGTAAAATTCAACATGAAGGGAAAAAAATAATGTAGTCCAAAAACAAACTTACTAAACACTGCCGTACATAAACGGGTTATCGGAACAATAAAGAGTATGTTCTCAAAAAACAACATTCCAGTCGCACACAGGAGATACAACTGTTTGAATTCACTCTTCACAAAACTAAAGATAAAGACTAAAAAAGATTTCAAAAAACTCATGTTGTATACTAAATCGCATGCAGCAAGTTTACATAGGGCAAACAAGTCAGCAACTCCAAAACCGACTACGGTGGGAGTACTAGCATACTTATGTAAGTATGCTAAGAAAAACTGAACAGCCCTTACTAAACATGAAATCCAACATAATCATAATTTTAATTAAGAAAAAATAAAAATCCTAACAAAAAAAAACGTGAAATCTACCAGTTGATTGATATAAAAAAATAAACATTCTATAAATGACAAAAAATACATAAACCTACTTAATAAAATTTATTTTAACGTATTGCAAAACAACTAATAATTTATTATATAATTTACTCGTAAAAATTAATTAAAACCATGACATCAACAAAGGAAAAAAATTACCCACCAGTAAAAAAATCAAATACCAATTTTATGGCGACGTGTGCTTAAATATTAGCAAGATTTTTCAGTTTGTATATCTCTGGTAATATATATATATATATATATATATATATATATATATATATATATATATATATATATATATATAACCCGTAACACCGTCGAAAATTGGACATCCTGTACATAAAATTTATCATTATTATTTATCTCTTCATCTAAGCCAATTTTCCATTTAAATTTTTTTTTGATAAGATGCTGTCTCATCTTTGAGTTCACCTATAATTTTTTCAAAAAATTAGTTGTAATTCCCATTAATCGATGAGGTCATCGGTGAAAAGAAGCACGGAAAGTTTTGATCTAACGGAAACTAAAAATTCTGTTTATTTGTTCGTCATTGTGATGTTTATAACACTGCTGAATATTTATGTATTGATATTCAAAACGGAAAATGAAACTGTTACGAAAGATAAATAGCAGAAAACCAAGTGATTTGTGTGTCATAGGGAGCCCCCAAAAAATACGCAAATTAAGACCCACATCATAAATAAAGCACTTTTTATCCAGTTGTCGCTTTTCAGTTTTCTTAAAGAATACTTATGCACGGTCTTGATAAATTCATGCTCGGGTAGGAACATTAGAAAACAGGAAACAAAAGCTTTTTTATGTATTTGTGATCACCCATGTTTTATTAGATTAGAAAAAGGGTTCTTCAACTTTTTTTTGTTTACATGATATTGTTAATTTGAGCGATGGTGATTATACTTCGCTCCTAACGTAGTTTGAATATTATGTATCAAATTAGGTTTATGATATATATATATATATATATATATATATATATATATATATATATATATATATATATATATAGGGGCGGATCCAGCCTCTCTCTTTGAGGGGGGGGCGGCGGCGGTGATATCACAAAAGTACAGTATGGCAAGCGAAAATAAGTTGTCGACGGGGGGGGGGGGCACCAGCAACAGTCCTATTTTTAGTGTGAGTAAAAACAAGTTGCCGACAAGGGGGATGCCAGCAGCATAAGTATAAGAGCAGAATCGGGTCTATTTTCCTGAACAAAAAGCTCTTGGGAAAGGCTATCGCAACAAGTTGTCAACGATGGGGAGTACCAGCAGCATACACATACCTAATATAAAAGGCAGAATCGGTTGTATTTTCCTGAACTCAAAGCTTGGGAAGGAGGGACGATCACAAGCATACACATTCCTATACTCTATTCAAGAACTAGAGAGAGTAATAAAACTGTTACCGAAACCTCCAAACCTAGTTATGTTTAATTATAAGCTTTTATAAATTTACTGCAACAATAAAATTTCTCATAGTTTAATTTAGTTTCTGTCAGTGAGCAAAGTACACCTTACAGTGTGTCCTTAGTGATTTATCTTGTTTGCGCTTGTTTTTATATATTATTTGAGACTAGTGAGATACCCAAAAGATATGGCTTCCACCTCTATATTTATTCCAAAATAGTTAAACCAGGGCATTTTTTCCTCAACGAAAAACTTATTACGACGAATGTTTATGATGCCTTAAGAAATTAATATCTAGATAAAAATGTTAAAAGCTCTTTTGAGATGTGTTCCAACATGAAAACTTAAGGAGAAAAAAAAACACTGAAATTATTAGTACTCCCAAGCCACATTCGATCACAGGCAGAAGAAAAACCTCGTTGGAAGAAGAGATGAAAACTGCAATAAAAGGAGTTGTATATACATTTTATTATGAGAAGCAGAACCCAACCGTCGACAAAATTCTAACTAAAATCAATGAAGATCGCGATTTAACTGAAATTAATAAAAGAACTGAACTCTGGAAATTGCTCAGAGAACTTAATTTTTGCTGGGGAAAACCAGATACAAAATCTGTGCTTATAGATCGTCCGGAAACTGTCCATTGGAGAAGGAAATATCTCTCTCAAGTAAAAGGTAGAGTTACTAGAAATAACACAACTTAAAATAATTTAAAATGGGTAAGAATTTGACTGATTAGTAATATAAATGATCAACCCCGCCAACTTGACTAAAATCAAGCTAAATCTGAAGCAACCTGAACTAATGTTAAGATTAATTTTACCCTTTACAAAAAATGAACTATGCTGTTGGCTGAGATGGACAAATTTTATAGTTTATTCCTCGAATAAAAATATTTTTCATCTGGCAACGTCGCAGCGAATATTTCACGTTTTCAATAGTAAATGATCGATGAAGAAAGGTATTTTTGATATTTTCTTAAAAATGCAAGTTTTTCTAAATATGTTTGCTAAAATTTGAGCAAAAATGTTTAAAGTATATTACCTACAATGTATTTTAACAAGTACCATTCAAATTGAAAATCATGGTTCTTAGATTTAGACAGTGTCAAATTGGAATTATTATCCGATGTTTCACCTAGGATTGCACGGGACATCTTCAGGGATATTTACTCCACGAGATTAGAATACTGAAACTCTAAGTGTTCTAATTTCGTGGAGTAAGGATCTCTGAAGATGCCGCGTACAATTATAAGCGAAACGTCGGATAATAATTCCAATTTGACACGGTCTAAACCCAAAAACCATGATTTTCAACTTGACCAAAGTTATGAATGCTTTTGCTCTTTAGCACCATTCAAAATAAATACGAAAATTTGGTGTTTTTTTTTAGAAATAAAAGTGAGTTGTGAAGTGAAACGTGGTGTTTTTGTAATTTCCTGGGAAAATGAGGGAAAATAGTTGAAAACGAAGGCCAAAATTGTGTTCAACACCTCAAAATAGGAGGTAAGTGACGAAATTTTTTCTATAAGAGTCGTTTTCCTAGATTTTACTTAATCGAAGTAATTACTGAACTTTCTTTTGAATTAATTTTTCATATTAACACTATATGATTACACACTTGTATTTCAAAATTTCAAACAAATAATTGAAACATTTTTCATCTTCGATCATACCCTATAGATTTAAAGAACAATAGATTTGTTTGAAGGCTGTTTATGGTCAGTGGGGGGAGAAACTTTTTTGATGTTTGGCAGACATAAACATGTTTACTTATCTTTTCTTTCAGTTTAATTGCTTGTCGTGACTCTTTTCAAGTGTTAGAAATTACTATAAATGCGAAGTTTGCAATTAATATTAACAAAAAGTGAATTTAAAAATTTATTTTTATTGGTAAATATTGTTCGATATTGTTTACATATTGAAAATAACAATAATATCAACACTTTTGCAAATATAAATAAAAATAGTATTATGTTATTCAGCGTTCAAACAACCAGTCCCTAGTTCTGGCGTTTTGCTAATTCAACAGGGGTATGTTCGAAGTTTTTAATCATAAATGTTTCGCGCTACTTGACTGCGGATCATTCTATGAACGGGAAGTAAAATATTGACTTTAGGGTGCGTCAAAATTATATTACGCCTTGTTAAATCTGTTTGCGTTAATCGCAAAACTAATGGTGAAACTAAAGGTCTTTAATAAAATTATTAATATCTTTCTATCTAAGGTTGTTTATTCTGATAAAAGTTATTGTTCTTTTTTTTTAATAGAATTCTGTAAATCGCTTTCAAGTTTTAAATTAAAATTTTGTGATGTTGATTTTTTGGTTAATATTCTATTTAATATAATATTACATAATTTCTTAACTATTTTAAAGACAAAAACTTTAATTGTTATTTTATTATGACCCAGGATCATAAAGCCGGAAAGTAACGGGGACTAAACATTTCTTGACGTATTTTCCGTAGTTTTTGAGCTTTGCAAAAATATTACCAGTATCACAAACTTTTTGCTGATCGTGAGTTACGTACTATTGAATTAATTGATGAAAAAATTAATTAATATTTTCTTACAATTACGGTACCCAAAGTGTCTGGATCCAATTCTGATGAAACTATAATAGAGGACAGGCGGTGAAAACCACACCTAAATTTCACCCCCAAGAATAGCTTTTTGAAAATATCTCAAGTTCTAATTAAAACATCTATACAAAACAAAGTGAAAATTACTTGGTATTTGAAACGAAGCAAACCTCCACACATAACATCATTTATTTTTCATAAGGGCATTTGATTCACGTATTTTAATTCTAAAAATTACGAAATTAAATTAAATTCTTCAAAAATATTAATATAAATATTAAAATGATTAAAGTTAACGTTTTTCAGGGTTTTGAAAAAAGCTGATAAAAGGAGGTGTGTAACCCCAAACATTTTTGTTCTATACCTCAAGTTCTAATTGAGATATTTTTACAAAACAAATTGGAAAGTACTTGTTATATTTACGTTATAAATATAATCCCTTATTTTTCATAAGAGTAAAGCTGCACCTCATTCATATATTTTAATTCTAAAAATTATGAAACTAAGGGAATGCTTTAAAAATATTTCTTTTAACAATATCATAGACGACTAAAATTGACCTGTTTTAGAGTTTTCGAAGAAAAATAAATGATGTGAGCCATCCCAAATCCTTTTTTATATTTCAAGTTTTAAAAGAGATATCTTTACAAAACAAAGTGGAAATTATTTGTCATTTTGAAACCAAATAAGACTATGATGGTTTCATTCCCACGGGTATGATACCTTATTTTTTATAAGGTTAAAGAATAATTTCATTATTTTACATCTCTTGATACTGCAATATGTTCTGTAAGATATTGTTCGGTGTAAATAAATATTATTTAAGTTTTGCATTAACACATAAGTATAAAAATTATTATAATTCACGCCAATTAGTGACATCTTTACTATATTATTAATTAAGACAAAAATAGTTTGTAGCTAAACAATTAGCGTTCTATAAATTCACCCTTATTATCTTATTTATAAGACTATTATTTATGTTTTTCTTAATTCGTAAGGTAATTTGTTAATTTTGAAAATTAAAAATATGAATGGAATTGACGTTGATTTTGAAATAATTATGCTTCATTTCATATTCACAACAAATTGCACATTGTTTTTATGAATGTTTCTGTATTACATGATCAAACCATTTAAAGGTTCTTCAAAAAAATTGGGTCCAATTAAGTATGGACCTAGTAGTCCTCCCCACACATTTACTGACCACCTGTTCTGTATTCATGCAGATTTGAATCAGAACAGTAATGGAAGTTGTGTCTATTCATGAAACCATTGATATGAAAAGTACGTTCATCACTAAACAACACATTATCAAAAAAGTGTTCATTTTCTGCCACTTTATCTAACACCCACAAGCAGAATTCCGGTCGGTTGTTAAAATCATTTCCATGAAGCTTTTGATAAAGCTGGATTTTATAAGGATGAAATCTGTATTTGTTAAGAATCCTTGAAAATAGGCGTTTACTTGGCTTATGTTAGTATTTTCGGATATATGATTTTGATTAATATTGGGATTTTCGATCACTGAACCAAGTACAGTAAAAACATTTTCTTCATCCACAGTGACAGGTTTTCTTATAACAGATTTTTTTATAACTGACACTTCCACTTTCCCGAAACTGATTTAATTCAAAAAAACGGCTGGTTCAAGATGGTTTCTTTTAGGAAACCTTTGAGCATAGACTCGAGAAACCAACAAACAAATTTTACGACATTCTCGAAGGATAAAAATCATATCAATACGCTCTTCCTTCAGATAAATCTTCATTTTGACAAAGCAATAACAGAACAATATTCAAATAATTCAATTCAATAAATGAAGTTTCACAGTTACAAAAAATAATACCGCTATTATAGCAACAGGCTTTGCAAGCTAAACTGACAGATTAAATGAATTATTTGACGTTTCCAAATGCCAACTAGATACATTAGAACATCTATTCAAAAACACAAAATGGTGCAGAAAACGATTATTTTGCGGATTCTGTGATAATGCGAATACTTAGCTATAGAATACCCTTATACAATTCGATAGTTATTTAAAACGCACATTTTCTGGTAAGGTAAAAAGTATAGCGTTCTATTTAAATTAATCCCCTTATAGCCACTTCAAGTTCTTATTTGATTAGTTTTTATTTTTGGACACCCTGTATGATATAGCAAGTTTATTATAATTGGCATATAAACTATCATAGTTTATATGCCAATATTATTGTTACACTTAACTGTAAATTCCGAGTAAATAACTGAAATATTTCCCAAGTATTTGAAACATGAAAATTAGGTTAGATTTTGTCAAAATACAAATTATTTAAGAACCCTTGTTAGAGATACCATAAACCTTATTAAAATAGGCACTTATCCAAAATCCAAAAATGCAATAATATACAGGGGTTCCATTTACTTCGGAGCTTTTGGGACACCCTGTATAATATGAAAATAATATATATATATATAATAAAATAAGAAATTCTCGGTTCTGCGGACAAAGACCGTTGATAAATATTATTCTCATGCTAAAAAGTGCGGAGATCTCCAAAGAACATGGAAAAACTCAGGATACGAAAAATGACTACAGCGCTGTTTCGTCCTAGTATGGAACTCGTCAGACCATTGCATTCGGTACAAACCATTATCTCGTATCTGTATCCTATAAACAGATTTTACGGTTGAAAAATAGTAAATAAGACACAGTGGCAACATCTTGATGGCTCTCTCAATAACATAAGAATAACACAAATCAACAAATGTTGTATAAAACCGCCATGAGGTAAATTGAGAAAGAAATATATCAAAACTCGATACACGAACTTGCTACTCTAAGGATAGAGGTCGCATTATTCGGCATCGGTAACCAAACTAAGTACGAATTCCACAGTTCAAGTTCAGTATCGTACCAACGATTTCCCTAAAAGAGCTGTTGTGTATGTTTTAAGCCAACAAATATAAAAATAAAAAGAGAAGTTAACGTCCGTGTAATTTTAAAATAAAATAAGAAATTCTCGGCTATGCGGACAAAGATCGTTGATAAGTATGATTCTCATGCTAAAAAGTGCGGAGATCTCTCTCTATTTTAAAATTACATGGACGATAACTTCTCTTTATATATATATATATATATATATATATATATATATATATATATATATATATATATATATATATAAATATATATGTTTATACGTCTTTCACGGATTCCTCCGTGTGAGATGCAATAGCAGTGGACACATCCACATTATGCCGTTGTGCTCCGTATATAAATGAAGTAAATTGCGATCAGTAAATGCAAACTTCGTTCCAATCATATCCTTTCCGTGTTAGAGGTTGCACAGTTTGAATAAATTGCGATAAAATACAATCCATCCCATTCCACCACCATCGAGATGATGGCCCACCTGTACCACCATACCGAGAAGAAAGTCAAAAACTTACCCTCCCTGCCACAGTGATACGGCAGAGGTACATGTTTCGTCCCTACTAGACTCATCAGGGTACCGACATGCACCTGTCTGTGCTAAGGACAGATCGGAAGGAAGCATGCAACACTGAACGCGGCTTCGCCGACCTCTCGCCGGATGGCGTATATATGTTATACGTCTTTCCGTGTGTGTTGCAATAGCAGTGGACACATACATGCTTCCTTCCGATCTGTCCTTAGCACAGACAGGTGCATGTCGGTACCCTGATGAGTCTAGTAGAGACGAAACATGTACCTCTGCGGTATCACTGTGGCGGGGAGGGTAAGTTTTTGACTTTCTTCTCGGTATGGTGGTACAGATGGGCCATCATCTTGATGGTGGTGGAATGGGATGGATTGTGTTTTATCGCAATTTATTCAAACTGTGCAACCTCTAACACGGAAAGGATATGATTGGAACGAAGTTTGCATTTACTGATCGCAATTTACTTCATATATATATATATATATATATATATATATATATATATATATATATATATATATATGTATATATACATAATGATATGGAAAAAGTACCAGTCCACCTTCAACTAGGGGCAGCGCCGACCTAAAAGAAGTATCTAGTAAACAAGTAAACCAACGATCATTAAGTTAATCATGATGTAAAACAGTGTAAACAATTTTTAAAATCGGTTTAAAAAATACATTTTGGGATAAAATTTATAATTTGTGATATTCGTCGTCTACAAGTTAAAGTCGAAAACTAAAATGACTATTTACCAATTGGCTAGCTGGAAAGAACTCATCGTATATAAAATTTATTTCTGAACTCAACAATTTTAATGCTCGTTAACGAAATCGACGTTGTATATTTTGTTCTTTTCGTAAAGCGAAGTAAATTTTTGTAGGTTGAATGATCTCTTAAAAACTTCTTCTAAACAGTTACTTCCAATTGTATACTTATGTAAAATGTATTACAGTTAATGACTAGACACCGCTACACAAGTTTACTTTCATCAGAAATAACGGATACTTATACTTCAGCTAACAGTTACATGGGCACGATACACCTATGTGTGTATAGAAATTTTGAAAATCATTTTTGATTGTGACCCATGGATTAACGAGGTGTCAAGTCGAATTAAATTGTTTATATGTCGATATGGATTTGATCTTAATTGGATTTAATAAAATAACACACATCATCAATCAGGATAAACTTGTATTTTGGTTTTTAATAAAAGAAGGTGAATTTTTTAACGGTAATTGCAGCTGATAATTTAGTTTTCTGGGCATAAATTCAAAATAAGTTATTTTAAAAATACTGAACATATGTCAGAAAATTACCCTAAAAACTAGAAAATAAATTACCAACTGTTTTGTTTGCAATTAATTGAATATTAGTATATTTATTTATTAGGTAGAACTTTTTTGAAATCGTCACCGCATGAATTGAAGAGATTATATTAAAATTATGTCTAGGTCGATTAATATTTTTCCATACCATTGAAATTAAATAAAAGTAATTATAAAGGGTATCTCTAAAAGATCTGTCATAAAAGTCCAAGAAGTTTGGAATGTGCTTAAGGACCAACAAGCCAACAACAATAAAAATTTACATAGAAACCAGGTAACAATTATAATAATGTAAGAATGGACCGGCAAAGAAAATCAGAATACCACCCAAAGTCAATAACAACCCAGTGGAAACGATTTATTTATTTAATTTTTTAATTAAACTCTAAGTAAATGTTCGTTTTCACGTACAAGGTTGTTCCTTATAGTTTGACAAGCTGGTTTTTTTCTATATCGCAAGAATTTGTTATTAAAGGAAACAAATACTTATGAAAAATTGTTTGTTTTTAAATAAATTAACTTTTTTTAAATGGAATACCCTGTATATTATTAAATTAAAATAGAGCTTAAAATATCCTTTTCACAAATATATATGTTTTTACGTTCGCTCCATAGACGTAAGAGAAATTAATATTGCTTAATATAAAATGCTGATCCTGTGGGAGAAAGTTGGCTCACGCTTAAAAAGAGATAGAGTGTTTTAGAGGATTAGTACCTCCTTTCTAATTTCGGTCAGGTGACGTTTGGAATATCGTGCTTAGCCCCATCATTAGAAAGAGAGATACTACTCCTCGAAAACGGTCTCTTTTTACGCGTGAGCCAACTTTCTCCTATAGGATCCGCAGTCTATTTTAAGCAATATTAAATTCTCTTTCGTCTATGGTTTACTCCAAACGTCTTTGAAATATTTAGCTGAAAACGTTTTAAAATAGAATTTCAAGTCAGAATAGTCATGGATATAGTTAAATAATTGAAGATACTTCGAATAAACTGTCAAAAAATTTTGAATCTATTAATTTTGTTGTCAAAGAATTTTGGATCTATTAATTTTATTTGATACTATGTTTCCATGTAAAAATAAAAATGAACATAGGAAACAATTTCTTTATTTTACTTTCCCTCATTCGTTAAATAATCTTTGTCTTATAATTTTCATTTTTGGTGTGTCTTGCAGGATAGATGTTGATGAGGCTATAGATCTTGGCTATTATAGTAGCTGCTTATTGTTGCACTTTGTTGCCTAAAAGTAGAACGGAAAATATAAAAACATATCTTATTTTTTATTCATGTTTTACTCATACTACCATTAACAGTTCTATTAATTACATCAAACACCTAGGTATACAAATAACCATATATGTTTTATTAGAAATTAAAAAAAGCTCTCTACGCTAATTTGATTTCATATTTGTGGAAGACGAGGCAATGCGTAGCTAAATGACAAGAAAGACGCAAAAAAAGATTCATAAATGCGAAACCATTTAACAAAAATAAAATAAAATTCAACCGTGACATAACATTTTTCCACAATTCACTACAATAATGTGTAATCTTTTTTTATTAAGGACTGCTACTTTCTACTTATAAAAATATTAAAAACCACGTATAATTCAATCCTTTGTTTGCCCCATATAAAATGGTTATCGCTTAAAGACGGCTTCAAACATCGAACACTAGTGAAATGGCATGCGAGGCATCTTTTCTTTTTCATAATCCAAGATGAATATTTACAAAAAAGTTAAAAAAATTATAATTTTTACACCTGTATTTCGGAACTATTAACGTTTCGACTAATTGGGCTATATCCTCAAATTTTAGCTTCAGGAATCTGCGGTCGCATGTTGTACAAACCTTTCTGAGACACACTGTATATTATAAACTATACCAAGATCATGAGAAAAACAAAACTGACCAACTAGCATGTATAACTTCCTTGAGAATTAAATTAGGTTTTTTAATGAATTTGGTTGTTAAAAATGGGACTTTTCATTATTTTTTTTGACCTATCTAAATGTTGAATTTCATATTCTAAAAAGGCATGGCATAATAAAAATAATTATAAAATACTAAAAATGTTGGGCTTATAAAAACCCTTAAGTTTAACTAGATTTTTACATTTCAAATCAAAATTGAGAGGTCCCGTTAAAGATGGGTAGATTTTTGTAATTTCTTTGACAAATTCACCGGGGTGCGATGTTGCCAAATCTATGTTCTCTTTAAGTTTAGGGAATTATGCACAATTTAATAACACCACATCTACGAAGTCTCAACCCCCTAGGGTTTAGAGTAAAGGAGATATCCATTAAACCCCACGTAATTCCCCTGAAAGCAGAAATTATGTTGTAGCTTCTGGTACCCTCGATACCCGATGTTTCTAGAAAACACCATATGTATGAAGTGGGTATATAAGCAGCCGGCCGGTCGTCGGAAGATCAGTATTGGATATATGAACGAAGTTCAAAGATGTAGCGAATACGATGGCGTTGTAGGAGTGTTATTATTTTTGCCTTGTGTAAACGATGTGTTCGCAATCCTGTGTGAACAAACCAAATAGTTTCTGTTGTATATATGGTGAAACGACACTGAAAGCTGAACGAAAGACTTTGAGCTCACTTGTAAGAAAAATCTGCGAGCTATATTTTGGGTGCAAAGTTGGCTATCAAGACAAAACTTGGGTTTCCAAAATTGGCTGCCACACTTGCTTAAGAATCTTAACAGGATGGATACTGTATACTCACAAGTCAATGACCTTTAGAGTCCTAATGATTTGGTGGAAATCTCAGAATCATGTTGATGATTGTTACTTTGGCTTAACAAAAATCCTAGAGTTTTCTAGTCAAAAAAAAAAACATAAAATTGAATATCCTAATATCCTCTTACCGATGAGAGCTGCACCTCATGACGCTTCAAGCATACCTGTCCCTAAGCCTCCAGAAAAATACAAAATCGACTGGGACCCGGATAAACTAGATGATTTTGAAGCAAAAGCCAATCCAAGTTTTCAAGAGAAAGACGATTATGAATGTAATAGCAGTAAACAGCCCCGTTTTATATCTCAGGAAGAGTTCAACTATCTTATTCGTGATTTGGATCTTTCAACATCAAAGTCATAGCTGCTTGGATCTTGTTTACAGCAGTGGAATCTGCAATCTATGCTGGAAGTATTTTTATTAATGGCAAATGATTTAGTTTACTGTCATGATATTTTGGGTTTAATTAACGACTTGACCTTTCCTATAAACGCACCGAGTGGCGACTGTTAATTAACTTTCTGAAGACAAGTCTAAAGGCAGTTTTATTGTTTAATGGAAATGAACAACCATTTGTTTGCGTTGTTCATGTTGTAAATATGAAAGAAACGTACGACAACATGCATATATTTCTTCCAAGCATAAAATACGAAGATCATAAATGGAATATCTGTGCCGATCTAAAAGTTATTGCGCTACTTACAGGACTGCAGAATGGCCGTTACATAAAACTAATGCTTATAAAAATTTTTGTAAAAGCCTTAAATAGAGAAGGAAGTGCTTTTCTTTATTTGAAACGGAAATTCGTGCGTATAAGTGAGGTAAAGCTTAAAAAAGAAATGCTCGTTGGGCCGCAAATACGAAAATTTTGGAACTACACTTTCGAGAAAAAAAAAGTAGTGGACTTCCTTCAAAAATGTATGTGGTAGCTTTCTTGGTAACAAGAAATCGGAAAACTACAAAGATCTAGTTGAATAACTTATCCAATCTTACAAAACGTTAGGTTGCAACTGTCACTTAAGTTGTAATTTCTTCATTCTCATTTGGAATTATTCCTTGACAATTTAGGTAAAGTTTCAGACGAATACGGCGAAAGATTTCACCAGCAAATTGTTCAAATGTAGAAATGGTGTAGTGGAAAATGGACCCCAAATATCTTAGCGGACCAGGGGCGGATCCAGCCTCTATCTCTTTTTTTTTTTTTTTTGGGGGGGGGCGGTGATATCACAAAAGTACAGTATGGCAAGCGAAAGCAAGTTTTCGACGGGGGGGGGGACACCAGGAACATTTCCATTTCTAGTGTAAAAGGCAGGGTCGGGTCTATTTTTCTGAATTTGAAGCTCTTGGAGAGGGGGGGGCGAATCACAAGAAAAAACAAATTGCCGACAGGGGGGGAGGATGCGAGCAGCATACACATTCCGAGTATAAGAGGCAGAATCGGGGCTATTTTCCTGAACTCAAAGCTCTTGGAAAAAGGAGGGGCGATTGCAAGCATACACATTCCTATACTCTATTCAAGAACTAGAGAGAGTAATAAAACTGTTACCGAATCCTCCAACATACCTGCCGGTAACTAAGGACTGCCGTAAATCTAATTATATTTAAATACTATCAGCTTTTATAAATTTATAGCAACAATAAATTTTCTGATAATTCAATTTAATTTCTGTCAGTGAGCAAAGTACACCTTACAGGGTGTCCTTAGTGATTTATCTTGTTTGTGCTTGTGTTTATATATTATTTGAAATAAGTGAGATACCCAAAAGATATGGCTTCCACCTCTATATTTATACCAAAATCATTAAACTAGGGCATTTTTTCCTCAACGAAAAACTTATTACGATGAATGTTTATGATGCCTTAAGATATCAATATCTAGATAATAATGTTAAAAGCTCTGTTGAGATGTGTTCCAACATGACAGGAGTTGAAAAACCAGCTACGAACCGAATACTGAAGGAGAAAAAAACGACTGAAATTATTAGTACTCCCAAGCCACATTCGATCACAGGCAGACGAAAAACCTCGTTGGAAGAAGAGATGTAAACTGCAATAAAAGGAGTTGTACATACATTTTATTATGAGAAGCAGATCCCAACAGTCGACAAAATTCTAACTAAAATCAATGAAGATCGGGATTTACCTCAAATTAAAAGAACTGAGCTCTGGAAATTACTCAGAGAACTTAATTTTTGCTGGAAAAAATCAGATAGGAAATCTGTTCTTCTAGATCGTCCGGAAACTGTCCGTTGGAGAAGGAAATATCTCTCTCAAGTAAAAGGTAGAGTTGCTAGAAATAACGTAACTTACAAAATTAGTAATTTAACTGAACTTTTGAAAGATTTTTTTGAATAAATTTACTGCAGAAAATTGGGAAAAATCCATATAATAAAAGAATAAAAGAAAATGTGGAAACTCGATCTCATGATCGTTGAGCGAAGATAGCTTCACTGACTGATTACGAATCAGATACGTAATGTTTACCAGTGTAAACACAATTTATTATTTAAATTTTTGTTTTTGTTGTATTTTATTATTTAATGTTGTTTATATATTTTTTTATATATTTTTATTTTAGTGTGTCCCACTCTTTACTTTTACATATATTTAATTCCAATTAACCGTAATTTTTTTATTATTGTAGTTCTGTCTTTTTCTTAAGCGTGTAGAATTAACATGTTTATTTTATTTTTTGAGGCTATCGGATTTCCATATAATAAAGTAAATTAAATTAAGATGTCGGTGCAATAGAAATAAAAATAAATAGGTCTATTTAACTGTAACCTATAAAAATTAATTACATTTGAATCCCTTTTTAGTTTTTTATTGTAAATCTACAGATAGTTTAAGAAATAAATAAACTGAAACGTCAAATGTCCTAAAAATGATTTTAATTAGTAATAAAATGACCGATAGCCCCAAAACAATTTTAATATTATATGGACGAATTTATTTATTTATATATGTTTAACTTCTGGTATTTTTGACAATGGGTATTTTGTAAGTATTTAAATTATAACTTAGAATTTTTTGAGAGAATAAGGCTACGTTTTAGTCTGATGTGCCTAAAACGGTTTCTATGCCAAAATTAAAAATAAAAATACAGTTGTGATTTGTGTTAAATATGTCAAAATTATCTATATTTTCTAATGTATGTGAATTATTAATAAATCATAAGAAATAAAATAATATTATAAAAACTTTTTATTATAAATTTATTACCGAAATAATATTTTATGCTATAAATACTTAGTGATAAAATAAACCTCCTTTCGATGCCTATGACAAGGATTAAATTCCTTTTTAACACTCCACACTTCCAAATATTTATTGTTATCCAACCCAAATAGTCCATTTTTATAGACTGGTAATTTTGATTATAAAATTTCTACCTTATGAAAAATATATGTGTCTAACAGATTTTGTCAAAAACACTGGACTAAAGAACACAGGTAGTTTGCGAAGAAAAAAAGCTTAAAAAATGATTTATTACTATCTCTAGTTTTTAAATAAAGTAAGTATAATAAGAGGCAAAATCGAGTCTATTTTCCTGAACCCAAGTTTCTTGGGGGGAGGGGGCGATCGCCTCCATCGCCCCCCCTTGGTTCCACGCCTGTAGCGGACTAGTGTTGAGCCTTTACACGTGAAACCGATTCCAACGAATATAAGCGGAAAAAAACGCCAAAATAATTTATTTGATTGTATGATACTGTTTCCATTCTAAAATTAAGTACATTTTGTAGAAAAAGTGTTTTTTTTTTAATTTTTGAAAATTCACTAGATTGCTTATGGTTTTGGTTTCTCATATTTTATATTTTTCTTTCCTTCTCTAAAAAATTATGGGGGACAGGTAAAAACCGAGCTCATATCTGAATTCAACACATCACAGTAGATAAAAACAACAAAAAAAATATCAGGGAGCGACAACAAATTTCAAAATGCCGACCAGTCTAATTATTTCTTACGCTCATTTACTGTGTTTTCGTTGAATTAATTTGTAATTTTTTAATGTATCTTGATATAAAGAAAATAACAATCTACCATATTATAATGCTGAATTTAGCAATACATTTTTTATACTATTTATTTGTCAAAATTTCAGCTTGTATTTCTGTATAAATTGGTGAAGGTCAAATTATTGTTACGAAACAGCTGCGTTATATTTTAGGTAACGAAGTTGTATTTATTACAGTTGGTTTCTAGAGTATTTAGCTTTTATTATTATTACTGACGGGTTTGTGTCATTAGGATGATGAGTTTGATTATATCTTCATAATGGATAAGCAATTTTCTTTACTGCAATGCAAATTTTTACTCAAACTTTCAATTTTGTTGTCCTTATAATGCTAAAAGAGTTTATGTCATTAGGATGATGAATTTGATTGTATCTTCATAATGGGTGAGCAATTTTCTTTACTGCAATGCAAATTTTAACTCAAATTTTCGTTTTTGTTGTCCTTATAATGCTAAAAGAGTTTTTGCAAACATTTTCATCGGATTACTCACTAACCTAATTAACACCGTTTCAATTCACGTGAAGATAGAAGGTCCGAAAATTAGTGAAGTTACTTGTAAGACAATACATGGTTTAAACTGGTACATCTTGATTGAACCCGATACTTTGCCACTTTGCACGTTGTTTAATTTCACCAGAGTAAGATTATTCTTTCAAATTTTCATTACTTGGTAAAGCATATGATGGCCCTTTTGTGAGTGTTTACAGATTTGTAAATATGAAGTGAACTTTTTCGGGTTAGTTCTGGCAGGAGACACGATCTTAGTTAATATGTAAGTGAATGAAAAATCAAAAACTGGCTATTGTAGAGTTTGTACGTACTGGCGTACTTAGTTTATTTCCAAAGGCACCATATTTAGAATTACAGACCAAATATATGTGTTTTTAAATAAAACACCCTGTATATTATTTGACAGCTCGAATTTAATCTTTTCAGTCTTTTCAAAAGCGTATAATAGTTGATAGTCGATTTCACAAATAAATCTGAAATTTTGATTTTTTTTGAAAATTCAGACTTAAATTCGCAGTAGGCTATGAATATTCAAATACATATCTTATTAATAAAAATACTGTCGGTACAATGTCTTCTTCTTCTTCTTCAAATGCATATCCACTAATGGATGTTTGCGATTACATTTTCCATTCCTTCCCTACTTCTCGCGGTGTGTATCAGTGTCTGAATATCGTGCAACCCCGTCTACTGTCTGATATTACGGAGCCAGGACATCTTCTTTCTTCCAGTTCCTCTTTTACCCTCGATCTTGCCTTCAATTATCAACTCTAGGAATTGGTATCTCTCGTTTCGCATGATATGCCCAAGATAAGGTGTCTTTCTTTTCTTGATTATATTGAATAGTTCACATTCTTTCCCAATACGTGAGAGAACTTCATTCTCGCTGTCCATGATATTTTAAGGATTCTTCTGAATATCCACATCTCGAAAGCCTCTAATTTATTGATAGCGCTTGTCTTTAATGTCCAACCCTCCACACCATAAAGAAGTATTGACCATACGTAACCTTTTATGAACCTCAGTCTTAATTTTAAGTCAAAATCCGAACACGTAAGCACTCACCTGAGTTTTACTAAAACCTGTCGCGCCTGTTCAATGCGACATTTTACTTCATTGTCAGAAGCCCATTCTTCGAATATCCATGTGCCCAGATATTTAAATTTGGTTACTCTTTCTATGAGTACGGCGTTGAATCTTATGTTGGCGTTTTGGAATAAATTGGGATTCCTTGAGATAATCATGAATTTTGTTTTCCTTTTATTGATGTTCGAGCCCATTGATTTACTGCGCTCTCCTATTATGTTGATTAAGTTTTTGGAGGTTGTTTATATTGTCAGCGATTAGAACTGCGTCATCCGTATAACGGATGTTGTTAATCCATATTCCGTTAACTTTAATTCCCATTTCAATATCTTCCAAAGCCTCCTGGAAAATTGTTTCCGAATAAAGGTTAAACAGGAGAGGGGACAGCACATACCCTTGTCGCACTCCTCTTCGGATTTGTATCGGGTTATCTGCGCGGTTTGACCTCAGTATAAGCTTTCAATGCATCGGATGTCTTTCTGATCTATGTCGAGTTTTCTAAGAAGCAGGATTAGTTTATGATGTTGTACCCGATTGAATGCTTTTTCACACACATCTTTTCTCTGATCGTAACAGTTCTGAACAAGCACCTGTGTAGCGACTATCGCGTCTCTCGTACCTAGGCTCCGCCTAAACCCAAACTGTGAGTGGCTTATGTCTCTTTCGCATTTGTTATATATTGTTTGATGTATTATTTTTAGAAATATTTTTAGTGTATGACTCATCAAACTAATGAGTCTAAGATTTTCACATTTTCTTGCGTTGGTCTTCTTAGGCAAGGGAATCAAGGTCAAGCATAGCCATTGTTTGGAATAGCAACCCGTTTCGTAAATAATGTTAAATATTTTATGAAGCGCCGCGATACCTCTTTCATCCAGAAGTTTCAATATCTCAGACGGCATCTCGTCTGGGCCAGTCGTCTTGTTGTTTTTTGAATTTTGTATAGCTTTTTCTATCTCTTCTTTGGTGATTGATGGGCTCGTTAAACAGTCGCTCCTATTACCCGCTTCCAGAGGTCTGTCGTCATAGAATAGTGTTTCTACATACTTTTCCCCACACATTATTTTTTTTCTGTGCTATCGAGAACTATCTGGTTATCTTGGTTGACCAATACGCCTGGTCTCCTTCTATATATCCCAGCGGTTTCTTTCAACTTTTTGTGTAGGTTACCATCATCGTGTTGCTTCTGGAGTTGTTCTGTTTCAGCTCATTCACGTTTAAGCCATTCGTTGTTTGCTATTCTTATCTTTGATCTTACTAATCGTTGAATACTTTTATATTTGGTGTTATCTTTGTCGCTTCTGTGTTTTCGGCGTTCATTCATTAGCAATAAAATCTCGTCTGTCATCCACTTTTCCTTCTTGTCTTCCGATCTATATCCTAGTGTATTTTTCATGGCATTTGTTGTAATATTTGTTAACCTTGCCCAAGATTGTGTCAGATCTTCCTCAGTTTTTGGTGTTAGTGTTTGGATTCGTGTGTTGATCTCACTGCTTATTTCGCCTCTTACCACTGGGTCCTTCATCCTTTCTATTGCTATCCGTCGTTGTGTAGTTATCTTTTTAGTACTTGATAAGGCTATTTTTTTTTAGTTATCTTTTTAGTACTTGATAAGACTACCAGTAGTCTTGAATATCATTTAAAACTTTAATTTTAAAGTTTCTGAGATTAAATAAATATATTATGGCTTAAGAAAGACCATGTTTATTATTGCTGTAAATCTGGATTACTGGATATAAAAAACAATGCAATAAATGCAAGTAGGCTTTGCTTTATAATTTCCATGACAATTTGACAGGTAAAAATTCAATTATGTTTGAAATAGTATGGTAAAGAGATATTTTCATCCGCCGAATATATTTTTAAAGTTTTAATATAGTAATCGATGGTTATCCCACGTTATCAAAATTATGAGAAGTATGACATGCTTAGGGGCGGATCTAAGAGGGGAAGGGCCATCCTCCCAAAAGCTTTGAATTGAGAAAAAATAGATACCTGTTTGCTGAATTAGGAACGTTGCTCTTGTTACCCCTCTCCCCCCAAACATTGAATAATTTCTGTCAACTCGATATTGCTTGTCATAGTGTTCTGCCATTTATACGAATAGATTGGGGGACAATTTCAGTCTTTTTTGCCCTTGTAATAATCGTTTTCCAGCAGAAGAGAGAGGCTGGATCCGCTCCTGGATATGCTAGTGTGTTTTATATGAATTATATTTTAACAGGTACGACTGTTATAAAAAAAATCTTTCAATTTTTTTTTTCATTATTGATATTCGGAAGTATATGGAACAAGTGAGAGGCAGAGACAATTTTGGAAGATGGGTAATCTAGTTCGATGAATGCAATTTTACAAGTGCTGGTATTTTTAACAAATATAAAACCATACATTGGTCGGTAAAAATTCTTCAAATTATTTATGAAAAGGAGCCAGAAGGGAGACAGATTAGGTACCGAATAAGAGGGGCCTCATAGGAAATCGTTGTCTAGAAATTTTAAAAGATGTAATATTTGAATTGCTAGAAATTGTTTCCTTGGCGAAATATAATGATATATATTTCGAAGATGCACCGTCACAATTCTTCGGTAGTAAGACTTTTTTGGAAACTAATTTTCCTCAAAGATGGATTGGTACCAATAGGCCTGTTACCTAGCTTCCCAGATTGCCTGATCTATCCGTTCCGAATTGTTTCTTATGGGGCTTCTTACAAAACATAAATTATAGGACTCGACATCTTCCGATAAAAGATCTTCGCGATGCAAAAAATTTTGCTTTTGAGAAATAAACCTTCTTTTTAAAATACCCTAAAAAAATTGCAGAAATGTACTAATTCTGTATCAGGGAAAATGTTTACTTTTGTCAACAGTACTTATAGAACCTTTAATCCGCCATATTTATTTATTTTTTTTAAATAATGTCAGATTCATAATGTGCGATTCCAAAAATTCCCCCATATCAATTTTGGAAAAAATCTGACAAAATTTATTTTTTATCCCCCATATTGGATACGCCATATTGAATTTTTTAAGAATAATTTCAGATTTGTTTTATATACATCCCCAAAAACTCCCCCATACCAATTTTGGAGAAAATTGAACAAAATTGATGTTTTTGTCCGTCATATTGGATCCACCATACTGCATTTTATAAAAATATTTTGTATTCGTTATGTGAGATCCCGAAAACTCCCCCATACCAATTTTTGAGAAAATCGGACAAAATTGGATTTTCTTGTCTGCGATATTGGATCGGCCATATTAAATTTTTTAAAAATAATTTTAAATTCGTTGGGTACAACTCCGAAAATTTCCCCATACCAATTTTGGAGAAAATCCGATAAAATTAATTTTTTTTAGCCGCCATGTTGTCAGCGCCAACTTGAATTTTACTGCACCAATTTTGTCCAAAAAAATATGGGACCATCGCAGCAACTTCCTGAACATAAGGTAAAAAATTTCATTCAAGTCGGTGCCGCCGTTCCGGAGTAATCGGTGTACATACATAAAAAAAACATACATACTCGACGAATTGAGAACCTTCTTCTTTTAGAAGTCGGTTAAAAACAAGTTACAGCAATCAACATTTTGCGTCTTGGGGCAAACAAATAGTAATATCTCAGCAACAAATGACCCGATTTACTATTATAAAATATCATTTTTAAAATCAAAAAGGTGCAAAAAAAAGGTAATTTTGCAATAAATAATTGATATGCAAAAAATGGCCTATTTTGAGGGTTTTTTGGGCTTTTGGTAATAACAAATTAACAAAAATAATCGCAGAAAACAAATTGACGAACATGATTGCTAAAACAAATTGACAAAAATGATCGCTAGAATTGTATGTTTTTGAAATCTCTACAATTTTTATTTGAAGCTTTTTTCCAAAATGTGTTCCATGGCTTGTAAATTCAAAAAACTTGTTTTAGCCAACTTTTACCCTCTCCCCTCTTGACCCCAACTTATTTTTTGATGTTACATTTTATGTATGGTTTGTTCTTACATTGCTCCCAACACCCCCGGATTGGTCTCATCCATCTCGGACTTGACGTCAAAAACAATACTAATTTTTACTTATGGCTTGGACTAACTTTGTCGTAAATAAAAAGGCTACAGCCATTTTTTTACGTCATTGGTATCGCTAGAGAGTGGTCTTTGGAAAATTATGATTGAGCAGAAATTGTCCGAGTGGGCTGAAAATAAAAGATGCATTGACTTTCATTGAATCGAAAAAGAAATTTTTGATTGGATGGATGAAGTAAGTTTGTGCCTTTTCGGTGAAATTTACAAAGAAACTATATTTATTGTTTGATACAGTTTATTTTTACGCAGATTTTAAAAATATTTAGGACTCTACAGGGTGAGCCAAAAAATTAGGACAGCATAAAGTTGTATTTTTTTAAATAGAACACCCTATATGCGAACCGTATTTTCGATTTAGCTTATAATTTTAAATCTTTTTTATTAAGAGTTTACTATAACAAAACTTTATAGTTTCTGAGATAATTAAGTTTAAAGAAAAAAAGTCACATTTTCAAGCATCAATTCAATCCTAAATAACGTTTTCAATTTTGTGACAAATATATTTAAATTTGGAATTTAGCAAGGCCAAGGACAAGTTAACATAATTTTTACCTATTTATAATAGTTTTTGAAACATTTCAGTTTTTCTTATTTTCCATACTTTTTTACAGAAATAGTCTTCATTATCATAGTAGCCATGGCAAAAACAATGTAAAAGAACATTTTTCTGTGTGTCAAATTTATAACTGCAATCGCTTCTTTTGGTTTTTATGTAGTGTAGTTTGGTTTTTTTTGCATTCATCTTATATTGTAAAATGAATTTTCCAAAGAATGAGTTAATAGATATGATTTATACAATAGGAGAGGCTCAAAAAAATTGCCTTCTTGCTCAAAGAATTTACAAAATGAAGTATCCTGATCGACGCCAGCCTAATACCCATACTTTTCAAAACTTAATGCAAAGATTTAATTCTTCTGGTACTGTTGATTATCCAAAACGTAAAGTGGTCAATAAACCAGTAACTAATAAAGAAAAAGAACTACAAGTATTGTTAAATGTTCAGGAAAATCCTTATATTGGTAGCCGTCAGTTAGCAGCATTATGTGAAACATCACAATCCACTGCTAATCGTACTACCAAGAAATATAGGTATCATCCATATCACATGGAATTACACCAAGAATTGCATGGGCAGGATTTTGAAAGTCGTGTAAACTACCCCAACTGCTTCAAGGTCTCGATAGGGATGAGCTCGACAGCATGTGGTTCCAGCACGATGGTGCGCCTCCGCATTACCATCGTGAAGTTTGTGCGTTTTTGGACCAACGATATCCGCAAAAATGGATTGGACGTGGGGGTTGCATTGAGTGGCCAGCAAGGTCTTGCGACATCACCCCATTAGATTTCTTCCTATGGGGTTATATTAAAAATAAGGTGTATGTTAATCCACCAACAACAGTGGAAGATATACGAAACAGGATTAGGGATACCTGTAGAACAATAACGCCACTAATTTTGTCCAGGGTCCGAGAAAATCTGCAAAAAAGACTAAATTTGTGCATTGCACAAGAGGGTCGTTTATTCGAACACTTATTAAAAAGAAATAATTAATCTCAGTATTTAATAGGTATTTTTTTTGTTTCAATTTAGTATAAAAGTAAATATGTATTTGCCTTGCCGTTATTGTTGTGTTAATTTTTTCACATTATGTTTAATTAAACTATTGCCGTTGTAATATAACGAATAATGTATTTCATCATATTTAACCACATTCTGTTTGTTTCTGTAGTTTCTTTTTATTATTTTACATGGCTACTATGATAATGAAGACTATTTCTGTAAAAAAGTATGAAAAATAAGAAAAACTGAAATATCTCAAAAACTATTATAAATAGGTATAGGATATATTGAACAAAACTTTTAGGGTTTTTATTACTCTATTAAATAACATGAAAATATACAGGGTGTACCATTTAAAAAAAAAGATATTTATTCATTTAAACTTGTTCAAATTTGAGCTGATGTGTTCAACACCCTGTAGGTTTTATTGCAAATATTAGGTAAAAATTATGTTAACTTGTCCTTGGCCTTGCTAAATTCCTAATTTGAATATATTTGTCACAAAATTGAAAACGTTATTTAGGATTGAATTGATGCTTGAAAATGTGACTTTTTTTTTTTAAACTTAATTATCTCAGAAACTATAAAGTTTTGTTATAGTAAACCCTTAATAAAAAAGATTTAGAATTATAAGCTAAATCGAAAATACGATTCGTATATAGGGTGTTCTATTTAAAAAATAAAACTTTATGCTGTCCTAGTTTTTTGGCTCACCCTGTAGAGTCCTAAATATTTTTAAAATCTGCGTAAAAATAAACTGTATCAAATAATAAATATAGTTTCTTTGTAAATTTCACCGAAAAGGCACAAACTTACTTCATCCAATCGTTGACTCACCCTGTACTATGAGGTAGGTCCTGATAATCTTTCTTTCTTAGCTCGGTGGAGCAGTTTGTCGCTTCTAGTGGCCGGGCCCTCAATTTCTTTTTCGTCTTTACCCAACTGTGGTGATAATTTATCAAATAGTTCTTGGTCATTCTATTAATTTTAGCCAGTTAAAAATAATATTTTCCTAGCAAACGTTTCTGTTTCTTGAAAAAAAATTGATCCTATTTTAAGAACATTCTTGATGGGACTAAATTCTACAGTCACGAAAAATAAATTTGTCCTCCCGAACGGAATGTGAAATGACATCACTAATATTAGTCAATATGCAACAGAGAGAAATAATTTCTCAACGTATTTAGCATGGATTGCCTAATATCTTAATTCTTTACCAAATTAAAATACCTGACAAACTCATACGAACTTATAAATCATGTTTTGTAAAAATGTTCGTTGACCTTTTTAACTGTTTGGTAGCAGTGACCGCCAAAAGTAGTCGCCGAGTGTCAAGAGTAATATTGCAACGTTCACGGCCTTCTATGTGAAACAGAGTTCAATAAACTCTTCCGATAATGTGTTACGCTATCATTTCTATCGGCTTAGCAACGACGAACGTCTCGAGATCATTTGTTTGGCGAAATAATTGACATAACTGAAAGTAAGTCGTAGCTTTGGCTGTGGAGTAGGTGTAAAAATGATGCGAATTGAGGGCAAAAGGTAAACCGTAAGGTGTGTATAGTAAAATTGGAACGTCAAGAAATAAAATTAACTTCAACAGTTAAAAGGCATAAAATTTTACAATTTTTATTGAATATTAAAAGCTGAACAAAGTTATGGTTGTAGGTATTGTGGGTTTAGAATTTTGCTGTAAATATTGATATTTATATTAAAAATATTTATCAACTAAACGTGTTTTTGTTGACTAGCTAAAAATCTTAGTAGACCAGGGCTTATCTGTTTTTAGGTGGATGCGAAATGGAACATGGGGATTTTTGCATGAGAACCTTCAGAATAACCTGATTAACGATAAATTTGATTTGCGTCAATTCAAAGAGTTGGGAAACATTGTTTTTATTAATAAAAACATAAAATTAACGAAAAAAAAAACGATTTCTTCGACTTTTCTCTCGTGTAACTTTGAATGTATTCATTTTAGAGGAAAGTTAGAGAAGAAAAAAAGTTTCGTAATTAAATTTTTCATAAGATAGGGTTGATCGGAAATCTCAAAATATATGTCCCTTATTGCAAAATAGCAATAATTAAAAAAAAAGGTAAAAAAAGTAGTTTTTTAATCAATTTTTTTCGACCATTTAAATTTCTCTGAGGACCTTCATATTGGAGCAAAGAAAACTTTATGCCATGATAAAATAACACGCTAAAATTCTTTAGGATGGAATAAATAGTTTTTGCACAATAATTTTGCAATTCGATTTCGTTTACAAAAATTGACCATTTTTCAAGTTTGTCTGAGTCCAAAATATCACGTAACGTATTTAAATTTATTTTCGACATATAGTAGGGAACTTAAGTTTTCCAACGCTTTTTTCAGAATCAAAATCGGATGATTTGGACGCCCTCAGGAATTGTTTAAAGACATTGTTGATATTTTTGCTTATAAACAAATAGATTATCTCGGCGGATTTTCATTGGATTTTTTTCTGCAATACATGGTTTAAAAGTACTTGGAAAGATGCTTCTTTTCGTGAAAAAAAATTTCAAATCCATCAATTGGTTTTCGAGATACAAACTGTCAAAGTTGATAGCCTGTTACGGTGAATCTATAAAAAATATAGACCTGATTCTTGAACCCAAAACTTTGTCTTGTCGAGTTCTTTTTTGATACAAATATTTAAATGTTTATGTTATCGGAAACTTTAATAAAAAATGAAAAGAACATCACTCACGCGCGTGAAAAATGAAAAAAAGGTGGGCAGCTCTCATTTTAAAATTGAATTCGAAGATTCAAAATACATATCGGAAAAAAATTTTCATTTTCTCGGCTTCTAATGGAGCGATTTTGATCATTTTTTTTAAAGCGATGAATCGCGAATAATGAAGCGCAAATGTCATAATGCCATGTTTCCATCATGCATTCATTTTGTTTTAAACAAATGACGTTATTTATGCATCATACTTACAACATATTGCACCTTATAGTATTGAACTTTCCAAGCGAGTCTTCGTTTATTAATATCATTCAGGCGCGGATCCAAGGGGGGGGGCGGTGGGGGCGATTGCCCACTATTTCACACACACACACACACACACACACACACACACACACACACACACACACACAATTTTCCGCACCAACTTTATTCAAAAAAATCTTTCAAAAGTTCAGTTAAATTACTAATTTTGTAAGTTGTGTTATTTCTAGTAACTCTACCTTTTACATGAGAGAGATATTTCCTTCTCCAACGAACAGTTTCCGGACGATCTATAAGCACAGATTTTCTATCTGGTTTTTCCCAGCAAAAATTAAGTTCTCTGAGCAATTTCCAGAGTACAGTTCTTTTAATTTCAGGTAAATCGCGATCTTCAATGATTTTAGATAGAATTTTGTTGACGGTTGGGATCTGCTTCTCATAATAAAATGTATGTACAACTCTTTTTATTGCAGTTTTCATCTCTTCTTCCAACGAGGTCTTTCTTCTGCCTATGATCGAATGTGGCTTGGGAGTACTAACAATTCCAGTATTTTTTTCTCCTTCAGTTGTCATGTTGGAACACATCTCAAAAGAGCTTTTAGCATTATTATTCGTTGTAATAAGTTTAACGATTTTGGAATAAATATTGAGGGGGAAACCCTATCTTGTGGGTATCTCACTAATCTCAAATATTATATAAAAACAAGCGCAAACAAGAAAAATCACTAAGGACACACTGTAAGGTCTACTTTGCTCACTGACAGAAATTAAATTAAACTATGAGAAATTTTATTGTTGCAGTAAATTTATAAAAGCTTATAATTAAATATAATTAGGTTTACGGCAGTCCTTAGTTATCTACGGCACTGGAGCAGGTACGTTGGAGGTTTCAGTAACAGTTTTATTTGTCTCTCTAGTTCTTGAATAGAGTACAGGAGATGAGACGTCAGGAGCTTTGAGTTCAGGAAAATAGAACCGATTCTGCCTTTTATATTAGGAATGTGTATGCTGCTGGCACTCCCCATCGTTGACAACTTGTTTTTCTTGCGATAACTTCCTCCAAGAGTTTTTTGTTCAGGAAAATAGACCCGATTCTGCTCTTATACTTATGCTGCTGGCATCCCCCTTGTCGGCAACTTATTTTTACTTGTGATCGCCCCCCCCCCCTCTCTAAGAGCTTCAAATATAGAAAAATAGACCCGACCATGCTTTTTACACTAAAAATAGGACTGTTGCTGGTGTCTACCCCCCCTCCCCCCCGTCGACGACTTATTTTCGCTTGCCATATCACTGCCTCCCCTCTCCCAAAGAGAGAGTCTGGATCCGCCCCTGATATCATTAAGCATACTATGATGATATATATATATATATATATATATATATATATATATATATATATATATATATATATATATATATATGTAAAAAAATGTTTTTCTGCACTCTGTAATGTTTGTAATATAATATTTAGTATTAAGAGTGCATTATTGAACTTTTTGAATATAATTTATAAAGAATAACTATTTTACTTTTATCTGTATTTTACGAATAAAATAATTAAAAAACAAAATTTTTTTCATTTTGTTTAAACAATGATTGTTTAAACAATTTTGATAATTAAAGTAAATATATATCGTTATAGTATTCTTAATTATATTAGTAAACAAAGATTTGCTTGGAAAGTATAATTCTGTAAGTTCAGTATGCTGTAAGTATGATGCATAAATAACGTCATATGTTTATAACAAAATGAATGCATGATGGGCATATGGCATTATGATATTTGAGCTCCATTATTCGCGGTACATCGGTTTTAAAAAAATGATCAAAATCGCTCCATTAAATGAAATTTTTTTTCCAGATATGTATTTTGAATCTTCGAATTCAATTTTAAAATGAGAGCTCCCCACCCCTCTTTTTTCATTTTTCACGCGCGTGGGCGATGTTCTTTTAATTTTTTATTAAAGTTTCCGATAACATAAACATTTAAATATTTGTATCAAAAAAGAGCTCGGCAAGACAAAGCTTTTGGTTCAAGAATCAGATCTGTATTGTTTATAGATTCACCGTAACAGGCTGTCAACTTTGACAGTTTATATCTCAGAAACCAATTGATGGATTTGAAATTTTTTTTCACGAAAAGAAGCGTCTTTCCAAATACTTTTAAACCATGTATTGCAGAAAAAAACCCAATGAAAATTCGCCGAGATAATTTATTTGTTTATAAGCAAAAATATCAACAATGTCTTTAAACAATTCTTGAGGGCGTCCAAATCATCCAATTTTGATTCTGAAAAAAACGTTGGAAAACTTGAGTTCCCTACTATATGTTGAAAATAAATTTAAATATGTTAACGTGATATTTTGGAAACAGTAAAACTTGAAAAATGGTCACTTTTTATAAACGAAATCGAATTGCAAAATTATTGTGCAAAAACTATCTATTCGACCCTAACGAATTTTAGCGCGTTATTTTATCATGGCATAAGGTTTTCTTTGCTCTAATATGAAAGTCCTTAAAGAAATTTAAATGGTCGATAAAAATTGATTAAAAAAATGCTTTTCTTTATTTTTTGCTATTTTGCAATAAGGGAAATACATTTTGAGATTTCCGACTAACTCTATCTTATGGCAAATTTATTTACAAAACTTTTTTTCCTTTTTAGCTTTCCTCTAAAATGAATACCTTCAAAGTTACATGAGAGTAAAGTTGAAAAAAAAAAACGTTTTTTTTTCGTTAATTTTATATTTTTATTAATAAAACAATGTTGCCTAACTGTTTGAATTGACGCATATTAAATTTATCGTTATTCAGGTTATTCTGAAGGCTCCCTTGCAAAAATCTCCATGTTCCATTTCACATCCACAAAACCCCGATATTTTACAGATAAGTCCTGGTCTATAGTTACTTTTATTTTATTTAAATAACCAATTTAATAATTACGTAATTATAAAAAAACCTTAAAGTTCCAGACTTAAAACCACTTCCTCGATTTTTCTCTGTCTTCGATTTTTTTGTAATTTACATCTGCTTTTTGATTTTTGTTGATAATCATAATTTATTCAAGATACAACCCTCGATCACACTATGTATCTAACATATAAAGTTATTGTTTTCTTTTCGTATCTAATTTTTCATAAGATAATTTGTAATTTCGTTTACGAATCATCTTCCGCGAATCATAACCGAGTGACGAGCGTCAGAGAGGTTGTTGACTCTTTTATTAAGCAGATTTTAAAGAGGTCCAAAGTGGGGAGAGAGATAATTCAATTATTGAGAACTTAAAAATTCGTTGAGAATATCTTCAAGTGCAAATCGAATAAAATTTATAGCCGCACTGTCATTGCTATCAGAAATATATTGGTATATTTTTTAGGCCATTGCTAATATTTGCAAGATGTTGTTGGCACATATATGCAGTGGTTTTTTTTAAGATACATCTACATATCAAGATTTTATAACATAGTATGACACGTAAATCCCCAGATACCATCTAAACATCTTTCAGGAATCGTTAAAATTGTGGAGAATATATTTATCAGTGGTGGTTTTTCCTTAGGTTTGCATATTTGCGTATCCCCAAAAAAATTGTAAATTAAAATAAAACGTATTAATAAATATAAGTACAAATATTTTTAACTGACTTCTAAAAGAAGGATGTTCTTAATTCGTCAACTACGTATTTCTTTTATGTATGTACACCGATTACTCCGGAACGGCGGCACCGATTTGAATGAAATTTTTTACGTTATGTTCAGGAAGTCTCATACTTTTTTGGACGAAATTGATGCAATAAACTCCAAGATGGCGCTGAGAATATGGCGGCCAAAAAAATTAATTTTGTCCGATTTTCCTCAATATTGGTATGGCGGAATTTTGGGGCAGTACACAACGAATCTAAAATTATTTTAAAAAAATTCAATATGGCTGACAAAAAAATTTAATATTTTCCGATTTTTTGCAAAATTGGTGTGGGGAAGTTTCCGGGGTCCCATATAACGAATCCAAAATATTTTCAAAAAAATTAGAGTGGCGGATTCAATATGGCGGACAAAAAAATCAATTTTGTCCGATTTTCTCCAAAATTGGTATGGGGGAGTTTTCGGGGTCACACATAACGAATCTGAAATTATGTTAAAAAAATTCAAAATGGCGTGTCCAATATGGTGGATAAAAAATTAATTTTGTCCCATTTTTTTCAAAATTGATATGAGGGAGTTTTTAGAATCACACATTACGAATCTGAAATTATTTTCATAAAAATTAAATATGGCGGATCCAAGATGGTCGATTAGAAATTCTACATCTCTCGATTTTGTCTAAAATCTGTGTTGGAAGATTTTTGTTGGTGTAAATTACGAATTTAAAATATTTTTTGAAAAACTTAATCTGGCGGATTTAATATGGTGTTCTAAAAATTTTACATTTTTCGATTTGAGGGTGTAAATTATGAATTTAAAAGTATTTTTTCAGGATTTAGTATGGCGAATCCAATACAGTAGATTAAAGATTTTACATTTTTCGATTTCGTTCAAAGGTGGGACTGAATCGTTTTTGAAGATGTAAATTGCGAATATAAAATTATTTTTAAAAAATTTAATATGTCAGATGAAATATGAAAGTCTAAAAATTTTAAGTTGCCGGATTTCATCCAAAATTGGTACTAGAGGGTTTCGAAGGGTTTAGATTTAGATTAGATTAAGATGTTAAAATTATTTTTTTTAAATTCAATATGGCGGATCCAATATGGTGAGTTGAAAATTTTACTTTATTCGCATTTTTTCAGATTTGATATTAGGGTGTTTTCGGGGTGGTGTATTACGAATAATAAGTTAATTTTTTACAAGTATTAGATTGATAAGATACAATATGAAAGACTGAAAATTTTACATTTTCCGATTTTGTCTAAAATTGATATTGCGGGGTTTTTGGGGCGTATCCAAACTCAATATGCAGTATAAAATACATCGAGCTAAGAAATTTACGTCTCAAGTTCTTTAAATATCAGTATTGGAAGATTTAGGGGCCTATGTTTCCAGTTTAAAATTAATTTGAAATTTAAGATAGTGGATTTACTACGGCAGACTAAATATTTGTTTGATACAATTTCACTGATATTTGGAGAACTCAAAGAATTAAAGAATTTTTAGTAGTCCATTTTAGGGTGATTTACAACTTTGGATAAAAAGGGTACTTTTTTGCCACCTTGTAGTCTTGGCGAGGTACACTAATCTCGATTAGTACTTAGTTCAAATAATTTATGGATATTATAATGAACTCAAAACCAAAAATCGAAGAATAAAATTTTTATAAAAAAAATTGAACCGACTTCTAAAAGTGCGCTAAAAAGTGAAAAAAACTATAATTTTTTTTATGAAATTGAAATTTTTGAATTCGGCGCCAAATTATTTCTAAATGAAACAAATAACTACTAATATATACAAATTCTGGTAAGAAAGCAATTATAAATAATGTATTTTTATTCTGTTATTGCGAATCACATTTTGTCAGGTACTAGTTTGGCGCCAACTTCAGAAATTTCAATTTTATATAAAAATTTATAGTTATTTCTCACTTTTTAGCATACTTTTAGAAGTCGGTTCAATTTTTTTTATAAAAAATTTATTACATTTTATGCACTTGTCAAATATTCCTCCAGCCGATAACATTCAGAAGCGGACACGAATTTTAAAAAGTTGAATGTGGTTAGAACACTGTGTTCTAATCTCGTAGAGTAAATATCCTTGAAGATGCTTCAAGCAATCGTAGGCGAAACGTGGAATAATAATTCCAATTTGGCACGGTCTAAACCAAAAAACACTGATTTTCAACTTGACCAAAACCGTGAAAGCTTTGTTACACAAGAATAATCTTGCACACTCTAAAGTGTGGTGAGATATTTTCAAATTTCATCAATAATTTGTTATAATAATGACATGTCGATAGGATTTAATGTACAAACAAAAAAAAATTGCAAATAAAAATTTAAATTTGTGTTTTCACAGGTAACCTGTGAGGTTTCTACACCATTCCGAGCAATCCGTAAGGCAGAAGATTTAATGTCGCTTCGGTTGAGGAAGCACGAGGTCACCAAATATACCAAGAAGGGGCAAATCTGGCTGTATCAGCCTCTTCATGAATGATATGAAATCACCTAAAATATTGTCGCGCCAGCGTCTAACTACTAGCTGACATGGGGTTAAAGTGATTGCTTCTTCTTAGCTATGCAAGATCAGAGCATTCCATTGAAAAATATCTAAAATATAAACATTGAGGTCATTCAATACAGAACAATTAATGGATATATGAATGTCAAACTTCAGAGGCACTCCAACACATAATGGATAATGCTAAACGCTTGCTACCAAGGGTTATAATTGCGTCACTTAGAATTTTGCCCCTCTCCCCCAAGATTCATTGTCAGGCCACTTTATTCTCCACGAAATAAAATATATCTAATTGTAAGAATCAAATCATATTTTCGGGGATAGTCGTGACGTTAAATCCTAAAGTGAATACTCAATTTTTGAACAGATCGATTTACGCAGTGTTTAATTACAGTAACACTTTAGTACTCTTATTTCTATGGGTTCTTGTCAATGGTTAATCTGCCTCTCAAGCAAAATTATTTATTTTGTTTTTATCATGGAGATCCATTAGATTGTGGGGCTCCCTTTGACTATGGTGTCTTCGACCCATGTCCTCTCCTTCCTCATTTTGCAGGAGCGCAGCTCCGCCACTGAAGGGTTAGTGAAGAAGTTAAAAAATTTTCAGGCAGAAAGAGTAGAATACTAAAATATAACCAAAGTAATGTCTCAGATACCATTCTTAGATATCTTGGTTGAAAAAAAATGGCAGATAAATTCGAACTTCCGTTTACTTAAAAGCCACTCACACAGGACAATACCTTAATTATTCATCTAATCACTCCAACAACACCAAACAAGGAATTATAAGAAATCTCGTAGATCGAGCCTTAACTCTCTGCAACTTCAATGAGAACTTGATGAAAGAGATATATTACATTAAAAATGATCTGACAGTAAACGGATACCCAGCATATCTAGTGGATAAATTTCTAGAACAACCCAGAAATAGGACAATATCAACAACGAATGAAGAACGAAAACCAGTTTTGAACATCCCCTATAAAAAGACACTTCAGAAAAAGTTAAAAGGATAGGAAAACGATATAAAATAAACGTTTTTTTCAATTCTGAGAAGTCGGCTCACTAGGCTCAAACCAACAACTCAAAGGAACATGAAGAACTATGTATATCAGATACCATGTGAATGCGGTAATTCCTACATTGGCGAAACAAAGAGACCTCTTGACTTAAGGATCAAAGAACACCAAAAATGCACATCTCGAGGAGAAACAGAAAAATCTGGTGCCGCCAACCATGCCTGGACTCATGGACACCACATAAAATTCAAAGAAGCCGCGGTTATACATCCCAACCTGAGTTGTTTTAGTAAAGCATCCTTAGATATAAGAGAAGTGTGGAAACCACTTCTTAATAATTGTAAACTAAAACTAAATGCAGCATAAAAAAAGGGATTTTGCCATAGCAGGCATGACTGCACCCATCTTAGTCACACTCCACTGCATTTACTTTTAGTATAAATAGTCAGTAGCTAAGGGATTTATTTAGTTTCACTTGAAAACGGCTAAAGATAACTACTAGCCGAAACGTCGTGATATTCAACAAAAAAATAAAGACAATGGAATTCCAACAGATATCTACTACTTCGCAAAAAAACAGATAATTGTTCATAACACATCAGGTTCTATTTTAGTTATCACTGAAAAAAACAATAACTTGAGAGAGTGGTATAATGAGAAAATTACTAAATTCAAAGACCTGGGCACAGTGGGGAATGAACCACACCAAGATACTCATAATTCTATAATGGAGTGCCTTGTACCAAAGAGCTTTCTGGAAAATCACAAGGGATTGGATCTTAGTGAGAATCTATAGAGAGTCATATAAACGGCAGTACTCGAACTGCCCGGAATTTTGGGGGAATGCAATAAATGACAATGTCACTTAGGGTCTGATAACATGGATGAATGAATAATCCCTCGTATATAATGTTATTTTTTTAGAGTTCATTAACTTATTTACGTCAAAAAAATTTAAATAAATGTAATCATGGACCCACACACTGGCCTTAACAGGCTTTAGTGGAATTTTTATATCTAAATATTTGTAAATATTGATGATGTAATTTTTAATTAATAATGTTCTTAGTTTTCTCTCTCTCAAGTTTTAACAGATTAAACGAAACAACATTTTTAGCTATAGAAATATACATACTAAAAACAAGCCTAATAACAATATGAAAATAGGATAGGAAGATGTGCTGTGTTTTGCTACAAAAACTAACCTGTGGAAGTTACAATTTGTTAATACATACCCATTTTTGAGAAAATAATATTTCAAAACCCACTTGGTATTTTAAATTTAGGAAAATTGTGTTATGGCTACAGACTACGAAATATTCTGTACAAACGTCAATTATACAAAATAAAAATTTTCTATAAAACATATATGTGTATGTAACTTTTTCTGTAGCGCTTATGATTAAAACAATTGAAATTAAGTTAGTATATCACGTAATATCAACTTCTAAGAATCAACATAAGTTTGAATTTTAACTGCCCGCATATATAAAAGTACATGTGTTTCTTATTTAAAATTGGTACAACTGTAAGTGACATTCATGAAAGATTTCATGACGCTACACACATAAGTGAAATGTAAAAAAAGTATTTGGGAATGGTTCACCCTCTTTTACTAGTTTATTTTTAGAAACCCCGAAACACGACAACTTACATGATGTATGGTATTCGTGAAAATAATATTTTCAAAGAATTCCATAAAGTTTCGTAATTTTTACAGTTAAATTACGTGCACAAATATATGGTTTGCCCATATAAAAAAGGAAAGGATGATATCCTTGGGGGTAAAAATACCATAGTTTAATATCATTTCAAATAACAAATAATTTTCATTTTGTTTTGTAGAGTTATCTTAATTAGATCTTGAGATATTGAAAAAACGTATTTGGGGGGTGAGTCACCCTTTTTCATTTCTTTATTTTTGGACACCCCGAAAGATGTCAACTTGAGTTGGTTTGTAGTTTAACATAATTATGGTATTCGTGAAAAAAATATTTTCAAATAATTTTATTAAATTTCGTAATTTTTAGAATTAAATTACGTGCGTGAATGGATGGTTTACCCTTATAAAAAAATAAAAGATGATATTTTTGGGGATGAAAATATCTTAGTTCAGTATCATTTCAAATAACAAGTAATTTCCATATCTCAATAAGAACTTGAGATTTAAGAAAAAAGTATTTGGGGGTGGTTCACCCTCTTTTACTAGTTATTTTTAGAAACCCTGAAATCCATCAACGTAACTTACTTATGGTTTTCACGAAAAAAATATTTTCAAACTACTATATTAAATTTCGTAATTTTTGGAATTTAATTACGTGCGCGAATAGATGGTTTACCCTTATAAAAAAAAAGGGATGATATTGTTGGGGTGAAAAAGACATAGTTTAACATAATTTCGAATATCATGTAATTTTCATTTTCTTTTGTAAAGATATCTCACTTAGAACTTGAGATATTTCTAAAATACTGTTTTTAGGGGTGAACTTTAGGCTTGGTTTTTACCCCGTTAAAATGAATCTCCGCAGATAAAAAAAATACGTGTCTCCTATTTTTGTACTCTCTACAAGATATTGAAGTTTCATTAAAATCAAAGCCGGACACTTCAAGTATCTTCCTTGTCAGAAATAAATTAAATTGAATTCAGTTCAATCATTTCAAGACCAACCATCATTTCAGGAAAATAACATCAACAGTCAGTTAAGACAGAAACATTTAAACTTATCGAATGTAAGGCGTAATTTAAAAAATATTACAAGTTGTTAGTTTATTGCATCATAAGGGATGGTTTGTAGAAGATGTATTTTGAAAAAATATTATCTCGAAAATTGGTTTTATAAAAAGTCCTTTAAAATAATAAAAATCACGTACTTTAAAAATAAAAATGCTTGCAAACATACAATATTAAATAATAATTTAATGAAACTTTGATTGAGCTGAAAATAAATTATAAAATAAGACCTCTATAAATACTGTTTGTATGAAGTTTTTATGTTATTTCGCTCATAGGAACAATTGTGGTAGTGCGTAAATGTAAATATAATTACAAAATAAACGATATATATGCTTTGCTGTATTGGCTTTCTCGCTCTTGATGCAAAAATCAGTTAGGTCATTTTTTTAGACGATAAAACTAATGACATTATAAAGTCAGTAATAAAGTATTAGGATATAGCAGGCATACTAGAAAAAAACAGATACTTAGCTGTGGTGAGAACAACTGATTTTGCCTGGTCTATTAACAGTCAATAGTGAATATATATATATATATATATATATATATATATATATATATATATATATATATATATATATATATATATATATATTTGTTTGTTTTTCTTGGGATTATGGTTCGTTAAAAATGAAATTAAAATTTAATGGTGGTGTTTTACTTTCTATATTTTACATTTTTTAAAAGATTAATGTTTCGGTAATTTTTTTATCTTCGTCAGAATATACAGTGCGTAGCTAAAAACAATAATTTTGTTGTTTTAACTATCAAATCAACACAAAACAATAATTCAGGAACAACACTGCACTCACATGTATAAATTAATTGCAGTGCAGTATTGTTCCTGAATTATTGTTCAAAGTAAATACGCAATATATAGAAAATTTGATAGTTAAATCAACAAAATACTTTATTTTTTTTTAGCTATACACTGTATATTCTGACGAAGGTAAGAAATTACCGAAACGTTAATCTTTCAAAAAATATAGAAGGTACAACACCACCATTATATTTTGATTTTATTTTTAACGGACCATAATTCCAAGAAAAATACACAAATAAAAAATATTTTATTAAAGGTCCAATATCTCTCTCTCTCTCTCTCTCTTTGGCAAACCCCGTAACGTTCCAAATATTTTTAATATGTGCCTATAAGGTAAATTATATCTAAAATGAATAACTTGATTTCATCTATTCGTTGATTCACCACCTAGTACATTACGTACCTAGAATTAATTTGGAAAATGTCCACATCAACAACTGTGGCACCGACTTCAAGAAAATGTTAAGCCAATAAATATATCCACAATTTTTAAATGAATGCAATTTATTTTTTTAATCGACTTTTAAAAAAAGGAGGTTCTCATTTCGTCGACTATGTTTTTTTTTAGGTATGTACAGGGTGAGTCAACGATTGGATGAAGTAAGTTTGTGCCTTTTCGGTGAAATTTACAAAGAAACTATATTTATTGTTTGATACAGTTTATTTTTACGCAGATTTTAAAAATATTTAGGACTCTACAGGGTGAGCCAAAAAACTAGGACAGCTTAAAGTTGTATTTTTTTAAATAGAACACCCTATATACGAATCGTATTTTCGATTTAGCTTATAATTTGAAATCTTTTTTATTAAGAGTTTACTATAACAAAAATTTTATAGTTTCTGAGATAATTAAGTTTAAAGAAAAAAAGTCACATTTTCAAGCATCAATTCAATCCTAAATAACGTTTTCAATTTTGTGACAAATATATTCAAATTTGGAATTTAGCAAGGCCAAGGACAAGTTAACATAATTTTTACCTAATATTTGCAATAAAAGCTACAGGGTATTGAACACATCGGCTCAAATTTGAACAAGTATAAATGAATAAATATCTTTTTTTTTAAATGGTACACCCTGTATATTTTCATGTTATTTAATAGAGTAATAAAAACCCTAAAAGTTTTGTTCAATATATCCTATACCTATTTATAATAGTTTTTGAGATATTTCAGTTTTTCTTATTTTCCATACTTTTTTACAGAAATAGTCTTCATTATCATAGTAGCCATGTAAAATAATAAAAAGAAACTACAGAAACAAACAGAATGTGGTTAAATATGATGAAATACATTATTCGTTATATTACAATGGCAATAGTTTAATTAAACATAATGTGAAAAAATTAACACAACAATAACGACAAGACAAATACATATTTACTTTTATACTAAATTGAAACAAAAAAATTACCTATTAAATACTGAGATTAATTATTTCTTTTTAATAAGTGTTCGAATAAACGACCCTCTTGTGCAATGCACAAATTTAGTCTTTTTTGTAGATTTTCTCGGACCCTGGACAAAATTAGTGGCGTTATTGTTCTACAGGTATCCCTAATCCTGTTTCGCATATCTTCCACTGTTGTTGGTGGATTAACATACACCTTATTTTTAATATAACCCCATAGGAAGAAATCTAATGGGGTGATGTCGCAAGACCTTGGTGGCCACTCAATGAAACCCCCACGTCCAATCCATTTTTGCGGATATCGTTGGTCCAAAAACGCACGAACTTCACGATGGTAATGCGGAGGCGCACCATCGTGCTGGAACCACATACTGTCGAGCTCATCCCTATCGAGACCTTGAAGCAGTTGGGGTAGTTCTTCTTGTGGAAAGTTCAGGTAACTATGGCCATTTAGTGGTTCATTAAAAAAGTGTGGTCCAATAATTCGATTATGATGAATACCACACCAAACATTTAATGACCAGTGGTTTTGATGTTGCACCTCTCTAATCCAAAATGGGTTTTCTGTGGCATAATAATGCATGTTGCGTCTATTTACGGCACCGTTACTTCTAAAAGTAGCTTCATCACTAAACATTACCTTGCATAATAAATTTGAATTTAATTGAATCTCCGCATTTATTGTACGACAAAAGTTTACACGACTTTCAAAATCCTGTCCATGCAATTCTTGGTGTAATTCCATGTGATATGGATGATACCTATATTTCTTGGTAGTACGATTAGCGGTGGATTGTGATGTTTCACATAATGCTGCTAACTGACGGCTACCAATATAAGGATTTTCCTGAACATTTAACAATACTTGTAGTTCTTTTTCTTCATTAGTTACTGGTTTGCTGACCACTTTACGTTTTGGATAATCAACAGTACCAGAAGAATCAAATCTTTCCATTAAGTTTTGAAAAGTATGGGTATTAAGCTGGCGTCGATCAGGATACTTCATTTTGTAAATTCTTTGAGCAAGAAGACAATTTTGAGCCTCTCCTATTGTATAAATCGTATCTATTATCTCATTCTTTGGAAAATTCATTTTACAATATAAGATGAATGCAAGAAAAACCAAACTACACTACATAAAAACCAAAAGAAGCGATTGCGGTTATAAATTTGACACACAGAAAAATGTTCTCTTACATTGTTTTTGTCATGGCTACTATGATAATGAAGACTATTTCTGTAAAAAAGTATGGAAAATAAGAAAAACTGAAATATCTCAAAAACTATTATAAATAGGTATAGGATATATTGAACAAAACTTTTAGGGTTTTTATTACTCTATTAAATAACATGAAAATATACAGGGTGTACCATTTAAAAAAAAAGATATTTATTCATTTAAACTTGTTCAAATTTGAGCTGATGTGTTCAACACCCTGTAGCTTTTATTGCAAATATTAGGTAAAAATTATGTTAACTTATCCTTGGCCTTGCTAAATTCCAAATTTGAATATATTTGTCACAAAATTGAAAACGTTATTTAGGATTGAATTGATGCTTGAAAATAAGACTTTTTTTTTAAACTTAATTATCTCAGAAACTATAAAGTTTTGTTATAGTAAACCCTTAATAAAAAAGATTTAAAATTATAAGCTAAATCGAAAATACGATTCGTATATAGGGAGTTCTATTTAAAAAAATACAACTTTATGCTGTCCTAGTTTTTTGGCTCACCCTGTAGAGTCCTAAATATTTTTAAAATCTGCGTAAAAATAAACTGTATCAAACAATAAATATAGTTTCTTTGTAAATTTCACCGAAAAGGCACAAACTTACTTCATCCAATCGTTGACTCACCCGGTACACCGATTACTTCGGAACCGCGGCACCGATTTGAATGAAATTTCTTACGTTGGCTATATTCTTTTGAGTAATTATCAATTGATCAAAGTGAAAAAGTGTAACTGATAACTTCATGTTCTTTTGAATATTCATTTACTTGTCATTGGGTCGAAGTGATCATGATTACTTCAAGTGATAGACCTGAAAGTGATAATGACTCAAAAGAATAGCCCTGTTATGTTCAGGAAGTTGCTGCGGTGGTTCCTTATGTTTTTGGACGAAATTGGTGCAGTAAAATCCAAGATGGCGCTGATCATATTTACAATTAATTTTGTCCGATTTTCCCCAAAATTGGTGTAGAGGAATTTTCGGGGTTTGCCCAACGAATCTGAAATTATTTTTAAAAAATTCAATATGGCGGACGAAAAAATCAATTTTGTCCAATTTTCTCCAAAATTGGTAAGGGGGAGTTTTCGGGCTTGCACATGACGAATCTGAATTTATTTTTAAAAAATTCAATGTGACGCATCCAATATTGTGGATGAAAAATTAATTTTATCCGATTTGGGGGAGTCCTTGGGATCGCACATTACTTTTATTAAATTTCTTTGACGTTGTTTAATTTGAAAGAAAAATATGATTAGAATTTATGAATTTTTGACAATATGGTACTACTATTCGCATTTTGGAACTTATTGTAACACAAAGAATATAATAATTAAATCTTGACTACCTGTACCTATTTATCGAGCATGGTTCTAATAAAAAAAGGAAGCACCTTCTTTCGGTCCCATTACCCCGAACCCTATTGTAAAAGGCCTAACGTTATTTGTTTACCGTTACCTGTAACTTGATTCGACAGATGTGGATTATAATTTGGGATTCAAATTTAAGATCTTTGTCACAATTTATACTTATATTGCATGTTTAAAATTGCTCGTTAAATAACGGCTGAAGCGTTAAATATGTTTTTTGATGCTGAATTATAAAATCTTTTTTTAATTGGGCCCGAAGAATCCTAGCAAAAATGAACCGTGCATTTAAGGTCACGTTTTGTAATAAGATGTTTAACCGCGAAATTATGATATTAGAACTGTTATTCAGATTTACCTTTTTGCAAGTTCAATATTTTATTATTATTGGTAAATTTGGAAATATTCTGTAACACAGTTTTTTAGACTAAAATGTGGTTGTCGGACTTGCATTGTCTTTATTTTTATTTATTTTTATTTTTACGACGTTTTGCTTAGGTTGTATCTCTAATCGATATCAAGTATAAACTGAATGTTTTGTCTTAAGGCTACGAGCTTATATACACACTGTGTCCACCGAAGCCACAGATTAGTACGAGCGAAGATTAAAATATACATGAGAACAGAACGCAACAAGCTCATCAAACAAGAACGCTACCCAACTACGGAAACCCTGACACAAGAACAAATCAGCTATCAAAATAAATTAGAAAAAAGACTAACACCAATAGAGACAATAAAGCAAATGCAAATAAACGAACTAGCCACGAAAATAAAAGAAACCATAAACATATCGGTTAAAAAAGTCTGCTCGAAATCAAAAATAACAAAGACCTCCAAACTACAACCAAATACCTTGAGACTTCTCAAAGAAAGACGAGAAGGACAGATCGAACAACAGACAGTTTCAAAACTCTAAACAAGGAGGTGAAAAAAGAAATTAGAAAAGACAATAGAAATTACACCAATAAACTAATAAAAGACACAATAAGTGAAAAGTGCAACATGAAAGTACTAAAAACAAAAAAACTCAAAAGGCAAAACAAGAATAATAAAAATAAAAAACGCGAAAAACGTGACCGTCCAGGACGAAAAGGAAATAAGCAGAGCCATAGAAGAATTCTACACCAAGCTATACTCGTCACACGCACAAGAGCAACAACGAACAAAAAGAACCATACTCAACATAGGCTCAGAGGAAATTCCAGAAGTAACAAACTCAAAGATAAGAATGGCACTAAATAAATTAAAGAACAATAAATATGCAGGAGAAGACAAAATTACAGTAGAGATGCTGAAAATTGGCGGCAGAAAAATAGAACAAATATTGAAGATTCTATTTAATAAAATAATTGAAGAGGGAAAAATTCCACAGGATTGGTATAACTCCGAAGTAATCTTAATATTCAAAAAAGGGGACAATACAAATATTGAAAACTACCGACCAATATCCCTACTATCACACACCTACAAGTTGTTAACCAAAATCATAACCAACCGCATAACAAACAAACTCGATTTTTACCAACCTGTCGAATAAGCTGGATTCAGAAAACACTTTAGCACCACAGATCACCTACACACCATAAGAATACTAATTGAGAAGTGCACCGAATATAACGTACCGCTCCATATGGCTTTTGTAGATTTCCAGAAGGCATTCGACTCCGTCGAAATATGGGCAGTATTACAAAACGCAAGAATCGATTCAAGAAACATAAACATCATAAAGAACATATACGAAAATGCAACCATTCAAATAAAAATAGACGACAAGACGAAAACGAACCCCATAAAACTACAAAGGGGAGTGAGACAAGGGGACACTATCTCGCCAAAACTGTTCACCCTAGTCCTAGAGGACATTTTTAAGGAACTTAAATGGGACATCAAAGGTATAAACATCGACGGAATATACTTGAACCATCTCAGATTTGCTGATGACATAATCTTAATAGCAAGTAATCTCCAAGAATTGAACGAAATGCTACAACAGCTAAATGACGTATCCGCATCTGTAGGCCCTCAAATGAACTACAACAAAATAAAAATAATGAGCCACGAACAGGCAAACATAACAATACAGAACCAGAGGATAGAAAACGTCGAACACTATGTATACTTGGGTCATGACATCAGATTAGGGAAATCAAACCAGGATGCTGAAATAAAAAGAAGAACACAGCTGACATGGGCCGCTTTCGGTATACTTGCATACATCCTGAAAAATAATTCAATTCCCATAAATCTAAAAAGAAAAATATACGACACATGCATATTACTGGTGTGTACGTATGGATTAGAGACCATATCCCTCACCAAAAAGTCCGCTAAAAAATTAGAAACAGTCCAAAGAGCGATGGAAAGAAACATGCTTGGAATATCATTAAGAGACAGGATTAGAAACACCGAGATAAGACGCAGAACGAAAGTCAAAGACATCGTGAAGGAGGTTGCAAAGATGAAGAGGCGGTTAAAATGAAGTGGAGCACCACATGTACGTACCACATTGCATTCTTCTGTCAAGAGGTACGTCTTCGAATAAATTATCTAAATTTTGCTGCAAAAGTAAATCTCACCATTGAGTCTTTCTTCCCAACTAAATGGACCTATAAGGTTATTTTCGATGATGTCAACCCACACATTTACAATAAATCTTTGTTGGTTTTTGTTTTGAATTAAAGAGTGCGAGTTTTCATCAGCCCAAAAATGTAAATTATTCAAAAACAAAATAAGGTTAGAAAAATTTAGATTTAGGTTATGTTGTTGTATGAACCAGTTGGAGTATTGAAGTCTTGCGGGATAATCATACGAAGACACAGCGTGTAAATTTTCAACGTGGTATAGGTGAAGGAACTGTTCTGCTGGAGTTTCATGTACAATGAAACCCCCACGTCCAATCCATTTTTGCGGATATCGTTGGTCCAAAAACGCACGAACTTCACGATGGTAATGCGGAGGCGCACCATCGTGCTGGAACCACATACTGTCGAGCTCATCCCTATCGAGACCTTGAAGCAGTTGGGGTAGTTCTTCTTGTAGAAAGTTCAGGTAACTATAGCCATTTAGTGGTTCATTAAAAAAGTGGGGTCCAATAATTCGATTATGATGAATACCACACCAAACATTTAATGACCAGTGGTTTTGATGTTGCACCTCTCTAATCCAAAATGGGTTTTCTGTGGCATAATAATGCATGTTGCGTTTATTTACGGCACCGTTATTTCTAAAAGTAGCTTCATCACTAAACATTACCTTGCATAATAAATTTGGATTTAATTGAATCTCCGCATTTATTGTACGACAAAAGTTTACACGACTTTCAAAATCCTGTCCATGCAATTCTTGGTGTAATTCCATGTGATATGGATGATACCTATATTTCTTGGTAGTACGATTAGCGGTGGATTGTGATGTTTCACATAATGCTGCTAACTGACGGCTACTAATATAAGGATTTTCCTGAACATTTAACAATACTTGTAGTTCTTTTTCTTCATTAGTTACTGGTTTGTTGACCACTTTACGTTTTGGATAATCAACAGTACCAGAAGAATCAAATCTTTGCATTAAGTTTTGAAAAGTATGGGTATTAGGCTGGCGTCGATCAGGATACTTCATTTTGTAAATTCTTTGAGCAAGAAGGCAATTTTTTTTAGCCTCTCCTATTGTATAAATCATATCTATTAACTCATTCTTTGGAAAATTCATTTTACAATATAAGATGAATGCAAAAAAAACCAAACTACACTACATAAAAACCAAAAGAAGCGATTGCGGTTATAAATTTGACACACAGAAAAATGTTCTTTTACATTGTTTTTGCCATGGCTACTATGATAATGAAGACTATTTCTGTAAAAAAGTATGGAAAATAAGAAAAACTGAAATATCTCAAAAACTATTATAAATAGGTATAGGATATATTGAACAAAACTTTTAGGGTTTTTATTATTCTATTAAATAACATGAAAATATACAGGGTGTACCATTTAAAAAAATATATTTATTCATTTAAACTTGTTCAAATTTGAGCCGATGTGTTCAACACCCTGTAGCTTTTATTGCAAATATTAGGTAAAAATTATGTTAACTTGTCCTTAGCCTTGCTAAATTCCAAATTTGAATATATTTGTGACAAAATTGAAAACGTTATTTAGGATTGAATTGATGCTTGAAAATGTGACTTTTTTTCTTTAAACTTAATTATCTCAGAAACTATAAAGTATTGTTATAGTAAACCCTTAATAAAAAAGATTTAAAATTATAAGCTAAATCGAAAATACGATTCGTATATAGGGTGTTCTATTTAAAAAAATAAAACTTTATGCTGTCCTAGTTTTTTAGCTCACCCTGTAGAGTCCTAAATATTTTTAAAATCTGCGTAAAAATAAACTGTATCAAACGATAAATATAGTTTCTTTGTTAATTTCACCGAAAAGGCACAAACCTACTTCATCCAATCGTTGACTCACCCTGTACAATCCATTTTGTAACATTGTTTTATTTTGCGAGCTTTCCTATGCTCTTTGAAGGGTTGTCAGCAATATCTTGCAAAATTTGTTCCTCTACGTGAGGGTCTCCGCTCTCATGGAAGGGCCCTCACCGTCACGTCGAGGCAAAAATAACCCTGAATAAAACATGTCAAAAGTTATTTCGTTAACTCTAATAATTATTTTCTAATTATCTTTTACCTGTTTCCCTTAGTCTTCAATCAACCCTTTGAAAAGTTTTTGGACTTGGCAACGTTCGAGTTGGAAATCTTCAGCATTATGTTTTCTTGCCTTCGAAGAATTTGACAGTGTCTCACCATAAATTAAATGCGTATCAGCATACTATGCGTTAGAATATTCTTCCATTTTTTAAAATTATTTTTACTTGAAAGCGATTTTGTCAATTCATTTTATAGGTATCAACAATAACAACAACCTGATTTTTACCTGCTTGTGTTTATCATTAGTAACTTTTGAGTGTTTCGCATAAAAACCGATTTATCTCGAAAACCGAGAGTTCCGCCGAAATAAATTGAAATAACCTTTTTTGAAGAGGAATGACCAAAGTATTTAAAAATCAGTTTTCAGCTCTGTAAAATGACACTTGTCAAAAATTAGGCCCAACGAGTGTGGCTGCAATTCTGTCCCTGACTTCTCTAATGATAAAATATCTACTGTAGAATGGTTTAATGAGTCTTTATGGCCTCTATAAAATATTAAAAAATTTAATTAAATTATACAAGTCGGCTCAAAACTTAGAGCCGATAAGGTAAATCGCTAGATACTCTTTTAGGGCTCTGTATTTCCGTTAAGGGGCATTTTAGGATTTTTTTTTTAGATTAGAAGGTACGGATGAGTCAACGATTGGATGAAGTAGGTTTGTGCCTTTTCGGTAAAATTTACAAAGAAACTATATTTATTGTTTGATACAGTTTATTTTTACGCAGATTTTAAAAATATTTAGGACTCTACAGGGTGAGCCAAAAAACTACGACAGCATAAAGTTGTATTTTTTTTTAAATAGAACACCCTATATACGAATCGTATTTTCGATTTAGCTTATAATTTTAAATCTTTTTTATTAAGGGTTTACTATAACAAAACTTTATAGTTTCTGAGATAATTAAGTTTAAAGAAAAAAAGTCACATTTTCAACCATCAATTCAATCCTAAATAACGTTTTCAATTTTGTGACAAATATATTCAAATTTGGAATTTAGCAAGGCCAAGGACAAGTTAACATAATTTTTACCTGATATTTGCAATAAAAGCTACAGGGTCTTCAACACATCGACTCAAATTTGAACAAGTTTACATGAATAAATATCTTTTTTTTAAATGGTACACCCTGTATATTTTTATGTTATTTAATAGAGTAAAAAAAACCCTAAAAGTTTTGTTCAATATATCCTATACCTATTTATAATAGTTTTTGAGATATTTCAGTTTTTCTTATTTTCCATACTTTTTTACAGAAATAGTCTTCATTATCATAGTAGCCATGTAAAATAATAAAAAGAAACTATAGAAACAAACAGAAGGTGGTTAAATATGATGAAATACATTATTCGTTATATTACAACGGCAATAGTTTAATTAAACATAATGTGAAAAAATTAACACAACAATAACGACAAGGCAAATACATATTTACTATTATACTAAATTGAAACAAAAAAATTACCTATTAAATACTGAGATTAATTATTTCTTTTTAATAAGTGTTCGAATAAATGACCCTCTTGTGCAATGCACAAATTTAGTCTTTTTTGCAGATTTTCTCGGACCCTGGACAAAATTAGTTGCATTATTGTTCTACAGGTATCCCTAATCCTGTTTCGCATATCTTCCACTGTTGTTGGTGGATTCACATACACCTTATTTTTAATATAACCCCATAGGAAGAAATCTAATGGGGTGATATCGCAAGACCTTGGTGGCCACTCAATGAAACCCCCACGTCCAATCCATTTTTGCGGATATCGTTGGTCCAAAAACGCACGAACTTCACGATGGTAATGCGGAGGCGCACCATCGTGCTGGAACCACACACTGTCGAGCTCATTCCTATCGAGACCTTGAAGCAGTTGGGGTAGTTCTTCTTGTAGAAAGTTCAGGTAACTATGGCCATTTAGTGGTTCATTAAAAAAGTGGGGTCCAATAATTCGATTATGATGAATACCACACCAAACATTTAATGACCAGTGGTTTTGATGTTGCACCTCTCTAATCCAAAATGGGTTTTCTGTGGCATAATAATGCATGTTGCGTCTATTTACGGCACCGTTACTTCTAAAAGTAGCTTCATCATTAAACATTACCTTGCATAATAAATTTGGATTTAATTGAATCTCCACATTTATTGTACGACAAAATTTTACACGACTTTCAAAATCCTGTCCATGCAATTCTTGGTGTAATTCCATGTGATATGGATGATTCCTATATTTCTTGGTAGTAAGATTAGCGGTGGATTGTGATGTTTCACATAATGCTGCTAACTGACGGCTACCAATATAAGGATTTTCCTGAACATTTAACAATACTTGTAGTTCTTTTTCTTCATTAGTTACTGGTTTGTTGACCACTTTACGTTTTGGATAATCAACAGTACCAGAAGAATCAAATCTTTGCATTAAGTTTTGAAAAGTATGGGTATTAGGCTGGCGTCGATCAGGATACTTCATTTTGTAAATTCTTTGCGCAAGAAGGCAATTTTTTTGAGCCTCTCCTATTGTATAAATCATATCTATTAACTCATTCTTTGGAAAATTCATTTTACAATATAAGATGAATGTAAGAAAAACCAAACTACACTACATAAAAACCAAAAGAAGCGATTGCGGTTATAAATTTGACACACAGAAAAATGTTCTTTTACATTGTTTTTGCCTTGGCTACTATGATAATGAAGACTATTTCTGTAAAAAAGTATGGAAAATAAGAAAAACTGAAATATCTCAAAAACTATTATAAATAGGTATAGGATATATTGAACAAAACTTTTAGGGTTTTTATTACTCTATTAAATAAAATGAAAATATACAGGGTGTACCATTTAAAAAAATATATTTATTCATTTAAACTTGTTCAAATTTGAGCCGATGTGTTCAACACCCTGTAGCTTTTATTGCAAATATTAGGTAAAAATTATGTTAACTTGTCCTTAGCCTTGCTAAATTCCAAATTTGAATATATTTGTCACAAAATTGAAAACGTTATTTAGGATTGAATTGATGCTTGAAAATGTGACTTTTTTTCTTTAAACTTAATTATCTCAGAAACTATAAAGTTTTGTTATAGTAAACCCTTAATAAAAAAGTTTTAAAATTATAAGCTAAATCTAAAATACGATTCGTATAATAGGGTGTTCTATTTAAAAAAATACAACTTTATGCTGTCCTAGTTTTTTGGCTCATCCTGTAGAGTCCTAAATATTTTTAAAATCTGCGTAAAAATAAACTGTATCAAACAATAAATATAGTTTCTTTGTTAATTTCACCGATAAGGCACAAACCTACTTCATCCAATCGTTGACTCACCCTGTACTTACCAGATACGGTGTATAATTAAAATATTTCAGCCTAGATTCACTAAGCAAATTTAAGAGTTAAACCCCTTCTAGTTCTCATGAAATTTAAATCTTCTAGTAGGTCAGTTTTGTTTTGCTTATGATATTGTCATAAGTTATTTTACATATGTCAACAAATCTATGTTTAATATAGGGATATTAACGATAAGACCTTGAAATATGTAAGAAAAATAGCTGTATATCGAAAATAAATAAAATTCTCCATTTTTGCTCGTTCAGTAATAAGAGAAAATGGTTTTTTTATGCTTGTCTTTTTAGGGTTTAAAATTTACATACATCGATTTGCTATAAAAATAAAACAATTTTTAAAATAAATGTTGAAAGTGCATGTATATATTCCTAAATGATTGAAACACTTTTTAAAAAATGAAACTGTGAAATGACTCTAATATCTCAATATTATTAAAAAGGTTGTCAAGCATCAATAATTTTTCGCAGGTGTTCAACGGAGTATTGTATACTTCTGTTTTAAGAGCACCGCACAAAAAGAAGTAACACATATATAACTGTGGAAAACGTGGTAGCCATCTTACTAGTGGCTCATTGCTTCTTTCAATCCATTGGTAAAGATATTCGTTATGTAAATATTGCCTAACGGCAACATAAATATGGGATAGGGCACCATCATGCATTTACCATATTTCTCGCCTAAGTAAAATAGGCGATTTTTTAAGAAGAACTGGTAATGTGTTTTGCAAAAAATTGGGATAAATACTTTCATTTCTTCTATTTGTAATTATAACAGGGCTAGTAAGGTAGTTTAAAGTTATGCCAATGTGTGCAACTTTAATTGCATATGGATTTCCATTCGCATAAACTTGTTCGTTTTGCAAGTTGGATCACTAATTCTTTTGTTTTTACGAATAAATTCACAAAATGTTCTTGAAACTTTTGGATGCAATATGGATGTTGCAAATGGTCTTTTAAAATATCATTTTGATATTCGGCGGTCGGGAAGTCTCTCCAAGTACACCCTAACACTTCTACAGAAAAAAGGAAAGAATATGTAACAAACAGTTTATTTCCTGCAAATACTGCTCTGATCCTCTCTCCAGACGCGTCTCGACCATGGTCTCGTCATTGGAGCTGTATCGAACCGAGAGCAACATTCGCAGAAACAACTTACGTATGAAATATAAATTCCAAGTTTGGTCGGTAGGATATTGCTATCTGCCACCTAACGAGTTCGATGTCAAACCGAAAAATATCGCCAGTTGAATGACATCTACAAAGTCACCGGAATAGTACAAAATTTCTTAAAAATCAAAATTTCAATAAGGTTATTTGTTATTATTTGACACATGTTAATTGAATTAATGAAGTACTCGAGGGTTTTTGGGGTAAATACTCGATTATCCGAGAATCCACACCGTAAGTCCCGACAAACCGGAGTTCGTGTAACTTATCCAGAAGAGTGGCTCTGGCTGTAGCTAAGCGCCGAATCGTAGAACGAGCTGGCGAACCATCTCTGATGAACGCCAATTTGGGAAACCAAAGCAAGTTTAAAAGTAATGCCTTCCTTTCTTAGCTAAGACTTCTTTGGTGATGATTCTCTATAGGCTTGGAGTGGTCCTTGGAGTAGGTCTATTCTTGGGTTTCTTTTGCGGCTGATTCGGCAATCAATGACAGTAGAAAACTCTGGAACAGCATCGTCATGTGTTCAAAGAACTTCTAAATTATTTTTTGCAGCGATGCAATGGTGTCATCTTGAGGTATCGCTTCGCTGCTTTGAGCTTTGTTCCGTTATTCGAGGCAATTGACTATGCTTGTAGCTTAAATGGTCGCTTGTTTGTGTATTACTGGGGCCATGAAATCAACTCCCATTTCGGCCATGGAGTGTATTCTGGATCTGCCTCCGCTACACATAGTGATTCAGGCAGAGGCAAGAATGGGACTCCACCGACTAAATCACTCAACAGTAAAATCGCAAATAACGATGTCAGGACATAAAAACATATGCAAAAAAATCAGGAGCCCTGAGTTGGAAATGGACACGGACCATATGAACTCGAGCTACCGTTATAATATACCGTTTGAAGTCACAATAGAGGATCGAATGGCAAGTAAAAGAGAAAGACCGGAAACATTCTCGGGTGCAAGTATCTGGTACACTGACGGTTCAAAAACTAGTGAGGGTACTGGAGCTGGGATATATGAGTTACAACCGAGGAAGGAACTAACCCTTCCCCTTGGGAAATACCCAACAGTATTCCAGGCAGGAATATACGCAATCTTACGGTGCGCAGACGAGATAAACAGGAGAGCTTACAAAGGGAAGCAAATCCTCATTTTCTCTGACAGCCAGGCAGCCCTAAGGGCCCTCAAGGGCCAAAAGGTATCATCGAGGCTGGTTTGGGAATGTCAGAGTGAGCTGGAAATTCTGGCAAAAGACCAAGAGTTATGTTAAAGTGGGTACCAGGACACGAAGGCATACATGGAAATGAAAAAGCTGACGAGCTAGCTAGAGCAGGCTCAGCATCTCAATACATTGGTCCAGAACCGGCCTTTGGGGTGCCGCGGTGCGCGGCCGGAGAAGCAGTCAAAGAATGGATCAAAAAAGAACATAAAACCACTGGATGACCAGACAGGGTTTAAACCACAGCAAGCTATTTATTGGGAATCCGGACCCGAAACTGGCAAGGAAACTACTACAAATGAGTAGAAACCAATTAAGGACTATTACGGGTATAATGACGGGATACATGGCGGTCAAAGTACATCTGAATAGAATGAATCTATATAACGGAAACCTCGGCTGCAGACTATGTGGACAAGCCGAGGAAACGGTGAAGCATATCATATGTGACTGTGAGTCACTGGTGAGATTTAGACAACAAACTTTCGGGTCAGTAAGATTGGAACCGAAAGAAATACTCACTCACTCCTTAGCAGGACTGTACAGATTGCGCCAGGGGGCTAGGTTGACAGAGTGGCTGTAATGTCTAGGGTGAGCACAATAGGCCTACTCTGGTCGCAGTGCATCCGGCTTTAGGACGGACCCGGGAATATAAAAAAAATGCTTGTAGCTTATGGTGCTTTGGCTTTTGCAGTCTCGTTCTCCTGCTGCCAGTGGTGACTTTTATCACAACTGACATAACAAACTGTGATTTTGTTGCCCATAATTTCCTTTATGTTGAATATGTGGCCTTTATTTCTAGGCATATGAATGAAGACTATGATCGTCGTTCTTGTAGTGTCATCTGATTATTTTCTTTTCTGTGGAAACTTCAGCGTCGATCTCCTGTAATTTCTTCTTTAGAGAGGGATTTCAGAATCCCCCTTATAATGATATAGAGGCGCTTCTCTTTTTTGAGAATGTTTGTGATAGTTATCTTTGCTGCAGTTTGTTAGTTTTCTAAGCGTCTTATTGTTTGTTTTTGCCTTTGATACATTTTGACACCTTCGAATATCGAAACTTGAGGTTAATTTTTTCCTTCTTACACTTTCGATGACTTCGATGTAAATGGTGTTTTTTATAGAGGTATAGAACTTTTAAATGGAATAAAACAAAGATGAATTTTTTAAATTGACATGAAATTTACTTTATTCGAAAGATAACCTTCTGGCATTATAATTTAAATATGACTTCTGGCATATGACCTCCACGGCTGGCTCGGACGTAGTCTAATCTGGAGGTCCAATTTTCTATGACTTTTTCCAACATTTGTGGCCGTATATCGGCAATAACGCGGCGAATGTTGTCCTCCAAGTGATCAATCGTTTCGGGCTTATCGGCGTAGACTACTGACTTCACATATCCTCACAGAAAATAGTCTAGCGGCGTTAAGTCACACGATCTTGGAGGCCAATTCACTGGTCCGAAACGTGAAACTATGCGGTTACCAAACGTTTCATTCAATAAATCAATTGTGGAACGAGCTGTGTGACATGTTGCGCCGTCTTGTTGAAACCACAGCTCCTGCACATCATGGTTGTTCAATTGATGAACGAAAAAGCCAATAATAATGGCTCTATAGCGGTCACCATTGACTGTAACGTTCTGACCAGCATCGTTTTTAAAGAAGTACAGACCAATGATTCCACCAGCCCATAAAGCACACCAAACAGTCAGTTTTTCTGGATGTAACGGTGTCTCAACATACACTTGAGGATTATCATCACTCCAAATACAGCAGTTTTGTTTATTGACGTATCCATTTAAACAAAAGTGAGCTTCATCGCTAAACAAAATTCGCTTATGAAAATCGGGATCAACGGCAATCTTGTTTTGGGCCCATTCACCGAATCTACGCCTTGCTAGGTGATCGTGTGGCTTCAATTCTTGCACGAGTTGGATTTTGTAAGCACGCAAATCAAGATCTTTCCACAAAATCTTCCATAAAGTGAATGGACACATATCCAATTCCTGTGCACGATGGCGGATAGACTGGTTCGGGTCTTCCTCTACGCCACGCTCTACAGCAGCAATGACTTCTTCTGTACGCACTGTGCGACGTCTCTGTGGATGTGTATTATCATTTAGAGTAAACGTGGTGCGAAAACGTTCCATAGTTAATCGAATTAATTGCTCTGATGGACGATTATGTTGACCGTAAAATATACGTAGTGCGCGATACGTATTTTGAACAGAACCATGATTTTCAAAATAAATTTGCACAATTTGGAAGCGTTGTTCAGGCGTCAGTCTATTCAAGTTGAAATGCCAAACCAAACTAAACATAAATCACTTGACAGCTGACAAAATGGCCGCCAGTTAAAAAAGTGTTGTCAACTTAAAGTTTTATACCTCTATAAAAAACATCCTTTATTTGGGAATGTTCCGTCTTGAGTAGGGAGGATGCTTTCCTGGTTAGGTGCAATTTCGTACTGAGTTTTATATTTGTAGCTTCGTGGGCCTTTCTTGAACACGGTTATCCTTAGCTGATTCTTTGCAACGTCGATTTCTGAATCTGAGAATTTTAAACTCGTCTTTTTTGGCTTTTAGGGATCAAGCCTCTAAATCTTCACCGTCAACTTTTAGCTGCTTGATTTTTCCATTCAAGTAAATTTTATTGTGGATTTCCTTAATTGAATTAGGATTTGTTCTCCAATAAAATTTGTTGGTAGATTGCTTTTTTTTTCTTCTCCTTCTTAGTACTTGGTTTATTTTTACCATGTACCAGCGCACTCGATTTTTGATAAATTCTTTTTGGCTCAGAGTGTTCTTTTTCTCTCTTGTGAGTATTATTTTGAAAGTTGATCTCTGTGTTTGGTGGAATCTTTTAGCTTCATTTTGTAGTTTACATTGCTCGAATTTTTTCGTATTTTTCCATTTTCTGATTTTCATTGTTTCAGTATTACAAAAATTCTAGTGGTAATTAGATTACCACTATTCTTCCCTTTAATAACACTCAGATGTCTGCGAGAAGTGGATAAGTTTATTGACTTCCGTGCATTACGTTATATTTATAATTTAACACGATTACTCCGCTTTGTCCCACCTTCTCCTATACCTAAATTAGATATTTCTTTAGATATAGCAATAACAAAAATGACTTTTTTTTTCTTTGACACGCAATAAAATTATACAATTTCAATTAAACTTAATTACGTCCTGTTAAATTGGAGCATTCTTTTTTATTTCGTTTGACAAAATTTTGCCCAATTAGTTTCGAGCAATTCGCGGTAAAAATATATACATATGTATCAATTTTACAAGTTGGTTAAATGTATCAATTCACATCTGCTTGACCATATTATAAGTACCTAACTGTAAACAAAATATTTACTCTTTTATTGTGGGTCCCAGGATAATAGGTTCGAGAAAAGTCCGCTTCATCTTTCTCCTTTTATTACACGTCTTTCTTTGGACACCTTCTGTTGCTACCTTCTTTGAATATCCCGACAATATCCTGTTTCTTCAAACAAACCACATTTTTTGCTTGAGAAAAGTACCGCTAAGGGTACACACTCGTGAAATATTAGGTACCTGACTGTTTATTCTTAATCTTTTTTATAAGTCTGTTTTCAGTTAAATCAGGAAAGATAGGAAAATAATATTTTTAAAAGCATTCAATTTGGTTTAATTAAAAATAGCATAGAAGCAAAAAATTTATTTACGCACACAGCTCCGGTCTTATTAAACATTATTGACTATCCAGAAATTGCGCTATATTATACCCATTTTAATTTTCCCAAAAAATTTAAATAAGAAAGTAGTGAACAAGGTGACAAAAAGAATTGTCACATTATTGAACATGTCTAGTTTCAAAAGGGCATAACAGATTTTAATGAACCCTTTAGATTTTGAATACTTGTTTTTTTATTGTACTTAATTTAATCATAACAGTTTAATAATTAAAAAAAGGTATTAAAATCTTGCAAATTTTTAAATACTGTGTAGTACATTTCATCAATTTATTTTGCATTATTTGATAGCCGATTTTTGAAAAATCTGATATACAGGGTATCAAGTTGAAAACTTTCTACCCTTAATATTTCCCTGCGAGTTAAATGTCAAAAAGACAGGTCTATTCTATTTTCAAGGGGGACATTTTTAAAGAATATTTGCAGCCTTTATGGTTCAACCCTCTAGGAGAGGTAGGTAGATGTTAACCTGGAAAGTTTTCAAGGCCCATTTATGTAAGATCTATGTAATTTTTGTGGAAATTAGGCTTAATTTTAACATATTTTAATAGTATACCTCATTAAGCCACATTTCCATTTTACTTTCAGGTATGTGAACGAGGGTAGTCCCAGAAGTACCCAATCTAACAAAGACAACTCAAAACTTTTGGGAAAAATATCTTTATTTCTCAATATAGGCTCACCATAAATGGATACACTTTTCCCAGCGATGTACTGAAACTAAGTGACAACAAATAAAAAATATAATACTGTTAACAAAAAAAAAAAAAGATTTTATAGATTCCCCTAAGTTACACAAACATATTTTCAGTTTGAAAAAAATTTTATTCTAAAATCTATTTCATTGCTGTGGGATCACCTATTTCACCACTATTGCAAATTTAGTAATGGAATATTTAGAAGAAATTAAATTACGAACTTTTCTTTTCTAAAAGATATGTAGACGATTGCATACTTTGTATACCTAAAGACAAAACTGAATACACTCTAAACAAATTCAATAATTTTCACGAAGAGATTAAATTTACTGGTGAAAAGAAAATAATAAATCCGTAATTTTTTTAGATTTAACAATTAGCTACGATCAAAATTGCAATATAAAAACAAATTGGTTTATAAAACAAGTTTGGTCTGAAAGATATTTACACTAGAACGCTAAAACTCTTAAAAAATATAAAAACAAATATTGTTACAGCCTTAGCAGATAGAGAAATAAAGTTTTCCCATTCACAATTCATACCCCAGAATCTAAAAAAAGTTAAAACAACATTAACAAATAACAACTACCCCAGAAAAGTAACATATAGGCTACAAAAAGATTATAAAGATTATAATAATAATCATATACCAAAAAGCAGGAATTTGTCACTGACCAAAAAGGCCCTACCATATATACCTGAAATTACACATCCAATCACAAAATTTTTAAAACCACATAATATTCTGATTGCCGAGAAACATCTAATAATTGAAAAGGTCTTTACATTAAAATAAAATCAGCTATTTCCAAGGAAGAACAAACACACCTTATTTACAAAATTAATTGCCTAGATTGTAATCAAGTATATATTGGTCAAACACAATAGTATTTAATAAAATTTTTGAAAAAAAAATTGAACCTATTTCTAAAAGTGCGCTAAAAAGTGAAAAATAACTATAAATTTTTATATGCAATTGAAGTTTTTGAAGTCGGCGCCAAACTAATACCTGACAAAATGTAATTCGCATAATCAGCTTAAAAATACTTTATGTGTAATTGCTTTCTTAGCATTATTTATATATATTAGTAGTTATTTATTTCATTTAGAATAATTTGGCGCCGACTTCAAAAATTTCAATTTCATATAAAAATTTATAGTTATTTTTCACTTTTTAGCGCACTTTTAGAAGTCGGATCTTTTTTTTTTACAAAAATTTTATTTTTCAATTTTTAGTTTTGAATTCATTATGATATCCAAAAATTATTTGAAGTAAGTACTAATCGAGATTAATGTACTTCACAATGACTCCAAGGTGGCAAAAAGTACTCATTTTTTCCAAAGTTGTAAATCACCCTAAAATGAACCACGAAAAATTTTTTGATTATTAGATTTCTCCAAATCCCAGTAAAATTGTGTCAAATAAATATTTAGTCTGTCATAGTAAATCCACTATCTTAAATTTCAAATTAATTATAGATTGGTAATATAGGCCCCCATATTTAAGAACTTGAGACTTAAGTTTCTTAGTTCGATATATTTTATACTGCATATTGAATTTGTATACGCCTCAAAAACCCCGTAAAATCAATTTTAGGCAAAATTAGAAAATGTGAAATTTTCAGTCCCTCATATTCTATCTTATCAACCTAATAGTTGTAAAAAATTAACTTCATATCCGTAATACACGACCCCTAAAACTTCCTAACATCAAATCTGAAAAATGCGAATAAGGTAGTATTTTCAACGCACCATATTGTATCCGCCATATTGAATTTCAAAAAAATAATTTTAACGTCTTAATCTAATCTAAATTTAAACCCTTCAAAGCCCCCTAGTACCAATTTTGGATGAAATCCAGAAACATAAAATTTCTAGACCGTCATATTGCATCTGACATATTAGATTTTCTTAAAATAATTTTATATTCGCTATTTATATCCTCAAAAACGATTCAGTTCCACCTTTGAACAACATCGAAGAATTTAAAATTTTTAGCCCGTATATTGGATTCGCCATATTGAGTCCTGAAAAAATATTTTTAAATTCATAATTTACACTCTCAAGCAGGGGCGGATCCAGCCTCTCTCTTTGGGGGGGGGGGGGCGGTGATATCACAAAAGTACAGTATGGCAAAAAAAACAAGTTGTCAACGGGAGGGGGGGGGGGAGTGCAAGCAGTATATTCATTCCTAATATAAAATGCAGAATGGGTTCTATTTTACTGAACTCAAAGCTTTTGGGAGAGGGGGGGGGGGCGATCGCAAGCATACAAACTCCTATACTCTATTCAAGAACTAGAGAGAGTAATAAAACTGTTACCGGAACCTCTAACGTACCTGCTCCAGTGCCGCAGGTAAATGAGAACTGCCGTAAATCTAATTATATTTCATTATATTTAAATATATTTTATAAATTTGCTGCAACATAGAATTTCTGATAGTTTAATTTAATTTTTCTGTCAGTGAGCAAAGTACAACTTACAGTTTTTTCTTAGTGATTTATCTTGTTTGCGCTTGTTTTAATATATTATTTGAGATTAATGAGATACCCAAAAGATATGGCTTTCACCTTTATATTTATTCCAAAATCGTTAAACCAGGGCATTTTTTCCTCAACGAAAAACTTATTACGATGAATGTTTATGCTGCCTTAAGATATCAATATCTAGATAAAAATGTTAAAAGCTCTGTTGAGATATGTTCCAACATGACAGGAGTTGGAAAATCTGCTATGTACTGAATACTGAAGGAGAAAAAACGACTGGAATTGTTAGTACTCCCAAGCCACATTCAATCACAGCCAAACGAAAAACCTCGTTGGAAGAAGAGATGAAAACTGCAATTAAAGGGGTTGTATATACATTTTATTATGAGAAGCAGATCCCAACCATCTACAAAATTCTAACTAAAATCATTGAAGATCGCGATTTACCTGAAATTAAAAGAACGGATCTTCGGAAATTGCTCAGAGAACTTAATTTTTGCTGGGAAAAACCAGATAGAAAATGTGTTCTTATAAATCGTCCGGAAACTGTCCGTTGGAGACGTAAATATCTCTCAAGTAAAAGGTAGAGTTGCTAGAAATAACACAATTAATAAAATTAGTAATTTAACTAAACTTTTGAAAGATTTTTTTTGAATAAAGTTACTGCGGAAAATTGGGAAAAGTCCATATAATAAAAGAATAAAACAAAATGTGAGAACTCGATCTCATAATCGGTGAAATAGAAGAACCAATTATAATTAATTTTAGCGAAGATAGTTTCACTGACTTTGATTAGGAATTAGATACGTAATGTTTACTAGTGTAAACACAATTTATTATTTAAATTTTTGTTTTTGTTGTGTTTTATTGTTTAATGTTCTTTATATGTTTTTTTATTTTTTTATATATTTTTATTTTAGTGTGTCCCACTCTTTAATTTTATATATATTTAATTCTAATTAGCCGTAAGTTTTTTATTATTTTATTATTGTGTCTGTGTCTTTTTCTTAAGCGAGTAGAATTAACATGTTTATCCTATTTTTTTGGGGCTATCGTATTTCCATATATAAAAGTAAATTAAATTAAGATATCAGTACAATAGAAATAATAATAAGTAGGTCTAATTTTAATTTCAACATAAAAAAAAATTATTTACATTTGAATCCGTTTTTAGTGTTTAATTGTAATTTTGCAGATCGTTCAATAAATAAATAAACTGAAACGTCAAATACCCTAAAAATGTTTTTAATTAACAATAAAATGACCGATAGCCCCAAAAATAGTTTATTATTATATGGACGAATTTATTTTTTTATATATGTTTAACTTTTTGTATTTTTGACAATGGGTATTTTGTAAGTATTTAAATTATAAATTAGAATTTTTTGAGAGAATAATCCTAAGTTTTAGTCTATTATTATAGACCGGTATTTTTGATTATAAAATTTCTAACCCATTCCTATGAAAAATATATGTGTTTAACAAATTTTGCTAAAAACACCGGACTAAAAAACACAGGTAGTTTGCGAAGAGAAAAAGGGTAAGAAATGATTTATTACTCTCTCTAGTTCTTGAATAAACTATAGTATAAGAGGAAAAATCTGGTCCATTTTCCTAAACTCAAAGCTTTTGGGGGGGGGGGCGATCGCCCCCACCGCCCCCCCCCTTGGATCCGCGCCTGCCCTCAAGAACCCCCTATATCAGTTTTGCAGAAAATCGAAAAATGTAAAATTTTTAGGACGCCATATTGAAATCGTCCGATTGAGTTTTTCAAAAAATATTTTAAATTCGAAATTAACACTAACAAAAATCCTGCAATACTAATTTTAGACAAAATCGAGAGATGTAGAATCTTTAATCTGTCATCTTGGATCCGCCATATTTAATTTTTTTAAAATAATTTCAGATTCGTAATTTACGATCCCAAGAAATTCCCTTATATCAATTTTGAAAAAAAATCGGACAAAATTAATTTTTATAAGCCATATTGGATAGGCGATATTGAACTTTTGTTGTGTACGACCTTGAAAATTCCCCCATACCAATTTTGGAGAAAATCGGACAAAATTAATTTTTTTTGGTCGCCATATTGTCAGCGCCATCTTGAATTTTACTGCACCAATTTCATCCAAAAAAATATGGGACCACAACAGCCACTTCCGGAATATAACGTAAAAAATTTCATTCAAATCGGTGCCGCGGTTCCGGAGTAATCGGTGTACATTCAAAAAAAAAACATACATACTCGACGAATTGAGAACCTGCTTCTTTTAGAAGTCGGTTAAAAAGTAGGACCCAAAATCATAACTATAGCCAACGCCATAACATATAACAATACGGCACTAGCAAAACATACAATTTAAACTCTACATAACCTTGATTTTAAAAATATCGAGATAATAGATAAAGGAAGAAATTAAAAAAAAGGTCCCTAAAAAAATGATCCATATAAAACAAATCAATACTATGAATTTCAGAATGAACACGAATGATCTTGGAAATATTTATGACCGCCCTATTAAGGTATAAATTTGGAGATGTTTACAATCTCTTTTTTAATAAAAAAAAAACTTTGGTAAACTTTAATTTTAGTTCGCCTAGAGCAGTACAGGCAGAAGCTTGTAAGAATACTACACCCAAGAAATATGTAACAGATATTAATTTAAATAATCAGTTTCAGTTAAATAAGTTTTTTTCCAATCCTTTAAGGTAAGCAACTTATATTTAACTTTTAAAATACTCTGAAGATGTTTGTCATCATGTTTCTCGCTGATTTTTCGGAACCCTATACCAGACAGCTTTTTGATAGTGGCATTTTTTGTGTAGTTACTAAACTTTTTAATATTATACTGCACTTATGTACATATTTCCTAAGTAAATTATAATGTAAATATAATCAACTTATTGTAACATTCAAGTTTTGACAAAGTTGCCATATTTTAGGGGTTCCGTCGGGCAAACTCATTCTTCGTTACGGAAGAGAAATAAAGACTGTCCTTGCGCCACTTAGAGTATACTACATCTTTGTTGCTCTTGGCGCCTTTTTAATATGAGCAACAAATTTAAATTCATGATCTATGAAAATATGTATTCTAAAGAATAAAAATCATTTGACTGGTTGCACTACCCCCGGGTTTGCGCCTCTGGCGCGTGCTTCTCTTGCCATCTCCTAGCTACGGCGTTGAAAACAGCTGCTTACATCAATTGAAAAAACAAATTAACAATGTTTGTTTTTTTTTTTTTAAATAACATAATCCTCACAAAATAGTGCAAATAAAACACAGAAACCCTCGACTCATCGTTCACAAAACGGGTAACACACAAATGACAGTCATGTCATCTCCCCTTCTTTTTACCTTAATGATAGGTCTCCATTAATATTGAAACCTATGTTCGCAAATCTATGTTTCATTGCATCTTTAAGAACTAATGTAAATATTTTGTAACTTTTGTTTATTGTTTATATTCGATCATTAACTATTCCTAACTGATTCCAAGGTATTATGTTGAAATGTGTATCTTTAATTATATAAAGGGTTTGTTTGTTGACATGCATAATACAAATTATTATATTGGGTTTAAAAGATTACCCTTTTTTTTTAATCTGGCTGTAAATCATTTTAGTCAACCTTAATGGAAAAGTTCGATAGGTTTATTTTCGCAGACAACGAAAAATAGGGTTTTTTATAATCCTAAATTCTTACCTAATTTGAAAAGTTAGTATAAATTATATTATAAAAATATTATTCAAAAATGCATATGCTTCCCTCTCACTGAAACATTATTGTAACACTGTTGTAGAGCATAATAAATTATATTTACTGTCGAGATAATTTTATATTATCCCGTATATAAATAACATTGTGTTCACTGAATAAGTGGTTTCTCATCTTTAAAAATAAAAAAGTAAGCAAAATAATAAATTAAGAAGTCATTCGCTTGATATTCACCTTCTAAAATTCGTTTTCAATAATGATCACACATAAACAAGCTACACTTCCTGAAACCCACGGAATATCCAAGACGCGGTACCGATAAGCTAGATGCTTTTTGAGGGTCTATGACCTCGCGGTTCCCGTTAGGTGAGCTTCACTCTTGTACCTTTGATGGCGCTGCCTTGGAACCGCCATGGTCAAGTTTACCAGTCGATGATGGTTAGTTTCTGAAAGATACCAGAGACTGAAGAAGCAAAGCTCGGCAATAATCGGAATTTGACAATTGTCAGTCGGCTAAAATAAGAAGATCGCGCGACGATAATTGCTAAAATAAGTTTTAATGACAATTTTTAAATAATGGACACTAATGTTGTGTGAAACAGAGCTTGGATTTTGTTATAAAGAGGTGATAATGAACCCGATTTGCGTTTGTTAGTGCAAATATTACGTAATAGGATTAAGTGGGTGACATTCTTCCTTTAAACACATTTTTAGTGCAACCGTCAACATTTTTTGGATACCTTGGATACCTTATATACCGTCAAAGGACTGCGAAGAACAGGGTAGGTTTTATGGGGGTGGTGGTGGTGTCATGAAAAAAATCCAATCGATTATATTTTAAGCAAAGGAAATCTCTTCGCTTAATTTGTGACATCCTGTATATTTTCTCAACTACAGAGTTACGCACCTTACTATAGTAAATACACACACACACACACACACACACACACACACACACACACACACACACACACACACACATATATATATATATATATATATATATATATATATATATATATATATATATATATATCGTAAGTTTTCATGGATGGTGGAATGAATGGTTTGATTATTCCAGGTATCAATTCGTTCGTTCAAAAAAATCATTTAGAACTGATTAATTCTAAGCGAGCCACACTTGAAAATGTCAAATCAGATTTTGGCGAAACGTCTTAGAAACGATTTTTTGAAAAAATACTTTATATAAGGTTTGTACGTCCTGTATATTACTAATAAAACAAAAGAATTCCTAATTGATTTTTAATCGAATATTATAAGCTAATTTAAATAAATTTATGTTTGATAAAAAAGACATTGACATATTTAGAAATTCATTAATATATGATAATTATTTTTATTTTTCGAAAATTGATAAAAAACTAATTAGTTTTATTTAGCCACGCCTACAATATTTTAAGCTTTTGTTCGCGCCGTTAAAATATTCACAAAATTTTATGTTATAATCATTTTTCTATATGCCAGAATGGACAGTATATTTGGAAATTATTAAACACCCTGTATATATGAGTGATGATTTATTTAACGTTCGTTTATAAAGCCTCCTGAGGATTTACAAAAAAGAGTTTTTATCAAAATTTTTATTCAAAAATTTATGATTTTTAGTTTAAATTTAGAACTGTTCTAGAATGGTCTGGAACTACGTTCGCTGATTACTGTGTTATCTTAGAACAAACTAAAAATGAAATTAAAATATTTATGTATTATACGTTTTAATTAGGTTTTCATCCTAATCATAATAGGACTAAATTCGAAAGCTACGTACTGTTCTAGAAAATTTGAAATACAAGTACTGTCATAAATTTAAATTTTTGATTTTTTGATATAAAAAAAAGGAAAATTACTTTTACTTAACACCCGGTAATAAAAAAATTTCAAATTACTGTTTATGACATAATTAACCTATTTTCTTTACAGAACCTGTCAAATTTTTATTTAATAGATTAGCGATTAGAAATTGATATGCTCAATAACAGTAATTATTTTCTAATTTATAAATTTTAGAGTTTAGTACAATTCCTTTAAGAGCAAGATAATTTATATTCAATAATTTTCACTTACTTTGCTTAGATCAGGTAGGTTCTTTTTTTTGTTTTGTAGTGTATTTAAGACTCGAATAACCTTACTTTCTGATATCTCGGTCTTGAATTAATGAGTATACAGGGTGTCAAAAAAATGATTACAGTTGAAACTTGACTGCAATTTTTATTCAAGTCGTATTTGCAAGATACATGGGCCCCAAAATTGTTTTTTAAAATGTTTTTTTCAAATTATTTTCAAGAAAGAGATAGATGGTTACGTGAAATATTGAAGAGTTCTTAAATATTGAATGATACAGTCATGAGATGCTGTTTTCGATACAGTGGTGTAGTAAAAACTAATAAGTTTATTACTTTTTTAAAACATATAAAACAGTAGAAATGACAAATTCTTTAAACTAATGAATATGTAATTTTTTATGATTTTTAAGTAATTTGCCTCACTGTGTTTATTTTTCTTGTATTTTGAAATAGCAACAATTTGGTCTAAATATTTATTTGAGTTATTTTGTTTTTTTTTTAAGTTAAGAATTAGGTTATAAGTTGATTAGAATATATATATATATATATATATATATATATATATTTATATATATATATATATATATATATATATATATATATATATATATGTATATATATATATATATATATATATATATATATATAAATATGACAGTATTTTTAACATAGGGTAGTAAAATTTTGACATATATTTAAAAAAAATTCTTCTGGAAACTAATGAAATGATTTTTTTTTTGTCAGGAATTCTTTTTTAAAATCTGCCATTTTATAAACAAATCTACAATTAAGATATGAAGTTAGGAAGATACCTATGCTTTTTAAAATGTTGTATAACTACCTAACAATAAGTTGAATCCAAGTGCACTAAACATTTTATTGTAGTTAAGCATTTAAATATTTATTTAATAGTTTAAAAGAAGTTGATTTAAATTTAATATTATTCTAGAAGATTTTGAACTGCGTTCTTCAATTTACTATTTTATTTAGTTAGAACAAATTCAAAATGAAATTAAAATCTCTGTTTTGTTATATTTTCGGCCTATGTTATCTTCACAGGATAAGCTTCTATGTTGTTTTGGTGAAAAAGGGAACAACATTCGCGAACGTAGTTACGAATATTTCTAGAATATCATTTCAATTAAAACAACATACTTTGCAAAGACTGTCAAAATTTTAATACTACATTTTTATATAAAAAATTGAAAAATTATTTTTACTTAACAGGCGGCAATAAAATTTTTTAACAATTTCATTTTATGACGTAACTGACTTATTTTCATTACAGGATCTGTTAAATTTATATTTAACAGGAAAGTGATTAAAAACTGATATATTCAATGAGAGTAATTATTTTTATATTCACAAATTTCTTGTTTTTGTATATGGACTTTTTTAGAGGGTATAATTTATTTAATAGGTAATTGAAGCGGAATTTTATTTAACTTACGTCGCTTAGGTAAAGTTTTTTTTTTTTTAATTTCAGAGTATATTTGTGGCTGCAGTAACCTTCGCTTCTTGATACCTATTCTTCTACGGGTCTGAATTAATAAATGTACAGGGTGCTACATCAATAATTAGATATATTTTAAGTGTGAGTTCTAGAGGCATCACAAGTGAAAGTTTTATGACAGGAATTTTCATTCAAGTTTTATTTGGAAGATGCACAGTTTCCAAAAATAGGCTTTAAATAGGTGTTTTGGAAATATTTCCAAGAAAAATGTCCTTGATACAGTAGCGTGGTTAAAATTAATTTATTATTATTTTAAAATATATAAAGAAAACAAAATTTCTGAAAAACAGCGTTTTGTAAAATTTAATATGTAATTTTGCCACGTTGAGTTTAATTTTTTTGTATCTCGATAAGGAAACAACTTGAATTTTTTTGCTCATTTTTAATTGAAGGATAAGAGTAAAATTTTATTTAGTATGTATGTTTGTGAAAGTGTTTTTCATACGACACAATAAAATTTTGATTTGTATTTAAAAAAGATTATATGAAGTTACTTGTGCCAGAAATCACATCGAAAAACAAGTTAAACTTTCAGTTCATAAAAAGTTACGGTTATTTTATAAAATACTTAATGCAATATGCTTATCAGCGTTCGGAAGAATTCGAGTCATCATATGGATTCTTAGATTTATCATTTCATTGTCATTCCGGTTTCATAACTTTCTGAATTCAACTTTGTGATAATATCAGAGTATGTTCATGATTAAAATATAGTGCATCCACCAATTGAATTTAATAATATGGAGTATGTGGGCATATTCATGTTTTTTTAATGTTATGTAACTACTTACCAATGACTTGGAATCAAATTTTATTTTAATTGAGCATAAAACATATAATTGTAAGAGTTTGTGGGTAGCAGCAATGACAATTAGAGCTAGCTATTATTTTCGTAGGTAGAAGTTCTAAATTTTGATTTAAATTTAGTACCATTCTAGAATGGTCTAGAACTGCGTTTACGACTTTTCTGTTTATTTTAGTCAGAACAAATTAGAAATGAAACTAAAATTTTTCTATTGTTAGATTTCCTTTTTATGTTATTCTAATGATCTAAATTTGAATTAGGTTTTGGTCTCGATAAAAATGAAACGAGAACTTAGTTACGAATCATTCTAGAATATTGCTTCATTTAAAACATCATATTATACGAATTCTTGAATTCTATATAAAAATGGACAAATTTATTACAGAACTGATCCATTTTCTTTATAGAATCTGTCAAATTTTCATTTAGCAGAGAAGTTAGCAGGACTTTATATTTTAAATGCAATTATTTATTTTGTAGAGCTTAAAATTTATTTAAGATCATTACAGAATCTTATTTTATTTACTTCCTTCCTTATTTCATAGTAAATTTAGGTATTAAGTAATCTTTCTTTATTGATACTCTTCCTTTACGACTCGGAATTAATAAGTATACAGGGTGTCACAAAAATAATTTAATATATTTCCTTACAGGTATTACAAAAGAAAGTTTCATTACAGAAACTTTCCTTCGAGCTTTATTTGAAAGATAGATAAGTATTTCTAAATAGACTTTAAAATATTTTTAAAAAATGTTTTAATAAAGGGTGGTGGTTTATACTTCCAAAAATTAATATCTAACACTAAGAATTTACATTAATAATTGGCACCTGCAAATTAAATGATACATTTTACTTTCATCTGTTTAGAGTCCCAACTAAAAATTAATAATTAACAATTAAGAAGTTGGTTAAGTTTTAAGTTAAAGTCGGCTTAATTTGTGTCTGCCTTCGGATGTTTTCGCCTGGAGGAAAAATTGACAAGTACATCAAAATAGAAAAAATAACATTATGAACAAACGAAACTTATTCAAAATGCATTATAAAATAGTTGAATACTTTAGAATAAAATTAGTTAAATTACCACAATTGAAAGGAAAAAATTTACGTTTTATTTTTAGATCAGGATATCAATTGACAATTTTGATTGATTTGAACTTTTACTAATTGTCAAATCGTTAAAGTATGAACAAAGCATTTTTATTCTATGATATATTAGTTTAGTGGAAATTCTTAGAGTTAGTTTTTAATTTTTGGAAGTATGAATCGAATCGAAATGTTAAACTTCAATATTTATTAATATATCTATAACATACATTGAAAATGATATTTTTGATACAGTGGTGTGGTTAAAATTAATACGTTTATAATATATATATATATATATATATATATATATATATATATATATATATATATATATATATATATATATATATATATATATAACTATACAAAAAGTTGCAAAGCAGCGTTTCCTGGAAAAAAAATTGTTGTTCTTTAATATAATGCGATATTTTCGCTTATCTTCTGGAATATATGGGGGTATTTGATTTTTTTATTACTATGCAACTACCTATCAATAATCTGGAAGCAAATTTAGGTAAAATATTAATTCAGTTGAACATTTAAATCCGTATTTATAAGAGCTTGTATTTAGTAGCTAGATAGTTTTGATGAACAAAACTTTTATGTCCTAATATTATTAATAAATAAATTAATTCAGATATTAATAATAATATAAGTATTTTTTTTTTAATTTGATTTGGCAATTATATCATTAAAAATACTTGCTTCTTGAATTCGGCTTGACGATTATATTAACAAAAATACCTCAAATTTCTTCGTTTTTCGCGGTTGGTAAACATGTTTGTTGTTTGTGAGGCATCACAGGCTAATTTTAATTTTTAACCACTATTTACTATTGTACAATGAGTAAAGTTAAAAAATAGAGCAAGTACGAATGTGATTCACCGAAGATTCGGTACCAACATTATTGCCTAGACAGAAATTTAGATTATCTTAGAGACATGTTAGATAAGCAAGAGGTGTAATGATTTCTCTTTTACATTTTCGTTTCTAAATCAAAAACTATATATTTCTAAGAAAAACAATTTTAAAATGCGTAAAAAGTCAGCTTTCTTATGTCTGCCTATTTAATCTAGTGGGAAAAAAATTTGGCTTCCCCTCAACGATTTTTTTTCAAAAATATCGAGCTAAATTTTAAGTTGATGGAATGTGTAGTTCCTGAGAAAAATTACGGTGAGCCACAGATAGTCACTACCTCTTGTACCTTTTTGATACAGCACCCTTAAAAATGTCTTTTTCTTTTTAGATTCCTGAACACAGTTCTAATGTTACATATCCAACGGAATAATATTAGTGATATCTTTCTTATATCTGCCCTAGTATGAAAAAATTATGGATTTTACCTCAACAGCTGTAAATTTTACTTTTCCATAAAATGGGAATGCCTATTTATAGAAGTGCCCTTAATTATTTCAAGAAGTTTATACTAACACAAAGATACCGTTAAAAATCACAAATTTACAACCGACCAAAATTTGAAGTTTCTGGTCTATAAAGAAAGGTTGTAAATTTGTAGAATTTAAATTTGACAAAATGATTTACGCCCGTTTAAGAGGGATACCGTTTTCAACCACACAGTGGTCGTTAAGGTTAAGGCGTAAAATTTGTATATGATCCATTTTACAAGCTATTGTAAATTTAGGCTAAAGAAATTTAAAATTTCAGAATTTCTCCATAAAATAGTAATGTTTCAATCTCTTATTTTTAAAACTGTTATTTTATTTGTTTTTTCTTTAAGTAAAATATCCATGTTACATTCACATTTTGAAGATCTGTCATAAGAAAGAGTTGTTATTATGAATTTACAAGCAGCAGCAAATAATATGAAAATCTATTTTGTTAGGACATGTCAAAACTAATTTGTTTATTTACAATAAGCTCTCTATTTAGTACGTAAAATACGTTAAGATGATGTTTATGTATATTTAATCAATTTTATCGTACTGTAGAATAGTCCGGACTTGAAATTTAAGAACAAGACAAAATGCGTCTATTAAAAAGTTATATATCAGTGGCGTAACTAAGAGCATGTGCGCCCACAGCAGATTTTTGAATGTGTCTCATTATTTCGCACCCATCTTAATCCTTCATATTTACACTTTAGTGAAAAATTGTTTCTTGATTATTTCTAAACAAACAAACAAACTTCCCTTAATTTATAACTTTCATTAGGGATTTGAGCAGCGGTGCTTGCGGGGTCGTTATTTACGCCACTGTTATACATGCCTGCAAATGAGCAGTCAATTAACTTTTTCTCATATGTTATGGTATATTCTGACTTAAAAGGGCGAAAAATTACATTTTCCTTTTAATTCGGAGACGTAGCATAGAAATTTTATATTATCAGTTTTATTATAGATTTTCCCAATATTACGTATATTCATCTACGTTTGTGCCGATTGGATTTCTTTTTTTCAAAATATAAACAAGTTGAAATTTAGCTCAAAATCGAAAACACAAAAAGCCTGACATTACCCCGGTGTTTAATCTGAACTCCACCGAGCCAAACCTCATAAATTCCAATCCTATAAATCTTCACCCCATAATCCCCAATCTAAAACGCCAAAATCCATAATTCCAAACCCTATAACCAAACCTTCAATTCAAAATTCCTTAGCCTTTAATTTGATTTGGTTTTGGGGTTTGGGATTGTAGATATTGGGATTTTATGTTGGGGGTTATGGAGTGAGTGTTTATAAGATTACAGTTTATGAGATTTGGATCCACGAGATTCAAATTATGCATCGGGGTAATGTCAACCTTTTGGGATTTTCAAATTTGACCTAAATTTACAATTTATTATATCTTCAAAACGAAAAATCGAATCGAGACAAATGAGTAGGTGAATAAATGTACTATTTGGAAAACTTATTAAAAAAGCTGTTGATCTTACAGAATCTTCGTACCAGACCTCCTAATATGATAGAAAATGCTACTTTTAGCCCTTTTAGGTTAGAATATCTCGGATTCCTGATATGCTATGGCAATTCTGTGCCCAGATTTCGATTCAGTGGGAAATATACTTCGAAAACTACTATCAGACCTCATAAAAAAATTGTGTTATCATTGTACGAGGTGTGTTTATAAAATATCGAGACTTTGAAAAACATTTTATTTTAAATTTATACATATTTAATTATTGTCACTTTCAATATACATCCCTCCTTAATCCCTATAACTCTCCATGTGAATTTTCCATAGTTCGAAACAGTGCTGGAGGTCTTCTTTTGTGCGTTTTTCATGGCGTAAGCCACTTTTTTTTTCACAGCTTTAGCGGACTAAAATCTTGTTCATTTTAATGCAAATTTGAACTTGGAAAACAGATAAGTATCACAGGTTGCATGGTCTGCTAAGTAAAGTGGATAGCCCAACACTGGAATATTGCGTTTGGCTAAAAACGTCTTGACAGATAATGTAGAATGAGCTGACGCGTTGTCTTCATGGAGAATGCATGACTTGTTCTTCTACCATTCGGGGCGTCTTATTCTTTCAGGAAATTGAGCAAAAACCTCAGTTAGTAGTGTTGATTAATTTTTTGACCTTCCGGAACCTAGAGAAAATATACAATGCCATGAATATCGAAAAAAAAAATTTTTGTCTTCTCGGCTATCTTGGAAACGCTTAAACAACTTAAAAACTTGCGTACATGATAGACATTCATTGCCAGACACTTCTTTTAATAAAAGATGAATTTCAGTAGCAGTTTTTCCAAGTTTCATGTAAAATTGCACGACAGTTCGTTGATCTATTATTACACTTATCATTGTTTTGGCAAAAAAAAAACCGCAATCGAAGGCGATCGCCACACTGATTTGTCTACAGACTCCCCGCATTCGAAAGAGAAGGCTTCACAACTGTCGGTCTTTTGCCTTTAGGGTATGCGTATTTCTTGGGTAGGAGCAACAGTATCTTTATTTTATGACCACACCTCGTGTTTTAGATTAAGCGAAAACGGTAGATTTTATATAAAGTTGGAAGGATAATACAGAATTACTAGTTAATATAAGATGACATAATATATATATATATATATATATATATATATATATATATATATATATATATATATATATATATATTCAAGTACAATTTTTTAAAATTTTATCTTTGCTACCCTTAAATATATGGATTATTTAGTTTTAAATATCATACGAGAATAAGTAGAATAAGTAAACGATTTTTCATGTAGTCGACTGGCCTTCTGATACGGGGGTTACATGTATGATTTATTCTAATATTCATAAAGTGCCAGTAAATTTAGAAGTCATACTAACATGCACTTGTATACACAGGTTCTTGCCAGACTAGATACTAATTCACCATTCTATGGAGGCCTGTGTGGGCACACACAAAATTATACCTCGTTCGTTTTCTTCCAATTTAATCACCGTTTTTTTTTCTTTTCGGTTTACGAGATTACAGCACCAATCCCCAATTTCCTGGTATCCTATACATTAACCGAGATACAAACCAATCGGAAAAAAACATGGTACCGTTAACTGCTCTTCTTTCTAATTAAACCCTTTAAAATTTCTACTGACCTTTTTATACCTAGGTAATAAAAGGGTTGCGTTATTCTACCTGCATGCAGGTAAAGTCCCTGAATATAATTCTATAAGAACCGTTTTATTATCTAACCCATATGCCTATTAAAAAAGCCGAACAAACAACAGTTAGGTACTGCTCATAATAAATAACCTCATTAGCGACAGGTGATTCTATGTTTATAAATGAACAGTTACTAAGTCGCTGAGAAAAAGATTAACACTTACAAGGGTTTAATATTACATTTCTGGCTATATACAGAGTGTTAGGGCACGTAATATATACATAAGGTTTGATAAATAATGTTATTTGGAATATTTCCAGCCATATATGGGACTTTTCACATCAATTTTCCTAGCACGATGCCCGAGTGCAAAATCATATGGTTTTAACTAGTGCTTACGAAGCTAAAATGAATCAAAGAAGATTTTGGAATACAAGTTTTCAATGTTTCAAATTCAAATGGGCGAAAACGGCATTTTTAATATTTTTCTGATAGTATAGATCGGTCACTTTCGAAAATGAACTTTTTGAAAAATAAAGCGATGAATATTGGACTGATTGCGAAATTCTCGTGAACGCAGCACATTGTACTCACTTTATATTAGCAGCTGTGAAGGAAAGTGTTCACGCGGAATTGACAAGCAATCCAACGTTCAAGGTTTTATTTCTCGAAAATACGAAAAAAGCTTATTCTTTCGATCTAGACTATCAAAAAAATGTTTAAAATGCCATCTTCGAGACATAACACGTTTTGAATTTCTTCAAGTTCAAAACATCGCATTTGCAAAAATCTGACTACACCATTGAAGAGCAACAAAATACTCCTAGTTCAAAATTTTCTTCACATTATGATCGGACATCGCGCTAGAAAAGTTGACGTGAAATTCCCTATATATATTACGGTTCAGTAGTTTCCGAGATATTGCAATTTTTGTAAATTTTAGCGTAATTGACGGCTATTTATGGTTAGAGACAAATAATACAAAAACAATATTAATTATTGTGATTCTACTAAAGACAGACGTTGAAAGAGGTGTTCTTTTGCGTTTAATATGTACAATAAATATTTAAATTATTCAAAAAGATTTAAAATATAAACTAGTTTTACAATAAATATTTATTTAGACTTTATTATTATCGATTATCACTAATTACAGCATGCAACAAATACTGCACAAAATAATTTAAACTGTAGACTAATTTATATATATATATATATATATATATATATATATATGTATATATATATATATATATATATATATATATATATATATATATATATATATATATATATATATATATATATATATATATAAGTTCTCGCGCAATACTTAGGATTTGTTTCGCCTGACCCTAAATTCCCAATCCCTCATTTCTCATTTGATGTCAGTCGATTTGAATTCATCCATCTTTCCACATAGGGACATAGTGTTTGAGCTTGCACAAATGAGTTATTATTTAAAACTTATTAATTTCTATTAGTTGGATTAAAGGATGCTGTAAAGATTATATTGGGTCAAAATTTTAATACCAAGAAGTAGTGGCAGATTGGTTTTCACCCCCTTAATTTGCACCGTTTAATAAGGTAGTAATTTCGGGTTCACAGAAGAAAATATTTGTTAAAATATGATAATTACTATATTTGTTAAATGACGACAGTTGGTTTAACATTTTTGGTCCAACTTTTAAACATTTAATTGTTGATGCACACACCAGAAGTGGCAACCTGAAAGAATGTAAGCAATTGGGTACATTGTTACTACATATCAGACCTCAAGAAAAATTATGGTCTTTAGGTTATATGTTTTTAAATTTTGGACCACACCAACCAAACACCAACATAACCTTATTATTATCTATTTATTATTCAGCGAATTTTCCCAAATTTAGGATTTAAAACTAAAACTAGTGTTTTAAAGTTTGTTAAAACGATGTTTTGTTGAAGCAGTGTGCATGGGCAATTACTCAAAATATATTCAAAATATTTAGGGATGTTTTCTTTATTTTGTATTCAATAGCGTATAACGAAATAAGATATGATTATTATTACTATACTGACGAGATAAACAAAGAAAATTAGTTAATTACTTTTGGATAAATTTTTTGCGAAGTAATAGATATTTATTGGACTTCTATTGTTTTAATTTTGTTGTTGAATATCACGACGTTTCGGCTGGTAGTTATTTCTAGCCGTTTTCATGTGAATTCACATCGTTGTCTATAACATTCAAACAAACACTTTTGAATAAACGTACATGTGTAATAATGCTTCACAAAAAGCATCATGTTTTCACCCTCAAAGCACAATTCTAAATATAACTTCATTTATTATTATTAAATCTTCTTCTTTAGAAATTACACTCCCTTTGCTCTAGGAAAAATGGACATAAAAATAGCAATTTTTCTTTGACGCTGTTATTAATATGTAATAATATTTTTATTTTACACACACACGCACACACACACACACACACACACACACACATATATATATATATATATATATATATATATATATATAGTACTTTTATGAATAATTTTATAAATACTAATAAGAAAAATTAAAAATGACACAGTTATGAGCTGTCAAGTAAGACCTCTTTGGGAATCCTTGCTGATGGTGTAATTTTTTTCTCTGTCAGGTATTATCCGAAAAATAAAGAAAATTTTTCTTATTTAGGAAGATAATAGGTTAAGTGTAGATCAGGAGAAATTAAAGAAAATTTTTTTTGGGGAAATCAAAAATAATCTGATTTTTAATGGAATTTGGAGTTTTAAAAATTTATACAAAATGAACGCGGCATCTAATTAAAAAAATCCTATACTATATCTTAGGTAATATTATAAAATATATGTGATTTAAATTTTATTGAAATCGGTTAAGTAAATCTTGAAATATCTCGTGTAAAATTTAAAAACGCAGTTTCGAGAAAAACGTAAGGGAAAGAATGTACCGTGTCAGCGTTTCAACACCAGATATTTTTAAAAGTTACCTTCACACTACAATTCTTGGATCATATATGTGGTCTTTCATTAATGCTCCCATATCCTCCGACTCCTTTTGAGCAGTTTTTTTTTTAAATTTCCTGGTCTATTTAGTCTTTTTAAAGGTTCAATAATGTTCCATAAATATGACGATTTGTACACTAGTGCATCACAAAGCAAACTGATTCTACGACATTGAATGTTCAGAGAGTCTAATTTAGTTCTAACTTTAAGAGTCAATAATCTGACCGGTCTGCTCGCTACCTTCCAAAATAATTTGAATTTTGAAATGGTTAAACGCTGAAAATATGTCTAAAAGTATAAACAATTTATCTAGCTAAAAAAAAAAATTAAAATCTGAAGGTGGTGTAATCCAGTGGCGTAAATAATGACCCCGCAGACCCAGCGGTGCGGAGGGACGCCCTCAAATTCCTTTGATGAAAATAAATAAATACGAAGGATCGAGGCAGGTGCAAAATAGTAGGGTGCATTCAGAAATCTGCGGGGGGAGGGGGGCATACTCTTAGTTACGCCACTGGTTTAACCCCTTAATTAAACCCACTCTTTTGGGTACAACTAGGGTTTGACTGCCAAATTTGTAATTTATTGCCTTTTTTACTGAAACATTCCTTTTCGACCTGCAAACTTTACTGTGTTCTCAACACTGTTATTTATATATGGAAGTAATTCAGCATATTAATACATGTATTTTCATGATGTCCCTAATTTACAAGGTAAAAGGACACCTTTATGGTGTGAGGCACTTTTTGGTCTATCTCAAATTCATAATGGCGTCGAATTATTTTAAATCTTGATGTATGCCCAAAAAACTTGAAAATCACAAAAACAATAAATTTCTTTGAATATAAATGAATGTCGCGCATTTCTAATATTTTATAAGTCAATTACGCCATCAAAACTGGTATTTTTCAGACGAACATGTTAAAATATGTTGTAAATAAGAGTTAAAAAGACTAATGACCCCACATTCTAAAACAGAAAAAATACCTGACCAGAAATTTAATCGAAATGGCGCAGTAGTTGAAAAATTATTTAACTGATTCATAGCCCATTTATTTAAGTTCAGGTAAGAAATAATAATTTTGACCTTTATGTGTGGAGTTCTAATTTAAAAGCGCTAGACAGAAAGTAATGATTTTGCATTCTGATTTAATTTAAAAACGTATCATAAATTTTTGGAAAATTTTACCATGTTTCTTTTAAAATTAACAACAATTTTGTGTGTTTCGGGTTTTAGTTCCAACTACTGAATTTTTTAAAACGTAATAAAAAGCAATAAATAATAATTAAAATGACCAGGGTGACAAGTCTAAAATTTTTGAGGTGCGACGTTGGTATATTCTTTTAGTGTCATTTTGTATATTTTTTTTGTATCTTTTAGTATATACTTGACATATGTTCTATATACAGTGTGACCAATAAAGTTAGCATCATATGGGATTTTCTTGTATTAATAGCTTTATTCGAAAATTGACTTTGGCATCAATTTCTGCTTCGATCGAGATTAAAATTAACCAAAAAAAAAAGTAGTCACGTGATTAGCATTATCTCTCAAATTTTATTTTTTTTCCAAAAAAAAATCAAAAGTGTGGTTATATCTCAAAATGTCGAAAAAAGCTCAAAATCCAAATAGGGCTATTAAAATTTGGTCACATTTGATGCAAAGTTTATTTGTTTTTGACCCTGTATAAATTCATAAAATAATTATTTTTGAAAACGTAGTTTGTGCCTAAAAGTAATGAACAATAATATTAAGAAAATAGTTTAATTGAAAGGATTCAAATTAATTAAATGCATTTATTTAATTAATAATCGATATCCACATTCTTTAAATTAAAGATTAAATTTATTTAATTTTATTTTGCGAGCAGCATCTTCAACATTTAAAAATTTGCATGTATTCAGCTTTAGGCAAATACGTAAATAAAACTTTCATTGAAGCTTAAAAATGAGTTTTTGTGTTAATTTTACTGTTTTGTATAATCTCTTAATTCTAAAGATTTTTTAACATATTTCGATATTAAAGGGTTTCTTTCTTATCTGACTGTTCGTGTTACTTGTGTCAAGAAACTGGTATGACGATCATGTACGAAATAAAAATATTTTAATAGTTTTAAATGATGAAAATTTAATTTAATATATATATATATATATATATATATATATATATATATATATATATATATATGAAGTAAATGCGAACAGTAAATGCAAACTTCTCTCCATCATATCCTTTTTGTGTTAGAGGTTGCACAGTTAGAATAAATTGTTATAAAACGCAATTTATCCTATTCCACCACCATCGAGATGATGGCCTACCTGTACCACCATACCGAGAAGAAAGTCAAAACTTACCCTCCCCGCTACAGTGATACGGCAGAGGTACATGTTTCGTCTCTATTAGACTCATCAGGGTACCGACATGCACCTGGCTGTGCAAAAGGACAGATCGGAAGGAAGCATGCAAATACTGAACGCGGCTTCTCCGACCTCCCGCCGGATGGCGTATATATGTTTATGCGGATTTCACGGATTCCTCCGTGTGAGATGCAATAGCAGTGGATATATCCACATTTTGCCGTTGTAGTACTGAAATCACATTCAGCAAACGTACAACTATATGCAGCTCCGCGTATGAATGAAGTACTTTACTTTACTTTACTTCATTCATACGCGGAGCTGCATATAGTTGTACGTTTGCTGAATGTGATTTCAGTACTACAACGGCAAAATGTGGATATATCCACTGCCATTGCATCTCACACGGAGGAATCCGTGAAATCCGCATAAACATATATATATATATATATATATATATATATATATATATATATATATATATATATATATATATATATATGTATATATATATATATATATATATATATATATATATATATATAGGAAAAAATTTTCGGCTGGGTGGACACGGATTGTAAATAAACATTACTCCAGTATTAAAACGAGCGGAGAATTCCAAGACAATGGAGAAGCTCGACGTTCGGAAAATGACGACAGAGCTGTTTCGTTCGTACTTGGGCCTCACCAGGCCATTGAATCTGATACAACTCAATAAACCAGGAATAGCAACATCTCGACAGATCACACAATAACACAAAAGCAACATGGACTAACAATGTTGTATATAATCGCGATGTAATGGCGCGACGGTGGCATCATTCGGCAATGACAACCATTGTTGCCAATGCCGAATGATTTTTACTATTTATATACAACATTTTTAGTACATGTTGCTCTTGTGTTATTGGGTGATCCGTCGAGATGTCGGTATTCCTTGTTTTTTCGTTTTAAAAAGCAGTAGATAAGGCACAATTGCGAGATGATGGATTGTACCAGATGCAACAACCTGATGAGTGTCAAGTAAGGGCGAGACAGCGCTGTCATCATTTTCCGGACCCGGAGCTTCTCCACTGTCTTGGAGTTCTCCGCACTTTTTAACATTTTAATACGATATATATATATATATATATATATATATATATATATATATACAGGGTGAGCCTTCTTTTATGTCGGTATGTAAACATTGAATAACTTTGACATTTACCAACCGACTGATTTGGTTATACGTGTTTTTGAAACGTAAATTCAGTACAATTTTAACCATGAATCGCTTTACACTGAAACAACGCGCCGAAATAGTGACAATGTACATTGAAAATAGTCGTTCAGTTCTGTTAACTCAACGTGCATATCGTCGAAAATATCGTGGCCCACAGGCCCCCATTTAACAACACTATCCGTCGTTTGGTTTAGAATTTTGTTGAGTACGGGATAGTGGGAGATCGTCAACATACCGTTCATCAACGACTAAGACGTTCCAATGAACTGGTTGGAGCGGTCAGAGAGAGAGCTGCCCAGAACCCAAAGGTATCGTATCGTCACCGCAGCGCATTTTGAAGGATGATTTGCATTTGTTTCCGTATAAAGTGCAGTTAACACAAAGAATATTGCCGACAGACTGTCCACGTTGCTTGAAATACGGCCAAATAGTCGCTCGAATGGTTGACACTGAACCTGATTTTTGGAAGCAAATTTTGATGACCGACGAGGTCCATTTCACACTCTCTGGTGGCGTTAATAAGCAAAATTACAGCATTCGGGGCACGAAGAATCCACACGAGATTCACGAAACGCCATTGCATGACCGAAAAGTGACTGTTGGGGCCGGCGTTTGCGCCAAAACCATCATTGGGCCATTTTTTTAAAATAAAACGAAACAGTCGATGGAAATCGATATCGGTGGATGTTGGCACATTATGTCTGCCCACAAATGCATGAAAAAGGTCTTGATGGTTATCGGTTTCCACAAAACGGTGCGCCATGCCATACTGCAAATCAAACAATCCAGTTTCTGCAACGGAAATTCCCTGGACGCCTGATGTCAAAAAGAGGCGACATTGACTGGTCACCCAGATCTCCAGATTTGACCGCTCCAGTCTTCTTTTTGTGGAGTTATTTAAAAAGCAAAGTGTACGCCAGCTAGCCTCAGACCATTTAACAGCTCAAGGCAAACATTCGTGCCAAAATCGGCGCTATACCACCCAAGATGCTCGAAAAGGTAACGGAAAACGCAGCAAAAAGGTCACATTTTGCTTTGGCCAATAAAGGTGACCACTTGGTCGATGTAGAATTCAAAAACTAGTCCCAATAAATTGTAAAGGGACAAATTTAATAAAAATACGTCGTATATAGGAATCAGTTTTTTTTTCAAAGTTATTCAATGTTTACATACCGACATAAAAGATGGCGCACCCTGTATACATATGTTATAGTACTAATTTCTTTGAAGTTGTGTAAGTAAAATTGTCTTAAATTTTTAAATTCAAAGCAGTTAAAAATTGGTCCTTACAACTGGAAAACATTTTTTTTCGACTTGGTTTACAAATATTATTCTTTCTTAAATTAGAATAGCTTAATGATGTTTTGCCCCAGATCTCCACTTACTCCATTTTATAGATTCTCCTTTTAAGTCTTCAAAATGCTCCCCATGTGTCATCTAATCCGCTAATATGTAGATTAGGTGGTGTGTAGGATGTACCTTTTCTTCAGTAAACAAAATAATAATTATTTTGATTTGCTATTCTTGTCTTACAAAGACGGCGAAGCCGAATTTATTAATAACTACTACTATTTAACATTTTCATGTCTCATTTGTTCTTTTAAATGGAAATCACGAATATTTTCACTAACATAAATAAAGAAAAATGAAATCCATGACGTTATAATTTCTTTCTATTTAATGATAACTATAATACAATTTGAGGAATTTTGAAATTAACGTTTTTGTCACAAATGAATTCAAAAATCCATTAACCGGTGAAACATTTTTACCATAATACTGTTCATCAAAGAAAATCCATCTGGATCTGAATAGATTTATCAAAATATATATACATATAAATAAAGTAATAATAAATTTTTAAATTTAAGGCTTTCGATTTACACTTAATAAATCAATTGAGAATCACCCTGTTTCATTAATGTAATTCTTCAATATTCAACAAAAGAAAATAAAAATGTTTTTATATTTGTTTAAGTATTAACCTTCACTGAACACATTTTTAATTGAAAAATTAATCAGTATGTTATATATTAATTTATCGATTAACAATGATTAATCAAACGGTACTTAAAGTATTTCTAGAAATATTCGTATTGTTTACGATGGTATATAACATTTATAAGACATTGAACTTGCGAGTTCAGTGAACTTGCCCCACTGTCCTACTAATTTAAAAGAAAGGCATGAACGCCAGAAAAGCTAGAAGTATTACATTTGCCAATAAATTAGTGTTACCTCTTTTAATACCTACGTAAAGGAGGCTATAATATATATTATTTATTGGTTTTGACATATTATAAGTATAATTAGTGTTACTTCCTTGCGATTTTCATAAAACTAGAGAGGTTTGGCGGTTATTTTTAAAAATTGAAAATTTCTGATTTCCATTTACAAATTTTTTATTTCGTCATTCATTTGCGTCACACTTTTTCTGAATTTATTATCACTTCTAAAAGTAAAATTAACTTTAATAAATGAACATCAATTAATTTCTGTTAACTTAATTTATTTCCTTCATGCTAATCTATATATATATATATATATATATATATATATATATATATATATATAATAAAATAGAATCAAATATTGGCGAAGCGGACTTGAAAATTTGTTAATCTACATGATTCTCGTGTTAAAAAGTGGGGAGCACTCCAAAAATATGGAAAAACTCCGGGTCCGACAGATGGCGACAGCGCTGTTTCGTCCTAATAAGGGACTCGTCAGGCCACCGCATTCGGTACAAACCATCATCTCGCCTTTGCATCCTATAAACCTGAGTTTAAAATCAAAAAACAGCAAATAAGACGACAAAGGCGACATCTCGATGGTCCACTCGATAACACAAGAAACACACAGATTAACAAAGTTTGTAAAATAACCGCCATATGGTGGCGCGATGGTGAATTAAAACAGAAATATGTAAAATCGAGCACACGAAACGCGCTGTCCAAAGGATAGGGGTCGCATTTTTCGGTACTGGCAACCAAGCCTACTGCTTATTTTAGCAGCCAAAGCCACGTGTCGCACCAAACGATCCCACCATAAGAGCATCGTTCAGCGTGCTTCAAAACCAAACAAGTAGATAAATAAATAGATAAGTTTTTGTCCGTGTAATTTACAATAAGATAGAATCAAATATTAGCGAAGCGGACGTGAAAATTTGTTAATCTACATGATTCTCGTGTTAAAAAGTGCGGAGCACTCAAAAAATATGGAAAGACTCCGGGTCCGACAGATGGCGACAGCGCTGTTTCGTCCTAATATGGGACTCGTCAGGCTACCGCATTCGGTACAAACCATCATCTCGCCTTTGCATCCTATAAACCTGAGTTTATTTTACAAACTTTGTTAATCTGTGTGTTTCTTGTGTTATCGAGTGGACCATCGAGATGTCGCCTTTGTCGTCTTATTTGCTGTTTTTTGATTTTAAACTCAGGTTTATAGGATGCAAAGGTGAGATGATGGTTTGTACCGAATGCGGTGGCCTGACGAGTCCCATATTAGGACGAAACAGCGCTGTCGCCATCTGTCGGACCCGGAGTTTTTCCATATTTTTGGAGTGCTCCGCACTTTTTAACACAAGAATCATGTAGATTAACAAATTTTCACGTCCGCTTCGCCAATATTTGATTCTATTTTATTTTAAATTACACGGACAAAAACTTATCTATTTATATATATATATATATATATATATATATATATATATATATATATATATATATTTATGGGGCATTCTTTGTCAAATCAGCCGTAGCAATTTACTTCTCAAATATTTTTTAGGTCGCCGACCATAAATCTGCTATCAGCTTTTTAAAATTTCAAGATGGCTAATCCAAGATGGCCGCTAAAAAGTGTGAAAATCATTTTGTATCGTAAAAGTATGAATTGGGTATGCAAAAAAGGGTTTTTGTGGTCGCTGATTATGAATTTCCTATAAGTTTTTCAAAATTGCGCAATGGTAGATCCAAGGTAACCGTTTAAGATAGTTAAAATAATTGTAGGTCATAGAATTACCGTTTGGAAAATAAATATAGAGTTTTTGTCTATCTATTTTCTGAAAATCCAAGATTTTTGATCCAAGATGGCTGTAAATATGATTTTACTTCATACGGAATGCGTAATTTAAGACATTTAACATATATTTTGTAGTACTTTTAAATATCCAAAAGACGTAGCAATGACTTATTTGTTTACGTGTCGTCGGAATTAGCCTTATCAAATGGGCAACACCAGAATATTGAGCAATCGGTTTTGCATATCACATGGCCCTGAGAAGGGTCGGTTTATGTACTTGCTTTCTTTAAATACATTTTCATGTATACATTTTCCGGTAATCAACGGTAGATCCATGATACTTAGAAATTTCAGATACAGCATGGGCACCTTCAAATCTTTTGTTTAATGTTCTTTTAATTTTTTTGTGGTAGTTCTTACAAAAGTAAAGCACATTGATCTTTTTAAAATGTTTTTCCCCAGTTAAAAAGGGGCTCAAATGTTAGTATAGAATCATTTGGCTTTGCGGCAAGACTTGCTCTCTAAGACCCTCGTACGCACTCTTACCATAATCGGCGACCTCAAAAACATTGAAAAGTGAGTTGCAAGAATTAAAATTATTTTTTTATAAAAATTGAATAAAAAATACGAGATTACATTTAGCAGTTACCCTTTTATGGCAGCCATTGTTGCCTCGTCGTTTTGAAAATCCAAATATACCATGTGGCATTAAGAAGTAGAAGAGTTAATGAAAATTTTACATTAAATAAAGTTTATTTATCTTAAAAATTTAAGTATGCTGGGGATGGCTGATTTGATAGAGAATGTCCCATATATATATATATATATATATATATATATATATATATATATATATATATATATATATATAATCAATTAATTATGAATCAAGTGGAAAAGGAAGTCATATATTCCTTTAATACTATTGCCAGTATTAAATTCTTGTAATTCAAACGAACGTTAAAACTTAGGAATTACAACTGTGTTTTGGTTTTATTATTGCCATCGTCGTAAATATTAGTATAAAGCGACCATGCCAATAAGAAATATAAGGTATATTCTTGTGAATAATTATCACTTTCAGTTCTGTCATATGAAGTAATCACGATCCAATGACAAGTAAATGCATATTCAAAAGAACATGAAGTTATCAGTTTCACTTTGTTCACTTTGATCAGTGATAATTTACTCAAAAGAATGCAGCCACTATACTGTTTTTCAAGTGGAATATCAAAATTGTCAACTGATGATTAGAAATGATATGGTTTTTTTAAAGTTTTAGTCTTGTGAAACTCTAACAAGTATGTGTAATGTTCCATAAGTGATTTTAGCGGCCTCATCGATAAAAAAAATTATATGGAATAGAGAGTAATATTATATATGTACATATTTACTAGAATTGTTGAAATGTACATGAGCGTTAGTACGCAGAAAATAGAGCTATTTGTGGTGTCGTCACTATCAGTGTAAAGTAACCATGACTACTGCTACAATAGTGTTGCTTATTTTTTATGTTGAGTTTCATAGCTATCAACCTTTTAATGAAAGATTTTTTAATTTTAGACTTAAAAATCACTAAAATGTGTGTGTACTTAATATGAGTCCATTCATTTTCCAGTGCTCAGTTAAAAACTGATGCGCAGTTTATTTGACTATTTATCTAAGTATGAATACCCTCAAATGAAGAACTATATGACTTTTCTTGCAAAGATGCATATAATTATTTTAAATGGTTCAAAGTCATAGGACATTAAACTTTAATAATTTATAGATAGTGTTTCTTTAATATAACTCTCAACGTAACATTTATCTTTCAAAGAAGTATGTTTTTTAACTTCTCTTTTCACTTGATATTTTCTTGTTGATGCTGCTCCTTGCGTAGTCTTTGATAGGCTAAATATATCATTTAACATTGATTTAATTTGATAGTCCCTGTCCCAAAAATAAGAATAAAATCGATTATTGAAAAAAAAACCTCTTAATATAAAATTACATTCTTTTAAACCAATATCTACATCAAATCCGACACTGGGATTCTGTAACGATCGAGGTCAATTCTATTGATTTTTCAGTATCACATTAGTTTTCTAATTCTTCAAAATAACAAGAATAATTAATAACTTTTTTACTTTTCCTGAAAAATGTTTTAGTAAGAATTTTGATATTTAAGGTGAAGATTTGCTATTGCGAATTCTGAGAATAATCATTGATTATTTTTAATCATTTAAAAATATTATTTGTAAATTGAAACTAGGCAAAAATGTTATTTAAAAGATATCCAATAAAAATTGAGAAGTCGAGAAGCGTAACGCCAATTATAAGACACTTAAAAGAGTATTTTAAAAAACATACGTTAAATATGTGGCTCATCATCTTCGAAAAATAACATGCAAAATCCAGGTAACCATATGTCCGATGAGGTTTCTTATTAAGAGAAAAAATGTCGACTTTTTGTGGTTTAATCAACCATGCATAAATTCAAACGAGAATTTCAATTTGTAAAATTAACTATGTACAATGTTTAAAGAATATGAGTATGCTACTATTTTTGTATTAATCAATTATCTGCATTGACTCTTTGTAAAATATGATAAAATTGTTAGTTTTTACACATGTTCAATGCAGTGGGGGTTCGTGACTATTTAGAGAGGTACTGCCAATATATGGGACAAAATATAGAATTATTATAATATATATAAAATAACAATTTCTTTGTCTATAACCACGTTAAGAAGAATTTAACTGTGTTTTATGTTTATTGTTTTTCTTACCAAGTATAGAAAAGCTAAAAACATTATTTGGTGAACATTAGATATTTCAAAAGCTTTATTTTATTTCATTTACAGGGTGTTCGGATAATACATCGGGATCTTTAGAGAAATAGTAACTTTTAGAACAAAATGTCGAATACTTCTCGAGCTACAGCCCTCCAAAACTCTTTTTTTTTCTATTTTTAATATCTTGCGGTTAATTTTCAACTTATCAAGGTAAGTGTTTTGGCATCTAGATTGTTTAACGCATGACATATACCAATGATCAACCCATTCCAACTGGATGTAAAATTTGCTGTATGCTGATGGCTTAGCAATCAGCACTCAAGGCCAATATTTCCCAAAAGTCAAGTAAGAAGTCGAAAGTGCCCTTAATGAAATGGCTGTTCACTATAAAAAGAATTTCTAAAGAAAGAAAAAGCGAATTTCAAATTTCGTTTGGCGACAGCGTCTTAGAGCACATAAACTATTCCAAATACCTTGCGACTAAATTGGATAGATCCCTTACCTACAGACACCATTATATCAAAATCAGGTAGAAGCTTACGTCAGGAAATAGCTTCATCAAAAAACTAAGTGGAGTACAAACTGTAGCGTACTACGAACAAGTGCACAATCATTTTACTGTTCCACAACCGAATATACATGCGCTGTATGGAGCAGATCTGCCCATATCAAGCAAGTTAACATCACGCTGAACGAGGGGTGCAGAATAGTAACAAGATATATGAAGGCCATATTTATACCCAGTCTTTACAGAGCAACCGGCTTGCTTACCTGCATCCCGCAGGAAGGCAGCTGAACACTTAAAGGTTAAAATCTCGAAGGAGCTTCTCGGAAGCGTTCCCGTAGAATCACCTGAAGACTTTTGTGTTCCGTCAACCCCTTGGAAAACTTAGAAAATCTTTAACTTCACAACTACAGGAGTAGCATTAGTTAAAACTAACTTGTTAAAATGAGGGTAAATAAAATACAACGACCTTCACTGCATCTGTGGAGAAGTATAAAACATGGAAACACCTTCTTCAATGCAGACTGTATCCCATAGACGTTCTCTTGATGATTTATGGCTTTGTTATATATGTAATTCTCCTTTCAGGCAGAGAATATGAAAAATATATTATACAAACAATTTATTTCCTGCAAATATCGCTCTGGTCCTCTCTCCATACGCCTTTCGATCACCTCATGATCTCGTCAGTGGAGCTGTATCAGACCGAGAACCACATTAGCAGGAAATAACTGATATATGAACCATAAATTTCAAGGTATGTCGGCAGGATATTGCACCTACCATCTACCAACTTCGATGTCAGACCGAAAAATATCGCCAGTCGAACGACATCTATGAATCATCGGAGTAACGTGAAATTTAAAAAAAATCAAAATTTCAGTAAGAAATAAAGAAATCTTTCTACCGCATTTAAATAGTTTAATAGTTTGTTATAAAGAGAGATTTCTTTATTTATAATTGAAATTTTGATTTTTTTTTTAAATTTCACGTTACTCCGATGATTCATAGATGTCGTTCGACTGGCGATATTTTTCAGTCTGACATCGAAGTTGGTAGATGGCAGGTGCAATATCCTGCCGACATACCTGGAAATTTATGATTCATATATCAGTTATTTCCTGCTAATGTTGCTCTCGGTCCGATACAGCTCCACTGACGAGATGATGAGGTGATCGAAACGCGTGTGGAGAGAGGACCAGAGCTATATTTGCAGGAAATAAACTATTTATATAATATATTTTTCATATTCTCTGCTTGAAAGGAAAATTATATATATAACAAACTATTTAAATACGGCAGAAAGATTTATTTATTTCTTACTGAAATTTTGATTTTTGAAAAAAATTTATGGCTTTCTATTACATAAGGACTAAACGTGGTCCTATACTGGGCTGAAAATTTATGATCTGGTCCTGATACCAAAGAGAGAGAGTACTGTGTCATATCAATAAATTGCACAAGTTTAAAGAAAATTAAGCAGTGTCATTTCACTGTGGCACTACCCGACGAGCCGCTACTGGTTTAACATAATATTCGGTGTAGTATTTTGTTTTTCTTGAAAGTTTATTGCGAATTTCAGGTTGTTTTCCTGGGATTTCGCTCAATTTTTGGTGCAATTCTCAATTAAACATTTTAAATTTTTGTTGCGTTGGTTTAAGCAATCTTTACAACTTATATAATAAAATTTTGCACACAAAATTCACCACATTTTAATTTAAAACAGTTAATATTTCTGATCTTATTGGTAAAGTCAAGATATTCTTTACTCTCTCTGCTCTTTTTCGACCGCTATGTATTTAACAGTGCAAAATCAACATACTTATTAAATTCCACAAATGACATATTGTCATCATCCAATAAACAAAAAATGCAACGATCCCTATTTTGGAATTACATATATTTAAGACTTAATGAAAAAGAATCCACATTCGCTATTTTTTGCGATTTGCCAAAAGCTTTTGATTGTTAACCATACTAAGCTAGTTGATAAATTGAAGACTTTGGTTCCAACTATCGAGGTTGCTTATTTTGGGGGTTGCACTGCTGATTATTTACACATCCTAATTGATTTTGCTTTAAACACAATTTTATTTATCTTGTATATAAATGATTTTGCTAATTTGCAAATTAGGGGCAAATTTACCTGGTTTGTCGATGATGCTTCCATTCTGTGACATGGTACGAATTCCAGAGATAGTAATATAGGATTTATACAAAATTAAATGTTGGTGTTCCTTAAATGAATTAAGTTTAAATGCACGTTATGCAGTTTAAATTTAGTCGAAATTATATTTATATAGGAAATAATCTAGAATAAAAATAAATGGTGGTTTTTATTTGGTATAGTACGTTCAAGTTCGAGAGGTGCGTAAGGGCACCGAATTCAAAGTTGGAATGTTGGATAGTTATTTAATAGTGAATTATTATTACAAAGGAAGACATTGAGATCTATGTCCGGGGCGAAGAAACAATTTTAAATTTTCATACCAGAATCTGCATGCTTAATGAGTAAAAAATGTAAAACTATATGAAATCCCTATAACATTTATCTACCCATTTCATACACGAGTCAGACAAAGGATCCTGTAATGTACAGCTGTAGGGCAATCGTTAATCATCTTCAGTTGCACATTAAACAAGCGTCTACTCAAGAAAGGGACAAAAATCTTTAGATATGGAACGTTCTATGTATAGAGTGAATAAGTTTTTTGATGAAAACTTAGATAAAAACTCATTATCATTATTATATTATTCTTGTTGTATTATTTACCATTATACCTTACTATGATTTGTTAGTGGTTGAATTAATAACACTGCTAGTTAGTTATTGTTGAGACAGGTTTGTACATGAGATTTCAAAACTTTGATTTTGAATATAACGAAATTACTTTGAATCGCGCACATATAAAGTAACTGTACTGATCGTGTAGTAAACGGACCAAGATAATCGTCCCTTAGTGGAAAGTTCACTTATAACAACAGTGAATACGCTATCGCCATAGGAAAATTATATGGGATAAGTATATTCGGCCATCTTTAACTGACAAGGGTAAAAGCAATTCGCAAAGCTTTTTGAATTTTTATCGACGTAAGTAGTTGAACGAAATGGATACCAGAAAGAAATAAAATGACAGATTTACGTTATAAACACACCCGATTGATCCAATTCTTGTCAATTGGTCATAATCTCTTAATGTCTGCGGTCGTAAAAATATATAGATTAAAAAATTTTATTATATTTTTTGTCTTTAAAAAAGCAAAACGTTTCATTTTTCAAAAAATAATTGAAATGTTAATTAGGTGGTATCTCGTTATTTTTAGTATCTTTTAAATATTAATTAAAATTTCCTTCGAAATTTGAATGTGAGTAGCAAATTTCAAGTAAATTTGAGATAACAGACATACAAAATTATTACAGGAGATTCTGTTCATATCTCATTAGTTTGAGCGTGCTAATTAAAAATATTTCTCTAAAACTAATTTTGATTATGGATTTAGCATCAATACTTGTATCCATATGTCCCTAATAGCCGAGTATCTTAGTTTTAAACAATTAAGTCTAACATAATTGTTTCATCAACACAAGTTATAAAAAATTTGAGAAATAACAATTTGTAAGATATTTGAAACTTTTATTTAAACAAGTAACAAATTTTTTATTTAAGTAATATTATCTACAACATTTCACTTAATTAGGCTGTGTTAAACAGTATACTATATTACAATTAAATAAATATTATTACGATTATAATTTATTGGGGCATATAAATATGAATCCAGCAGGCCAACGAACGAGGTCCTTCAGCATAAAAACCTCATTTATGATATATTTGATGTTTAAGCCTCTTGAAATCTTTGGAAAAAAAAAGTATATGAAACGATGAATGTGAGATCTGCCAGTATCGTTAATGGAGGTTTTCTGGCTGCTCTTTGGCTTTGGTCCCTGGTCTTACACAGTTCCTCTATCATTGACCAAGTTTCAGGTTTTCTTTCAAACTTAATTGTCAGGACAGAAAGTCTTGCAGTAAGAGGATGGATGTTTAGTGAATTCATACAATAATGGACTAGGTAGTTTATGTAGTGGATTTATAGGATGATGGATTTTAGTCATATTACGTACAGCTGTGGTTTCCACAGTTTTAAAATTTATCAATGCTGGCTTTCTATAATTACTGTATATAGGGGGCATAAATTCCAATTGACGTTGGCATATTGCTGTGTATATATGAGTTGCTCTTTTTTTTTTAATATCCATTTTTCTTTATATATTAGATTCTTAAAATATGTGGCGCTTTGTATGCATTTTTGTTTAATAGTTTTAGAGTTCCAATTTAATGTTTGTTTGAAGGTCATAAACAATGATGTTTCTTGCGAAGTAGTAGATATCTGTTGGACTTCCATTATCTTTATTTTTTTTGTGTTGAATATCATGACATTTCGACTAGTAGTTATCTCTAGCCATTTTCAAGTGAAACTAAATAAATCCCTTAGCTATATGACTATTTATACTAAAAGTAAATGCAGTGGATGGGTGCAGTCATTCCTGCTATGGCAAAATCCCATTTTTTTATGCTGCATTTAGTTTTAGTTTACAATTATTAAGAAGTGGTTTCCACACTTCTCTTATATCTAAAGATGGTTGACTAAAACAACTCGGGTTCTGATGTATCAACGCGCATTCTTTGATTTTTCGTTTTCTCCAATGTTGTTCTCGGTGTAGTATTTTAGCTTCAGACCATTTTATGTGGTGTCCATGAGTCCAGGCATGGTTGGCGGCACCAGATTTTTCTGTTTCTCTTCGAGATGTGCATTTTTGGTGTTCTTTGATCCTTACGTCAAGAGGTCTCTTTGTTTCGCCAACGTAGAAATTTCCACATTCACATGGTATCTGATATACACAGTTCTTCATGTCCCTTTGAGTTGTTGGTTGGACTCTAGTGAGCCAACTTCTCAGAGAGTTATTTGAATTGAAAACAATGTGGATTTTATATCGTTTTCCTATCCTTCTAACTTTTTCTGAAATGTCTTTAACATAGGGGATGTTCAATACTGGTTTTCGTTCTTCATTCGTTGTCAATATTGACCTATTTCTGCGTTGTTCTAGAAATTTATCCATTAGATATACTGGGTATCCGTTGACTGTCAGATCATTTTTAATGTAATATATCTCTTTCATCAAGTTCTCGTTGCAGTTGCAGAGAGTTAAGGCTCTATCTACGAGATTTCTTATAATTCCTTGTTTGGTGTTATTGGAGTGATTAGATGAATAGTTAAGGTATTGTTCTGTGTACGCGGCTTTTCTGTAAACCGAAGTTCGAATTTGTCTGCCATTTCTTTCAACCAAGACATCTAGAATGGTAATTTATTTTCTACTTCTTTCTCCATGGTGAGTTTAATAGTTGGGCTGATATTGTTGAGATAAAAAAGGAAGTTTCGAAGTTCTTCGTCGTTTCCACTCCAAATAATAAAAGTATCGTCTACGTATCTGAGCCATAACTTTGATTTCTTAGTTGTGGATTCAGTTGCAAATGTCTCGAACTATTCCATGAAAATATTTGCGACCGCTGGTGATAGTGAAGATCCCATCGGTAGTCCATCATCCTGGATGTAGAATTTTTCCTTTTCTTGAAAATAGGAATTAGTCAAACAACTTTCCAACAAGTTCATAATGGCGAGTGGCGGTAAAGATGTTCTTTCTGTTAAGGTCTGGTCTTCTTCAAGTTTCTTTCTTATAATTTTTAGTGACTCCTTAACTGGAACGTGGGTGTATAGGCTTTCCACGTCAAAACTAATAAAATGATCTTTCGGTTGTACTTCTATTTCACGTATGATGTTGTGAGTTCTTAACTTCTTTAGTATAAATTGTCATATAGCTAAGGGATTTATTTAGTTTCATTTGAAAACGGCGTGAGATAACTACTAGCCGAAACGTCGTGATATTCAACAAAAAAAATAAAGACAATGGAAGTCCAACAGATATCTGCTACGTCGCAAGTTCCAATTTAAGATAATTTTGTAGTCTATATTTACACCTAAATATGTCACTGATGGCTTGATCTATATTAATTGGTTGTTAAGTAATTTAAAATAAATTTAATCCAGAGAAAGAACAAATGGCAATCAATACCTTTACAACAATAACAACAACAATGAGGCTATTTTTGACATTTGACGATTAACTTGACGTGCCAAAACTACTTTTTCCCAAAAATTACGACGATTTGTGCTTTGAATATAAGTGGAATGTTTTATTTAAGGAAGTGAGATATTAAAAAGTTGCATTATCGTGATGCTGTAAAATATTAAACAAGTTTATGAATTCTTCCGCGGTTAATCATAATCCGAATTTTTGGAAAACCTCAACTAATATGATAACCATACCGTTAATCACAAAAATAAAAGAATATCTATTATATCTTTATCAACGTAATGCAGTCTCCTCATTCACAAATTAACAAAAGTATATTCATTCGGTGAATGGCTTGCCGCGCTACACTGACGCGAATGACTTAAATCAGGTCAGTACAAAATGGTAACCAATCACAGACTGCCGAGCTTTCGCACTAGTATGCAGTGATTACGCCTGTTGGCCTTTTGACCTAAAAACGTAGTAATGGTAATGACCTACACACAGTTCTTCGGTTTCTAACAGTAGTAATATTACAAGGTTATTGACCGACGATCTAAAAAGGTAATATGTGTTATAAGATTGATTTAATGCAAAATCTTTACACAGTCAAGGTTTTATATTGCTTTTAATTGGATTGTCTTTCTAAAAAGCAAATGTTCTTTGCCGGTAAAGTTATTTTATTGTTAATATTCGGAAACTGCTTGATTCTGATACTTCTTGTCGTGGTTTGTATCGAAAATTATTAGGGAAACCACAAATAAAATTGACCTTGCCATGATTGAAACCATGCATGGTCTAGCAACGTTCAATAAACTTGTCCATCTGACTTCAATTAGTTCATTATTTTGTATTTTATGAAGTGTTTTGCAAAAAAAATGAGTTTTGTATATTTACAACATCACCGTGTTATCAGATTTTTAACAAAACCAATAAAACAAAATTGTTCAAAAATGTTCACTAACAATTTAACTAATCATTGTCGTATTTCAGGACGAAGTTCCATTATATTTTAAGTCAAAACAGTCTCAGTCTGGTCGGGAATTCCTTGAAGATGTGGCAACAATGGTAATTTTTGCAGGGAAGTAAAAACATAAATGATTCTCCTAGCACAGGCAGGCGGCAATCATTTTTTTTTCAATATTTTTCCGAGGATCTATAATTTAAAAGTGTTTATTTACTACAATACGTCATTAAGAAGGAAACTTCTCAATTAGAAATGCCGTTTTTGTGTTATTACTTCTTGATGAGATGCTCATTTTGATGAAGTATTTTTGAAACTAAATTTTCTTGGAGTTAATTAATTTGTCAGTTGAAAGATCCAAAAGTTTTCCGCCTGGAAATTGGCCTGAGAAACGCGCTCCGAAAAAAAAAAGAAGCAGTTTCATCAGCCATGATTTTTTGGGATTTACACGCCATAATATTTCGATTCCCACACGAGAATATTATGCTTCACTATTGATTAGATATGATATTGAAGAACAAGCACACCACATCTGTCGAAAAAAGTGCTCTTTACCACGATAATGCACCAGCTTACAGTTGCAAGAATGACGTTACGAATTACTTCCTTACCTACTTTATTCACCAGATTTAGTACCTAGTTTCTCTTTCCTAACATGAATAATTCGCTTGGAGGAAAGAAAAATTATTGAGCGAGCAGTTTATTACTCAGGTGAATGAGTATTTTGAGGCATTTGGTAAAGATAATTTGTCTGAAGAAATATATAAGCCTGAATATGGTTTCAATAAGTGTATAGAGTTGAAAAGAGATTATGATGAAACAATATATAGACATATTATTTAAAAATTGTTTACTTCATTCAAACGTCATTGACTTATCAAACTGCTCTCGTATGTGGAGATAGTTGAGTTCTAGTGAAGTCACTTTGCCGAATATTTAGCAGTCTGGGAAATACATTTCACATGCTACTTTTTTGAAGAGCAGAAAGAAGTTTCAAAAATCATCGTACACTCATCGTAGTCATACCCAAATGATTACGTAGAATTCTTAGTACTGGTGTTTTTGAAATGCCACTTTTTACTGCTAATTTCTTCGTTTTTAGTCATTCGTCTTTCAGTACTTTTTCCTGCACTAATTCGATATTTTCATTTTCAATTTCCTTAGACAGCCAGCCTATGCGCGGTCGATCTTCAATTAATTATTTTTCTAAATGAAACTGTTCATTTAGTTCGCTAATGTTATTGGTTTTTACCACTTCATTGTAATTCTTTGGAAACATCTTCGAGAAACTTCAAAGAGCTTAAGAGAGATGGTTTTTCTCTGACGTACTCTTCTCTTTAGTACTATTTTATCAGTAGTAGTTGTTGCAGCCATTCTGATAGGTGTATTTGTCTCTATAAATGTTAGTAATTTCTGTGCACTTTAAGTCCACTCTCGCGTTCACCAGGAACCTAAAAACTGACCAGATTTCAATGAAATCAACAGCTTTTTGAAAATCAATAAAAGTTATATTCCTGTCCTTTTTGTTTCAATGTATAGTATATAAGTGGTCTATCATACTAAAACTTTTTCGAAAGCCCGCCTAGGTGTGGGTTGACTTTGGTAGCCAGGCCTTTCCACATCTGATAACCGAAGTAAACTGGCATCAGCCACGGTTAGTACTCCGTTGGGTTGCCTCCTGGGAAGATCGGGTGACCGAAGTTCGAAATCCATGTTAAATTGTAGAACCAGCCGCCAAATGGTCTCCGTTACCGACACCACTTAATTCAAAAAACTTTTAACTTTTTAACTTTAAAGCCCTCCTGTTCAACAGGTTGATAACAATCTAATTTTGCGGCTAGCCGATTTGTCATTATTATTATAAACACTAACTCTTTTACGGTCGATAATTTTCCATATTTTTGCTATCGCCTTTTTTGAAGAGTATGATGTACTATGGAATACGAAGACGAAATGTTTCTGTACATTATATCTAATGGTTGTTTAAATCGAACTTCATTTCCCCTTCTTTAGTCAAAATTTGATCACTGCATGATCCTTGATTTTGAGCATGCTAATATTTTACTCAATAACCTGTGTTTATTTAAATCAACATCGGTAGTAATGAGTTGTTAATTAACTGATTGTTACCATAAAATAAACAGGATGAAAATTTTTTAAAACGTTCTTCGACGTCTTCGAACCTCAGCCGCCCCTGAACTCTGCCTTTCCAAAGATCTGCTTCCAATTCCCTCTCACGAATGTCCTTATTTATCCCTTCATCCAGCCCTTTCTAGGTCTTCCTCTCTTCGTGTTTTTTTTAGGTGTCCAGTGCTAACTTGTTTTAGTAACCGACCTTTCTCCATACGTTGCACATGTCGATACCATTTCACTTGGTTTATTTTTATGTCTTCTATAAAAATATGTTTAACTCTCAGTATGCCTCTTGTTCTGTCGTTTCTGATTTTCATCATTTTTTTTTTCTGACTTTTGTTTGAACTGCCGTATCTCACTGCTTTACATTACTATGCCCTTAGCAATAATATTATATATTCAATATTTATTTGACTTTGATATTTGTTAATCTCATAGGATGCTAAATGTTAGATTAATGGTTTTCCTTCCTTGATTGTTTCTGCTCCTTATCGCTTCATCTGTAGTGCTATTTGGTGTTATATTCATTCATTACCCCATATTTATATTTTTGCCGACGTGGTATGTTCTTCTGTTGGATCTCGAATTATTAGCTCTTTTTGTGTTCCCCCAATGCATATGTATTCTCTAGGCTCCACTTCCTATATTTTTCGATTAGCTTTTTCACCATACACTCTGTTATTATCTGATCACCAGCGCAACATGAAGTAAATAGAGTGGAGTTGCTCAATGGTATTCCCATGTTCCTATATTTCCTCTTCCAAATGTACAAAGCCTATTCTAAATCAATTTGATAACGTGTTGGTAATAATCAACATCCTCATATGACACCTTTATCAATTTCAATTCCCTTTGACAATTCATCTCGTTTTTACTTTTGTTGTGTGTTGATTATACAGGCCTTTTATTGCTCTGTCTTGTCTACCTTGAGGAACGTCGTCATAGGCCTTTTTAATACTCACATACAGTAAGTGGAGTTCTTCATTCCAGGATGTTTTCTTTTTTATAATTTTGGAAATGCAGAAGAGATATTCCACCACTGATTAACCTGTCCTGGATCCAGCCTGTTGTTTCACTTCGAATTCACCATATTTATTTTGGATTTTTTTAAAGGAGCTTTCCATGTATTCTTGAGTAACTCCGCGATAATTGTCACAGTTATATTTCCTCCCTTTCTAGTGGATAGTGAACATGTACGATGTTCTCTACTCCTCTGGTACCCTTGCGTCACCAATACATGTCTGAAAGAGAACGATAAGGTGTTTGTAGAGTTTGTGTCATATTTAATTAATTCCAGTGGCATGTTCCTGAGATCTGTATAGATTATTTTAATTGAGGATGAATTTTCTGTTTCAAAGTTTGGTTGATCTCCTGTAAGGAGTTTTCTAAATAGGTATCGCAGTTATCAAGAGCTCTTGGTGATATTATTTGTTTTTTACGGTTTTGTCGCAATGATTTCAGGTCATTTCGTTGGTACTTCAATAGAACTATGACAGTAACATCATCATTAAAGTCCAAAGAAAATAACAAGCTGATATAGATATAGGTATTAATTTGTCAATAATATCATTATTTTTTATGCAAAATTCTTAATTTAGAGTCATTGTTGTCTACCATCTTTATTTAATAAGGTATGTAATCATTTGACATAACTGTAATACTCGTATTTCCAACGACACACGGCACTGGCCCAAGGCAATATTCTGCAGTAAGAATAATTTTTATTTGACGTAATATGTATTTGGCGTAATTTATACAAGTTCTGCATAATAATATAATAATATATCCTAAAGGTATCTGGTTATGGTCGGGGAGCACAGTGGGACTTCCAAACTAATGGGGAGACTTGGTTTTACTAGAATTTTTTATATGTATTTTGACCCTCTTATTACGAATAATGCTCGAAAAATAGTCAGGTAATATGTTATAAACAAAAAAAAATTGTTTATAATTAAAAACAAATTATAGAATAAAAAAAAAATTTCAGTCGATTTTAAGTAAAAAGTGTCTCTTGTGTTTTTTTCGTACGATGCATAGTTTTTGAGTTAAAAATCCGTAAACATATGAAAAATGGCATTTTTTTCCAGTTTTGAACATGCATAACTTTTGATTAAATAAATATTTTCAAATTCTGCAGCCAGCAATCAATTTTCTTAGTTAAGAACTACAATAAATATGTAATAAATGGCAACAAATGTATTATTTGCGAGAAAACATCGTCCGAAGGAAATTCTTAAGTACATCAGATGAAATCATGGACAAGTGCTGAAAAATTATATTCAGCTTCCCGATTAATTATTAAAGATCACATTTATAACAAAACTATTAATTATTCAACAGAAAGTTTATTATATATATATATATATATATATATATATATATATATATATATATATATATATATATATATATATACTACAGTAATACCTTCAGTGTTGCATACTTCCTTTTAATCTGTCCTTTGCACAAACAGGTGCATGTTGGTACCCTGATGAGACTAGTAAGAGACGAAACATGTACCTCTGCTAGGACACATTATAAATTTCCAGGAAACTAAAGAGATCGCACCCATAAAGCACTATAGAATGAGCATCATCAAAGGAGCTCTCGAAATAGAAAGCACACAGACCCAGGGAAGCGAGGACGCCTACCAGGTAGAACCAAGGTATAACCTGCGCAAGCGCCAAACTATAAAAAGGTCGACAGAACACACTCATTCCAAGACCAGCGGTCGTCGAGGAATCATCACTTGAAAATGACTTGAGATGTTGGCGAAACGTTGTGAACATTTTACTACACACATACTATTCTAAGAGCTCATAATCACAAGATGCAAAGAAGGTGACAAAAGGTCATTGAACAAAATGGAAAATATATTAATGAATAAAATTTATCTTTTATACAAAAAAAAGGGTTGTATTTCCCACGACAAAACCGAAATTACTTTGTTGCCTTCCTGATATGCCCTAAACGATAGAGAAAACTTTCTTCTACACTAAGTAATAACAATCATAATGTATCACAGGTAAACAAAATTTACATTATTAATAATAATAGCAATTGTAGTCTAAATTACGTCGATTAGTCAACAAATATCGTCATCAATGATCTTCAAATAAGCATTAAAAATGATCATTGATAAAAAAGTTTCTCCTGAACAAACAATCTTTGTCCCCGACGAGTCCAATAACAAATCGAATTCTTAATATTTTACCTACAGATCAGTGGTTTTTTATGACGTTAATTGTTTGAAAATATTTTATTTTTGGTGTTCAGTACCAAAAAGATACCGAAGGGACTCTTGTGGTGAGACTTCTCTGTCTGTTTGTTTGTCATAGTTGTTTTTCTCAAGAACTAGACATTATATTGATTTGAAATTCGGTTTAGTAATAAAACTTAACGGTCTGCACTTAATGCAGTAACTGAACTAAAAAAAAATATTGTTTTTCTTATTAAAATGGAAGTTTTTTCTTCTTCTAGCTCAAGTGGGATGTTATCTGAAAGCTGACTTCTTAGGTATACTATAACGATTTTTGTGTAATTTGGAATTACATAGTTTTAAATTTATAAGCAAAAAAATTAATTCCATCTTTCTCCAAAGCTGTTGAGTTGCGAATTTTAGTGCGAAAATAATAGCTTGATGATCAGTTGTTTATATTTTTAAGAAACTGATATGGCTTTAAAATATTATAATATTTCTGTGTAGGGTGGAACACTCAATGCATGAGTCACAATCGCACTTGACTAGTTTTTTTGTGAACACCTAGTGTTTTAACGAAGACTTAAATTTCAGCGGCCAAAACAATAAGTTATTGTTAGTAGATTTTTTTTTATCTGCACTATAAAATTTGAAACTGTCGTTCGGTCACTTCGGTTTCCATAAAAAACAAACCAGTATTTGATATAATATGGAATGAAGAAGTGAGGTAAAAATTTGCTCCAGTCGAATTAGATATCGAGATGGGCTTTGGCAGGAGGGAGTTTTACTTTCTGGATTTATTATAGAGTGAAGACAGGAATGATAATTTTTGATAAAATCATCTAAAACGGTTGCATAGAAGCCGACAAAATTGATTTTTTACAGGGAGGCCCGATTTTAAACATTCAATTTTAGTTTTTACCCAACCCCTGTTGTCTGCCAAAGCTATTTATTTTGTTCATAACAAAAAAGTCATTAGCTTCTTATTTATTGGATAAAAAAGGGAAAAAAAAGGAAAAAAACTTTTGGGACCGGGATTTGAATTCTCGATCAGAATACCAGCTGAACACTCTAGCCATTAAACTACATTTAAGCACCTCTAAAGATGTAAAACTAGTAGATAAATTGCAAATCTTTGCAGAGAGTTAGTTATAGTTTATTTGTTCACTTGTTGCAATATTATATTTTTCATTTTTTTTTGCTCTATTTGATGCACTCCCTTAACTAGTAAATGAGTAAATACACTTAACCTTCGATTAAGGCATGTGGGGTCCTCAAAATGTGAGTGAGCATACACTCCTGCTCAAGAGACCAATGCAGTCGCATCAAAACAGAAATTAAAGGTTCAAAACAGCGGCGCATAATTATCATCATGGTAGCTTCTATCCAACCGATTTGGATTATTTTTTTTAAACCGACACGCCGTCAATCAAGGAGAACGACATTTTTGTTCTCAAACGTACAGCTTGTACTCGAATACATTTTGAGATATACATAATATATAATAATATATAACTTTCATCTTATATTTATTTTATAGCAGATAGCAAAAAAGGGTGACTTAAAAAAATTTCCGATTGACCTGAAAAAATCTATCGCTTTTTTGAGATTATAACCGTCTTATATAAGTAAATAAATTGGTGTCCAAATAAATTATTATTAATTATTTATCGAATATGATTGAGTAAACTATTCGATCGATTGGGATCATTCCCGAGAAGGAATAAGAAATTCAATGGGTTCCAAGACTGAAAAAATAGCTGTTTGTTACTCACTTAAAAAGGTATATTTTTATCCATTTCTTTGCCTATTTTTTTGCATTTTGTAATATAAATTTGGATATTTCAGGATAACATACACTGTAAACAAGAAATTACATTAAATTTAACGTAAATGTGCTAGAAACAAATTTCACAAATGTTGATTAAATGCATCTGATGTAATGTATTAAATTTAATAATTTACATTAACTAAAATTAATTTATTACATTAAATTCAATGTAATTATACATTAAATTTAAAATTTAATCACAAGGTGACTACATACATTGAATATACAGCCAGTGTTCATTGAATTTGAGTTATGTTTCACATATTTAATGCACCAACAATAATATAAGTTCAAAAAATTCTGGAACTATCAGGAAAACGTGAACATTTTTCCCATAGGTAGTGTCCGCCACCTAGACCGGTTTCGAACTCACTGGTTCCCGTCAGTGAGGGGCAGACATGTACACCTCACCATAAGAATATTGAGTGCTTCAAGCAACTTATATTATATTAAATAAAAAGTTCAATACAAGTTGCTCCATCTCCCGGAATTTCATGCAATGCATATTGAATAATAATGGAAATTCTTTTAGTATTAGGGTATATACGAATTAATTTTAATATACAGAAGCTTAAATATTTTTTCAGTTAGTTTATTGAAATTTAAGATACCATTTGAACAATTTTAATGTACAGGGTGAGTCAACGATTGGATGAAGTAGGTTTGTGCCTTTTTGGTGAAATTTACAAAGAAACTATATTTATTGTTTGATACAGTTTATTCTTACGCAGATTTTAAAAATATTTAGGACTCTACAGGGTGAGCCAAAAAACTAGGACAGCATAAAGTTGTATTTTTTTAAATAGAACACCCTATATACGAATCGTATTTTCGATTTAGCTTATAATTTTAAATCTTTTTTATTAAGGGTTTACTATAACAAAACTTTATAGTTTCTGAGATAATTAAGTTTAAAGAAAAAAAGTCACATTTCCAAGCATCAATTCAATCCTAAATAACGTTTTCAATTTTGTGACAAATATATTCAAATTTGGAATTTAGCAAGGCCAAGGACAAGTTAACATAATTTTACCTAATATTTGCAATAAAAACTACAGGGTGTTGAACACATCGGCTCAAATTTGAACAAGTTTAAATGAATAAATATCTTTTTTTTTTTAAATGGTACACCCTGTATATTTTCATGTTATTTAATAGAGTAATAAAAACCCTAAAAGTTTTGTTCAATATATCCTATACCTATTTATAATAGTTTTTGAGATATTTCAGTTTTTATAATTTTCCATACTTTTTAACAGAAATAGTCTTCATTATCATAGTAGCCATGGCAAAAACAATGTAAAAGAACATTTTTCTGTGTGTCAAATTTATAACCGCAATCGCTTCTTTTGGTTTTTATGTAGTGTAGTTTGATTTTTTTTGGCATTCATCTTATATTGTAAAATGAATTTTCCAAAGAATGAGTTAATAGATATGATTTATACAATAGGAGAGGCTCAAAAAAATTGCCTTCTTGCTCAAAGAATTTACAAAATGAAGTATCCTGATCGACGCCAGCCTAATACCCATACTTTTCAAAACTTAATGCAAAGATTTGATTCTTCTGGTACTGTTGATTATCCAAAACGTAAAGTGGTCAACAAACCAGTAACTAATGAAGAAAAAGAACTACAAGTATTGTTAAATGTTCAGGAAAATCCTTATACTGGTAGCCGTCAGTTAGCAGCATTATGTGAAACATCACAATCCACCGCTAATCGTACTACTAAGAAATATAGGTATCATCCATATCACATGGAATTACACCAAGAATTGCATGGACAAGATTTTGAAAGTCGTGTAAACTTTTGTCGTACAATAAATGCGGAGATTCAATTAAATCCAAATTTATTATGCAAGGTAATGTTTAGTGATGAAGCTACTTTTAGAAGTAACGGTGCCGTAAATAGACGCAACATGCATTATTATGCCACAGAAAACCCATTTTGGATTAGAGAGGTGCAACATCAAAACCACTGATCATTAAATGTTTGGTGTGGTATTCATCATAATCGAATTATTGGACCCCACTTTTTTAATGAACCACTAAATGGCCATAGTTACCTGAACTTTCTACAAGAAGAACTACCCCAACTGCTTCAAGGTCTCGATAGGGATGAGCTCGACAGTATGTGGTTCCAGCACGATGGTGCGCCTCCGCATTACCATCGTGAAGTTCGTGCGTTTTTGGACCAACGATATCCGCAAAAATGGATTGGACGTGGGGGTTTCATTGAGTGGCCACCAAGGTCTTGCGACATCACCCCATTAGATTTCTTCCTATGGGGTTATATTAAAAATAAGGTGTATGTTAATCCACCAACAACAGTGGAAGATATGCGAAACAGGATTAGGGATACCTGCAGAACTATAACGCCACTAATTTTGTCCAGTGTGAGAGAAAATCTGCAAAAAAGACTAAATTTGTGCATTGCACAAGAGGGTCGTTTATTCGAACACTTATTAAAAAGAAATAATTAATCTCAGTATTTAATAGGTATTTTTTTTGTTTCAATTTAGTATAAAAGTAAATATGTATTTGCCTTGTCGTTATTGTTGTGTTAATTTTTTCACATTATGTTTAATTAAACTATTGCCGTTGTGATATAACGAATAATGTATTTCATCATATTTAACCACATTCTGTTTGTTTCTGTAGTTTCTTTTTAATATTTTACATGGCTACTATGATAATGAAGACTATTTCTGTAAAAAAGTATGGAAAATTATAAAAACTGAAATATCTCAAAAACTATTATAAATAGGTATAGGATATATTGAACAAAACTTTTAGGGTTTTTATTACTGTATTAAATAACATGAAAATATACAGGGTGTACCATTTAAAAAAAAAAGATATTTATTCATTTAAACTTGTTCAAATTTGAGCCGATGTGTTCAACACCCTGTAGCTTTTATTGCAAATATTAGGTAAAAATTATGTTAACTTGTCCTTGGCCTTGCTAAATTCCAAATTTCAATATATTTGTCACAAAATTGAAAACGTTATTTAGGATTGAATTGATGCTTGAAAATGTGACTTTTTTTCTTTAAACTTAATTATCTCAGAAACTATAAAGTTTTGTTATAGTAAACCCTTAATAAAAAAGATTTAAAATTATAAGCTAAATCGAAAATACGATTCGTATATAGGGTGTTCTATTTAAAAAAATACAACTTTATGCTGTCCTAGTTTTTTGGCTCACCCTGTAGAGTCCTAAATATTTTTAAAATCTGCGTAAAAATAAACTGTATCAAACAATAAATATAGTTTCTTTGTAAATTTCACCGAAAAGGCACAAACTTACTTCATCCAATCGTTGACTCACCCTGTACATAGAACTGATTTTTAAATAAATTGCTTCAAATTCAAAGGAAATATAAATTATACACGATTTATGGTATAAAATCATTAAAATTAACGTAGAATGGACATTAAATTTGCATTAAATTTAAAATTATTTTTAACAGTATAGATTGAAGGAACAGTTTCTTACGAACAAATTATATTGTATATGTTTGCTCTGGGATTGAGATTTAAAGGATTTAATGAAAAAATATGTTTTTGATATGTTTTCAGCTAATAATTTTCGGACTTTGAGCTCATTTTTTTAAACTGGCGCTTGACGTCATTCCTGAGTGAAAGTAACAATACCTCCCTTACACCAAATTAAGGCCACCTTTGGATCTAAATCAATTTGAATAATTCGATTTTACTCGAAGTTACATTGTTAATATACCACTTAAACAGATCTCGGTTATGAAAATTTTTTGGAATGCTCTATAAGTATAGAGGTTATATTATTTAAAGATATATAAATTTTGTTAACTAATTTTTTAGCAACTCTGTATAATAAAAGAAAATAAATCATTTATTATCGATACAGTCCCGTTTACTTTGGGAGTATATGATTCTTTATGTTATTACTCTGGCAGATATTGATGAAGTAAAAAAGTCCCATTTTATTTATAATTAATCACGTTCAAATGACATTAGCGAAAGTTACAATACATTAGTTGCTTAACTAAATAGTCCGGTCAAAATAGACATTGAAGGTTACATTAATTCGCACCTTGCTAAAAATTGGCATGAATGTTGGGAACCCTTATTATACACAATTTGTCAATTATCCACATCAATCCGAAGTGTGGAAAAAAATTTATTCAAGGTCAAATGTTGCAAAAATCGGTTTTTTGAGTTTTCCAGCTAAACGGTAAGTTTTATAATAAAAATAGGAGAGACAAAAATTATTCATCATGCAATTATCTATAAAAATTGTTCACACACTTTTTTTCCTAAGAATCACCATTTCGGAGATACAGCGATGCAAAATGTTGAAAAAGTTGTATTCTTCATAATATGCATGTCAATTACCGTAATATACGTTACAGAACGATAATATAAGTAAAAATATTAATTTTCGTAGCGTATACATACATATTATACAGTTTTAAAAATATAAACTCCAAAAAAAACCCAGTCCCTCATTTTATATGACCGTACGGCCTTGAGCAACATCTGTCTGCTATTCAATTGTCCACGTGGCGACGCTCGAATACCTGCTCCTTTTTGAAGGGCCTCCCTAGATAGAATAGTATTAGTCTCAAGCATTCTTTCGTAGTAAGAACACGTAGTTATTGCTTATATTTTCAAACAAAATTTGTGCAGTTTTGTGTTTGTAATAGAAATGTCGCAGTTGTGCTTTATTTGTAATAAACATTTGACCGAAAGCGAAACAGTTACTGTTGATCGTGGCCTAAAGACATTAATTAATGCAAGTATTGAAAGAGGTGATGAATTTTCGGAATACCTGAAAGACCAGACTTCTGTGACAGTTCATGTGCAGTGTCGAAAAAACTATACTCGGAAGAGTACAATCGCTGCATTGAAAAGAAAACAGGATGAAGAACAAGCTAGTACATCAAAAATAAGTCCACCTCGTACTAGAGCACGCGTAAGTGAACCATTTTTTTGTTTTAAAAAGTGTTGCTTATTTTGTGGCAATGAATTGAATGAAGAGCTAGAAAACAGAAAAGCACTGAAGTATCGGCGTAAAATTTTTCATGTAACAACACTTTCATTCAAAGAAACAATCCTGAATATAGCCCAGACTCGTTCTGATCATGTAGCAAAAGCTGTTATTACTCGAATTGAGTTCGAACATGATTTAGTTGCTGCCGAAGCTAAGTATCATAAAGACTGTCATAATGCCTTCTTGAGACCGACTACGGGGGGTCAAGCCGGTCGTCCTCAATCTGAAAGTACGAATCTTTCAATGGAAGAAATATTTGCACACATCGAAAATAGTGATGATTGTCAATTTTCATTAGACGAATTACAAAATATTTGCAACAATTCGTTAGATAATAGAACCATTAAGTTACGATTAAAGTTGAAGTATGGCGATAAAATTATTATAACAGAAAAGTCAGGAGCATCAACATTAATATGTTTTGTTGAAGAAGAAGAAGAAGAAGAGCAAGACAGTATGGATTATGTTCCATTAGAAGAGTATCAATCAGACGAATAATTTTCTCAATTTACGCATTACTTACACCGCTCTTGTTATTTACAATAGTACCATTTTCAATTTAATACAATAGCTTTTTAACTCAACAGAAGCACAATAGATCGTGGAATAGGCCTACCGGGGAAACCACGTAAAAAAAAACGCGCCATGTATACTACCTCACGGGTGGCGCGGAAACGTGTGCATATTATGAAGAATACAACTTTTTCAACATTTTGCATCGCTGTATCTCCGAAATGGTGATTCTTAGGAAAAAAAGTGTATGAACAGTTTTTATAGATAATTGATGATGAATAATTTTTGTCTCACCTATTTTTATTATAAAACTTACCGTTTAGCTGAAAAACTCAAAAAACCGATTTTTGCAACATTTGACCTTGAATAAATTTTTTTCCACACTTCGGATTGATGTGGATAATTGACAAATTGTGTATAATAGGGTTCCCAACATTCATGCCAATTTTTAGCAAAGTGCGAATTAATGTAACCTTACCCCTATTTTTGATGCTAACTTGACCGGACTAAAAATAAAACTATATCAATGGTCATTTAAAATTTAAATGATATAGTAAAGGCTTTTGATTGTTTTATGCTGTTGGGAGCTATTTTTTGTCCATAAAATTACAGAATAAATTATTTTTAATTTATTCTTTTACTAAAATGTGTTATTACTTTTTCAAATTTACCGTTGTTCCTCTACGAGTATTCAATAAACATTATTCTTTTCTCCTTATCTGATATAGTTCCTAGTTATTTTTTTCTTGTTAGTTTTTAGAAAGGTAGATAATATAGAGTTCTAAATAATTTGGTAATTTTAAACTGTCTATATGTATGTCCTACATGTATCGAAGAAACGGCTGTCGATTTGCAATTGTAACTGTTTCGGTTAATAAAAACCTGAAATAATGGGAATACCCGTTGATTCTTTGTAAAGTAATCAAAGATTATCGAAAAGCTTGCTTTTTATGTATACTGCTTACGATGTGCTCGTTAAAATATATAAAAAGGTACATTGAGTAATTACTTTTTTAGTTACAATTCTTGTAAAATTATAACTATCTACTCAATTATTATATTTACTATAGTTATGAGCATTTATAATTTTCTTATTTTTATTTTGTCTAATCTTAATACTATATCATATTATTTTTGTAAAATTAAATGAAGTAAATGCATTGGTGGCAGCCCTATTATACATTTATTATGAAAATTTTCAGTTCGACAGCATCTCTGATACTTTTCGCCGCCTGTAACTAAAGGTACTAAATAATTTGTTTCGGGCAATTTTGATAGTCTTTGAGGTAAGGTAAGGTAAATTCCATTCTGTTTCTTAATTATTCTTTGCCGTTTTATATGATTTTTTGTATCAAAGAAAGTAAGAAAATAATTAGCTAATTATTGTAAATCGGATAATGTAGACTATTTTTAAAAGCAAACAAAATATTTGAATATATTTTTATTACTAAAGCTATTGTTTATAAAATACAATCTATTTCTTCAACTGCTACTTCTAGTTATTCCATGTTGCTAGAAACACAACGTTTTATTACATATACTTCTGTTTTAGGAAAACTTATAGAAGAATGCAATATGTCGCAAATGAAGTATGTTTAAATTATTGTCAAATTTATTCACTTTTTTTATTACTAATTTAGACCTTATTTCGTACATTTTTTAAATATAAAAACAACAAATTTTTGTTTCAAGATTAATTAACTTTTATAAAAGTGGTTTATATTTTCTTTTTTTATACATAAATGAAGGGAAAATTAGAGAATATATTGAACTGAATGTTCTTTACAAAAAAAAATACGCTAAAAAACAAAACACTATTCTTTATATCTTTATGTGTAATTGAAATTTTTGAAGTTATCATCAAATTAAAACAAAAAAAAATCGGATAATAAAAAGCTACTAACAACTTACTAACTTAAAAGTTTTGTTGTATTCAAAAGATCATTTTTCTTTTAAAGTAACTTTATTTCTTATTACTTCTCTTCTGTCCTTGGTCGGTGTTTATTGTTAGTAATTTTTCTTTAATTTTGTATTAATCTGCCGTCGTTTTCAAAGATTTTGTCCATTATATTAAATTGTAAGAGATTTACTCGATCGAGATGAAAATGTATCAAATAAAATAATAGTCACGTGATTAGCATTATCTGTCAAATTTTAAGTTTTTTTCAAAAAAATTTCAAAAGTAGAGTATATCTCAAAATATAGAAAAAAGGTATAAGAAAAAGTTTTTTTTAAATGGATTTTTTAGCCAATATGCAAAATTTCAGCTGTACAAGATAATTTAGATCTTTTGCCCATTTTTTGTGAATTGCACCGTTGTATCAAAATGAGACTCAACGCAACCTACATAAAACTTCTAAGTTTTGACAATGCTTCATTCCAGATATATTTTGTTTAAAGTAACGCCATATTAAATGTGTGTTTTTCTACAAAATCCAAATAGGTCACATATGATGCAAAGTTTATTTGTTTTTGACTCTGTATAAGCTAACTTTATAAAATAACTATTTTTTAAAACGTAGTTTGTGTTTAAAAGTCTTCTTCTTCTTCTTTCTCAGCCCATCGACGTCCACTCCTGGACATAAGCCTCTCCGATGGTCCTCCATTGGGATCTGTCTCTCGCCTTCTGGAGCCAGTCTTTTCCAGCAAACTGTCTTATATCATTTACCCATCTGCGTTGTGGCCTGCCACGATTTCGGTTCGTTTCTCGCGGTCGCCATTGCAGTAATTTACTTGTCCACCTATCGGGCTGTTAACTGGCTATGTCCCCCGCCTATTGCCACTTTTTTAAAAGTTTAAAAGTAATACACATTAATGTTAAGAAAATAGTTTAATAGAAAAGACTCAAATTTTCTAATAAGAAATCATAATTTAAAAAGTAAACGCATTTAAAAAGTATTTTCAATCTAATACAGACTACTGATGACTTGTTTGTCTTAATTTTAATGTGTATTACTTTTAGACACAAACTACGTTTTAAAAAATTCTTATTCTATAAAGTTACCTTATACAGGGTCAAAAACAAACAAACTTTGTATGACATGTGACTAAATTTTAATAGCCCTATTTGGATTTTGTAGAAAAACATTCATTTAATATGTCTAGGATGAAGCATTGCCAAAACTAAGAAGTTTTATATAGGTTGCGTTGAGTTTTATTTTGCAATAGTGGTGCAATTTACCAAAAATGGGCAAAAAATCTAAATTATCTTGTACAGCTGAAATCTTGCATATTGGCTAAAAATTCCATTTAAAAAACTTTTTCTTATACCTTTTTTCTATATTTTGAGATATAACCCTACTTTTGATTGTTTTTGGAAAAAAAAAATTTGTAGGTAATGCTTATCACGTGACTACTATTATTTCATTTTTATTTTACATATTTTCATCCCAATCGATGCAGAAATTGATGCCAAAGTCAAATTTCGGATAAAACTTTCCATATGATGGGACCTTTATTATATATATATATATATATATATATATATATATATATATATATATATATATATATATATATATATATATGATATATATTGATTTTATCATGGCTGTAAACATCAATAAAAAGCAATTTAGAATTTAAGATCAAATAATTAAAAAAATAATTTTTCAATTCTCTCTCTAAAATTACCTGTAGCGTTTTTCTTAGGGAAACACCTGACTTCCACTAAAGCATCTGTGTTTCGTTACTGCTTTCACGACGAGATGATGATAAGCAACCGAAGACAGTCAATGAGTCATCGTTTTAGACTGTACAGAGTTAAATGGCTTTTACCTATTCTTTTGTTGGCTAACTGTCCTTGACCAAGGAGGCCTCAGACAACAGATCTTCACGCATACAACCTTCTATTAAAATTCCTGTAAAAATCTCTCGAAGTTACCTCACATTTAGGATTAAATTGATAAATTAAGAGCACATTGCGCTATAAATTTGAAATACTAGCTAAATATTTGTATACTATATATTTTAAATTTGAAAATTCAATTTAGTCTGGCATGCTACGTGTAGAAATAGATACATTTAAAAAACGGGACAATATAAAGGCCATAATATGCAAAAATTATCATGATATATTTTTTTAAATTCAGATAAAATGAAAATTTATAATAGTATTGACAGTAAAATTATTGTTTAGTGTGTGTCCACAAAACGAATATGATAAGAATAGTGCTTGTAAGAGGGCGGTACAATTTTTGTCAACATATAGATCACCAAATGTCTTAGCGAAATTAAATAGAAGTAATTCACTATTTTTTGTAACCTAACACATGTTTTATGATATTGCACAAACAGCAGATACTAAAATTCAACACAAGTCTCTAAAAAAAATGATGAAGATCATAAAATTGATGATCCTTTATACCCGCGAATTTTCTAATTTTTGTTTTCTTTAAATAGGTGAAAGAAATTATTTATTTTTATAAATATATAATTATTTTGATTATTACCTAAACATCGCATCGAAAAAACAGACAAAAATAATACTTCTAAGCGAATATTAGAAAAATCAATTTTTTTATTATATTCTAATATTAACAAGTTAACCTATAAATTTTTATGTTACATAATAAGAATAAGGAAAAATTACAAATTATATTACATGCTACACAAAGGTCCGTAATTTTTACAGTAATAAGCAGAAGAATTTAAAATATAAAATAATTTTTTATCCATTGGAAACAATATTTCTTCTCATTTGGCATCTTCTATGCTTGTTGCTGAAGATCATTTGAGGGAATTTTGTATGCAGTATGCTTTTATATGCAGTCGTAGTGCGTTTTTATTGCTTTACCTCCGCCGTCTTTTTGAGAGCCGCTGGTAGCACCGGTTTGGATATTCAAGACCTAATTTTGTGAAGTGCGTCTAGAGACTGTTGTAAACGTAGGTCCCTTGGTACGATTCACAAGCTTAAATTTACCACTAAAAGTTTGGGTGTTTCATATTTTGGCGTTGGCGGTGGATTCATCAGTGGGTCCTCCGGCGCCCTCCCCAGACACTCGTCGTCGTACTTTAGCATTTTTTTGGAACTTGTATTTGAACTAACTTGGCGGCGAGAATCGAGGGTTAGATATTACGACATCTCCCCTTCTAAGATTTGTATCCTGATTCCGATTCCATGGGAAGTTGGATGCCCGAGAATGTCAGATTAAGGCCCGTCGTGGACCCAGTGCTTCAACAAGCACTCAATGCCATGTTGTAAACATAGGTCCCTTGCTACGATTTACAAGCTTAAATTTACCACTAAGAGTTTGGGTGTTGCGTCCTCGGCGTCGGCGGTGGATTCATTAGTGGCTCCGCTGGCGTCTTTCCCCAAACACTTTAGTATTTTTTGGTAAGTCATATTTGAGCTAACTTGGCGGCGGGAATCGAGGGTGAGATATTATGACAATACCTTAGTTGTATCTGAAAGAATTTTTGCTTAACATGTAGATAATCATATTGTTAATCTATATAATCCGGAATAATTCCATAATTTTAAGGAAAATATTTATTCGGACACTCAAATTTCACGTGTGAAATATTCTGTTCGTTGAACCTCAAACGCTTCAAATAATACAAGTAATTATAATTTTTCAATAATGATTATCCTAAGGTTGGCATCAGGTTATTCAAAGTTGAAAATTCAAAATGACATATCAAAAAAGAAACTTTTAAAATATCGAACACTATGATCACTGAGACATTATTAATTCTTTCTGATTAATGTGTATCTAGTTTAAGGCAGGAGTGGACCCAGCTTTTTTCTTTGGGGGAAGGGGGCGATGTCACAAGAGCAAGGATTAAGGTCGAAATTACCCAAATGATGTACAAACTGTACTGCAAATAGTAACTCAGAAGAAATCAAGCCCAGTAATGTTGAAGTAGTTGATGATATTTCCAAATTTCTTGGAGAACCTGTTAGCTGTGTGGAATCAGATGAAGAACAGCCACCACTTTCTGCAAAGAGAGCAAGACTTGACGATGATAAACTTGATGATGATGATATATGAAAAAAACTTTTTGCATAATGTGTAACAAATGTATGTTTATTAAATGTAGATACAAATATATGCTAAAAGTAAATTTTTATTTTTGCCAAAATTTTTTTAGATTTGTTTAATAATTGACAATTAATAAATTAACAATTTTTTTTCGAAGATAGCATTTAAAAGTTATTAACGAATAAAATTAAAGGTAAATATATTAAAATTATCAAATATACAAAAATGAGGTCATTTATATGCCGCACCTATATTGTTATGGTAAAAGGCATAGGGGTTAAAAACATACTTTTTTGTTTATTTAATAATTTAAATGTAGTTGAGCGATGTAATTGATTTATAATTATTTTGCTCATTGTTTGCAGTAAAATGCATATGGAAAAAAGTAATTTTTTCGGTTTTTTCGATTTTTCGGCAATTTTTTCCATTGTATTGTATTTTTTTTTTTCATTTACTGAAAGTAGAAGTAAAAATACAAAAAAGAGCCCAGTCCGAACTCCGTCGGAAAATTATTTTTAAAAGAAAATGCGATTGAAACTTTTACCTTTTTTTTAAAAAGTTAAAGAAAACCGCAACGGATGAATATTTTTGCATAGAAAAAATAAGACTTATTTGGGACATCAAAAGCTACAGTGTTTCCTAGTTTGAGCTTAATCAAGTCATTTTTGTGGGAGAAAAAAAAAGAAAAACCGAAAAAAAGGTTTTTTTTTGCATTTTTCTCGAAAATTTTTGAGGTTAGAGTAAAAATGGTTTCCACAAAAGTTATAGATCTTTTTATCATCTATAACTTTTATTTTTAACTTCTTGCGATAAGATGCATAGTTTAGCCGGAAATCGCAAAAAACTCTTTTTTATCCCTAAAAATCACCCACATCTCACCCCAGTGGCTCGCTGGTAGTTCGGATTATTTTTCCTTCATTAGTCATCATATTACCTATAATATTCCGCTATCAATTTGCTGTAACGAATCTTTTTTTTTATTTTGAAACCGTATTTTAACTGGTGTATTAACCACATAAACAAATAACCAATTTCTGCTAATGATTTATGGTACATTTTGCTATACAACGTTGGATTAAATAATTATTAGGTAACAATATTTTTCATTCATTTCATTGTTAATCAATTTAACAATAAAAGATATCTGAAAAGCAAATATTTATTAACTATTAAAATTTAACGTGCAAAAAATAATCGCAAGTTTGTTTTGCAGTATAAAAAATACAATTCTTAATTTCATAAAGATATTAATCAAAAAACCATTATCTTATATTGTTTAGTATAATGGACTGTTAAAGAAAATCGATCTGAATTTTCCGACTTGCGTGCCGGTTACCATGGAAAGTGTTAAGCGGGTCATGAGGGGTCAAATCCAGACCTTTCCAATAGTTCCCGTTTCGGAAGTCATTCACCCCTTAATATTCGTTTGTTTACAGTTGCAAAAGTTTAAAGAAAAATTCATTAGAAAGTAAAATTATTAAATATTGTTGAATAGAAAAGTTGGTTAAATAGAATAAACTAAGATATAGTCTATTTTGTACAGTATTTTAAGCAAAAATTTAAAATTTTAAGCTACTGGGAAATGGTATAAAAAATTTAGTCAAAAATGTCTTGTTCATTTTACAATTATTGGTATGATGGTTAACAGGACAAAGCTTAGTTTTAGCTCGATATGAGAAATCTAGTCTTTGTTTCTTGGATACAGAGGGTACTCCATATTCGATGGCGAATTAGAAGTTTTTAGAAAATTACTTGAGATATATTTTTAAAATCTTAGTTGTGGTCATACCAGATAGTGAACTGATTTACTAATATATTTTTGTAGATGTGACATCAGAACTGTTACTAGCTGTTTTAGACAGAATGTCTTCCATGTTATTTTATTTTTATATTATGTAGGAGATACTGAGTATATTTTTTATGACATTTTCTGTACCTTTCTCTTATCGTTTTTAAGATATTAGACCGATTCCATTCGGTGAAAATAGTCAAAAAAAGAAAATAGTTTTAATAATTGTATATAAATAAGTATTATTGTAACAAATCGACTTTGTAAACAAGTTGCTGCCTGCAAATATTTGCTAATTTATTCTACTTTTTTGAAAATCGTACCTCTTTTAGCAAATAAATTATATAAAAAAATAAAAAATGTGATAATTAAATAATGAAGCATATAATAAGCAACCGTAAAAAAATTTTCTGGTTTCGTTTTGAGAAGGAACCACTATTTTGTAATTTTGGAAATTTTTCGGCCTTCAAATTTTTTTCTTGAAGTTTATTTATGACTCACGTGACCTAAATCAAATGAGAAAATTAAATTACAGCAGTTAATCATAAAAACATAACATTTTGAATAAAACAATGACAAACTTCGTCGAACACGATTTTTTCGCAAAATAGCAAAATATGTCTTCACTTTTTTGGTGTCTATAATGATATATTTCACGAAAAAAGCATTTTTTTTTTGGAAAAATATCATTGCATGATTTGAAATGGAATCGGTAATTGAAAAAAGAAAGAAAATTTATTGTCTCTCCTTGCATTTTAGCATCTATGAGAACGATTGTCGAAGCATATATCAAGTAACCTAGAAAAAAAAATTCATCAAAAAAAGACGTTGTTTTTGAGAAAATTACGTTTGTTTTTTTTTTCGAAAAAGCCGCTATTTTGTTAATTGTGGAATTTTTTAGATTTCAAATTTTTTTCTGGAAGTTTATGATTTCATGCGTCCTTAATCAAAAGAGAAAACAGAATTACATAGAATAGTTCTAAAAATATACCTTTTTGAATAAAAAATTACTTTAATTTTTTTTTCACCGCAAAAGCTCTAAGCTCAACAAATAAATAAATTTTAAATTTGTTTATATTCATGGTTATTACAAAATTATATCCAATACAAGTTTAACGAACTTTATCCAGACTTTCTTCCAATGAACGAGAAGAAGTTTAAGAAAACAGAAAATAATTTTAACAATTAAAGAAGCGTTAAGATGCCAAGAGTCCAAGTTAGTCACGGAACAGTTAGAGAAGAAAATGAAATAAATATCCTGACATATTTTTCTGGATTTTCACATGTTTCGATTCATTTTGCCAAAAAAAAAAGAAAATATTCTATAAATCTGTAGAAAGAATTTTATTTAAGCATGAAATGGGTCTAATAATCCGCCAAAATGCGTAAAATTCTTTGAAATTATCCTAATACGTTCAAATTAAAGTATACCTATTTAACAGAAGAAATTCACATAATTGGACTACAGAAAATCCGCATTTAAAATGAAATGAAAATTGAAATAAAATATCTATTTAATCCTGAGACAATATACACATATAGATATGGATCAAGTTAAATATCAGATCTATTGCTTCTAGGCAATAGGTGACATACGATTAAATTCTTAATCAATTCTAAAGATAACCAAAAAAATATCATATATCACATTTTATTACAACATTTAGAGAAAGAATAAAAAATACGAAAACACTTATCTGACAGTCAAAATACTCCTGGATGCTGTAAAAGCTTTGCAATATTAAGTACTCCTTGAAATTAATTTTCAAGGTATTCTCACCTGATTCATTCATTCATTCATATCAGCCCGTTTTCATCCACTCCTGAATGTAGGCCTCTTCCATATTTTTCCATTTCTGTCGGTCCGTAGCGATCCCCATCCAGTTTTTTCCGGCAATTTTCTGGATGTCGTCACGCCATCTCTTTTGGGGCTTGCCAACACTTCTCTTGTTCTCTCTTGGCCGCCATGCTGTTATCTTGTATGTCCATCTGTCTATGTCATGTCTTGCGATATGTCCAGCCCATCTCCATTTTAGCTGCGCTACTCGTTTGCTCACATCTGTTATTTTCGTTCTTCTTCTGATTTCTTCATTTGGAACTCTATCTCGTAAACTAATTCCCAGCATAGCCCTTTCTATTGCTCGTTGTGTAACCCGAAGCTTATTAATGGCTTACATGTTAGGGAGGTTGTTTCAATACCAAAAGTAAGAACTGGCAGGATGCACGACTTGTAGACTTTTCTTTTTAGACTTATGGGGGTGTTACTGGATTTAAGAATGAATCCGAGTTTGCCAAAAGTTGCCCAGCTGAGACTTATTCTTCTATGAATTTCAGCCGATTGGTTTTCCTTCCCTATTTGTATTTTATGACCTAGATATATGTATTCTCTTACGTTTTCTATTATTTTATCTTCAACTTTAATTTGTATTTGTTCTAGACTCATTATTTTTGTTTTTGACTCACCTGATATCACTTTGAAATAATTGTCAGGTTCTGTATAATTTAGTACCAATATAATAAGTATTAGTTTTAATAACAGTAAGTGAGTAATTTGATATACCAGATCCAAACGACCATGTGTCTTATAATTATTTTTAACAAAACTAAGTACCTTAAAAATTAAATAATGCCGGTAACGTGAGGATCCTAAATTGCTGAAATAGTGGTATACATGTAGCCAATCTAAACACTTCAGTAATTGTTCAATCTACACGTTTTTGCATTATAAATTCACGGATTAAGTGAGATAAGTAATCCCAGGAAATCAATCCATATTTTGTATGGCTATAAAACTAAGCATAATAGTAGGCAAAAACAACATCCATTGTTAATAATTGTGTTAATCTATATATAGTCTAGGATGGGTTGGTTAATTTCTTAGAAAGCTTATCAACATGCGTACTTCAGCCAAGTCTGTTATCCAGATAAAGGTCTAAAAATTTAACATATTGTACTTGGTTTAACATATATGACTCATTGAGACCATGAGAACATATAATTGTTAATGTAATCTGTCTGATGATGTTTGGCAAAATAGAATTTCTGTTTTATGATGAGAAAAATAGATTCAAATGTTATGGACAACACACAGTATCTGATTTCCTCTAGAATCATTATGCGATACTGCACCAACTCATTGCAGTAACAAAATATATATAGAGATTACCTAGATGTTTGAATAGAGCTTGATTCGTCGATTAGGATGCTGGCCTCTTAGTTCGCCGGAATTTATCCCTCTACATTTTTACTTTGGACAGAATAAAGAAACTTGTTTACCAAGCTTCAATTGATATTGAAGGAGAACAACGAAATCGAGTATACAAGGAGCAATAAGCAACCATGTTAAAACATGAATACTCGAATGTTAGGGAGTTAATGGAGGAAGTTTTAGACAATTTATTCACTGATTAGTCTTTTTTATATCTTTTATGTTCCCAATAAATGATAAACAAGATATTTTAGGTACAAAACTGGTATTTTCAATTTTTAGCGTTATAATTTCAAAAGCATCGGAGATAGAGACAAGCTAGGTGGTTTAGCAGATAACAATTTTCTAAGCTATCGTTAAAAAATACGTTTTGCCGATATTCTTGTAAATAAGGTTTGACTTATTTTATTACCCATCCTATATAATTTAATTCCAATATTGAACGAAATGGATAAATCGGAAAAAAAAATTTATTTCAGCAGTAGTGTCAAGAAAGATATAATTATATAAATTATAAAAAAAGCGTTTAGAATTACAAAATAATTAATACGTTAAAACTGGTAAGAGATAGGTATATTATATGTCTCAAAAAGTATGTTCAGGAGTTCCTACAGAATATAAAAATATAATAATATGCTGAGTGTCCCATTTTAAATTTGGACTCTGATAGCAGATAATGCCTTCGTTTAAATCGACGTTTTTCGAGACAGCTTCAAACTCAAGTGGCATATTTTACTTGAAATCTTGGCGTTTATTTCACAAACTTAAACATGACTTGATCTTGGCTTCAAGCCATTTTCGCAAAAGCTTGATGTCTTGCTTGTACCTAACCTCAAAATAACGCCTTGGTTTGATATTTTTCTTATTTAAAAACCAACTGTTGACTATTGTGAGGGGTAGAATGTGTTATTCTGCATTTAGCATTTAACTTAGGTGTTCTTAAACATTAAAAATAATTCGAAATAAATATATTATCGCTCATTTGACGCATGACGTAATCGTTCAGAAGTCAACAGCTGATTTCAAGCGTGCTTGAGGTGTTTATTTCGCACTCGAAGCGCGCTTGGGTCAAGTCAACCCTAAATCGTTTCAGGCTTGACTTAACAAATCCAAGCCGGCTTCAAGTATAATCTCGCCCATTTATTTCGTTATTTCTAAGCCGTTTGTAGAAGGCGCTTGACTTCAAGCGCGCTCGGAACTGTCGATATAAACGTGCTGAATGATAGGTCTGGCAACGCCACACCTTCAAAAATATTTTAAGAAATCTCAAGTCGTTTTCTAAATATTTCTAATATGCCATCGAGTTTAACGCACCCTTTATAATTGGTTACATTTTTCCTGTATGTTTTTCAAGATGACGATAAATTAGTCCAAGTTTCAAAAAATTTCCCTGTATTTTTTGAATTGTTTGAAAATAACTTGAACATTAAATTATTTATGGGTTTTAAAAACTAAAATATTATAGAATATTAATTTCGTTAATGTACTGAATTTGTACGTATCATTTAATCTAGATGACTGCCCTTCATTTGCCGTATTTCATAAATATCTATATTTAATAGAATATTTTACCGTGCAGTTGTCAGATCTCTGTAACAGACATAAATATTATGAGGTCAAATAAAAAAATAAGATGAGACAATTTTTTCACGATTAATTGTATATTTCAGAATGAAATAAATTATTTTTAAAAATCAAATTGACTTCAAAAAATTGCCAAAAAAAATTAACTACAGTATTGATTAAATTTATTCCGATGGAATTGTAAATTCACTGAAGAATGCAAATGATTTCAGACGCAAATATATATTTATTTTATTCTTTTTGGTTTCAGTTAGTCTAAAATAGGTAGGTTAATAATAATGCTACAAGAATGCGCGAAATATATTTAGAATAGAATTTATTCTTTTATTATTCAAGTAGAACAATATCATTGTTATAAGACGATGCCTTAAAAAGAGACAGAAATGCTACAAAGTTCGTAAACAATAATTTTTTTCCGACCATTTTTAGTTTTTACCTGCTTACCTATCGTGAAATCATTTTTGAGACGTTCTCTTACGAGCACCCCAATCAAAAGTTAAATGAAAAATATTTCGCTCATCAACATGTATTTAACGTTTTTAGAATCCTTGCAAAATCCTATCCTGGAAATATTTTTTCGAAATCCTCTTGGAGTTTAATTCCTCACTTCGCCTTTCACAAATATACCTTGGATGTATTTTAACCTGATCCTCACACATGTTAAAAACGGCATTTATATATATCACTCCTTTGAAAAGTGGTATATAAAAAACACGAAAAAATATACCTCCAATTTTTTAGGTTAATTTATAAACAATATCTAAAGATAACTAGTTATCTATAATAACATTCGGTAAAAAGTCTGAAGTAATAATATTCCTAAGAAAGTGGAAATGCATTTTTAGCCTAGTGACAATTTTCATTTAGCTCGCTTTTCCGTCAAGGATAAATGGCCTGCTGTTCCCTTAATACGTCAATCAATAAATATTTTTTCATGACAAAAAGGCAATCCATAGTGATATTTCGTTATATTTAATTTGTTAAAAACAACTAAAGCCCGAAAATTTGTTTTTTTTTTGGATTTTTTGCCTATGAAATTGAAACTTACAAAGCAGTCTCGATGGTGTGAGCGAAGGAATTGTAGATAATAAAAATATCAACAAAATGAGTCATGAATTCAATCAGATTGTTAGTAACGAAGAAGAAAAACGGGAAAAACCGGAAAATTTAGCTTTTTTTTTCAAAAATTCTTATCTTCGTCATTTCTAAACTTTTTTTTTGTTTTTTACTTACAAAATCAAAACTAATGAAGCAATATTGATTATATAAACAGTAGAGAATAAAAATACTAATAAAATGAGAGCTGGATCTACTCAATCTGATCATTAGTAACAGAGAAAAACAGGAAAACCCGAAAAATTCTGCCTGTTTTCAAAAATTTGTGTCTCCGTCATTTTTCAAGTTATACCGTTGGTCCTTCGCGAAATAATAGATTTATATATATATATATATATATATATATATATATATATATATATATATATATATATATATATATATATATATATATATATATATATATATACATACATGCATGCCAAAACCAGGCACTATCGCCAATTGCCATGCGAAATTTTTAGTGCACTATCTTTCAGTGTGTCTGGATGCCTCATGGATCGTCCAATATTAATCGTGTAAAAAGATTTTAAAAGTGAAAGTATCATTCTACAAGTCTATATTTTCATTTTGCACCAAAAAGTCTGTGAAATACGAGAAAAATGCAACCCACAGAATGTTTTTTGTGTGATGGCACAGTAGCTATTCTGATAGTATTTTTGTCACAGAATTATTTATTTTTTCCTCTATTGATTGGCCTATGAAGGTTCACAGTCAGCAAGTCGGAAACTTGAAAAATCAAAATCTTATACATTAATTTTCTTATTGTTTATATCGTTTTTATAATGCTGGCTGATCGATTATATTTATTCGTTTGTAATTATGTTCAGCTGCAATAAACTAACCCAATAAAGTTTTTCTAATTTGTTGGCTATATCATTACACAGTAGTGGCTCGTAACTGTTCGGGCAGGTAGTGGCAATATGTGGGATAAAATATCGCATTAATTAATTAAAATTATATATATTTGATACAGCGAGACCTTTTTCCACTTCCATTTTGTTTTCCAATTTTTAGATCTGGCAATTGCCATTTTGTTTCTTATATCCTTAAATTTTTCTTCTAAAGCAGCCGCGTTTTAAATGGGTTCTTTAAAAAACTAACTTCTTCGTCATAATAGCAAATAAAATGACTTTTAGCAACAAACCAAAAACAGAAAAAAATTATGAGAATTATGGAACTTACTAAAACTAAATTTAAAATATATTTTTAGAACTGCCAAGTGCTAACAAAAACAAACACGAACGTCGAAAATATAAATTAATGCCACTTCCCACCTGGTAACAAATGCCTGGCACAAATTTTGTTTACCTTGAAACAAAACTGTGGAGGGAAAATATTAATACATAGTTTCTTCTTTCTTGCTTATGTATAAGGCCCATTAGGTATTTAATTTCCACTGTGTCGTACTGGTAAATGACACAGGTTCCTATCATATCTTGCCGATTACAGATAATTCGCGCTTGAGAAGCTGTTCTCTGTTGCCAGGTCTCAAAAAGTTATCGGGAAATTTATTGAAAACAATAAAAAAAAACATGTTTTTAAAATAAAATAAGTAGTGCTGTGTTACTACCCTATGAACCGCCACTGTCATTACCTCCAATGATCGTCACACAATAAGAAAATAGAATGTTATTGTTCTACGGAGCTCCCAATCTGAAAAATGCAAAAGTGATTATACGAATATGATTTATTGGTAGCAAAACTTTAAAAAAACTAGAGATAAATATGGAGTCCCTCCTTCAGATGTAAGGAATCATAGTTTTGGATGTAGCAAACCATTTTAATTTCAATGTATCTTTTATCTATTGTTAGACGCAAAAGAATTGGAAAGTTTATTGATGACCTGAAATTTTTTTGTGTCGCGTAATTTGCGACATAAGATGAACCAAAATTTGTTTTGGATAAACATTTTACGTCATATTTCAAACTAATTGATTATTTGTTATTCGATTTTCGTCATGGAGTTTGTTAAAACATTTATAATTTCTTAAACAACAATTTTAAGTTATCATCCAATAAATGTATGTTTTGTGTTTCATGGGAAAATATATTTCAGGAAATTGTTACAAAGAAGTGCAGTATGTGAATACATCATTTCTATGCAGCTATCAGCTAAAATATAAAATATCCACGTGTTAAAATTCTTAAAACTTAAGAAAAGTAACTCGGTAGGGTTTATCTGTATTTTCGGATTAATCTTGAAAACTACTGAATAAATCTTGATCATTTTCACTATTTCGCGACAAATGTTTTCAATTTTGGGTTATTTCCGAAGCTCTACAATCAGGAAATACAATAAGTTGCCATTTATAGGTGAAGACTAACACATTTAATTATTTAATTTTAAGATTAGTTAGATCTATTAGCAAATTAACCTACAAATGGTTAAATTAACTAATAACCATAAGTAAAAAGTAAGAATAAGACTATACAATTTTGTAAAATTTGTTTAATACATACATACATATCAGTACCAAATATAGTACTAAATAGAGGCAGTGGATAATAATAATAATGATACTCTTATATACATGGACCTATTTCTTCAAAATTAATATTAAATACTTACTGCTAATGGTTCATAATTAAATGACTATAATGGAACAGAGGAACCTTAGTATGATGCATTAATACTGAAAAACATTATTTGAAAATTTTTAATCGATTTCAGGATGCAAACTGTTGTTTTTAGATCTTCAAAGCATTTTCTTCCAAAAAAATTTTTCAGTCAATGTCACTTTTTGTTTATTTGACATTATATGTTAAATTTATGGGTTTAAGCTACTGATTAATCATGTTACAGCTTACATCTAGTTAGTTAAATGAAAGATTAAGTCGTTCTAGTTAGTCACAAATTCACAGCAATTTTTTGATATAACCGATAAATTTAAAATATAATGTCAAATAAATATAAAGTGACATTAACTGAAAAAAGAATAATTTTTTGAAAGAAAAAGCTTTAAAAATCTAAAAACAGCAGATTGCGTCTTGAAACTGATTAAAATTTTTTAGATAATGTTTGTCAATACTAATGCATACTAATGTTCCTTTTTCCTATTTTAGTCATTTAAATGTAAACAATTAGCAGTAAGTATTTAATATTAATTTTAGAGAAGAACGTCCATGTAAATAAGAGTAATATTATTATTGTTATTATTTTATTGTAGCCCTGATGAAGAAAATAAATATTTTCGAAACCTAGGAGTAGCTAAAAAAGTGTTTGACTTTTGAAAGCCCTCACCAGGACTGATACCCAGAGATATATCTTTGATTTTGTTGTTTCACTAATCGGTAAAGAATACCCCACTCCTTTATATATATATATATATATATATATATATATATATATATATATATATATATATATTTAATATGATTAACTTTTTAGCTTACTTTATCATCTGTGAATTAATTAATTTTGTCAATTCAAATATTTAGTATTTTCTATATCCGATTAAAAGAAGAACATAAACATAAACTACAAATATTGAAACATTGTCATTTGTAGTTTGCATTTAAATGTAAACGTATGATAGTTTTCCCGGGGATCAGAAATTTTGCGGGCACGCCAGGTTCGTTGAACTTATATTGATTTCCTCCAGTTTCCAGTTTCACTTTTATTTTGTTTTCATTACAGAACACGTTTTATCTAGTACAAAACTATGACAATGATTTTTTATAAACATAATTGCTATTTAGTTATTTTGTTCTTAATGTTATCTAAGAACTGTAAAGTTTATAATCATTGTTTATAAAGTGTTATATTCGAGTTAATACCACTATTTTCATTACTTATTTTTATTTTTAAAATTGTTACTTATTTATATTTTAGGATGATGTGGTAACAAAGAAGAAAAAAAGTAAAAACTATTTTTTTATAAAAAAAAAATTAAAAATTAAAAAAAGAAGAACTTTTTATTGCCAAATGTCAATTTCGTCATCTTATTACTCATACAAAATTTTTCCTGCAAATAATATTTCAGAAAATAGAAAGTAAATCGGCCATTTTCAGCATCTTCAAATTATTTATTTCAGGAACGAATGAAATCTTCACTATTTCAAATCGAAATGTGACGCTAGAGAAAAGTTATATATATATATATATATATATATATATATATATATATATATATATATATATATATATATATATATATACATATATATATAATATATATATATATATATATATATATATATATATATATATATATATATATATATATATATATATATATATATATATATATATATATTTATATTTAGTTGGTTATTTTCTTGGGAATATGGTTCATTTTTATATTGAAACTACATATATACAGTTGTCATACTTATTGTATATATATATTTTTATTTCTCAGGACGTTTCGATTCTTTCGAATCTTTTTCAACTGATGCTGATGCTACAAAAATGTACATTTTTATTATTATTATATATGGACAAAGAGGTTAAAAACTTACCAGAACAGAGATTTTTGTTTTAAACAATAGTTGATTACATCACAAACCAATTGTAGTAACTCACTCTTTTGTATATTCACTTTTTAAAAGTATTTTTAAAAGGCCAGTTAGAAGAATGGGCACTACATTTTTAACCCTATAACTGTCTTGACTTAACTGAATGTGGAACCCAGATGGTGTATGTTTTTTAGGCACTTTAAGTGGCGTAAAAAGTTTGGGTCTTTTAATGAAGTGATTTTTTTCTGAACAATATCGTGATTTAATTTAGAAGAATTGGAAGCGGAGAATTATTCTTATTTATTGTTTTATTTATTTTAGAAATTCCCTTATATTGGTTTATTTTAATATGTTGAAATAAATTTGATTTAAATTATTGATGTCTGTTTTATCGTTTATGGCATTCGGATTTTTTTTTATTGCAATCATTTTGTAAAATTCTATATATATATATATATATATATATATATATATATATATATATATATATATATATATATATTGTTGCAATAATGCCCCTAATGGTAAGAACATATAATTGGCAAACTAATTTTAACCGCCACTAAATTTGAAATAGTAAAATAGGCTTTTTTTTGTCTGTTTTCGATCGATTCGATTTCAAAATTTGAAAAATTACTAACTTTCAGGAGACTAATGCATACATTTTTATTTTAGAGGCATAAATCCAAGAAATAGAGCTCTTATATTTAGGTCCTTATATTTTTTCGACTTGAAGATACCTATTTTTTCCATTCTTTTAATCTTTTTTTCATTTTCTTAGATTACTTTTATTACTGTAAGTGCTCGCCAAATCCAGAGTTTTCATTTGAATTCTAGGAAAAGCCTTTTCTTTGTCTTGAAAATACCTTTCCAACCAGTTAATATATTTTATTATTATTTTTATTTAATTATATATTTCTGAATAGAATTGGCTTTTCTACAGTACCATTTTTTACAGCGCTATTTTTGTTTATTATCGTGATTTTTAGACATGCTCTAAAAAAATTTTTTTTGACCCCTTTTAAATGTATTAGAAATACTGAAAAAACTGGACTTCCCGTATTTGGGTCTTTATTTTTTTTTCAACATGAAATTATTGATTTTTTTCCATTATATTTTTTTTTTTCAATTTTTCTTAAATTACATTTACAACCTGAAATGCTCAACAAATTCAGAGTTTTGATTTGATTTGAATTAGAAAAAAGTTTTTTCTTTATATTAAAAAGTTATTTTGAACTAGTTAATTTCTTATATGCTTTGTTGATGTCTCTAATTTGTTTGTGTTTTTTTTGATTTATTTTTAATTTCTTCTCTACTTCATATTGTGTTATATCAAATAATTCAATTTTCAAAAAATGTGTTTTGAAATAATAAATTAAGAATGTTGTCCTTTTTTTAAATGTGAGAATTTTGGTTCTATCAATATATCTATCAAACATAAAAGATTAAAGTCACACCAACGCTTAACGATAGTTAAATCATTCTGTATATTCAATGCATCCGAGTTTTTACCGCTTCACAAAATAGTAGGTATCATTCGTAAACATAGTAAGTTTACTAGATATATCAATGTTTGCTAAATCACTAAATATAATAAAAACAAGACAGGGTCAAGCACAATCCTCTGAGTGATACTAGCACTTACAGCTATGCTTTTTGAGAAGGAAGACCGAATCTATCCACCTGTTGCTTTCCAGAGAAATAAGATTAAAACCCACCTAAACCTATCCCTTTTATACCATAGTATTCAAGTTTAGCGAGTAATATTCTGTAGTTTATGCAATCAAAAGCTTTAGATATGTCTCAGAATACTGTCGCGGCCATATCCCCCTGAGTTAAACCAGTATAGAGTTCCTCTAGAAAGAAGAATATTGCATCATTAGTGCTTTTAGAAGTTTGTAAACCAAATTGTCAGTCAATCAAAACATTATGTTTTGTGAGAAAGTTCAGAAGTCTTTCAATTACTTTAGACAGTGTAGGAAGTAAAGAAATGGGACAAAAATTGGCCGAATCATCCAAATCAATGCCATTATACAAAAGCATCACAGGCTCTGTCTTTAAGCAAGAAGAGAAAACGTCCGTTTCAAAAAAGTTGTTAATTCCATCTGCCAATGCTTGAAGAGGATCTTCTGGTAAACTTTTGAGTACTCCAATGTAATCCATCTCAGATAAATTTTTATTTTTAATATCATAAAAAATAGTCGATTATGGAATTATTTTGTAACTAGTCCAAAGGGTTAGAATTAATTTTACATTTAAAAAAACATGGAATTGTTTTTTTATTATATACAGTAAAAAAAAAATAAGGTCAAAATATACAAATACTTAAATTACGGTTTATTTAGTAAAACATTTCTTACAAAGGAATATAACTGGATTTTCTAAGTAAAACATTTAATAAGATACTTATGAAATGGTGTGTTGTTATCAAAAAGTAGTAGTTTAACGTATCTTTTAACAACCATTTTAAAACTATTTGGATAGAATTGATTATTTCTAATTGCCAATTAATTAAGGTTGATTTTGTTTTATATTACAAAAATACCACAAAATTTTGAAACTGGAAGTTACACAGTGTCAAAATAATATCAGTGTATAATAAATATACGATATTAATATTTAATTGTGGATCCTCTATTGGCAGTAATGGCTTTATATCAAGGAGCCCTGGAGTTTTATTGAGTTTAATTTCTTGCAACAAGCATGGTGTGCCAAGATTTTCGAATAATTCTCCAAAATTTTTCATTTTCTTTGATTTTTCAAGTGTTACCGCATGCTTGATATCACCCAATAGATTTTCTAAGGGGTTCGAGTCACTCCACTCTTTCATTTTCGATTCTTATAATTGAAATCATTATTGCGCATAAAGACTTATTTCAAAGGTATCTTAAAATATGTATGAAGCAACATAATATCTCGTAAAATATCCCCATAAATATCAGCTGTTACACAGTTTAAAATACAGGTCCATTTTTAAGCTTTTATGTTCGACAGTCTTTTTGGTCTATCTAGGATGATCTGCAGCAGCTTTAATGCCCTAAGTTACCAAAAAGAACAATGTTTTTCTTATCTGCTCACAAAATATTGTGATTTTTGGTCAGTAATTATTCCAGATATTCCTTGGTAAATCGTCTATTAACGTCGACGACGTCTTTTACCAGACTTCTAGCCTAGTTCTTCTTATTGTATGAAGAAGGTGTCCAATATACGACACTTTTGCAGAATATCTTTATCATTATTAAAGATAGAGACTTGTGGTTTTTGAAAACCTGTTCTACTTTTTTGTTAAATAAAAGATGTAATAAAAAAATTTCATAGCTCTTTCTGTTTTTCAGATACAAGGCGAAACCGAAAATTTTCCATTTATAAGACTCCCTTATATCTTAGTTAATATGTAAGGTATTAAAAAAGTAAAAACGGATTGCTGTAGAATTTTTTTTGCGTAAAATCCTCTGGCGTAATTGCCTTTTTTTAAAGGCATCAGATTTGAGTTATAGACTAAACTTATGTTGTTTTAAAGCAAAACACCCTCTATATTATTTGACAGTTCGATTTTAGTTTTTTTCAAGCTTTCCAAAAAGTATAATAGTTGAGATTTGATTTCACTAATAAATCTAAAATTTTCATTTCTTGAAAATTTGCTGTAGGCTATTAATATTGAATACATGTTTTATTAATAATAATATCTTTGGCACAACGTCTTGGGGATTATTTAGAATACGTTTCTAAGGTCCTTGTAATATAATATAGTTGAAGGGGTAGTCTGGATTTATTTTCTGAAAAAAAAATCGATTTTCCAAAAACATCGTTTTTAGGATTCTCATAGAAATTTGAAGAAGTTTTACTAAAATCTTAATTGGCTTCTTGTGTGCTTGTTGGTTGTAGATCAGCAACAATTTCCATCCGTGAAACACTATGCTATAATATATATCAGCAGTTGTAAAATAACGTTCCTCGGATCACATTATCAATTTTCCAAAATTGTCTTTGGCTCTGACTTGTTCCATATAGAACATTACTCGGTGCTCTGCAACACCGGGACCTAAATTTTACACAATATGAAATTTTTAGGTTTTTAATATTGTTTGTGCACGACTTTAAATGAATCCAGTTTCCATTTCTATCTTTCAACATGAGGTTGAAGATGCTACTTGTATGCATGCCAGAACATTCATTTTGTCTCCCTCTTTCTCTTTCTGTTTTCTTTGTCATACATAATGAATAGGTTACCATATGCGACCATTTTAAAAGAACACTCAATTATATTTCTTCTTCTTGGGCCGTGTCGGGTCCCCGTGACGATGGCAAATACAATAATGAGTTGATCACGATTCTCTACTATTTTAAATAAATGTTCAGCAGTGAGTATTCCTGTCTACTCTCGGATGTTCCTCAGCCAAGAGATCTGTTTCCTTCCAACACCTCTACGACCCTCGGTCTTGCCCTTCATTATTGAAGAATTCTGTACTGATCCTCTTTGAAAACATGGCTAATTTTCTGCATTTTACAGTTGTCAGCAATTCACTGCCCGATCTAAAACCGCTATATTAGTTTGCCTAGCTACCCAGGGTTATCGAAACATTCGCCTATGCAACCAAATCTCAAATGCCTGCAAACGATTGATCGTAGTAGCCTTTAGTGTCCACACCTCCCGTCTATACAACAACACTGATCAAATGTAACATTTAACCACCCTCTGGCGAAGTTTTAAATTTAGATTGTGATGCAGACAAGCGATTCGATTCTGCATTTAATTTCTTTATCTGGATCAAGCTGTTCTGTAATATAATATCCAAGTTACTTCAAGGATTTGCTCATTTATTAGCAGCGAAGCGTCTGGATATGGTAGACGATTGAAAACCATAAATTTAATTTTTGCGACGTTTATGTTGAGTCCCATTTCTTTCCAAACCCTATTAACAGAATCTAAGAGTTGTTGTAAACCCTCAAGGCTATCACTTATGATGGCCGTATCATTAGCATAACGAATCGTTTTTATTAGCTCATCGTTGATTGTAACTCCAAATACTTTGTTATATAGGGCATCCTTAAAAACTTTGTCCGAATACAAATTAATTAGCAGTGGAGAAAGAATACATTTCAGTGTAAGGCCTCGTTGAATGTGACATTCTTTGGTAAACTTACCATTAACTCGGACCACTGCACACTGACGCCAATATAGATTCTCTATAATCCGTACATTTTTGCTATCCACACAAGTATTCTTCAGTATATCTATGAGCTTCACAAACTGTACCTTGTCAAACGCTTTCTCGTAATCGATAAACCATATGAAAATGTCTTTACGTTGGTCTCGACACTTTTGGAGAAGTATATTTAGAGCAATAGTACTATCAAGGGCATTTCTAAACCCAAACTGGGTCTTATCTAGACCGCTTTCGCATTTATTCCTTATCCTACAGTGAATAATACTCAGGAAGACCTTCAAGGTGTGACTCATGATACTTATTAACCTGTATTCGTTACATCTTTTGCCACGTTGTTTTGTTGGTAACGACATTTGATCAAATTCCGTTTTTCTTGGGTAGAATAGCTTTGTTTGCGGAAAGGATTTAGAACCGATTCTGGACTAATACGCATGCGCAGTTGAAATAGTAATGTTTACGGATACAAAGTTCTGAATTTTTAGTTACAGTTCCATGTTCGCGGAGAACATAATTCAGTTCGAGATCGATTCTGAACTAGTTCTACCGGTTCTGAGGATTGAACAAGAACTGTAAGTTTGGAATTTTATGCAGCGCCAACTTTCATGCAGCGGCCGCAATGTGCAACTATTTGATAATTATTTTTATTTTATTTTGGGTTTTTTTTCTGTTTATGTCATTTGTTGCATTTGATATTCCCGTATATATTTTATTATATTATATTGGTTTTACTTTAATTAGTGTTAATCTACCTGGAATCTTAATTGATAAATTAAATAAAGTGTGTTTAATATTTTAGTTTAAGCTTAAAAAAAATATATTTTTAGTGAATACTCCCATTATGTGAAATCATTTATCATCCAGCGATGAGGACTTAAAAGAAATTTTAGAGTTATTCAAAATTCCTAAAAGTGCTAATTATTTTCAAAAAATATTGTCTCCCATTTTCAGTTAAGCCGCGAAATGGTATAAGAACTTGTACATCGCTTCACTGACTTGAAAGAGTTTTATATTCGTAGGAAGGAGAATCTGAAAAAGTTACAACATTATAAAGTGTATTGGATGAAGTAGGTTTGTGCCTTTTCGGTGAAATTAACAAAGAAACTATATTTATTGTTTAATACAGTTTATTTTTACGCAGATTTTAAAAATATTTAGGACTCTACAGGGTGAGCCAAAAAACTAGGACAGCATAAAGTTGTATTTTTTTAAATAGAACACCCTATATACGAATCGTATTTTCGATTTAGCTTATAATTTTAAATCTTTTTTATTAAGGGTTTACTATAACAAAACTTTATAGTTTCTAAGATAATTAAGTTTAAAGAAAAAAAGTCACATTTTCAAGCATCAATTCAATCCTAAATAACGTTTTCAATTTTGTGACAAATATATTCAAATTTGGAATTTGGCAAGGCCAAGGACAAGTTAACATAATTTTTACCTAATATTTGCAATAAAAGCTACAGGGTGTTGAACACATCGGCTCAAATTTGAACAAGTTTAAATGAATAAATATCTTCTTTTTTTTTTAAATGGTACACCCTGTATATTTTCATGTTATTTAATAGAGTAATAAATACCCTAAAAGTTTTGTTCAATATATCCTATACCTATTTATAATAGTTTTTGAGATATTTCAGTTTTTCTTATTTTCCATACTTTTTTACAGAAATAGTCTTCATTATCATAGTAGCCATGGCAAAAACAATGTAAAAGAACATTTTTCTGTGTGTCAAATTTATAACCGCAATCGCTTCTTTTGGTTTTTATGTAGTGTAGTTTGGTTCTTTTTGCATTCATCTTATATTGTAAAATGAATTTTTCAAAGAATGAGTTAATAGATATGATTTATACAATAGGAGAGGCAACAAAAACAACTAGTTTAATCAGCATTTAACACCGTATGTTAAACCCAGAACAAAAAAAAAAAGTTAGGTGTTAAATAATAAGACTCATATCGCAGCAGACGAGTAGTTCCGAAATCGTTCGTGGAAAAAAAATTCTGAACCGGTTAATAACTGAGCATGCGCAGTATGATAATTCTGAACCAGTTCTGGACTCGTTCTGAATCGGTTCGGAAACTAATCCGCGAACAAAGCTAATGATTCTTGTTTGTCATAGTTGTAACCTGAACTAAAATATTATTTATAATTTAGATATTAGCATATTAAAAATCAAAAATGTAGTCATTCTTTTTCTCTAAAGAGAATTTTTAAAACCAGTGCGAGTTTATTATTTCCAAAGCATTGCCATTATTTCGCCACATTAAACGATTCTTTTAAAATTAACTATAATCAAACTTTTCCTGCTTATTTTTTAGCTGATATTTCTATCGAAGGGCAAGAGCTTTGTTGTACTGCGATCATTTACTTTTAAGCGATATACGTATGATTATTTTTTATATTCAATCATTTGTGTTATTTTCACCAAATATATATATATATATATATATATATATATATATATATATATATGTATATATATATATATATATATATATATATATATATATATATATATATATATCAAACTCTTCAAGTTATTCCAGTAATAAAATGAGAAACTAAAACCCAACCTAACATATAAATTTGCCAACTAATTTGGTAAATTTTTCCATCAGCGTATAATCATGTCATCGATTTTTCGACTTAATGGTGCTTTGTACCTATCAGAGCTTACCTACAAGTTTGTTATAATCTTTATATTATACAAAATTAATTTAAATTAAAACAATTCCTAAATGTTATTCGGAATTAGTTTTAATTTAACTATTATTTTTTCAGCATGCAGTTGCATAAAAACTATTCCTCGTTCCATATAACTTGTCGTGTTTGCTAAAATATATTGCGCTTTATTTTTCGGAACTGAATTTTGCGTCTTATAAAAACCTGTGTTTACATGTCATTAAAGGAAAACATATTATTAATACTAGTGTTTTCAACTAACTTGTATAACTATTTTAGGGTGGGGTAGGTAATGGATTTCTTGGTAAGTTATTCAATGTAATTGCCTAAAGTAAACAACAAATTTATTGGGATATTTTTATCCAGAAAACCTTTAGGTACTTATTGTTCATTTTCTCAGAATCTGTAAAATAGAATGAATAAGTGCGATAAATTTTTGATTTAAAAAACTGAAATTAAATCAAAATGTTTTTTCTCAAACAAATTTTCTGGCAGCGGTTTAAGTATATGTTTACCAATTAAAGGAAGAAAAGTGTACCAAAGTTGTTACTTTTAATAGTCGTTGTTAATAACGATATCGTTATTAATAAAAAAAGATGAAAAATTTAAATTATTTATAACCGACTGATATTGGAGCAGAGCATTGTGTGTGATTAGATAAATATAAAAAATATCGTCAGACCAGTTATCGATGTCACCTTAATCGTCAGACCAATATGTAACAGCGTAAAAAAAATTTTTTTTTTCTGAAGTTGATATATGTTATAGAAAATAAATAAACACACAAAAATAATCGTCTGATTGCACAGTGTGGTCGCAAAAGTCATCAGACTGCGGCGGATGCGCGCGAGTAGAAACCTCAATGCGCAACATATGTATGTATATATATATATATATATATATATATATATATATATATATATATATATATATATTTATCTATTTTCAATAAAGTTAGGAATTGCCGATGAGTCAGACTTACAATAATATGCAGTTATTCTCCAAAAATTTGTACGTAAAATGTATGGATCTGGAAGAATAATATTAATTCAGCTAGAGTAGAAAATTTTATGAAGGCACACAAAATTAAGGATAATGCAAATACTTTGCAAACGCCGAGTAACGGTTTTGATGGATCACTGCTTCCACCATACGAAATAGAAGTTCAGCAGAGGTTTTTGCGTACGATTACCATTAGTAGAATTTGGCAAAATGCTTGAAAAAAGTACCAAAAATACATTTAGATTCCTCTGAATATGGATGGGAGGAGGTTGATGGAACATTGCATTTTAAATGGTCCGTTGGGACCAATTGCCTACTACGATTCAAAAGATAACAAGCTTGGAGAACAGCTCAAACGGTATGTTTTATAAATTTGAAACACGAAACACCCACACACACAAATATATATATATATATATATATATATATATATATATATATATATGTATATGTATATATATATATATATATATATATATATATATATATATATTGAAATAAATATTATATTTTTTATGCTAATCAATAAATACCGATACAGAAGATGAAGCTGCTATTCCAAGAAGTGCAGTCCAGGAGAAAATAGATCCTTCTGCACTTGAAGGAAGTGAAGAAAAGGACACTGATAGTGATATCTTCGATAATGAGGATGCGGTGGATTAAATTATTATGTACTGTATAATTGTTTAATTCATTTTTATTAAAAATTTTATGTATTAAATATAAGGTTATACGAAAAATACAAAATATATTTTTTCGAAACGTTCAATCAAGACGAAAGAATGAAATAAAATAGTTCATTAAATTCTTTATGGCACGATGCTAATAATATTTTTCAATTCGATACACTACCTCCACAAACTCGATGAAATTACTTGAAATCGTTTGGCTTTTATTGTACAGTATTTTGTAATATTGCAATTTATGAAAACGGTTTTTGAAATTATATATAGCCATCTGAAATCGATATATGTTATTCAAAATAGATGAAAATGCATAAAAATAATCGTCATATCTTACAAAGTGGTCGCAAAAGTCGTCAGCCGTAGATAAATATGTCGAGCTTCAAAAGTTCTGCTCAGGTCAGGTTGGTTGCTTTCATATCGCAGTCTGACAACTTTTGCGACAGCACTGTGTTGTTTCATGATTATTTTTGTGCATGTTTCCTTATTTTCTAAAACATATATCAATTTTAGACGGTTGTATATAATTTGAAAAATTCATTTTTTTACATTGTTACATATCGGTCTGACGATTAAGGTAACATTGATAACGAGTCTGATGATATTTTTTATGTTTATTCAATCATAAACAATGCCCTGCTTCAATATCAGCCGGCTATAAATAATTTAAATTTTTCACTTTTTTTTTATTATTAACGATATCGTTATTAATAACGACTATTAAAAGTAACAACTTCGGTACACTTTGATTCTTTTAATCAGTAAACATACACTCACACCGCTAGCGGACAATTTATTTGAGAAAAAACATTTTGACTTTTAATTTTGTTATTAGAAAACCCGTTCCTAAACGAAACGAAATGAAATTGGGCGGCTAAAAATAATAACTTTTGTTGCTCCTCAGCTCGCAGAGTATAAGAGAAGTATCTATGTACGGTAATGCCTCTGCTGAGTTCATTATATTACAGGATAATCTTTCTTCTAGGCCATTCAATAAAGAAAAAAAATAAGCGAGACTGACTAAAATACCATTAGAATGCCGATTGTACGTACCATCACACTAAAAACAATCCAAAGTGATCCGGTAATCTATTAGTTTGGTATTAACATTTAAAATAAAAAAAAATGTATTTTGTTTAGTTTTTGCTTATAACATCAAAACTAATAAAACAATCTCGATAGTGTAAATAGATGAATTGTAGAGAATAAAAGCACCAATAAACTCTATCTGATTATTAAAATATACGCAAGACTTAGTTTTTTTTTTCAGTTGTAATTTTTGTATTGATTTATAAAGTACACAGTATAGGATTATGTATGGAATAGAACATTGAGCAAATTGCCTCCACGGCTTTGCTGGCACATATGCACTCTTTTGTTGAATCTCCTTCTTCAATGCATGGGTGGTTATGAGCTTGCTGACATAGACATTTGACTTCAAATAACTCCATAGAAAAAAATCCAGTGCATTCAGATCACATCATTTAGAGGGCCAATTTTGATCCCTGAAAGGAGTAAGTACACGACCAGGAAATATCTCATGTAGTAATTGAATTGTTTCACGGGCTGTATGGTATGTGGCACCATCTTGTCTTAGGCAGAAACAACTCGGTTATGTCACGATATCAAGTATTAGTAACAATCACCGCTTGACTAGATTCATTTGCGAAGTTTGATCCAGTGATGCCTCCAGCTCAAAATTCGCACCATACAGTGACATGTTCTAGATGTATTTGTTTTTCGACAATCACATGTAGATTCTCTGAACTCCAAATGCTGAAGTTATGATGATTAATGACGCCATCAAGGTGAAAATGAGCTTAATCGCTTGGAATGATTTCGCTCGAAAAATCAGCATCCACTTTTTGATATTCAATAATCCATTCGACGAACTTTCTTGGTTGTGCTTGATAATTAGGTTTCAGTTCTTATGTCAATTAAACTTTGGATACGCAGATCTTTAGTTTATATAGGCAGTAGAGAGCTTTTTGAAATTTGCAATTCTTGTTAACGACACCGAATTGATATTTCTGGAATTTCAACAACACTCTCACGCACCGCTTCGATATAACTATTTGAACGACTTGTTATTGGACGGCCAGTATGTTTAGCATCACCAATTGATCCAGTCTCCCTGAATTTTTTAATTATTATCTTCATAGTTGACGCAGTTAAATCAATATTCCGTCCATATTTTGTACGAAATTTGCGAACTGTGGCCGCCAAGCTTTAATTATTTTTGAAATATTATTCAACAATGAAAATCCGTTGTTCTCCATTTTTACTAATCCTAAACTGTCAACTGTGAAATTACCTTTTTTTTTGGTTGTCGATATTTACCGCACAAATGGCGGCAAAATCAAATCTTGCATGAATTTTGGAACATCTTTTAGTAACAAAGAAAAACAGGAAAAAACTTTTTTTTTAAATCCATATGTACATTATTTTTCGGGTTGTAGCACTGGCAAGGGGCCGTCGGTTCATTAGTCCCTTATACTTGAATTCTGTCGTCTTTCCGATCTTTTTTTTGTATATTTTCCTCTATGATGAGTCTCATCAGTTCAGTCTCCTGTCATTGTATGTGCTAAGTAGTTGGGATTTGGATGTGTTTATATACCACACAAAATTTTGTTGAAAAGGATCGGTGACAGTACACATCCAGTATAATTCGGAAATAATTTTTATTTCTCTTGTATCTATTCCTATTTTTCTTAAGATATCAATAATCTTGCCTGTCGTACGCAGTCGAGTGTTTTACGTCACATTTAGCAGTAGCCAATTAAGGCTTCCTGGAGCTGGGGTTACAGGTTCGAATGGGACCCTATTATTCTTAAATGAATACACCTCAAAACCACATACCTGGAAACCAGAGAGTTCATGTGGGGCCTTTTTGAGGCTGGAGCCCGGAACTATAGCGCCCTCTAGTCCTTAATTTGGCAATGACATTTAGGCAGAAGAGTGCTTCAGGGGTGCCAACTTCCGTCGACGAAATTTCGTTTCCTATATATTCTAGTGACTAACCATGCGATCGTAAATATTTTTTGGTAATAGAATAAATGTTGATATTAACTAATCAAAAGGAATTTTGCCCCTGCTGACAACCTTCACTTGAAACAATAATCCCTTTACAACAGCAAAAAAATTAAATTACCTAAATTTATTTTTTGAATAGAAGTTTGCAAGTCTTAATAGATTGCTAAGTTTCACATTCTAATGCACTGACCATTAAAATTCTAAAGTACGTGCAGCGTTTTAATACACAAACGGAGGAAAACATCTAAAAATAATACGTCGCAATTGTTAAAACAATTATTTTTAAGATAATTCAATATGTTACTTTATTTTGTTTACACGTATCCTACGAAGGACGTTAGAAAAGTTTCTTCATAACAACAGACGATTTTTCTGTTGAAATGGGTTAACAATATTGGATGTTACTAAGCGATGCACAGTCAATTGTTTATATAATGGCTAGGTAGATAGTTGTTAAAATATCGCTCGTATACAGCGATATAACGTCTATATTCATTAATAAAAATAAGGCCAGTCATGTGAATTAAAACAGATTTTTTTCTAATTTGCATATCTACTAATAATAATAAAATCAAGAAAAAAATATTTTATTAAAAAATCTTCCACTAAATATAGTGAGTAAAATTAAGGATCTCCTTAAATTTTCTGATATTTTGCTTGAAAGTACAACAGGTAAAACGTTATGCCAGTTCATATAAAAGAAATTTGTTATTGATAATTATAATGAACATTTTTAGCTCAGATTATTTTTTACTAGCCAAGAGTAAATAAATAACTTATTGTTTTGACTTATAACATCAGTGTTATTTTCGTATCCTTCAATGTTAAACTAACATTTTCAAACTTAAATAAATTTGTTTAGCTGTAATACAGAATCTAATATTTTTTTGACTATCCTTTGTTTTGAATGCCTCCCATATAAGTCATTTAAATTAGGGGTTTTCTCTCCTTAATTTCCTTTTGGAGGTACCCCAGAAGTTTTTTTATGGAGTTTAGGTCAGGGCTACATAATGGCCATTTTATTAGCAATTTAATTTAATTTTTTTCAAATATACCGGATAACTCAAAAAAGAGCTATGAAGTCATCGATATGTTTTTCAATTGTAAACCCCATTTTTTTTCAGAATCAGAAAGGCACGACAAGGTAAATATCGATGTTGGTTACATAAGGAAATTGTCAAGAAAAATTACTTTAAAACTTTAAAATGTAAAAAAAAATTGGTACCATCTGAATTAAATGTTCAACTTGGACCCCGTTAACAATCTGACAATAGCCAAATTCAAATTCTTTTTGAATATTGCTGATTACATCAGCTACTATGTTTCGTGCTTTTTGGCATATTCAAACTTTTAGGACTTCTAAGTTGTCGGACTGGGTCAAGTATACTTTAGTTTTTGAGAATCCCCAAAAGAAATAATCAAGGGAGGTCAAATCTGGTGATCTGGCTGACCAGTCAGTTGTCCTTTTTCTATTCCAGGATCAGGAAAAACTTCATCTAAATAAGCACAGATAGGGGCGGCATTGTGGGGCAGCACTCCTACTTGTAGAAAAAAAATAGATCAACTGTTAATCTACAACCAGCAAGCACAGAAAATGCCTAGTAAGATTTTGGCAGAACGTCTGCAAACTTCTACAAGAAGCCAAACCAACGTGCATATATATATATATATATATATATATATATATATATATATATATATATATATATATATATATATATATATATGCACGTAGCACTTTTCTGATCCATCTTGTATCTATCTAAAAAATCATTACAAAAAAAAGTTAAATTAACGGGTCTCATGGGTATAAAATCCATATATATATATATATATATATATATATATATTTATGATCATAAGAACCCAAGAAGAAGTGTGCCAAGTATTTCAAGTCTTAATCTATCGTCAATTTCACAATTGAGAGTAAGTAAGATTGAGCAGAAATTTCATTAACTTTATCGTGGTCGAGATGCCCCAAGAAGTAGTCGACTAGCAACTAGAAAAAGTAGTACATCTTCACATTTACTCCAATGCCACACAGCTTTAGTCAGTTCCTGAGATGTGACAACCGTATAAATTTCTGATAGCAACAGAGGTTAAAAATGCAGGTCCAACTTTTGAATATCAAGTTTTTAATTTTAGAAAAGCTTGGTTTTGTTAATTATTATCATTTCTAAATACAAAATAAATGCAGTGTTACGTATGAATGTTATTATAATTGCAACCAATTGTAAGCGAACTAAAATATTGTCGAAAATATAACAATCTAACGGTAAGACTCGGATAGAATCCCCGTCATAACGTATTATCGGTGTCCAAGATAATCACCATATTAAATTAATCAGGCAAATATTGCAAAAACAACAAAAACTTGCATTTAATACTATTAAGTATAATTATTTCAAAATGTAAGTAGTTCCAGAACCAATCTGCATTATGCTTAAACGGACTTTTCAACAAAAAAAAAATTATCAGCACCTATTATTTGGATATAAACCCTTAATGGATGAGAGGGACACACACTCAGTATATAGGGTCGATCTTTTTTGATGAAAATTTAAATGGTAAAAGATATTTACAGTTTCTACACGAAGATCTTATTTCTGCGCTTTCGACGTTGTTTCCTGAATAAGAAAATCCAGATTTACCCCATCGAAATATCTGCTTTGAATAAGACGATACCTCGTCATAATACACAATAAAATTTCACGCCTTTCGTAGTGATGTTTTCGCAAATAGGTAGATTGGAAGAAGGAGAGCTATTAAGTGGCCACCGAGATCTCCAGACTTATACACTCTTGACTTCTTTTTATAAGGTTACCTGAAAGGTAAAGTTTTCCGAACTAACCCAGTTCACATAGAGTACTTAATGGATTATTGAAGAAATAAGGTTAATTACTACAGAAGTACCCATAACTGTTACTGTCAATTAAACAATGAGAGGCATTTTCAATATTTAATAAAATTATAAATTAATTGTTGTTACTACGAGGATGTTTCGATAAGTTCTCGGCCTGATAAAGAAAACAAAAGATTTTTGAAAATGTTTTTATTTATTTTTCAACATAGTCCCCTTGTACTTCAATACATTTAGACCAACGATGTTCTAATATTTTAATACCCGTAGTATAATGCGATTTGTCCAACTCTGCAAAATAAGCTGTTGTCGCTGTTCTGACCTCGTTATTTGAAGGCAATTTTCGTCCAGCGAGCCATTTTTTCAAGTTTGGGAAGAGAAAGTAATCGCTTGGAGCCAGATCCGGCGAATATGGCGCATGTGGAAGCACTTCGAAACGTAGGTCAGGAGTTTTGCAGCAACAACCATAGATTTGTGTTTAGGTGCGTTATCCTGATGAAAGAGAACTTTTTTTTTGACAAAATATGGACTTTTAGTCTTAATCACATGCTGCAAATGGTCCAGTAGTGAAACGTAATACTTCCCGGTGATGGTCTTGCCTTGTTCTAAATAGTCTATAAGCACCACGTCATATGAATCCCAAGAAACTGTTGCCATGACTTTTCCTGTAAACGGAACCGTTTTGGCTTTTTTTGGCGTACTTTCACCTGCCCTCACGTGCTGTTTAGACTGCTGCTTTGTTTCTAGCGTATAATGGTGAATCCATGTTACATCTACAGTTATAAAACGTCGAAGAAACTCAGCAGGATTGCGTCTGAATAAGTCTAAACAATCTTGCGAAGTGTTCATTCGAAGGCGTTTTTGGTCGACTGTTAAACGCGGCACCCATTGCACAGAAAGCTTTGTCATGCCAAGAACATCATGTAAAATATAGTGGACACGATCTATCGAGATATTTGCTATACCAGCAATCTCTCATACTTTCAGTCGGCGGTCATGAAGTATGATATTGTGAATTTTTGTAACAATTTCGTCAGTTGTAGCGGTTTTTTGGTGTCCCGAGAGCTCATCATCTTGAATTGATGTACGACCACGATTAAATTCAGCAGCTCATTTTTTTAACATCGAAAACGAAGGAGAAGAATCCTTTAAAGTAGATTCTAACTCATTTTTAATATCCGTAGGAGTTAAGCCCTTTAAAACAAAGTACCTTATAACCGCTCGAATTTTTTTATCCATCTTTCACAAAATATCGAATCTTATATGTTTACTCGATCGCCACAAACAAGCAACTGAACGCAAACATCTGAACTTTTGCAGGGCGTCATCTCAAGGTTAACGGTTACAAAATATTATAGTTATTTGATCCTACTAGCTCCCTCTCTGTTTCAGGCCGAGAACTTATCGAACCACCCTCGTACTTTATTTCGAGCTTTGACTGTCGATAAATTGAAAATAGTTACATTTAGTTAAAGGATAGGAAATAAAAAAAAATGTTCAGAATTTTACACGGAGCCTGCAAAAAATTGGGGTTGCTTCTTAATAAATCAAAGTTGATTATAGTATTTCTTTTTTCGAGACATTGTGTATAATATATAATATGCTAGAAAAAAAATCGTACCAAAAAAAAAAACAAAGAATTTTCAAAAAAAATCCACCGTTTTTAAATGATGACTTTTTGTTCTCATTGTATAGGATTTGGAGTTAATTTATATAAAGAAAATATGATGTATGTAATCAGAATTTCAAACCTCTGAACTTAAAAAGCCAAAAAATTCTAAATTGCATAAATCCTGATAAGTTTTAAAAAAATTTTCCTATAAACCTGGAATAAACAATTTAATAAGTTGCGCAATAATCTGTTATCACAGGCCCATGGCAAGGTACACCGAATGAAGCAGCCAGCGTTGCATTCGCGATGCACGCCTGTCCAAACCAGAGAGTGTTGAGTTAGGTCGGTGTTTGGACGCTATGAAAACCCGGTTTTATTTTTGTGGAAAGTTGGCGATTTTGCCGCTAAAAACATTCAAAAAGAAAATAAAGGTGTAACGGACTTTTCGCACCCGTCGTTCCCCTCACGCACTCCGCACGCAAGTTCTTCGAAAGGCCTATTCCGTCGCGGCAATTGTTTTTCTGTTGTGCGCCGTTCTCTGCGTTAAGAAATTTGAAGAAGGTGCGTATTGTGCGTAAACACGTGATTTGATATGAAATAACACCTGTAGAAGTATATGCCTGCACGTGCTGATTTGGTATGCTGTTTACATCGGAAGCTTTAAAATTACCATCGCAAAAATTGCACTATTTGAGCTACCGTAAGATAATTGTGTTGTACTTTGTTTTACAGGTTTTATAAAAAATGCTAGAAAAATCTAGATTTGTTATATTCTATGTTAAACTTCTTATTTATAAACAGTTTCCATTATCAAAATAACCAAGCAATAGTGAGCCACACGCCAAGGACACTCAATATTATTTAATCTATTTAATTCTTAGTAACCTTGAAACTGAATTCACAGAATCTTGTAATCCAAACAATAACAAATAAAGAATCCATCTTGTATTAGATCAACTAACAAATATCAAATTTGTTGTTAAAATAATAAAATTTATTTGCTACACTTTAATTACAAAGGTTTGAATTTTAGGAGTAACCTTTTTTAACTTCAGGAAAATTGTTTATATTCCCAGTGACAAAATCTTCGCAACATATTTTAAAATAAAAGCAATTCTATTTTTATAATTTTTGAAACACTAAAACACTTCGTAAGTTCTAGAAAGATACTTGAACTAACCAAAATTTGGAAATATTGATTATTTATTAGTATCTTTCCATAGTTTTTAATGAATAACAAAATTTTAATTTGTTATTTTTCCAATATGCATTCAATATAAAAAATTGTAATTGAAACTCCATTCCGTAATTTTCCTTTTGGTTCAAAATACTTTCAGAATGTTTAGCGTTCAATATCAATAAAAGTGAAAATTCAAAATGGCGTCGAACTGTTTTACCCGTGGCTGAAACACTAGTATCACCGCCCATCTAACTAAATAATTTTAACTTAATTTCATTGTATAACATAACTAAAAACACGTAATTCGAGATTAAAAACATTTAGTGCAAAAATTTTGTAAAAATCATCAATCTGTGGATCTTTGAACTCTGACCTTTATTTGAAACAGAAAATTGCACCAATTCTATTTTACCTAAAAAACCGTTTACAACAAAAAGTGTTTTTTGGTAGTGCTAATGTTTGTCATTTATGTTCCAAAAAACTTGCTTGAAGGTAAATTAGTTAATTTTTTCTTAGAAATTTTGACTCGTGTTCATAGGAAAGCGAATTTCAAGTTCATGGCAAGGTGAACGGGTGCACGTCTAGTAGTTAAGTTTATTATTAGAATAACGATCTGTCTATTTATTTATGCAAAAGTGCAATATCGTTTCGATGTGTATGCTGTAATTCATATCGCGGATGCAAGGCGAGGTTTTATTGTCAAAAGTTCTAACCTCTAAATAGATTGCTAACTCTGCTTTAAAAAAATAAGTTGGAGCAGGTGCCCTTTACATGAAGAAATGTAAATTATTTTTTCATTTTACGCTTCAAATCTGCTATGGTTATTATATCTGCACATTTTTGCTTAGTCTCTTAAAATTTCCCCTAATTTTATATCAAATTTGGCAAATATCAATCCAAAGATTTAACTAGCTAGTAAAGCACATAAGGAAATAATATATAAATGATAAGTTTTGCATCACATATATCAATTTTATTACATAAAAATCACCTGCTTCCCAAAAACATATCTTTCGTTACAAATAACCAAAACATATGTTTAAAATTCAAATTCAAAAATTATTGATTTTAAACAATTTAGACAAAACAACAGTACTTCTTTAAAAAAACAAATAATTAATTGACCACTAAGTTTTATAGAGTATACATTTTTCTATTAATTAGTAAACTAATATAAATATAAATTAACCAACTGTTGTAAGTATAAATATAGTAGCAGACAGAATTTGATATATTTTTTTCTATCTGTTTTTTGTCTAATTAAACCCACTAATCCATGTATCTCTAGACGCATTCTTCCTCTAATCCATCTTTCAATTTTATATATATATATATATATATATATATATATATATATATATATATATATATATATATATATATATAAATACTCATCCTTAAATATTCGTGGCTCCAAAAAATAGTAGCATTGAGCAATCATTAGGTTTACTTTGGAAACCCTTGAAAGTTGTCTTGTTTCGTATACATAATCATTTTTTACAAGTTCTTGTTTATTTAAATGTTACCTCACCAATAACTGATAACAGAACAATCACTGCACGTCAAAGATATTAGTTTCCTCATTGTTAAAAATTATCTCAATATTCCATGTTTGGATCTTCTGTAAGTTATGTATATTGTTATTTGTTACTTCTCCCCATACAGAATAAAGTATCATCAGTTCCTTGAGACCAAAGATCGGTCTAATGGAGTAGAGACCTTAGCTTGTTGATGACATTATGATATATGTGTACTTTCCAATTTAAAGATGAATGTATATACATTCTCAAAATTTTTTTCACTCAAGAAACTGCATACGCTCGCATCTATACATTATTTTTAATATTAAGCACCGAGTATTGTGGTATATGGTTAGAATATATTGAAAATGGGACATAGTAGACCTTAGTGACATTTACTGCCAAAGTTTGTTGTTAAAATATTAAATAATTTTTGCCTCTTCTTTTTCAACTTTTATCTTTAGACTTATTTCAATTGTGTCTTTAAAAATATTGCTGTATCGTCGCCATATATAGCTTAGCACTGCACCTTGGGGTACTCCATATTCACATACTCTTGTATCATTCTAAATATAATTAACTTTTTATATTCTGTTTTCAAGGTACGATTTTAATAGATCATTTGGACCACACTTGATACCCCCGTTCTCGAGAACACGTAGCAACAGTACATGCTCGACCATGTCAAACGCTTGGGCAAGATCGACAAAAACCATCATATTTAGTTCACTATTACTTATAGATTTATACACATTTGTTGTTAAACAAACCATTGTATCCTCCGTCGAGCCCTCCTCTTTGAAACCCCTGCCCGAGAAATAACACATATATTTTTAAAAATTATTTATTCTTGTTTTCAACATTCCCTTAAAAATTTTGGCAAATTCAGTTTTGAGGAAAATCGGATGATAGACAGACACCTCCAGTCTATTACCAACCTGTAATCATTGTTTTGTGATTGTTTTTTTAAACGATTCTGGACATTCCCTAGTTTTGAATGCTTTATTTATTATAAAAGCCGAAGGTACAGGTAAACAATGCACGTTTTCTTTAATAATTTTAGTTTTAATACTGTCATATCCGGGAGTCTTGTTGTTTTTAAGGTTATTTTCATTGTTTTTTCTACTTCATTCTTGTCAGTTGGACTTAAGAAGATGGATTTTAAACTGTATTTTGATTCATTATTTAAATGTTGATATTCTTTAATTTTATTTGCAAGGTTTTTATCGACCTCTGTGAAATGTTCTACAAATACACTGGATATTATAGCATTATTTTTCTGAGTTTTTGTATCTGATTTTTCAGAAAATATATGAACCCTACAACAATAGTTGTAGTTTTCTTCTTCCTCAACATGAAGATAATATTTATATCGCTTATGTCGAATTCACCTTTCAATAATTTATTAATTTTGAGATAGTTTGGTTTGTTAGGTTTTTGCCATCAAAACCATGTTAACTTTATCTAATATTTTTAGGATTTGAAAAAATAATTTTGTTTTTCTATTCTTCAAAGAAAATAAATATTCTCCAAATACACTAACATGATTTAATTTTAAAATTGACCTAAATTGACAATAAGGAGTTTAACTTGATGAATGGAACAAGAAGTCAATCTAATTTTAAATCTGAAAAATATACGAATAAAAAATCGGTTTCTGTTATTGCTAAACAGGCAAAATTGACAACTTTTGTTTATTTTCGGAAGACAACTGCCTTCTTACTGATTTTATGTCTCTATTCCTTAAATTCCTTCCATGTTGTCAGGGCTGTTCGTATCTATCCATGTTTTCTCAGTTATTCTCTTTGCATCGTCTATCTAACTCATTTGTTGTTTTCTATACACCTTTTGGTTTCTCGTAGTCTCCATTATGTTATTCTATATCTCCACCTATCTATGCTCTGCCTTATCATATGTCTAACTCATCTTTGCTTAAGACGCGCAATACGCTCCATGACATCTGTTATTTTCGTGTTATCTCGGATTGCATCATTTCTCAGTTTATTTCTGAGAGAGACCTCCAGTATGAGCCATTCCATTGACGTTTTCATTATTTTCAGATTTTCTGCTCCCCCTCTTTTTAGGGCCAAGGTTCCCAATCTGTAGGTAAGCATCAGAACTATTCAGATGTCTTAAGCTTTCTGCATTATGTTAATAGTATCTTTTTTATCCTTCAATACACAACTGAGCCTACCAAAGGCAACTCACGCCAACTGAACTCTGCGTAACACCACAGCACTTTGGTTTTCTTTACCAATTGTAATTATTTATCCTAAATATATGTAGCTTGAAACTTTTTCTATCATCTCGTTGTCAATGATAGTGTTGTTTGGATTACTAATTATTATTTTGGTTTTATTAAGATTCATCCGCAGTTCCACCTGCATGTTCGATTCATAATTCTGTTACACTCGCCATGAATAAAAGACAAGTGAAATATATCAGCGTTTATATACGTATTATTTTCCATTTTTTGGCAAAATTTTTGGGGAACAAACACAGTAGCAAATCTTCGATAAATAACATATCCTCACAAAAAAAATTTAGACCAGCGAAACAGACCCATGAATTCTTAGGAACACCTCCAAAATCATTAGCTAAAGCTAAAAATATATTTCGAATGGGGTAAAAATGAGTTTAAGCTATAAGAATAGTTATTCCATCTTAATCAGTTAGACTTTACAAATTTTACACTGTATTATGTATTAAATTAAGATTAAAGACCAGCGTCCATATACTGGATTTGCAATACACTCACAAAAAGGGGTGTTAACTACCCCTCATATATAAAAAAATTGAACCAAAATACCAATGACTGCTGAAAAAGCTCGAAACGCTTGAGTTTTGTTAGTGATAAGAAATTGCACTGGGTCTGACTTAATACTTATAAACTACCCCTATAGAGTTGAGATAAACTACCCCTAAGCTTAAAGGACACGGAGAACAAAGAAAAAACCTTAAATCTAACAGGATTCGACTTTTCATTATTGGCTGAGATTGCATAGTAATTTTAAATAGATCTAGAATCTCACGTATCATCAATGTCCTGCAGAAGAGGGAAAACTACCCCCATTTAAGGTTTAACAGGAAAAAAGCTGCAGTGACTTTTGAAAAAGTTCGAAACTCCAGAGGTTTCTAAAGATGAAAAGACTCTGCATTAGTTTTGGCTTAATTTCTGAAAACCACCCTTAGAGTGCTGCAAAAACCATCCTGTTTCTTCGATGACGTAGAAAAATTAAGAAAAAACATTAATCTAGAAGTATTTCTATTTTTCTTTTAAGAAAAACGCGTGAAAAAATAAACGGCAGTCTGTAAGATGCTCGTTTGCATGTAAAGTGAAAACTTACTATAAAAAGAAAGAATAAATTGACTGCTGTTCATGTTTTATTAAGGAGAGGGGGGGTTTCAAGTACAGCGTCGAACTTAAACTTAGTCTAATGTCTTCTCACCCCCTTGGAAAGCAGATGTTACTTATTTTTTCAGAAGCATTGTAATTTCTTATAGGTGTACTAGCGCTAGTCCTCGGTCGTTCATCGCTGTTGTAACAGATATATATATATATATATATATATATATATATATATATATATATATATATATATATATATATATATATATGATTCAGTGTTAATTCGGGAATACATCCGTTCGTTCGTTTTGTTTCCTGTAGAAGTTTCGCTAAAATCTCATTATATATATAAATGATTTGTATGTAAATTCGGATATTTTATTCAGGAAGGCATTTAATAAAAACTTGGTCATGATTAGTATCAAATCGTCGCTACATTATAAATTGTTCTATATTTCAAGATCATATATGCATCGAGTCTGCCAAATGCTAATAGTAAGGTTATCGCCAAAAATAGAGAGAAATATAGAAAATGCAAGTGTAAAACAAGGATCGCTATGCAAAAGTTTGACGTCATGCATATGCATGTGTGCAATTTAACCTTGCACTAATATTAGTACATAGAAAATTAAAAACGTAGGTGTCTACGGTTTTTAAACTAGACATTAGAAATAAACCGAGTAAACATTGAAGTTGTATATCAAAACAAATTATTGCAATAAAATCATTTGATATTCGAAAGTAATAGGAGAAATTCCACTAAAAATTCTTTGGCTTCATTTATTTTGTTGGAGTAGAATACAGGGTGTTCAGTTTTTTAACTTCGAAGACTTGCGTTACGTATCATACAATGATGTTCTTGGTCTTACAAATAGGCATTAATATCCTGTTTCAACTGGTTACTATCTGCAGAATGACGTCCTCCGAAGTTCTATTTTATGTTTTCAACTAAAATGAATTCAAATGGAGTCAAATCGGGATTATACGGTGGATGATTCAGTTCAAAGAAGTTACATTTGCAGATATTTAAGCATACCAGGACGTTTTTCATTAATTGTAATGTAATTTTAATAACGAATTACAGGAAGTAATTGCTGTTATTGCAGTTCTTTTAGAAACGTACTAAATACGAATAAATGTTGCTTGGTTCTAAAGGACGCTGTTCATGAGCTTCATGGCAAAGTTTATGTGTGGGCATATTTTTAAGGTAGATAATCCTTATTATATAAATACTTATTTTCTAGATCCCAGGAAGTGCTCAACTGCCATCGCCGGTCACTATCTTAGAAAAAAAGAGTCAGAGTCTGCAATTAGAGTTTTCAAATGATTTTGGAGAAAACCTATGCAATCTTATCATGACGACGTCCGTCAGAAGACATGGCATTGAAATTATTTTATGCTAGTGGATATGTTATGTTTTCGTGATCCAAGGTAGACCAGCTCAATCAAATCTGTTAGAGGAAACCGGGGAAGTGTCTATAACCAAAGGCAGCTTACATGAAGGGGTTCTTTCCTTACTCTTGTGGACTCGGGTGGTTAACAAATTTGTGGTAAATTTCAACGAACAAGAAAATTATACCCAAAGGTATGCTGACAATCTAGTCATACTCATCGTGGAGAAGCATGGCAAAATATTATCGGAACTCGTACAGGGAGTTTTGACTATAGTGAAGGACTGACGGATTCATTGTTGATGATGAACAGTGATGCTATGTCTAGAAACTATAACTTCACTAAGCCTTATATTATTCGGAATCACTAGAAGATAGGATGTGATTACTATCAGCTAGGAAATCCAAAACTATCTCGGGTAGAGGAGCCGGAATATACGGAGCTACATCCAGACTCAATAGAAGTGAGGCACTAGGGCAACATACCACGGCATTTAAGGCAGAAATACATATTATTGATACCTGTTTTCGAGAAAGTCTGACGAAGGGTTACAGAGGCAGGACCGTTATTATTTTTTCTGACAGTCAGGCAGCACTGAAAACACTCGCGTTACAGGGGCCAGACCGTTCTCATTTTCTCTGACAGTTAGGAAAAGCTGAAAATGCTCGCGTGTTATTAGAGAATATCGGAACAAATCTGAAATTGTCTTCAAAATCTTATCGCTCTGATAAAACACAACAAATGGTTAGCAGGACACAAGGGTATCCTAGGTAATGAAAAAGCCTACCAACTTGCTAAACGAGGGTCTGCAACCACATTTATTTGACTGGAATCAGTATTTGGGATTACTAAGACTGCTATTCCTGAGTGGCTATTTTGGTGGATATTACTGAACTAATCATCCGGCGAAATAAGCCGCAAAACCTGGGTTGAAGTAGACAATCGATTATGCTGGTAATAAGACTACTTATCAGTCACTGCAACTTAAGGAAACATCTACACACAATGGCCATCTTTAATCAAGAACCAACCAATAGACTATGTGCGAAGCGGACGGAAACATTCTCACACATCATCTTAAAATGCGAAGCTCTCACCTACGGGAGACATCTTTAAAGATCGATTAATCCGCAAGGCTTATACCTAGAGGACAAACTAGTGAACAGGTTGCTAAACATGAATACGGCAACCAACCTGTGCACATGAATAGATATAATAGGTGGTACAATATGTCACTAGGCTATAATGTAAGGATTTTTCAACTCTAGCCTGTTATATCATTTAATCAACCAATCACTCAACAATCTTAGAATTTACTTTGCTGAATGCTTGTTTGAACTATATTTAATACTTTTGTAAATAAGTCTTCTCAAACGATGATCTATAAGTATCAGTGTTTTCACCTTCCTGTGAACATCAGGATTGAAATTTAGGAACTTGTCTCAACATACTAATATATTACTTTGAAATATAGTCATTTCCCAAAAACGTATTAAAACATTTTTTGTTATTTTAATAAATTAAAAGGCAATGGTGCTCAAGGAGTAAACATTTTTAAAAATAAAAGCAGATGAAAATTCTGTTCAGAGCATTTAGAAAATTAGCAAGTCTCACGAAAGCTCCAATTTTTATTAATAATGGAGACTGACTATGTCAGACTTGCATTGCCTACAACATTTTTATTATTCTTTAACATTGTCTACAACCTTCAAACAACAATGGGGATACTCAGAAAATACATCGGGATCTGAACACTTTGTACATATCGTTTATTCCATAATAAAATGTTTTTCAGTGTGTTCTAGTTTGTCCTTTACACACTTCTTTTTTCATCGATGCTCTTGTCGCAAACATCTTTCATGATTTCATATTTGATAAGGCTTGAAGTAAGCTCTTACCTTTAAAATATTTCAGAAATTTGAACTTTTTTAAGGATTTGAATCTTCTAAATTATCTAACACTACCTTGTAAGCAATATATCACTTTAGGCTTGGTTTACTTATCCAGTATGTTACTTTTGCAGGATCTTGATCTAGTTTTGCCCTGTCTTCGCAGAAAGCCAGCTAAGTGAAATGACCATATTATTCATCGTCATCACCACAATAATAAATCTTGTTTGGTCAATATTTGAACATAGGTTTATTCTAACACATTGCATACTGTCTATCTTTTTCTGTCGTCGACCCATCTCATTGGTTTTCTTGAATAAATGAATGAAAAAGGGGTGGTGATACTAGATCATCGATGCCTAGGCCTCTATTGGGCCCTCTACATCCCATTATAGCTGTAGGTCATTCGAGGCTGATCGCCTTTGCGAATCCAAGCAGTCTCGTTAGTTGAACTTGCCTAACTTCTTCTGGTAACAAAATTGTATCTCCAAAATATTCCTATCTCAGTCCGTTGGGTGCTGGGCACTCTCTGATGACATGGTCAACAGTTTCATCTTCCTCCAAACACCATTTGCATGTCGGGTCGTCTTCGACACCGATTCCATGAAGATGGCCCCTCAGGTGACATATGTCCCTTAGCACACCTCATTCCAGGAGCTCCCTTCCACGATTCAATAAACTTGCTTTTCAGCAACGATTTAAATTACCTTTTACCAATATCAATACCTGTAGTATTGGTTGGGGTACATACGGTTCCGTATATGCCCGAGTGACCCTGTTCCTTGTTATACCATTCAGTACGTCGTTGCACTGAGACACCAGTCGCAAAGTTACGACACTGAACTTCAGTCTTACTGTCTGAGCATATATTTATTACCCTATTCCTGTCTATATCCTTCTCACAGAGATGAGCATATTGCAGAATAGCATAAATTTCCGCTGTGAAGATTGTCGTACATTGTCCGAGAGGGTAGTATTCTCTAAGTCCTGTGCTCCTACCCAATACTCTTGCTCCAGCTCTTGTCGTGATCCATCAGTATACCGCCAGGATCCATTTTTCGGAAGATTTCGTTTTCCCTCCCAATCCTCTCTACTTGGCAGACTTTGGTGGTCTTTCTTAAAGAGGCTGTAGAAATACTATCTTTACTCACCTATTTTTTTATGAACGTCCTTCTTCTATTATCTTGTATAATCATTTCATTCTTTTTCTGTCTCTTGCTTTGAACCTCAGCTTGTTTCATGATTGTTCTTTTCGTGAAAATATTTGTTTCAGTTCCATACATAAAAATTGGAAGAACATACTGATAAAATTTCTGGCTTTCGTAGCTGTCAGTTTGTGTTTGGCTGCTCAAATAGTGGCTATGTGTGAATCCTCTTTGATAGTTTGATTATGTTACCGATTGTTAACTTATGTCCAAGATTAATGTAGGTTTACACTATGTCTACTTGCCTTATTTTCGGTGAAGAGAATGGTCACAATTTTCGTCTTCTCCATGTTTATTTGCAATCTTGTCTTAGTAAATTTTTCTTCAAATCTTTCAGTATCTGCTCCAATTAATTTAGATCTTTAGATAATTCAAGCATTATTTTTTATTCTTCAATAGTTCTCCTATCACGAAATTAATGTGACCTTATTTTTCCTACGGAAATGTTTCGAAAAATGTAACAAATACCTTGCTATTTCGTAAGATTTATAGCTGAACAATTAAAGAAGTGTGTAAAGGGTCTGTAGTGACGTTTGTGATTTATGAGATTTAGGTAAAAAATGCCTATAATTCTTTGGTTTTATTTCATTTCCTTCTTAAATTTTATTTTTTTTATTAGGTTCCAAATATACTGTCACACTATGTACAGGGTGAGTCAACGATTGGATAAAGTAAGTTTGTGCCATTTCGGTGAAATTTACAAAGAAACTATATTTATTGTTTGATACAGTTTATTTTTACGCAGATTTTAAAAATATTTAGGACTCTACAGGGTGAGCCAAAAAACTAATACAGCATAAAGTTGTATTTTTTTAAATAGAACACCCTATATACGAATCGTATTTTCGATTTAGCTTATAATTTTAAATCTTTTTTTATTAAGGGTTTACTATAACAAAACTTTATAGTTTCTGAGATAATTAAGTTTAAAGAAAAAAAGTCACATTTTCAAGCATCAATTCAATCCTAAATAACGTTTTCAATTTTGTGACAAATATATTCAAATTTGGAATTTAGGAAGGCCAAGGACAAGTTAACATAATTTTTACCTAATATTTGTAATAAAAGCTACACACATCGGCTCAAATTTGAACAAGTTTAAATGAATAAATATCTTTTTTTTAAATGGTACACCCTGTATATTTTCATGTTATTTAATAGAGTAATAAAAACCCTAAAAGTTTTGTTCAATATATCCTATACCTATTTATAATAGTTTTTGAGATATTTCAGTTTTTCTTATTTTCCATACTTTTTTACAGAAATAGTCTTCATTATCATAGTAGCCATGGCAAAAACAATGTAAAAGAACATTTTTCTGTGTGTCAAATTTATAACCGCAATCGCTTCTTTTGGTTTTTATGTAGTGTAGTTTGTTTTTTTTTTGCATTCATCTTATATTGTAAAATGAATTTTCCAAAGAATGAGTTAATAGATATGATTTATACAATAGGAGAGGCTCAAAAAAATTGCCTTCTTGCTCAAAGAATTTACAAAATGAAGTATCCTGATCGACGCCACCCTAATACCCATACTTTTCAAAACTTAATGCAAAGATTTGATTCTTCTGGTACTGTTGATTATCCAAAACGTAAAGTGGTCAACAAACCAGTAACTAATGAAAAAAAAGAACTACAAGTATTGTTAAATGTTCAGGAAAATCCTTATATTGGTAGCCGTCAGTTAGCAGCATTATGTGAAATATCACAATCCACCGCTAATCGTACTACCAAGAAATATTGGTATCATCCATATCACATGGAATTACACCAAGAATTGCATGGACAGCATTTTGAAAGTCGTGTAATCTTTTGTCGTACAATAAATGCGGAGATTCAATTAAATCCAAATTTATTATGCAAGGTAATGTTTAGTGATGAAGCTACTTTTAGAAGTAACGGTGCCGTAAATAGACGCAACATGCATTATTATGCCACAGAAAATCCCTTTTTGGATTAGAGATGTGCAACATCAAAACCACTGGTCATTAAATGTTTGGTGTGTTATTCATCATAATCGAATTATTGGACCCCACTTTTTTAATGAACCACTAAATGGCCATAGTTACCTGAAATTTCTACAAGAAGAACTACTCCAACTGCTTCAAGGTCTCGACAGGGATGAGCTCGACAGTATGTGGTTCCAGCACGATGGTGTGCCTCCGCATTACCATCGTGAAGTTCGTGCGTTTTTGGACCAACGATATCCGCAAAAATGGATTGGACGTGGGGGTTTCATTGAGTGGCCACCAAGGTCTTGCGACATCACCCCATTAGATTTCTTCCTATGGGGTTATATTAAAAATAAGGTGTATGTTAATCCACCAACAACAGTGGAAGATATGCGAAACAGGATTAGGGATACCTGTAGAACAATAACGCCACTAATTTTGTCCAGGGTCCGAGAAAATCTGCAAAAAAGACTAAATTTGTGCATTGCACAAGAGGGTCGTTTATTCGAACACTTATTAAAAAGAAATAATTAATCTCAGTATTTAATAGGTAATTTTTTTGTTTCAATTTAGTATAAAAGTAAATATGTATTTGCCTTGTCGTTATTGTTGTGTTAATTTTTTCACATTATGTTTAATTAAACTATTGCCATTGTAATATAACGAATAATGTATTTCATCATATTTAACCACATTCTGTTTGTTTCTGTAGTTTCTTTTTATTATTTTACATGGCTACTATGATAATGAAGACTATTTCTGTAAAAAAGTATGGAAAATAAGAAAAACTGAAATATCTCAAAAACTATTATAAATAGGTATAGGATATATTGAACAAAACTTTTAGGGTTTTTATTACTCTATTAAATAACATGAAAATATAGAGGGTGTACCATTTAAAAAAAAGATATTTATTCATTTAAACTTGTTCAAATTTGAGCCGATGTGTTCAACACCCTGTAGCTTTTATTACAAATATTAGGTAAAAATTATGTTAACTTGTCCTTAGCCTTACTAAATTCCAAATTTGAATATATTTGTCACAAAATTGAAAACGTTATTTAGGATTGAATTGATGCTCGAAAATGTGACTTTTTTTCTTTAAACTTAATTATCTCAGAAACTATAAAGTTTTGTTATAGTAAACCCTTAATAAAAAAGATTTAAAATTATAAGCTAAATCGAAAATACGATTCGTATATAGGGTGTTCTATTTAAAAAAATACAACTTTATGCTGTCCTAGTTTTTTGGCTCACCCTGTAGAGTCCTAATTATTTTTAAAATCTGCGTAAAAATAAACTCTATCAAACAGTAAATATAGTTTTTTTGTAAATTTCACCGAAAAGGCACAAACTTACTTCATGCAATCGTTGACTCACCCGGTACAATCCTAATTTATATTTTACCAGAATGTCTTGTAAGTGATTCAGAATTAAAACATTACATATTTATATAAGTTTAATATGTCATATATTAGTGAACCATAATTGAAAATTTTCCAAGACTAACAACTTAACGAAAATTACTGCATTAAAATAAAAAAATAAGGCTGAGACTTAAAGTTTCAACGGTAAATGGTGATTGCTTATTATGATTCTATTTTTACAGTACCATTTATCTTTTATATTTACACAATGCTGATCTTGTTATTGTTTTAACTCAATTATTGTCTATAAAGTTTATAAACTGAACTTGATCTTGAAGAATATGAAGTTGCAAATGATTCATTTTAATCTTTTTGATACTGGAATTTGCATTCGTGTGTTTTTTTCATAATATTAATTTATAAAGTCTGTTTATACCTGATATAGGTACTATTTGAGCATTTTAGTCAGGAGGAGATTATAAAAAATTTATAAAAATAAGTGAAATAAGTTGAGGACAAATGGATATGTTTATTTTAACTGTGATTTTCCATTATGCAACTCCTAGAATATTTTATGTTGATTCTATCAACCGCAACGGTTAATCGTGACTACAGTTTAATTCATGGTTGATCAGTAAATATACTTCGAACGGGCATGGATTTATTCTCATGCTCAATTTGGAAGAGACATGAGAGCTGTATTGAATAAAAGTTATGTTAAATGATATCGTTTATATTGCCTTTTGGTTTCTAAATAAGGTGGACTATTTCTACGCTCTGTTTAACTACAGTTGTATAATTTTATTCTTCAATTCATTTTAAATTTTATTAAAATACTAATTGATTGTTTTTTTATTTCAGGCCTTAAATGCCTTGAACAAAAGCCTGAGTCCTCAGCACAATCTAAAATGAATGAGGTAAGAATGTTTTTTTTTTATCAAAAATTGTCATAAGCTGTTTCATTTAATTATATATGTTACTATACATATATATATATATATATATATATATATATATATATATGTTATATCGTAGGTTTTCACGGATGGTAGAATGAATGGTTTGGTTATTCCGGGTTTCAATCCGTTCGTTCAAAAAATCGTTTTCACGACGTTTCGCCAAAATTTCATCTCTGGTTACTCGCGCAGATAGCGCACATATGGGGTCTTCGCTTTCATCAGTTATAGCCAACCTTTTTATGATATATTTCGAACAAGAGGCACTGCAAAAGGCACCTTTAAAACCGAAATTTTGGAAACGCTATGTTAATGATATTTTTATAACATGGCCACATGGAAAAGAACACCTGGACGATTTCCTCATATACCTGAACAATATCCATCACAGAATCAAATTCACGCTAGAAATCGAACAAGAAAAGAAACTTCCTTTTTTGGACCTGCTATTAACTAGGAAACTCAATAACACCCTGGGCTTTAGCGTATATCGGAAACCCACACATACTGACCGATATCTCGATGCAGCGTCACATCATCATTCCTCTCAAAAGCAGGTAGTAGTCAACACACTAGTATCAAGATCGCCCCGCCTAACAGAACTTGACACAAAACAAGACGAAATAAGACACATTTCAACAGCTCTAGAACGGAATGGTTTCTCACAATCATACATAAAGAAAGCTATAGAAAGACAAGAGAAGACTACAACAAAGACCAAGTTCAAACAAGGAACAAAGCCATAATACCATACATAAAAGGAATAACAGACAGAATCTGAAGAATCTTAAGAAAACACAACATACAGCCCATATTTAAACCATAAAAAACAATAGCCAACATCCTGGGAAATCCCAAAGACAAGACCAACCTTGAAAATCATGGCGTTTACAGCATTCCATGTGCAGATTGCCATCAAACTTATGTAGGACAAACAAACAGACACATATCAGCAAGAATCCAAGAACATAAAATTAGCCTCAAAAACAAACAGACAACCTCAGCCCTATTTCAACATCACCAAACAACCGGACATACCATCGACTTTGAAAAAACAAAAGAAATAGCACCAGTACAGAACTACAAGGTACGCGTCATAAGAGAGGCCCTAGAAATCGAAAAAGCGGGACAGCTAAATAAACGAGACGATACCATAAATTTTCCAACTACATGGAAAACATTAATAAAACAATCAAGAAAGAAAACAACAAAAATCAACTAGTACACGAGAGAGCAGCATACAAGAACAAAATACACCGCACTCGGCAGAGGGGAGGAGCCTGCGAAGCCGCTCATCCAATCAGGTTTATTTATTTATTTATTCAAATACAGTACACTACTGAATAAACTATTCCAAATGGTACAAAAAAAACAACAAATGACATTGTAAATGCCACAAAGCTTACAAATAAAATCAAACAAATATAAACATAGTTATTGCAAAATAAAATGATATTAACAGTTATTAACACTTGTTACATAACAGGCACAAAATTATCACATATTATCCAAAATTAAGCGTTTGTTTTAATTTACACAAAGTCACACAAAACAAATCAATATGCTGAAAGTTTAAGTTGTAGTTCATTAAAAGGTTCTCCACAACATTGTTCTTGCCGTAATTAGTTCGGTGGGCTCTTATAGAGAAGAGTTGTACGCTTCTCGTATTTCTTTGAGGAACCCGAATTGATACCAAGCTAAGAATATCCTGACAATCTATAATATCATTAATTAGTTTGTATAAAAATATAAGCATAGCATTTTCTCTACGAGTTTTAAGAGACTTTAAACCACACAATAACAGTCTAGTGTTATAGTTGATGTTTCTGGATGGAAAACGGTGCTTAAAAATCTGTTTTGAACTTTTTCCAGACGATCTATGTAGCATTGATAAAACGGACTCCATATTACAGAGCCATACTCAAGCACACTGCGGACCAAAGAGCAGAACAATGTTGTAATGGCCTTAATATCTCTTATATATTTGGTGTTTCGCTTAATGAATCCTATCAATTTACAACTTTTTAAGACAATACTATTTATATGCTTATCGAACGATAGGTTGCTTTGAAAAATAACACCCAAATCCTTAAATTGAGTTACAGCATCGAGAGGGACATTATGTACATGATATTGAGAGAACAAAGGATTTGAGATTTTATAAAAACTTAACGATTTACATTTATTAACGTTTAAGGATAACAAATTTCTTTTACACCATTCCACTACACGATCCAGATCTGGTTGCAAATTTAAGGAACCACTTATACTATTATAAAACTTTAGATCGTCTGCATATAGAAGAAAAGAGGATAACCGGAAACAAGTCCCAATGTCATTGATAAATAGAGAAAATAATACAGGTCCAAGATGAGATCCTTGTGGGATTCCAGATTTCACTGTTATGATTTTTGAGGTAACACCATTCATTCTAACAACTTGTGTCCTTCCCCTCAAGTATGATCCGAGCCATGACAGGTAAACACCGGACACACCCATCACAGATAACTTTTTTAACAGTAGAGAGTGACAAACACTATCGAATGCCTTGCTTAAATCCGTGTAGATGACGTCAACCTGTTGTTTGTTTTCCACTGCGTTAACTACGTAGTTGTAAAAAGTGACTAGATTGGTAGTAGTTGATCTTCCTTTATAAAAACCATGTTGCTGTTTGACTATTTTTCTTTTAAACGTTTCAAAAATTTCGTCCGTTATAATAGCTTCAAATAACTTGGGGAGGGCTGATATGATAGAAATGCCAAATCAGGAAGGGAGCAAGCTAAACAAAACTGGAAATTATATATATATATATATATATATATATATATATATATATATATATATATATATATATATATATATATATATATATATATATATATATAAGGCATAATCCGTATGATTTTAACAAATACTGTCATTGTGATGACGGTGTCGATGATAGCGATGATGATAATGATATATAATGAACGATATCACGAGATTTAGTTATATCAAATCATTCGTGAAACTGAATAATTGATTGATATAACAGTAGGAAGGGTTAAGAAGCCTTACACTGAACGTATATTGTGTTGTTTGTTGTATCTATTCTACGTAAATATGATAGTTGTCTTAATCAGTTTTAGAAGTCCGTTCACTAATTTGTCTTCAGGGTAGATGGATCTTTGAAGGTGTCTTCAGTACGTTAGATCTTCGCTTTCGAGGATAACGTGTGAAGCTGTTTCGTCCTCTTTGTCAGATAGTCTATATGATGTTTCTTCGTTATAAGTGCCCATTGTGTACACAGTTTTCTTTAAACTGCAATGGTCGAATATCACTAGTTGGCTGGTTAGGCTTAAAGCATCTCGGCTTGCTCACCAGTAATATGCTCTACCTGTATTCCTCAATGTGGTTTCAGTGTTTTTGGTGTTAATGATATATATTAGAATGACATTCCTGCAAATTATTAGTTTGTAATTATTCGTTTAATATCGGTGTGTCCGAGAGCAGGTCCATTTAACAAGATCTTGTTTTGTTCCAGCCTGTATGCCCACATCTTCGCTTCAGTAGTATTTTACTAAGGGAAGGATGATTTAGTAGGGTTTTCATGACTGGTTTCAAGGTGATTCTCGTAATAGACAGGTAGACTATTGTCTGAGTGATTTTGTCTATAATACAACCGCGTCATAGGTTGTCATGGGTTACCAATACCATGTATAATTAGTGAACATTGCGTGGTTTTAATCCTAATGTATTGCCCAGCGCAAATTTTGTTGCCATGATGGTCATTTTACCTTTGGGTATAATTGTTTGCAAGTGTGAGTTTCACGTAAGATTTGCAATTTTAGGCACGCAGTTGTGCAGTTTGACTTCTTTTATTGAAGAGTTTAAGTATGGCTTTTCCAGGATTTACCTTTGGTGCACCATTCTTCCTCTTTAGTCGTGCCTTTCACTATAAGTATAACATCAGCATACTCATGGATATAATGGTAGCCTTGATTCCTGAGGCCTACCTAAAGTTAATTATTTTATACATGATACTATCGCAATACCGCCCTTTATTCCATTAATTATACAAGTAAAACAATATATTTTTAATGGTTTACATAATTTCAAAAACTAATCAACAATCTAAACTTCCATAAAACAGTGAATTACTGCAGATATTTCTTTCACCCATTTCCTATAAAATTTGGTAATACTTCTAAATTATTTTCTTAAAAAAAAAACGGTTAGAAAATGAATAAGAACAGTCAGTGAGAACAGAAACCTTTGAAAGATGGGACAAAAAATTTATTTTTAAGACTGATCCAAAAAACGATGCATAGATCTAATTGTAAGGGTCAGTTTTTACTTTTAACGCTGAGGTATTAACTTAACAGTGAGAGTATTGTACCACAGTATGGTACTTAACGTGATTTGATTCCACGACACGTCACACTTTGTAAAAAAGTTTACATGAACCATTAGTAGAAAGTTAGGCGTTAGGCAATTAATCAACTAAAGCATTTAATCCATAGCGAGAGATGCATTCTTGTAATAGAAAATCGATATGTTTATGGGGGAAGAAATATGGGATTAGAGGTAAAAGCAGTTGCTGGAGATTAAATTATAAAATTCTCTTTTTAATAAAAAAGAGATAAAACCGGTAACCCTAACTATATAAGTGAAAACATGATGAATTAAATAAAATCCAAATCTTAGTAATAGATTCACATGTCCTTTATTGCTGCTCTAAATTAATACTAATATTTATTAACTTCTTTCATACTTCTTATGTCTTTTTATTTGAAGTTTTCAGTTAAACTGGCCAAAAAATTAAAAGGAGGATCTGCTTGTTAACTTAAACAATTTTTTCTAAAAGTACATGGTACGGATTTTATATCGGTTTTTTCTAGTTGCCAGTTTAGTAAATTGTCAACTAAAGTAAAGATATTGGAATTATACGTAATTATAATATTGATATAGATTTTATTTTTAATTTTTTTAACTATAGATCTCACGTCGATGTTTCAGGTTGTAGCAAACCAGTGTCAACCCTGCTTTTTTTACAAATTGCATCTGTTCATCCTGACTGCTGATGATATAACTCATAGGTGATAATGATAGACAGGAGGATTTGTATTAATTTTTACTATTAATAATTGGAAAAGGCATATGAAGTGTTTAATTTCTAATCGAACAATATACCTTTATTTGCAGAATTCTTTAAACTTATTTTTTTTTAGTCTACTGGCAATTATTGATGTTTTTTTGGTAATTCGATAAAATGGCTTAAAGGAAAAAAACTGTTGGATTATTATTTAACTCCCTTGATTACATTTATATTGTTTCGCGGTATAAAAAAAGAAAGCCACTTCTAAAGTATTTTCACACGCAGCATTTGAATTAAGTCGGAAAATTTGCCTATTCTGTCAGATTTTCGACAAAAATGAGATTTAATGGACCTATATATTTTTTATAGGCTCTATATATTTTTAAATTTTCTTATAAGTCTCGCTTTTTAATACTGATCTCCTTGAAAATTCATTTTTACTCATCTCCATACAATATTTCGTTTTCGAGATAGAGCAATTTGAAAACACTAATTCGTTAATTTTCTAAATGGACATGTGTAACAATAAGTGAAATTCAAGACTAGAAACATTGCTTTTTTATTACCAAACTGAAAAAAAAAAATTCTGATGACAACCATTCCTCAGACCGGATTCAAGAATTTATCTCCAGACTTTTATTTATAATTTCCTACATAATGTTTTGTTTATTGTCATATACACTTATATACTTGCTGATGTTATTTATTTAGTAGGCGTTTTAAAATGTTTAGGTTTAATTAATATTATTTTCCAAGTTCTTGGTAAAAGCTAATACTAAGATAGTTTGTGGAGTTTATTTTATTGGTAATAAACATTTCTACGCTGTGTGAATCATGTCAAGAGATATTCCAATTTCGAAATAATTAAATCAGAGAATAGCAAATGCATTTCAAAAAGATAAAAGGAAAGCCACAATTTTAAGACAGTTTGTTTTACATAGATACAACGTGTTTAAGATAACGTCACGTTATAATCACAGGAGACATTTGGAGAATCCACCGAAATTGGAGAGATTGAGAAAAATAACAATATGACCGAAAATAATTTCTCAAAATGATCCTAGGGAGTCCGTATCTAGAATTACTGCTGAAATTCCAGAAATTATAGATACCTATGGACAGTTCAGAGAAGGGAGGTAGATGCAAAGCTGTTTAGTAAACCCTTGGAGGATCGTGAAACACCGCTTGGAAAATGCTGATCTAGAATAAACTATGGTAAAAGCGGCGTTTTTATGTACAATTGTTTCTTATAGAATGGGGCAGGCCCTCTACATTTCGTTAATGACACCATAGGTAAATTTGTCTATAGGGATAAAAGGCAAACGTAGTGCTACCCTATCTATAGTAAAAAATACCAGAGGATTTTATTTTTGAATAGAATAATGATCCAGAGTGTCCTTTACGGGTTTGATTGTTTAATGACCTGCACAATCTCAAGACCTTATGCCCATTCATAATGTACGGAAAGAAGTCGGACGTTGTATTACAGATATATTTCCAAATGAGCCATCCTTGGTAAATAAAATTAAAGAGTTTTAGACATACCTTCTCGAAAATATTGTTTGAAATTTCCTTTGCTGGATATTGTGTTAACTATTAACATAATACCTCTAGTTAGTGTAATTTTTAAACGTGTTTAGTGTTTTTTTATTGTTATAGGCAAAATAAAATACTGTTGAACACAATTTTTGTTGCACTTGTTTTTATCGATTTTTATAATTATAAATATTTATCAAATAGTTTTTTTAACGTTTATCAAAATCTTGTGAAATATTACGAAGATTGTATAGATAAAATTTCATTAAAATTGGCTAGTGATTTCAAAATTGTAATTTTTTCAATTCAAAGAAAGTGTTAATATTTTTAAAAGTGTTGGAGTTAGTTGTCATCATATAAGAAATTTTGAGAAAATTGTAAAAAATCCGTTTTTATTTTAAAGTTCTTTTACCTTTTATGAAAATTTCGATAGACTAATTTTTTTGCTGATAGCAAATATATCGCTTTCATAGGTTTAGTTTTCTGGAATACAAAAACAATATATATGTTATTTCATAATATTTATTTGTTGATCGCTCATAGTTTTTTGGCCCTTAGAAATGTAGTTCTCGTTCACGGTCTGGATAGGAGTACGTGTTTTAATAGAAAATGTCAAAGGTTCAGTTGCGACCTTTAAAGATAAGTTATCGTATAATACTGCGGAACTTTGTTCGTGTAAACATTCATGGTTTATCATTTATTATTTTTGATTATGATTAGGGTCCCGAGAACCATATAACAGAACTTCATTTGAATTTAAATTAAGTTGTAGGAAACAAGCAGTAACTTGAAATAATCACTGAACTATTGGTTATGTTAAAAAAATGAATGAAAAACTGTATTTTAGAGCGAGCTGTTCGGTAACTCGATTAGAAATCCATTATACTACCACCGTCAGTAGAAACAAGTTCAATCGGACTACATCGTTTCAGAACGTTAGGAACTTTTTTATATATTTTTTAACTAGCTTATCTAAATTTTATGTAAAAAGTTAGATAATTTTAATATTTGCGTTGGTTAAGGTATATTATCAAATTTATAAAAATGTAAATAAAAATAAAAATGTTCACAGAACTTTTGTATATATAATAAGAATGATAGAGAACAGTTTTTTTTTTAAATTGTAAATAATTTGAGAAATGTGCGTTTCAGGACTCATACTAAAAATATTATTGAAACACGTATGTATATACTAAATTTTAAAAGTAAAAATCATATTTGTCTCAGCTATATGTTTTTAACGGGGGCGGTGACGATCCCCAGTTAGAGCTGACGCCCTCGCGTGGGCGCTGAATCGTTTCAGGCTGCAGCGACGGATACAGGGGCAATTTAGGCTCGTACAGGTGGTCGAGCTGGCAGCGGAGTATTGAAGAAATTAATAACAAAGATTGTGTCAGAATGTTTTTAGTTTTTGATCCTTAAAAAATAAAACATTATAATTAATTTAGAACTCGTTAATTGCTGTAAAATTATACAGCAGCTTGTAAACTTTTATTTATGAAGATCAGCCATCCTTAGATGATGCGCATCTTCTGCGTCTTCACAATCATTTATCCTTAAACTGAAATTTTCATAGATTTCGTCTGGATTCTTTGCTTTAAACATTTAAGTTGGATGGTAATGGACTGAAAACATTATTTTTTAAGTAGCCCCATGCTGAGTTCTCAAGTTACCAGCTCCAAGATGGTCTGAGAATGCTTAGATGAATTAAATGATTTGAGTAAGAGTAATAAAGTTGCCCTCATGTGGGTACCGGGACACATCGGGATAGAGGGGAATCAAATAGTAGACAGGCTGGCGAGGAAAAGGGGCTGAAATACCATTTCTGGGGCTAGAGCTTTTCTGTGGAATCAATAACAGTGTAACTCTGGAAGAATTAAAGATAGAAGAACAAAGCAGGAGATCCAATTAATAGACGGAGCTGTAAGGACAGAGACAAGCGAAGATACTTCTGGCGAACTACGACCACAAGAGATTCAAAGAATACATAAGCTTAAGTAAAAACCAACTCAGAGTTCTGGCGTAGTATTGCTACCTGGAGGGACACCTCAAGAAATTTGGAATGGTAGAAGGAGAGGATTGCAGATTCTGTGAGCAGGAGCACGAAACCTCTATTCATATCTTTTCAGAGTGCAGTGCTCTAGAAAATCGATAATGCAGTTCCTGGGAATACACCAAATCGAACAGGAGCTACTCACCTTGGAACCGTTCAACATCCTAAGGTTCCCGAGGCAAAAAAGAACTGGAGGAGCTGCTCTAGCCGATAAGATAACTCTTACGACTTTGCAGAAGTAGGGGGGAACAATAGATATACCAGGTCGCAGTGTACAGATCCCAATTCTACGCACATATATACATACATACAAGTAGCTCCATACAAAAAATCAGTAGGTGTTAAATCTGAACTCCGCGGTGACTTATCACTTTTTCAGGGAATAAATCATGAAGAGCTGCCAAATAATCATCGTGACATGGGAATTTGCTCCATCTTGTTGGAAAAATGTTTTCTGATTGTAGTCAATCTGGTTTTGCATTTCTGGAGCCAGAAAAGTGCGGATCATATGGCAATAACGATTGAAATTAACAGTCTAAGTGCCACCACGGTTATCTCCAAAAAAATTGGGATCGATTTCCCCTTTGCTTGAGATGACATCCCAAATGATAACCTTAGGCAAGTATAGAGGTTTCTGATGCAGTTCGAGCGGATTGTCAGAAGCTCAATATCTGCAATTTTGTTTGTTCACGTGGCCGTTGCTGTGGAAATTTAATTCATCAGAGAACCATATGTTATTTAAGCTTCTAAAACAGTTTTTCATTGTCTTGCAGAATTCAACTCGTTCACTTCACAATAACAATTTTGTAGGGGTGGAAGTGTAAATCTTTGTGAATAATGCGATGTACCATGTCAATATTCCTGTTCGTTCTTGATGTCCTTTTGCGTCCAGATAATTGCGCATTGGCATTGTGTTTCTAATCTCTTCAAACTTGCACACTCAGTGTTTGATCAAATTCGCACTTGGTATATTTCTCATGGTCGTTAAATTGAAATGTGTCCTGTAAAGAGGTTGAACAAGTGTAGGTCATTCAGTGTTATAACCTCGTAGATTAAATATCCCTGAAGATGCCTCGTGCAATCGTAGGCGAAACGTCGGATAACAATTTCAATTTGACCAAATCCATGAAAGCTGTCGTTCTTTATTGTATGTATGTTCGTGGAGTTGGGGGTCTGAACACTGCGACCTGGTGGATCTATTGTACTGTCCTACTGCTACCCAGCTGTAAGAGTTACCTTATTGATTAGAGCAGGTCCTCCAGTCGTATTTCCCTCAGGAATCTCAGGATGTTGGACGGCTTCAAGGTGGGTTGCTCCCCTTCTTGGATTTGGTATGCTCCCAAGAACCGCATCCTAAGGTTCTTAGAGCGCTGTACTCTGCAAGAATATGAATAGAGGTTTCGTCCTCCTCCTCACAGAACCTGCACTCTTCTCTTTATACCAATCCGAGTTTCTTGAGGTGTCCGTTCAGGTGACAATGCCCAGTCAGGACCCCTGTCAGAATTCTGAGCTGGTTTTTACTCAAGCTTATGCATTCTTTGAATCTCTCCTGGTCGTAGTTCCCCAGAAGTATTTTCGCTTGTCTTAATCTTGCTCCATCTAAAAATTGGATCAACTGCTTTCTTCTTCTAACTTTAGTTCTTCCAGCATTACGCTGCAAGTGATACCACAGAAAGGCTCTGGCCCCAGAAAAGGTATCTCAGCACCTTTTTTCGCAACCTTATCTACTATTTCATTCTCCTCTATTCCGGTATGTCCCGGGACTCTTCATTCTTTATTAGTATAGGTATTGTTGTTTTTATAAAACGTTCAAGAAATATTCCATTGCTATTAAATTTGAAAAGCGCTTGATACCACTCCTCTTCCCCCGCTATCAGCATTTGGCACGTAATAGTCTAAACATAAACGAAAAACATTTTGAGACACCCTTTACATTCTTTGAAGTTTTTCAAATTTTTATTTTTAAAAATAAAATTTAGTATTTAATTCATTTTAGTTTTCTCCGTGAGTCTTTGTAAGTTTTTAAGTAATAAAAAGTATTATGTAATTAATGCAGTCTAGTTAGCTAGCGTGTTAAGACAGTAATTTTGATATTTTTGAAAAATCCGATTTTATAACTGAAAATTGGTACTCAGGAGTTTTTGAGGTTGCTGAATATGGAAATGAATTTAAATTATCCAATTTTTTTTTATTTAAGACGGCGTATTCGATTCAAAAGTCTTAATATTACTTTCTTGAAGTAATGATAAATCGAGTATATTAGGAAAACGAAATCGTTGATGAAATATTACTTTTAATCGTGGAAAGCAAACGTTACATTTTTGGCTCTTGTCATTGTCTCTAGAACTTTTGCGACATAATAAATTCTTTGCATTTTTGTACAAAACAATACGAAGATATAGTCTCCTTGTAATAATTTTTATTCCAATAATTTTTCTGATACAAGATTTTCGTTATCTTCGTTATCTTTATCCTGATACCAGTCATCATCGAAATCTGTTTTTGAATTCACAAAAATACAAATCTATTATTTTCACATACTACCTGGTATCATTGCTCTACGTGTACGAACTGATGATCATCAGCGATAAAAAGCCGTTGTTAATAACAAACGCTTTTGGTCTAAACTCGTTTATTTTGTTATATTATAGTGTTACACTATAGATTACTGTTTAACTATTGAACACGTAACCCTATATTATAGTTTAATTTAAAATTAACAATAATAAAATACATGACACTACCAGTTTCTTTTAATTTAATTTTTTTCCAGGACATAATGGTGGAGTCAGACCTACCTCCTCCAAGTGATTTCGATCCTAGCGCAATAGCCGAGGAGGAATTTGAGCTGCACACCACTTATATAGTGCCTGATCTTCCAGTCGAACAGGGTACTCCCAATAGAGCAGAGGCAACTCTTCCTAGGAATTTGGTGTTAAAACCATCAAATGCTCTCTCAGATGTAAGTTTTAAAAGTTACGGCATTATACAATATACACTATATTACGTTCAGATGAAAAGAATCAGCAAATGTCTGGAAAATTCTTGATAAAACTTTATTACATTCCCCATAGATATACAATATACACTATATTACGTTGAAATGAAAAGAATCAGCAAATGTCTGGAAAATTCTTGATAAAACTTTATTACATTCCCCATAGATAATAAACAAATTTAAATAATCTTCGTGCATATAATCTAATCGCCCCGGCATGATTTTTATGAATAATTGTCAAATGGTAAGAAAAAAATGAGATTCCTGTAGTGCTCTATTGTTTTTTTTTCATCGCGTTTCGTCCTCATGGCCAACTAATAACAAAATTTAAAAGTCGTATAACATTTTTACAATACGAAAATGTAAAATTGCTAATATTTCAAAAACCACAAATATTTCGCGTAGACAACCTTATTCAAAGTCACCCTTATTTTTAATGCTAAATAAGATAATATTACAAATTTAAAAAAAATTGATTTTCAACGATTTTTTCAAGCTAAATGTATAATGTTTTTGGTCACCTCGTGTTTATTTATTATCAAAATATCAACACAGTACACTAAAGTAGATTCCCTTGTAGAAGGAAATCAACCCCAATGAAATAATAAAGACTTCCATAGAGGAGTAATTGATAGTTATGTTTAGCCTACAAACGTAATTTTTGACACACAATGTAAATATGTCAAAAACACCGAAACGTCAGCTGTCTTACAGTCCTGAGAGGGACTCAGCGCATACACGGGATGCCCGAAAATCTTCGATTACACTTCACACCCGTGAGAATATCTGACATAACGTAATTTACCTTTACGGGGGGGGGGGGAACCTACCACGACTCAAAAACATTTGAAAAGCTATGGACGAAAAAATCGAGACTGCTTTGCGATCTCGCCTTCTTACGCAACTGCCGAGATCAACACCTCATATCGACCTGCTGCAAGATTAAGTATCACATAAAAAACTCTAAAATAGACAGAATACTAAAGAACACCAGTCTAGCCCTGCTTTGAGAAAGAATACAACAGACAAGAACAAGTCTAAATTCCATCGACTGTCAGTTATATAGATTACGGCTCCGCTTAGCAACACTATACACGTGTCACTATGGTTTACTATAGACACTCTAGCAGAATTCAGGGCTGAAACAGATTTCTCAATAAGAATAGAGAGACAGAAAAGAAAATTATCCGATTAAAAGAGTCATCAAAAGCACGATTACAGAAACAGCTATAGGAGGAACCAAAAGTCATACACAACTTATCTGACAAAGTTTTGACACCAGCCGCCAAAAGTGTTTTAACCAAAGGTTTTAATTTCGCGATAGCACCATCACGTATCCCAACCGATAACATAATATGTGGAGTTGAAATAGCTCTAAACAACATAAATAACGACACAGCAGAAACTATCCGCCAAGAAATTTCAGCCGTTTTGCGCAAAGCAAAACCTCCAAAAAATAATCTATCTGCAGAAGAACATCGAGCCTTACAAGACCTGCGCAAAGATACCTCGATCGTAATACTTCCGGGTGACAAAGGAAATTCGACAGTGGTCCTAAACAAAACAGACTATCATGAAAAGATGATCGCCCTGTTAAACGATCCTGCCTACAAGCCAATAAACAGAGTCCATACCACTTATCTAGAAAAGACTTTATGGCTAACCAAAATACACAAGCCCGGAGTCCCCTTGAGACCAATTGAAAGCTTTGTTGGCTCTCCAACTCAGGCCCTAGCAAAACATCTAGCCACCATTCTCCAACCCTTCGTCGAAAAAACGGCCTCTTACTTTAAAAACTCGCAACATTTTTGCAAAATAATCAAAAATATACGTTTACAGGAAAAAGAATGTCTAGTTAGTTTTGACGTAACATCACTTTTCACACAAATACCAGTTAAAGAGGCTCTTTCTGTAATAGAAAACAAATACAATCTGCCAAAATATATCATCGAATTAGCCAGACACTGTCTTCATAACACCTATTTTACTTATGAAGGCCGACGATATAAACAAGTCGAAGGAGCCCCGATGGGATCGCCGCTATCTCCTGCACTTGCTAACTTATTTATGGAAGACTTTGAATCAAAAGCTTTGGAGACCTCTTCACACAAACTAAGACTAAGGCTACGTTACGTAGATGATACATTCGTTATCTGGCAACATGGGAAAGAAAATCTCAAAAGTTTCCTGGAACACATAAACAGTATACATCCCAAAATTAAATTCACAATGGAGACAGAACAGGAAAGAGGACCACCGTTTCTGGATATCCTACTGAAAAGAAAAGAGGATGGCTTGCTTTCGCACACTGTCTACAGAAAGTCCACTTACACCAACAGGTACTTCAACGCCGATTCACATAACCCAATTATTTGCAATAGTGAAATCACTTGCGTTTTGATCGCAGTCCCTTATAGATCCAGAAAATAATCATAAAGAGATTAACATACTGCAAGACGCCCTAACAAAGGACGATTATAAAAAAGAACATATAGACAAGGTTCTAAAAAACAAACATTTGGCCCAAAAAAAAATCGCGAAAACCAAGAGAATCGCTCCAAAGCTTTTGTTCCTTATGTAAGAGGCACCACAGACAAGATCGCAAGAATCCTCAGGAGACACAACATTGAAACCATTTTCGCCATAGACTATAAAGTAAAAGATCTCTTGCCAACACCTAAAGAAAGAATTCCTCTAGAAAACCAGGGAGTGTATGAAATTCCATGCGGAGAATGCAGCTTATCTTATGTAGGCCAAACCAACCGTAAAATAAGCGCCAGAAGAGACGAACATATGAACGCTGTCAAGCAAAAAACAACTTCTTCTGTTCTGGTCCAACACTGGTTAAACACAGGACATAGGATAAATTTCTCTGGAACAAAAATGCTATCGAGATGTGAAAATCTGTCCACAAGAGTTATAAGGGAAGCCATTGAAATTGCAAAGAGGCCCAACAACTTAAATAGCAGAGATGATAGCTAACGTGTGCCTAATACTTGGAAAAATCTGCTTACAAAACATCAACCAGTACCACTTAGTAACGAAAGAGATTACAACTCGGCAACGCAACCACAAACACTGGCAACAGGGCCGATGACGCGCAGCGGGTCTCGCCACCTGATGGTCCGGAACCATTCGGCAAACGAACGATTCCGACGCGCACACGGTACCGACAGCACTGGAGTCGCAGGCGTCAGTTCGCTCGTAGACGCCATACAGTGAGCTTTGAAAATGGTGAATGGGATTTCACCGAAACGTCAGCTGCCTTACAGTCCTGAGAGGGACTCAGCACATACACGGGATGCCCGAAAACCTGTGATTACATATATATATATATATATATATATATATATATATATATATATATATATATATATATACAGCGGCATAACTTAAAAAAAAAGTCTTTTTGTAATCAATATAAAACTTTTTAACAATTTAACATAAAAATAAACTGTGAACGTTTTATATCAATAAAAAAAAACGAAAAAAAATTATTGTGAGTCGAAACGCAATCCGCACGCAATGTCTCAGTCGAGAAACATTTTTAGCTGTAAAAACACAACGTTCACCCTTATGAAAAGTTGTTCAAATTTTTGAAATAAACATTTTTAAATCAAATTGGGTCGATTGCCAAGGAATTATGGGTTCCTCATTAACATGAGCTGGTTTTCGAAGCGCTCCACTCGCCACTCTTTTCATAAATGAGATCGCGCGCTAGTCGCGTGACACAAAGATAATTTTTAAGCCGTTACACTTAGAGATTCGAAATTTTCCACAAAACTTCAGGTATTTAACTTTAATGTGACATTAGTCAAAATGGAAATTTGGAAAATCCGCCGTTTTGTTTGTAATTGATTTAATAATTGGGACATGTCACATTTTTTTGTGGAATCGCCTATATTATGTCGAAATTTCAAACTAAAAAAATCAAAACGAGCCAAAAAATCTTAAACTTAAAATTCCACTAAAGTTAAAAAAATCATATATTTCTCATTTTTATTGTTTCTTATGTTGCCCTACTATAAAGTAACCACTAATATTCTGGTACCAAAATTGGTTGGTTGCCAAAGAGTCATGGGCTCCTCGGAAACTAAAGCACCTTTTGGGTATTCTATAGATACAATAGATCAAAATATTTGACATAGCTTTAATTGAGTTTCAAAATTTCTATATATATATATATATATATATATATATATATATATATATATATATATATATATATATATATATATATATACTTATAATAAAATCTAATTACCTACTTATTTACATTATTTAACAAGGGAATTAAATAGGTATTTTTACTTTATTAGGAATATCTAAGGAAGTTGTATAATTAATTAATGATTGTATCTATTACATATTTTTAAATTATTGTTCTAGAAGCGACATTTGTTAAATATTTATGTGTGCCAGGAAAACCAAATCTATTAACCCAAATATGATTGTCAATGATCGATTAATTGAATATTAATTATATCAACTAATTAGATATTTTTACCAATTAAGAGAGTGTAGCGAAAAAGTTTATTTCTACATGTAGATTTATTAGGTATTTTGCCAATAAAGAATTTAATTCCGCAGAAATTAAATTTTTGATTTGAAGCTATCGGAAGATAACCGCTCAAGTGCGTGTCGATTAAACATTGTTAGGGTTCCTTAGCTGTTATTTGCATTATTAGTTTCTTCTGCAATTTCGTTGGAAAAAATAAATTAAAATATACTATTGGGAGATAAAATGATCCCGATTAAGGTTTCTTACAAAGGATCACACACAAAACTTATGGAAAAGGCTAATCAATCAAATTTATGTTCCAGATTTCGGGAGAAGGTACTTCATTTGATGCTGAACAAAAATTCTCATATGCATTGATATTTTTCGAAATAAACGGGTGGTACAAAACTAACTGAAAATCCCTCTGAAATGGAAAAGCTGGCTGGCGGCAAGCGAATGTTCTTAAAGTTGTGATAAATATTGCTCCAATATGGTATATCAACCTCGCAATACCGGACTTCATTCCCCAAAACTCCCTTAGAATCAAGGTCATCTTCCAAACCTAGAGGGTAAACAACGGAACAGAGCAATTGTGCTGTAATACGCAGGATCAACAAACGTGGATGTAAGGAGTATCTGATCCCTTATGGGTATATGTGTGCTATTAAAGAATAACACGGCGAATATTAGGAGTACGGTATACCCACACCTGAAACCTCAATTTGTCCTCTTTATCAACCTTGGAATTGATTTATCTTATCTGGTGTAAATGTGGCTCAAATTTCCTATATCCGTTCTCTCATTAATCGTGTTTTTATGTTTTTTAATTTCTAGCATCTCTTGTATTTATAATTTTTGGTAGTTAATATCTTTGTTCTTAATTGTGGTTGTTGTAATCAAAGATATGTTTTTCGTAATGTGTGGGTTTGTTTAGCTCTGTTAAGGCGTTTTTTGTCTTTTTATGGCCATTTAATTTATTCTTAAGTAATTGGCTTGTCATGCCAATATATTTCTTAGGACAATTTGTGTAAGGGATCGAGTATACTATATTTGATATATTCATAAGAGGAATTTTACTTTTTAGTGTATTTGGTTTATTATAAAACCTGTGGCATACGATGATATCCTGCTTTTCTAAGATGTCAGGTTCCTAGCTAGTTCGTGTAAGAAGCCATCTGTTATTTTTAAGAGTATCCTATAGATGATATTCTCTACGGTTAAGATTTTTTAATGTTCATTGCATAAATGCTTCCTTAGCGATATGAGATTGAGCGTTGTCTTGCATAAACAAAAATGTTTTTCCCACAAAATGACTAAAAAATATGATACATTTTACTACAATGTTGTCATTATAATAATTATCATTCTTAGCATCAAAGCATCCTTTTAGTACTAGTTCTAGCAATCCTTTCTCCTGAGCTACGCCAGACTCACTTAAGGCCATAGTGAATGAGATATGGTTTCAGTTTCGAAGATTTTTGACAAAACATATTCTGACAACTCTGTTCTCTCTGGTAAGCAGGAGTTCAATAGCTGGTCTCCTACTATCTAATTTAGCGATGAAAAAGGGGAACAACTTGCAGGACAAGGATCTGCTACCATATGTATTGAATCAGAACCAGTATTTGGCATTACTAATATCAGAACCACTGGAATCACATTGAGGGTCACAGGCATAACAAACTATTGCTCAGCAAACCAGTCTGTAAACTAGGTCGCGAAATCTTCCGCTTATACAGATAATAGATTAGACTAAAAAACTGCAGCTCAGGGAAATATCAAGACACAATAGACATCTATAATGAAGAAATAACATGTATAATATATGATGAAGAGGACGAAAGAGCCTTAAACATCATTTTCAAATATGAAGACAAGGACCAATCATCTTGAAGGTTTATACCCAGAGAACAAACGAGTAAAAAGACTGTTAAACCTGATTAAGTTAATCAACCTGTTCATGTTGAACAGATATAACAAGCGACACGATAAGTGATTAAGTTACAGTGTAAGGGCGTTTAATCAAATCAAATTCACTATCAAAACATTATCGCTATAAAAGTGATTAATTATAAGTCTAATATAAATTAAATAAATAAAATATCTATAGCATACTCAGTAAATTCCAAAAAAAAGATAAAATAAATTTTTGAAAAATTTTGAAATAGATAATATTTAAGTATGTGTAATGACCCGTCCATTTATAGTTGTTAGTTAATCGACATATTTTTTTTTCAATTGAGATTTTTTTATCTAAGTATACGTGTATCACTTCTATAGCTCACATTGATGATAAATCTAATCAACAGTATTTTACTTTAATGATTGGACAATTTACGATTAATAGATGATATTGACAGAATAAATTTTTACAAAGAGCCTAAAGATTAATTTTGTTTGTTGTCCTCTAGGTGCTCTTGTTTTTCGATAGTGTTTTTGGGGATGCAAAAAAATATAACTTAAGTGGAATTTTTGTTTAACACGGTTTATGCGTTTTGCAGAATGTTTAATCACTAAATGTTGCGAGGTAAGGGAGCTAAAAATAATATTATAGAAAATGATTTTTGATTACTTAATACACACTTCTGGACACCATTGGTTGAGAGTATTTTTAAATTAGCGCAGTAAATATATACATAGTGGTATCGTGAAGTAGCGGATAAATTCAATATAAATTAAATGGGTACTTGTTGCGAAAAACGCTTGGACCCTTCGAATTTTATTTTTAGTTTATAGTATTTTTTGATGATATAAACGCTAATATAGACATGGGACCGGAAATTCTAAACAGTGAAGTTCTATCTGCCATAAGATCTGCAAAACCAGGAAAGCCATTGGGCCTGATAATGTCCCAACCGAGTTGTTACAAATGATCCATGAGGAAAATATAGGAATCTTGGTCAAACTGTTTAATACCGTTTACGCGACTTTAGATATACCGGAAGATTGGCTGAAGTCTGTATTCGTCCCAATCCCAAAAAAACAGCGAGCAAAGCGATGCAGAGAGTACAGACTAATAAGTCTAATGAGCCACACTTTGAAGGTCTTTCTCAGAATTATCTATAGCAGGATAAGATCTAAATGGGAAGCAGATTTAGATAAAACCCATTTCGGATTTAGAAATGCCCTAGGTACTAAAGAGGCTTTATTCGCTCTAAAAATGCCGGGACCAACACAAGGATGTATTCGTATGTTTTGTCGATTACAAGAAGGCCTTCGACAGAGTACAGCACAGAAAACTCTTAGACATTTTAAATAACGTAGGGGTAGACAGCAGAGACGTAAGAATTGTTAAAAATCTATATTGGCGGCAGAAAGCAACAGTAAGGCTAAATGGAAAACTCACACAAGAAAGTAAAATTCTGCAAGGCGTCAGACAGGGCTGCATACTATCTGCACTGCTTTTTAATATATATTCAGATAAAATCTTTAAAAGGGCTACTCAAGGACAACGAATGCGAGTACAAATCAATGGAGAATATATAAATACAATACGACATGCTGACGACACTGTTATCCTAAGCGACAAACTACAAGACCTGCAACATCTGTTAAACTGTGTTAACACCGAGGGACAAGAAATGGGGCTCAACATAAATATCAAAAAGACAAAATTTATGGTCTTTAGTAGACAACCTCATCTTAATGCTTCAATATAAATAGAAGGAAAAAGTATAGACAGGGTGACTCATTTTAAATATCTTGGATGTTATATCACCGAAAATCTAAACCCAGATAAAGAGATAAGGTGTAGAATAGAGAATGCTAGAGCAACTTTTCAAAAAATGAAACCACTTTTCTGCAATGATAACCTCAACCTAAAATTACGACAGAGAATGATAAGATCATATGTCTGGCCAGTGATACTATATGGGGCAGAGATCTGGACAATTAAGTTTGCCACGATTAATCGGTTGGAGGCTCTCGAAATGTGGTTACACCGGCGAAAGCTGAGAATACCTTGGACAGCTAGGCAGTCCAACGAAATGGTACTCAATAGGGCCGACACAACTCGTCTACTATTAAACACTGTGAAGTGTAGAAAAATCTCTTATTTAGGACATATATTCAGAGGGGAGCGATATAGAATTCTTCAGCTAATCATGATGGGTAAAGTAGAGGGAGTAGAGGGGTAGGAAGGAGACAGGCTTCCTGGTTGAGGAATATTCGTGAATGGACAGGTATACATAGCGCGGGGGAACTGTTTCAGCTAGCGCAGGACCGTGAAAGACTTGCCAATGTAATTGCCAACGTCAGGGGGACCTGGTATGTCACTTGAAGAAGAAGTATTTTTTGCATAAAACCGAAATATACAGAATAACTCAAGAAGAGGCCATTCCGTCATCGATATTTTTTTCAATCGTAAATCCCATTTTTTATTTCAGAATAACATACAAAATACTAATATCTAATGTCGAAAGTGACTTTTTGTGACATTGGAAGTAAAAAACTTTATAATATCATTAATGGTATTGTCACATACGGAAAAACATAAAAACATAATATTTCATAAATTGGCATTTTCAAATTTAACTAATCTTTTATTTTAAATTAAAATAATAACAATCGCGTTACCTTTTATAATTTTATAACCTTCCAATTATGAAATGTTATGTTGATTCACTGGTCATCGATCATGCAAATTCACCAAGTCAGCAAGGTCGCTTTCCGGGTTATGATGAACCGAGGTTGTAAGAAGGCAATTCGTTGACTTGATGAAAAATAACAAAACAGGATAAAAAGGACGGACATGCTTGGAATTGGTACAATCGGTTGAATCGGGTCAATCAGTTCAATGAGTCAGTCGTCAGACGTAAGGGTCAGTTGATCCGATGCGGAGCAGTCAATTGTGAATTAGTTAATTGCCCAGAAAATTAGTGAAGCGAAAATCCCAAGCGTGTTCGAGTCCAGAGCAGGTCGACAAATAGTAGAATCCTAGTGACAACCCTTGTCAAGAGTGCCAAGATGAATGTAATCTTAATGTAAGTTAAGGAATTAGTTATAATGATGTACAGTCCAAAATGGTTATTTTAAATAAACTATTTTTTTATATATAATCTAAAGTTAAAGAGTTCATTTAGAGTGTTATCTCTAAAGACGAAATCCTCAAATGCTACGTCCCTAGTCACACCTCAAAACTGGGCTTGACAGTATTTCAAGTGGGCAGGTGGAAGTCTCTTGCGAATTAAAGAGATTTTTTTTTTCACCATTTTCTTATGTAACCAACATCGATATTTATCTTGTCGTATGTAAAAAAATGTGCCCTTTTTGATACTGAAAAAAAATTGGGTTTACAATTGAAAAAAATATGGATAAATTCACAGTTCCTTCTTGGGTTACCCTGTAAATAAATAAAATACTGGTTCGGGCGTTTTTCCATACCCATTACTCTATATTGAATTTATCCACTATATATATATATATATATATATATATATATATATATATATATATATATATATATATATGCTCTTGGTTTTTTTCTTATGACTCTTCTGAGTATTTTTAAGTGTTAAAAATTACTATAAAGGCGAGGTTAGTTATTTATATCAGTAAATCCGCAGATATAATTTAAATATTGAAAATAACACAATAATTTAGGCAACCAGAAATTCACACTTATACTTTATTGCTCAATTACTTTATTCTCCATTTGATATACTTACTAGCATGTTATCCTAGTTTAACTAATGCAATTAGAAAAGGACAGCTTCAAGAAATAAAGGAACTCAAATATTTATTAATACTTTTCCAAATATAAATAAAAATATTAGTACGTTATTCAGCAACCATACAACGGGCCGTAGTTTTATTGATATGTTACTTCCACGGCGGAATTCATTAAGTATGTAATGAAGCTGAAGCGGTACAAATTGTAACCTTATACAGAGTGTTTCTAAAAGATCTGTACAAAAAATTTGCGCAAATTCTTGAGGTTAAAAATTAACAGTTTGCGAAATACAGGGTTTCAAAGTTATAGTTTTTACAACTTTTTTGTAAATAAGTATCTTAATAATAGCTTAATTTGTACTAACTTTTGTACTTTGGTGTTTTTTTAGAATGAGAAATCAAAATTTGATTACAGTTTCAATGTACATTGCAGAAGACTCTACTAGCAGCATTTCAATTACACCTAAAGCTTCATAACTTTTTTATGCCTCGGTATATTCAATTTCTAATTAAAAATTCTTATTCCTTGACATCATTTATCCAAAAAAGTTATGTCTCATAGATGTCGCTTCGAGAAGCCGTTGCTAAAAAGATCGAATTAAAAGTTTTAGTGCTCACTGAAATTCGTGGTAGCTTCCCTTCACACTTTATCCAGGTTTAGGACTGGTTTAAGAAGTTTGGAGCGTGTTTAAGGGTCAATAGGCTAACAACGATAAAAATTTACATAGCAGCGAGTAACTGACCAAGAACAATAAGATAACAAAATCAACAAAAAAGCAAAACAGAAAAATTTCATTTATTTATTTTTTTAATTAAACCAAAGACAGATAGAGGGTATATTATATGAGAAAGTACCCAGAATTTATTGTGAAATCTAAAAATATAGTCATAGCAAACCGTTTTATTAAAGAAATATAATTTTTCTGAACCGTTCTGTATAATATTTTCTTTTTTGAAATGCATCAAAAAAGTAAAACCGACGGGTTCGAGCAATTTTTTTTATCAAATATATGATGTTCCATGAACGGCTGATACATTCCTATATTTTATATTTAGTCATTGTAAACCATTTAGAATTTGCTTGATGGCAGAAATAAATAATTCATTAACAATTCATAATCAATTAACTTAGTTATTATTTTAGATTTTTGGAACAACAATCAATATACCGGGTGTCAACGAATCTATTAGACAAGTCATAATTTCTAGAGTATTATGTGTATCAAAATGAGAATTGGTACAGGTAAATGGTATGTGAGGGGGAAAGCTTTCGCATATTTTCCACTTTCCGGCCACTTCCGGTTTCACCGGAAATGGCCCCGGTTTTGAATTTTTAAATGGAACACCCTGTATATTTTAACATTTTTGGATTTCTGAGACAATTCTAGATCAGAATGTGACATTTTAAAAACTTTTTACGTCTACTTCATTTTTTTAGAGCCACTTTTAAAATTGCATCTAGGTGGCCATGATCGGACGCAAACTAATCTAAGGGTCTTAGGTGATGTCAAAAAAATACAATCGCAAAGTTTTAGTTACTAGTATGAAAGACAGGAATAAGACAAGTTGACAAAATTACGTTTTCATTTCTAACTATTAATTTTCAAATGGCGACCCCTTGACAACTACTTTTCGAAAAAAGGATTCTTTGACGAATCTAACGGTACTAATTTATTTGCGATTGGATTAGACATAAGAACAGAAATTAAATATTATTAAGCAAAATACTGGATAATTTATTTACTTATGACAAGTGCGCCATGGACAGCCATGATGCATAATAATTTGCAACTGTTTTTATCAAGTCTTCTTTGGAAAACAAAGCACTCACTTAAGTAGATAATGACAGTGACATACGCTTTAAGAACAGACGTAAAATTTTCTTAATTTTCGTTAAGTTTAGTTTAAATTTTCGTTAAAATAATGTATACTCAAAGTGAAAAAGTGGATATGTTATTAATATTTGGAGAGTGTCATAGAAATTCAAGGAATGCTGCCGAGTTGTATGCTCATAGATATCCGAATCGGCAACATCCAGCCCATCAGTATTTTCCGTAGGTCGAGACTCGTTTTAGGCAAATAGGAAATCAAGAGGCGGAACGGAGGTTTATCATAAATGAAGAGACTGAGATTAACGTACTTGCTATGGTTGAGGTTGATAAAACAGTTTCGTTAAGAAAAATTAGTCAAGAACTGCAGATAAGTTATGAATCAGCAAGAAAAATACTGAAAAAGCATGGATATCGAGCATTTAAATATCAGTTACATCAACATTTGTATACTGAGGATGGCGATAGATGGGTAGTGTTTTGTGATTGGCTGCTTCAAAATCATAGAGTTAACCCAAATTTTATCGATTTGATTCTATTTTCCGACGAATCCCGATTTACAAATAATGGTATGTTCAATAAGCAAAATACTCGGTACTGGGCCCAACGAAATCAGCATGAAATGAGAGAGGGCAATTTTCAAGAAAGATTTGGCGTCAATGTCTGAGCTGGTATCGTTGGAAACAGAATAATTGGGCCAATATTGTTTCAAGGTCAGTTAACAGGGGTTAGATACTTAGGTTTTCTTCAAAATGAAATCGAAAATCATCTCAATGATATACCTTTAGCAGTTTTACGGCGAATTTACTTTCAACAAGATGGAGCACCGCCTCACAATACTAGAGAAGTTCTTAATTATTTAATAGAGCATTTTAATAATCGAATTATTGCAATCAATGGTCCGGTACGGTGGCCAGCCCGCTCACCGGATCTTACGGTGCTCGATTTCTTTATCTGGGGATATGTTAAAGAAAGGGTTTACTATGGAGCAGCGTCAGCTACTCTTGAAATATTAGAAGAAAGAATTTTACGGGCATTTAGAAGTATAACGCCCCAAATGCTACGAAACGTGTTGAGAGAAACAATTGAACGAGCTGAAATGTGTCGTGAAAAAGAAGGAATGCACTTTGAACATTTACTACACTAAATTTTTTAACAAATTCAGCTACTGTACTTTCAAATATTTTAAGTGCGTCGTCTAAGTTATTAGTTTCTTTTGTTAGTTTTTTGTTAAATTTTTAATCTAATTCCTGTCTTTCATACTAGTCACTAAAACTTTGCGATTGTATTTTTTTGACATCACCTAAGGCCGTTAGATTAGTTTGCGTCCGATCATGGCCACCTAGATGCAATTTTAAAAGTGGCTCTAAAAAAATGAAGTAGTCGTAAAAAGTTTTTAAAATGTCACGTTCTGATTTAGAATTGTCTCAAAAATCCAAAGATGTTGAAATATTTGGGGTGTTCCATTTAAAAATTCAAAACCGGGGCCATTTCCGGTGAAACCGGAAGTGACCGGAAAGTGGAAAATATGCGAAAACTCTCCTCTTCGCATAACATTTACCTGTACCAATTCTCATTTTGATACACATAATACTCTAGAAATTATGACTTGTCTAATAGATTCGTTGACACCCGATATGTACTTTTACAATAAGTAGTTGTCTTCCCAACCGAGAATTAATTCATCGTTATTCAAGGAAAATGTTGGCAATGTTTCTGTATGTCTATCTCCCATTTTTTTTTATTAAAATATACCATGAAAACTCTTTGAAATTGCTCACTATTTACTCAAAAGAATATTTGAATCATCGTACTTAAGATACATTATTTCATTCTGTTATTTATATTCGTTTTATTGATAAGTGCTTAAAATACTTAAAAAACTGTATAAATTATATCTCAGTTTAACGTATGCATGTTAAAGATTACGCTTATTACAGTTTGATAGTTACATTTCAACGGCGCAAGATGGAGTCACCGACATATTTTTTCGGTCTCTATCTAACAATTCAATTTTTGAATAAAGTCAAAAAATTTAATTTCGGGTTAAACTGGCATTTTCAAATTAAAAAACTTAAAGTTAATGTAAAATAGATAAAAATCGATGAAAATAAATACTTTGAGCTTAAATTATATTTACCATTTTCAGGCTCAGGGAGTGTGGAGCACAGGTTACATCCCACGAGGAACAAGGTTTGGCCCCCTCGTGGGAGAAATTTATGCCAAAGATGCAGTTCCAGCTTCAGCTAATCGCAAGTACTTTTGGCGGGTAAGTTTCATTATTGTCTTTTAATTAATACCATATTTTTCTGTTTATAATTTCTTTCCTTATAAGCTTGATGGTGAAGTTTCCTTTGGGTTTCCATTTTTAACATACTTCTCCTTTATGGTGTAGGTTCAGCTAAGAGAAGGATTTTACCGCCATTCTTCAGAGGATTCTAAGGTACTACTAATTGATTTATCTATTAGTTCAGTGGTTCCCAATAGACAATCTGCGAATTTCTCACGGTTCGCGTTTGATTTTCCATTTTCAAAATTCGAAGAAAAAAAATTGCTTATTAATTTGTTATGTAGAAACACGATGAACGTTATTTTCACGGTCAATAATTATTTTGTAATGTGGGGTTGAAAAACTTTTAATCTGGTATACACCCTTCAAAAATGAGCGCTTTTAACACAGTGTAGAAAGAATATTCTTAAAGAAAGATGAATATGAATCACCAGTGCTTATTGCCAATTGCATAAATTAGAAAAGACCTTTATCTTTTAATTGATAATGCATTCTTTCATTTGGCTTATACTTTGAAATGGTTTTTGTCTGCCTTAATCAACTGTTTTCGTTTGTAGTGACTTTTTTCTCTTCTCGAAGATGGAGAAGTCGCCACAGGGTTAGTAATTTGATAAATGGGAGCATTTATTGCGAAAATGATATCGTTACAGATTAACCAGATGCACTAATTCTGGCGATCCCGTTGAAGTGGAAGGGGCCAATTTTCGACATGTTGCTTGACTCGCGACCCTCTATACTACACAGAGAAAAAGTTTTAAAATTAAGAATATCGCTGTTACCCTGATGAAATGTAAAGAAATACTATTTTTTTTTAATCTGTCGATAACATCACTTTTTTTATTATCGTTATTACTTGGCATAATGTACGAAAATAAAACGACACGACAGAATTTAGTATAAACAATAAGGAACCGGGTGACGTTCAATCTAGAGTTGGGCTATATATCCAATCACTGTGATTCAGTCGCCGGAATACTGCAAAGAATATATCGGGATTGGTAGAGCATAATTCATCCACCTGATACTGATCACGGCGATCGAATTTCCAATTAGTAAAATTAGTATTTTTTGGACTTATATTTTCTATTTCTATCCTTTACTAATATAACCGGTAATAAAGGATAAGACATCAAATCATCAGATAAACAGGAAAAGTATTAGGTAGGTATATAAAAGATAATATTTTTTACGTTGTTTTAAATGAATATTTCTAGTTTTACTTATTTAATTAGGTAATTACTTATATATGTATATAAGTAATGAGTAGGCAAGAAAGTAGTTTTAATTGTCACACATAGAGAGCGTTGTAATTGTTTTGACGTGTTTCATGGGTTTTACCTTTTAACATTTGATCAGTCATGATTGGGTAATTTTAGAATCAACTTGTGCCTAATTTTGTTTGTAACTGTTAGTTTAGGATCAATTTTAACATGCAGTGCAGAAACGAACATTTTCAAAACATTTTATTTTTTTATTTTCGCAAAGGAAAGAGAGCTACTGAAGCTCACAAAGAGATATGTGATGTTCATGGTGTTTATTGCATAACAAAACGCACCTGTCAGAATGGATTTTAAAAATTCCGTTATGGAGATTATTCAGTCAAAGATTACCAACGTTCTGGTTGATATTGACCAAATCGCAGCGATAACTGAAGAGAATTGTCACATAACTGTTCGAGAGATGGTAGGAAGGTTAAATGTCTCGCACTCAATATTTAAAAATCATTTAAAATGTGTTGGATTCGCTAAGAAACCCGATATTTGAGTCCCCAATGAACTGAAAGAGATTCACTTAACCTAACGAATCAATATTTGCCTGCAAATACTGGTTATGAAAAATGGGTCATCTACAGTAACATCATTTGAGAATGATCATGGTTCAAGCGTGATGAACCAGCACAAACTACATCCAAAGCTGAATAGCAACCTAATAAGATCATGGTACCAATTTGGTGAGACTACAAAGGTATTGTGTGTTTTGAATTACTTTCAAGAGATCGCATGATCAATTCAGATGTTTACTGTCAAAAACTAACGAAATTAGGTAACACAATCAAAGAAAAATGGCTAGAATCATGATAATGCAAAGCTTTACTCATTTTTAGTAACACGGCAGAAATTATTGGAGCTTGGTTGGGAATTGATGTCGCCTCCTCCATTCAGCTTTGTCCTGACACCATCTGATTACCATTAATTTCGTAGTTTGCACAATTCTTTGAAGGGTAAAACTTTCACAAACGTTGATGACCTTAAATCACCCGTGATTCGGTATTTTGCTCATAAGGACCAAAATTTCTATGAGCACGGAATAATAAAGCTACAAGAACGATGGCAAAAGTTTATTAAACAAAGCAGAAAATATATAATTGATTAATTTTTATTCTTTGCATAAAAAATGATGACTTAGAATACATTACTAAAAAGCTTGTTACGAAGTACAAAAAATGGGGACGGAAAGTAAATATTTCAAAAACCCAGTACGTGTAGCAATGGAATATAGCAGGATCTCTTCCTAGAAGATTAACAGATCCTCAAATCATGCCGAACCTACAAATGCTTACACAGTGGAAAATTAGACTGTGCTACTACAGACAGAAACACCCAAGACAGAAAAGCTATTGCTATAATGAACAGTATCTTATGGGATTAAAAAAATAACAAAAAGAAACAAATATCTAATATATAATACGATCATAAAAAGAATATTAACGTTCGGCTTCAAAGTATGGCAACTGAAAAAAAATACCATAAGATTGCTGAAGGCAACGGAGATGGACTTCTGGAGAAGAGCCGCTGTCTAATATGAAACAAGGCTTAGGAAAAGTAAAGGTATTGATACGGAGATGAGAGACAGTGGGCTGTAGGTAGACCTGTGGAATAACAGGGATTTGTTATTAACACAGTATAAAATAATTAATTTTGAAAAAGAAGCTTGTGCCTAAAAGTAATACACATTATAAATAAGACAAGTGCACAGTATCATCAGTAAAGCCTGCATTAGGTGGAAAATAAATTTTAAATGCGTTTCATTTTTATATTATGATTTTTTTATTAGAAAATTTGAGCCTTTTCAATTAAACTACTTTCTTAATATTAATATGCATTACTTTTAGACACCAACTACGTTTTCAAAAATAGTTATTTTATGAAGTTACCTTATACAAAGTCAAAAACAAATAAACTTTGCATCACATGTGACCAAATTTTAATAGTCCTATTTGGGTTTTGTAGAAAATCATGTATTTAATACAGCAAAATATGTCTGGAATGAAGTATTGTCAAAACTAAGAAGTTTTATGTAGGTCGCGTTGAGTCTTATTTTGCAACAGTGTTGCAATTTACAAAAATGGGCAAAAAATCTAAATTATCTTATACAGCTGAAATGCATGAGGGCTAAAAGTTGCATTTAGAAAAACTTTTTCTTATAACTCTTTTATATATTTTGAAATATAACCCCACTTTTGATTTTTTTTTGGAAAAAAATTAAATTTTGGTAGATAATGCTAATCACGTGACTACTATTTTTTTTTTGGTTGATCCCATTGTTCTACATCAAAAAGTACTCAGGCAAAAAATTTTTAGCCACTTTTATCGTGACATAACCTCAAAAAAATAAAACGTCTTTTTTCGTTTTTTGACGATATCTTCATTTGTAATCATCGTAGAAACTTCTTTTTTTTTTTCATTTTGTAGGTCTTTTATTGCCTACAACAAGATATTTTTTACAAAAATTTTTAGCGGGAAATTCAAATTTTTATGGGTGTTTGAAAATTTTTAAGTTCAATAGAATAAAAACTAGTACTGAACTAGGGCTGAAAAAAAATATGTCGTTTCTTAGATTCAAAAGTATGTTCATGAATTTTTTCAGATTTTTAAAAGTGGTGAAACATGGTCAAAATCACAAAAACGGCATTTATTAGCATTTATATCGAGTTTTGAAGCATTGAATTTTCTTATAAATCCTCAGTTTTCTTATATATATATATATATATATATATATATATATATATATATATATATATATATATATATATAATTTTCCAGATTCTTGAACCATAGATTACATCATTTTCTTCTTATTTTCTCTTTTCTTGGGATTAGGTTCTTTATTTAACAAAAAATCAAAAACAATTTGACCTTTCACTGTTTATTTAAGGCATCTTCAAAAAATTTTTTTGCTCTTTTAATTATTGATCATCCTAAACATATTTTTTATATAATTAAAAACATTCATACACAAACATATTTACAATTTCAAAAAACAACAACACTTTAAAAAACTAGTCAAATTATCTTATCTTTACGCCAGCCTAATTTCAAGAAAAATATTAAGTATTCGATCCTCTTAATAAATCAAAAATTGAATATCCTCTTAAACATAAAATTAAATGTATGCTTTCTTTCGTTTTTTTTTGGTCCATTATTAGAATATAAAAAATAAAACACACTAGCATTCCATGTATCCTAAGCAGGGACGGATCCAGCCTCTCTCTTTGGGGAGGCGGTGATATCACAAAAGTACAGTATAGCAAACGAAAGCAAATGGTCGACGGGGGGGGGGGGGAGACACCAGCAACATTCCCATTTCTAGTGTAAAAGGCAAGGTCGGATCAATTTTTCCGAATTTGAATCTCTCTTCGAGAGGGAGGGGGCGACCACAAAAAAAAACGAGTTGTCGACTGGGGGATAGGATGCGAGCAGCGTACACAATCTTTTTTTTATTTAAATATTATAAGCTTTTATAAATTTACTGCAACAATAAAATTTCTGATAGTTCAATTTAATTTCTGTCAGTGAGCAAAGTATACCTTACAGTGTGTCCTTAGTGATTTATCTTGTTTGTGCTTGCTTTTATATACTATTTGAGATTAGTGAGATACCCAAAAGATATGGATTCCACATCTATATTTATTCCAAAATCGTTAAACCAAGCCGATTTTTCCTCAACGAAAAACTTATTACGATGAATGTTTATGATGCCTTAAGATATCAATATCTAGATAGTAATGTTAAAAGCTGAGATGTATTCCAACATGGCAAGAGTTGGAAAATCTACTATATACTGAATACTGAAGGAGAAAAAAACAAATGGAATTGTTTGTACTCCCAAGCCACATTCGATCACAGGCAGACGAAAAACCTCGTTGGAAGAAGAGATGTAAACTGCAATAAAAGGAGTTGTACATACATTTTAGTACGAGAAGCAGATCCCAACCGTCGACAAAATTCTAACTAAAATCAATGAAAATCGGGATTTATCTGAAATTAAAAGAAGTGAGCTCTGGAAATTGCTCAGTGAACTTAATTTTTGCTGAGAAAAACCAGATAGGAAATCTGTTCTTATAGATCGTCCCGAAAATGTCCATTGGAGAAGGAAATATCCCTCTAAAGTGAAAGGTAGAGTTGCTAGAAACAACACATATTACAAAATTAGTAATTTAACTGTTAAAGTTTTGAAAGATTTTTTTGAATAAAGTTACAGCGGAAAATTGGGAAAAATCCATATAATAAAAGAATAAAAGAAAACGTTGAAACTCGATCTCATGATTGGTGAGATAGAGGAACCAATTATAATTAATTTGAGCGAAGATAGCTTCACTGACTTTGATTACGAATTAGATCCGTAATATTTACCAGCGTAAACATAATTTATTATTTAAATTTTCTGTAACATATGAAAATTAATTGTATTTGAATTCCTTTTTAGTGTTTAATTGTGATTCTGCAGATGGTCTAAGAAAGAAATAAACTGAAAAAATGACCGATAGCCCCAAAAAATTTTAATATTATAGGGACAAATTTATTTTTTTATATATGTTTAACTTCTTGTATTTTTGACATTGGGTACGTAATAAAAAAAATTAAAAAGGTTTATTGTTTTAATAATGTCAATGTACTAGTGTGTTGAATGTTTTGGTTTTAATTTTAATTTGTGACAAAGTTTTTTAAAAATTTTTTAATTGTATACGATTTGTTCTGTGTTGAGGCTACGGCTGGCGACTGCTCTCAAACTGGCAGGGTTAAGGTGTGCCCTTTGACGAGGTCTGAGCCCTGAAGATGGTCTAAGTTAGACCGAAAGCGCTTGGCCGATATTAATAAAACATACACTGAAATACAAAACCCGTCTATTTTTTGTCTTAATCATGCCTTCAAGGAAAAATCTTTAAGTAATACAAAGTGGTTGAATATATATATATATATATATATATATATATATATATATATATATATATATATATATATATATATATACATATACATAGTTTTAAGACAACTGAGGATTTATAAAAAAATTTCATGCTTCAAAACTCTATAAAAATACGAAAAATGCTAATAAATGCCGTTTTTGCGATTTTGACTATATTTCACCACTTTTAAAAATCTGAAAAAATTCTTCGACATAGTTTATCGTCTAAAAAATAATAAAAAAATTTTTTCGTCCTATTTATTGTCCTAGTTTTTATTTTATTGAATTTAAAAATTTTCCCTCACCCATGAAAATTTGAATTTCGCACCAAAAATTTGTGTAAAAAATATAAATAAAAAAGACGTTTTAATTTTTTTTGGGGTTATGTGACGGTAAAAGTGAAGAATTTTTTTGTGTGGGTACTTTTTGATGTAGAAAAACCGGGTGGGGACAGTTTCGACTCACTTAATCGGAATCCTTTCGAACAGAGCTATTAATAAAAAAAATTCCGTTTGATCAGGACTTTATTGGTCACATTGTATATACATATTTAATATTATTGATGCCGTATCCGATTATTAGTATCGGAAAGTAAGTATTTACACACCATTTGCCATCTCGCATCACATTGAACCTAAAAATCACTACAGTAAAAAATCACGACGACTCATAAATTACTATCGCTGATTCACTAGAAATTAGCTATGTCGCCTAACTCTAGCTCAATTCAGTTATCCTTCTCAATTGGAATCAGGGAAAACTGATGGGGAACGGGAACGCTTCTTGTCATATCTGTTTAATCTGTTGTATCGTATAAAGGAAGAAAGCTAAAGAAATTATGGGATAAATGTTTGACTCTACAAAAAAAAATCAATATGCCGAATTTTAATTTCAATGTCAACCATATCTTTCCATTTTTAAAACCCATAAATATATTAATTTATCAAAACATTTAATCATTTTTAAAAATATAATTAAAAAATTAATAGTTTTTTTTTATTATTTTCAAAACTACAATTTAAATTAGTGTCCGTATGTTAATTGGATTTAATTTCAGGGATCCACAATTTCCTAATATTTGGGAACCACTGTATTAGTACTTACAACCAAGTGTTAATAGCCTGTTTTTTGTAATAAAAACCTGCCGTTTTACTTTTTTTTCTTATCATTAAGCCCCAGGAGGTCAAATTTTAATAACGAGCAAAGTCGGTCATGTCTACCTAGAAAATAAGCAGAATTTTAAAAGTTAATTTAGAAGTAAAAGCTGTAAAATAAACGTATCTAGTTTGGATTATTAATGTCAAGAGTTTACGAATAAATAAAATACTCTTAATTTATAATTAGGTAATAAATAATAAAAAATAGAACAGATGAGTCACATGTACAATATTGTATATATATATATTTAATATATTTAACTGTAAAGTGTAGATTAAAACAAGTGCAATTTTTCTTGGTGTAATATAGAAATTTAATTTTTGTATTATTTCTTCAATATTAAATCAATACAAAATATGTAAAGTTGCTTGCCTGCATCTAGACCAGGAGTTGGAATCAAAAAAATGTATTTTTTCTTAGAAAGAGGAGTTAAAAATGTGGGTCGAATTTTTTTCCTTGTTATTACATTTATTGAGCTGACATTTGGAAGCTGATTTTATAAGCGTTTTTATTACGAATTTTCCATTAATGAGCAGAAATGTAAAATCTGTTCCCTCTTTATCTCCGAAGTTTATGGCATATAAAATAATTGAATATCAATTTCCTGCTAAATCACGATTCTAAAGCAGTCGAAGAGCGATTGTTGGGCGAACGAGAACTCCGATATCCAGTATGGAATCCATTTTTTTAACATGTCAAAAAAGGCTTGTCCTAGCCATAGTGGCTGGCTGTCTCAAAGTAAAAGAAAGGAAAATACAGTAAAGGGAGAAACAACATCGTATCTAATATTTTTATATAAATAATCTTTATAATTTTCATTTCACAAGTATGGTATATCTTTGTATGAAGAACACATGATAAAACGTCTATTCATTATTTATCATTTCCAGTCATTACCGACAACGATACCTCAGCTCGCGTCGTTCCTAGACATATTATAGATAGAGAATTATATTATATTTACTTGTAGAGTAATAATTATAAAGAACGAAAGCTTTCACGGCTTTGGTCAAGTTGAAAATCATGGTTCTTGAATTTAGACCGTGTTAAATTGGAATTATTATCCGACGTTTCGCCTACAATTGCACGAGGATTCTTCAGGGATATTTATTCCACGAGATTAGAACACTGAATGACTATCGAGGAGCAACATCCCGGTATTTACACCCGACTAGTGCTCAGCGAACCGCATATCTATTAAGATTATTTGAATATTTACAAATTTCGATTGATCCTCTAGGACAAAAGAAAATATGGAACATGCTGAGGAACAGAAAAAAACCAATCAATGAATACGTTCAACTAAGTCCAATCGACAGCCAACAATGGGTCAGCCATTTTAAGGACTTACTCCAGGCACCAGCTACAGAAAACAACGTAGACGAAAACCAACAAGAAATCACAGAACTAACAGATGTTAACATCAGTGAAGCAGAGATGCACCTACAATTAAGAAATTAAAAAACAGAAAATCACCTGGTACCGACCAAATTACGAATGAGATGCTAAAGTACGGAGACCCCAGCCTTGTCACAGAGCTCACTGTTCTATTTCAAAAAATACTCCGCACAACGTCAGTACCTAACAAATGGCGGAAAAGCATCACAATTCCGATCCACAAAAGAGGATCAAAGAAACAACCCGAAAACTACAGGGGAATCACCCTACTGAATAGTTCAGCCAAATTGTTAATCAAAATACTGTCACAACGGATCGTAGACAAGTTAGGGGCGTGCGAAGAACAGCAGGGCTTCCGGAATAACCGCTCTACTATCGACGGTATATTTATTAACAGACAGCTGGTTGAAAAATCTATCGAATACGATAAACCGCTGTTCATTTGTTTTGTGGACTTTACACAAGCGTTCGACCGAGTCAAACTGGAACATATAACAGAATTACTGCGAAGAAAACAAGTAGACGAAGCAATCATACGCACAATATACGAATTGAATTCCAAAAACACCATGGTAATTAAAACAAATAACACTCTAACAGAGGAAATCCCTCTATCCATAGCAATAAGACAGGGTGATAGCCTAAGTCCAACACTTTTCAATGTAATCATAGACGAAATCATTGATGAGGTAAAAAGCACAAATATTGGGTACCCAATGGGACACAACACCGTTCAGATTATATGCTTTGCAGACGATGTTGCCTTGACAGCAGATAGCGAGGACAACTTACAAAGAATGCTTTTCTATCTCAATCGAACAGCAAAACAGTATAATATGAAGATATCTGTGAAGAAAATCAAAGCAATAGTAATAGCAAAAGAACCGGTAAGATGCAAACTAATGGTTGATGACAAACATATCGAACAGAATGGGAAGTTTAAATACCTAGGAGCACATATAACAAGTAACAGGGCAGTAACGGAAGAAGTACGCACACAGGCCAACAAAGCGGCCATGATATCAGGTCAACTAAGAGACATAATCTGGAACAATAAACATATGACGGTTGAGAGCAAAGCAAGAATTTACAAGGTCTGTGTAAGACCGATACTGACCTACGGCGCAGAAACAAGAAATGAAACCACAAAGACAAAACAAATTATGAGAACCACAGAAATGAAAACGCTGAGAATGATCACGGGAACAAGTTTAAGAGATAGAATAAGAAACGCAAAAAATACGCGAGGACAGCGGAGTGGGGGATGTTGTGAAGTGGGTTCGAAACCGTCGTAGGCAGTGGAGAGATCACGTGGAACGAATAGACGATGACAGACTAGCAAAAATCGTGATGAAAGAGAAACCAAACACCAAACGGCCGCCTGGACGGCCTCCCAAAAGATGGAGAGACAGCTGGATTTCGACCTCAAACGAGGATCGATGAGGCATTGTATAGATAACAGAATTTGGTTCTACCTAGAAGAAGAAGAAGAAGAAGAAGATTGATCCTCTAATTTTACGTTTAAAGAAACCAGGTACTTACGCTAGCACCTTAGTTTCTTTTACATCAAAAGTGTGATCTGAGCAATGCTGGTGTTCAGCTACTGCAGATTGTACACTTGGTTTCTTTTTTATACATCTTTCTTGTTCCTTAAGCCTGGTGGATATAGACCGCCATGTTTCACCTACATACGGTTTACCACAAGAGCAAGGTATCTTGTAAACGCCTTCTGTTTGAAATGGAATTGGGTCCTGTGGAGACTTCAAACATTGTCCAACTTTCTTACATGTGTTGAAAATTGTCCATATGTTTAATTTTCGGAGCAATCTGGCAATGTTGTCGGTGGTTCTGTGTATGCAAAGTCCATAGGAAGTTCATTTATGACATTTTGTTGAGGAGTTGGGTTTTTATATTTATTAATAGAACGTTTTATAGCCTCAGCGCAATATCCGTTGCCTCTCAGAGCATTAGTCAGTTTTTCTGTTTCTGATTTCCGTGATTGTTCATCACATACTGAAAATGCTCTATGTACCAAAGAGTTTACGACGGATTGCTTTTGAGGAGGATGATGGTGTGACACCATCATCCTTCTCAAAAACAATCCGTCATAAACTCTTTGGTATCTAGAGCACTTTCAGTATGACTAATGCTCTGAGAGGCAACGGATATTGCGCTGAAGATATAAGACGTCCTATTAATAAATATAAAAACCCAACTCCTCAACAAAATGTCATAAATGAATCAGTTGTCTTACCTTACATACACAGAACTACCGGCAAGATTGCCAAATTGCTCCGAAAATCAAACACACGGGCAATTTTTTAACATATGTAAGAAAGTTGGACAATGTTTGAAGTCTCCAAAGGACGCAATTCCATTTCAAACAGAAGGCATTTACAAGATACCTTGCTTTTGTGGTGAAGTGTATGTAGGTGAAACAGGACTGTCTATATCCACTAGGCTTAAGGAACATGAAAGATGTATAAAAATGAAACAAATTGTACAGTCTACATCACACGTAGAAATCGATTGTAACGCTGGTTCACGGTTCGCTGAGCACCAGTCGGATATAAATACCGGGCTGTTACTCCTCGATGGCCATTCAGTGTTCTGATCTTGTAGAGTAAAGATCCCTGAAGATGCCTCGTGCAATCGTAGGCGAAACGTCGGATAATAATTCCAATTTGACACGGTCTAAACCCAAGAACCATGATTTTCAGTAATAATTATATTTAAAATATATTTCTTATCAAATGTAAAAAAATAAATGGCATCTTCATTACCAAATTTGGTTCCTAATTCATTTTGTAATACTGAATATCGGATGGTCTAATAAGGCTTTGTAGTTTTTAGTTAGACAATGGAAAATCGACTAATTTTGATTAGTAGCCATAAAGAAAAACTCACTTATGTTTATTAAGCCACTTATAATTTATATAATTAAAACTGACGAAGTTATTTTAGAATATTACTTTTGTAACTTACGTTTTAAACAGAATGCAGTTGGTGATTTTAAAATTCCAAGTTGTTGCTATGAGAGACTTTACAAACTATAAAAAATAATATTTGAATGTTAAATCCATGAATCATTTATATGCTTTTTCTTTGATAATCTTTAATAAAATACCAGCTCAGATTTAAATTGGATTTCTCAAAACTGCTTTATTTTATAAAAGTATCGGTTGATATTCTGAATTTCGTTTATTTTTCTTTGTAGTATTAAATGTAATTTATATTATACAGAGTGGTCCAAAAATGCGGGAAATAAATCAAAGTATTTTTTATGGGTCTCTTAAATTTTTCTTTGTCGGGGTAGAATTTTTTACTCTAACTTTAACTCTGTTGATTAAAAGGTTTACTGTTATAATGTACATTTTATATTGTTAATCCATACATGGTGTTTCATTCAAATACTAAAGTTGAGAAAATATTGAAATTCCCTATATAATATAACAAATATTCACTAAAAAATTGAAGGATTGAAATTAATACGCATATTATCAATATTTCTATAGTATCTAAAGGGTGTTTTTTATAGAGGTATAGAACTTTAAGTTGGCAACACTTTTTTAACTGGCGGCCATTTTGTCAGCTGTCAAGTGATTTATGTTTGGTTTGGCATTTCAACATGAATAGACTGACGCCTGAACAACGCTTCCAAATTGTGCAAATTTATTTTGAAAATCATGGTTCTGTTCGAAATACGTATCGCGCACTACGTCCATTTTACGGTCAACATAATCGTCCATCAGAGCAATTAATTCGATTAACTATGGAACGTTTTCGCATCACGTTTACTCTAAATGATAATACGCATCCACAGAGACGTCGTACAGTGCGTACAGAAGAAGTCGTTGCTGCTGTAGAGCGTAGCGTAGAGGAAGACCCGAATCAGTCTATCCGCCATCGTGCACAGAAATTGGATATGTGTCCATTCACTTTATGGAAGATTTTGCGGAAAGATCTTGGTTTGCGTGCTTACAAAATCCAACTCGTGCAAGAATTGAAGCCACACGATCACCTAGCAAGGCGTAGATTCGGTAAATGAGCCCAAAACAAGATTGCCGTTGATCCCAATTTTCATAAGCGAATTGTGTTTAGCGATGAAGTTCACTTTTGTTTGAATGGATACGTCAATAAACAAAACTGCCGTATTTGGAGTGATGATAATCCTCAAGTGTATGTTGAGACACCGTTACATGCAGAAAAACTGACTGTTTGGTGTGCTTTATGGGCTGGTGGAATCATTGGTCCGTACTTCTTTAAAAACGATGCTGGTCAGAACGTTACAGTCAATGGTGACCGCTATAGAGCCATGATTACTGATTTTTTCGTTCATCAATTGAACAACCATGATGTGCAGGAGCTGTGGTTTCAACAAGACGGCGCAACATGTCACACAGCTCGTGCCACAATTGATTTATTGAAGGAAACGTTTGGTAACCGCATAGTTTCACGTTTCGGACCCATGAATTGGCCTCCAAGATCGTGCGACTTAACGCCGCTAGACTATTTTCTGTGGGGATATGTGAAGTCGCTAGTCTACGCCGATAAGCCCGAAACGATTGATCACTTGGAGGACAACATTCGCCGCGTTATTGCCAATATACGGCCACAAATGTTGGAAAAAGTCATCGAAAATTGGACTTCTAGATTAGACTACGTCCGAGCCAGCCGTGGCGGTCATATGCCAGAAGTCATATTTAAATTATAATGCCAGAAGGTTATCTTTCGAATAAAGTAAATTTCATGTCAATTTAAAAAATTCATCTTTGTTTTATTCCATTTAAAAGTTCTATACCTCTATAAAAAACACCCTTTATATTTATATCTTAATAAAATTTCAAGTCATAACCATAACTAGATAACGTTTAATATTAAACTTCTAGTGTACATAGTATATTTAAATTTAAAAAGGTTATAAAATTGAATAATACATCTTTATAACTTGTTCTACTCTTCTGTTTTTTTTTCAAACGTTCAATTGCAGTAAGAATATGATCTTATTTATGTTTCAGATATATAAGGACAATGAACTTTTTTACTATATAGATGGTTTTGATACTACCAAAGCAAACTGGATGAGATATGTTAACCCTGCATACTCTAGCGAATCTCAAAATCTAATAGCATGCCAATACAAAATGAACATTTATTTCTATACAATTAAACCTATACTTCCAAATCAGGAACTTCTCGTCTGGTACTGTAGAGAATTTGCTGAGAGGTTGAATTACCCTTTAACAGGCGAACAAATGCTTCAAAGGATAAGTATGTATCACAACATTAACTTAAAATTACTCTAGATATTTATTTATGATGTTACTTTTCTATAAGATTATAAATATTCAATGGTAAATATTTTTCGATTAACCAAACTACATTAAATATACATTTACATAGTGTTATTAATTTGTCACATTAAATGAGTCAATGATCAACATATTTATGCTTTCTAACGAATAATTATTTCAATGATAAATTTCATCATAGTAATTTTTACTATTCAAAATTTATATATTATTTTTTAATCTCGTTACGTTGATTCTTAGATAATAATTTTTTTCTATAGTTTTTATAAATGGCATATATATTTTACAGGGCAACAGGTACAACAATCACCTGAAGTAATAACTGTTACTACAGAGACTCCCGCCAAAGATGCCCATTTCGAACACCATCTAACCCCCACAGAAGGCAGTGTAAGATCAGATGAAGGTTATCACAGTAACGGCTACCACGACGACGCATTTACCCCCCCTGAAGACTCCAGTGATTCGGATAGTGAAAGTAATTACGTATTAGACTTTAGCAAAAAACCGAATTCCAAAGAAATTCCAGTTATTCAACCAGCATCTCAAGAGATACCCAAAAATGAATATAGAAAAGTAAAGATAAAAATCTCGAAAGCCTATAAGTCTCATAAAGGTAAGATTGTTTACCGAAATATTGTTTGTATTTACTTAAATAAACCATGAAGCTAATAAAAATAAATAATAATTTACAAATGTCTATCTATCTATCTATCTATCCATCTATATGTATATATATATATATATATATATATATATATATATATATATATATATATACATATATATATATATATATATATATATATATACATATATATATATATATATATATATATATATATATATATATATATATATATATATATATATATAAATTGTATTATTTGTTGTAGGTGACAGTGATCCTGAAACTGGTAAAGAATCACCACCACTTGATACTGCAGTACCTGAAGTAACTACACTAACCCCTAGCATAATCTCTCCACCTTCAACGGTGATTGTGATGGATTCTCAAGAAGTTCCTAAAAAAACCTTTTATGAGCGAGAGGTTAAAGCAACCAATGTAATTTCAAGATATTCACCACCCGCGTCTAGTATTTTGGAGAACATTTTATTAAGAAGTCGAACTGATAGCAATAATAACGACAGTAATCAAAGACAACCTAATTCTGCAACACCACCTCCATGCTCTCCCACTGAAATGGCTTATTCATATAAAAAGAGTCAAAGATATGGAACTGTACCTTGTAGCCCCGATTCCAGTTCCAATATGCATATGGATGTGTTTTCTCATAATGCTGCAACAAATAAAAATAATTTATCCAATATTCCGATGGAAAATGATGGGAATTTATATATCGCAGAAAATCCTCCATCAAATATTCAGCAATCAAGTTATTACAATATTTATCCATCGCCACCTGGTATTCAAAGTACAATTACTTCAACGGCCAACAGTAGTTGTTCTCCCCCATTAAATAATTTTAATAATAATCATCAGATAGGAAACAATAATTGTACGTCATCAAACATCATGGTCCCAAGCCGCGTGATCAATTCCAATATTACGCATCACTTACTCACTCCTTTGGCTCCATTTGAGCACATTAATGGTAGCAGATCACCAAATTCTAAAAGCCCTGACTTAAAATATGATATAAACATTATTTCAAGCAGTCCAACAAGTCCTAATGGTCAGTCAAGAGGTTACAGAAGTTTACCTTATCCGTTAAAGAAAAAAGATGGCAAAATGCATTATGAATGCAACGTATGCTGTAAAACATTTGGTCAACTTTCTAATCTTAAGGTCCACTTGAGAACTCATAGCGGAGAACGTCCGTTTAAGTGTAACGTTTGCACAAAATCTTTTACTCAACTTGCTCATCTACAAAAACATCACCTGGTGCATACTGGGGAACGACCACACGAATGTGGAATATGCAAAAAAAGGTTTTCTTCCACATCAAATCTCAAAACGCATCTTAGATTGCATAGTGGACAAAAACCATACGCTTGCGACTTTTGTCCTGCAAAGTTTACACAATATGTTCACTTAAAACTTCACAAGAGACTACATACTAACGAGAGGCCGTATATATGCCAAGAGTGTGGAAAAAATTACATTAGTGCATCCGGATTAAGAACACATTGGAAAACTACCAGTTGCAAGCCTAATAATATTGAAGAAGAGCTTAATGGAGGAAAATCACCGAATGGATATTACGAATATTCTGGCTCTGAGGGTAATTTAGGTTAGTAATTTATATCAATTGCCCAGTAGCTTATAATGATTAGAGGAATATAGTTTGTTCAGGTTATTAATTTTAAAAGATACTATCTAAACTAGTTTCTTTTATAAATCATGTATAAAGTTATATGTGCCCACTTTGTTTTTTCCGTTAGTTATATACAGAGTGCTCAGAAACACATGGTATTTAATGCGATACAGTCACAGTAGTAAATCATTTTAAAGAAATGACAAAGTCATAATGGTTTCTTTTTTAGAGGTAACTTATTGTATTCTCATTTAATTCATACTTATCATAAATTGATATTTAACACGGAGACTAAGTCTAATGGATGGTCTCATAAAACTATTTCCGTAACTTGTTACCAGAGGACACTTTAACTAAAATTGAAGATTACTGCTTACATAACTTTTTTATTTGACATTTCTTAAAATTATGTATCCCTTTAAATTCATTATATAGAGCCACATCCTTAAGTTTTCTGATGTTATTTCGGGATCCCCTGTATATAAGACGATTCACTTATTTGCGACAAAAGATTCAGAATCAAAGCTGATATTCACATTTAACAGTTTTTTTATTTACTTTTCGATAGTCTACGTCAAGGCGTTAATTATCATTTTAGAGTAATAACCAGAACCATTACATATTATGTTTTCAAAATGTTAATTTTTTAAGTATTTATTTTTCAAATTGAATGTAGTAAAAGATTGATCCTTTAATCATGAATTAAAAACAACAAATCAACAATTTTTAATATTTCTGCTGTTTTAGGATCTTTTGATATAAATGATAGCCACGAAGAATTAAAAGAGCCATTTACAGTTCATTTTGCGCCAATGGGACATGCACCTTCACCGGCTATCGGAAGTCCTGGCACGCCATCTACTTATATCCAAAATTCGAGTCAGAGACCGCCACAAACGCTGCATCCCAATAAGGGAACGAGGCCGAGCGTTATTGAATCATCACAACCACACATCATAGAATGTACCTAAACTTTTTTTTGTGTTTAATTTTAGTATTGTTAAGTTTTTTAAGTTTATAAATTATTGTTTGTTAATATGTCACGGTATGCTTTATGTTTTTGCAGACTCTAAAACAAAATCCGTTCTAATTTGAAATATTGTAAAAAAGACGCATAAAATATAATTTATACGTAAAAAATACAAACCAAAAATAGAAACGAAAGGAAAAAATTCTAAATTAAATAGCTCATTAAAAATACTGATGTTAAGTTGGTGATAATTTATATTGTTTTGGCACATTTACATATTCCTACTTTTAAATTTTCAAATATTTTATTTCTAAAATATTTCAAAAATTAATTCGAATCATGGCCAAGTAAGATTAAGTTTAGAAATAGTCATGATTTATAAATTTTTGGAATGTACCTAAAATCAATCCAAACGTTCATCGTTGGCACAATTTAGCAAATATAAACCTTATTTATATTTTGGCAAACGTTCGACAGTTTTTCTTTATCTGAAATATCAACTCTAACACTAACACTTTTGTTAGAGATGAAATTTTTAACTAGAAGGTTGCTGTCAAGATTTTAATATTAAAAAATTATTTATTTTGAAGATACTAGCTTTAGATCTTTATTGCAATACTGTAATAATTGAGTGGTTTTTGTTTTCATGCAGCTGACTCTGCAGGAACATAACAGACTTTTTTTACCGTGAACTGTACTGATTTATGTTTCTCCTTTTAAGATACTCAATATTTGTGTGTAATTTGTTTAAGTATGAATGTTTTAAACGACGTCTTAGAATAAATAGTACAATGCCAGGAATAAAAGCGTTAAATCTGTTTGTTATTTTTTTATTATATTTGTATAAAAAGTATACAACATGTTCCTAGTAAAGCGCAAATTTGTTTTAGGATTCATGTACTCATGGCATCAAACGATAAATATTGACGTTTAAGTTCCACTTTGGCATAACTCTATTTATTCTGTGTTTTGGTGAAAAGTTATAGGTTAAATTTTTATTTTTTTAATTTTAGACTGAATTTGAGAAAAGCAATATTAAAAAAACATAACAGTAAATAAAAAGTAGAACTTCCAAATTAATTTGTAAGCTTTTAGATGGGTAGTATAAAAATAGAAAATGTAGGAGTTACATTTTTAAAAGTAATATTTGTTGATTTCAGCCGATTTTATATTTCATAAAAATTTCAAATGTTTCTTATGGAATCATCCAGATTTTATTTAAAACGTTTGAGCTGTTGCAGCTTGGACTCCATAGATTTTAATAAGTCTGTCAAGTTATTTATTTATTTATTATTTATTTTTTACTTTTAAACAGGTTTCTTAAGTAGGTCATGCAATATTCATTAAAAATATCAGTGACAAAATTTTATAAAAGCATTGTAGTTATAATAAAAGTTTAAACTTAACCTTTATAATAAAGCTGATTTGTTTTCGCCCGTGTGGTAAGCTTAAACATTGTACTGAAATTATTATTAGAGTACAAGGATATTTGTCATTTCTAATTTAAACAACTAATATTTTTCTATGCGATTTTTCTTGTAACGGTGCGACCATAAAAAAAAATTAAAAAGTTTTGGACGTCCTTTTAATATGTCATAAAAAATGGGTTTAAATTGCTAGTTCATGTCTGAAGACATTCTTTCGTTGGTGGTTTATTTTCTCATGGTAAATAGCAGACGTTTCGTCAAGATATAATGTGGCATTTTCTGTGCTTGCTGATGGATGATCGACTATTTGATGCCGGATGTACTGTTGAGTTAATACAAACAAAAACTTTTCAGTTCTAAAAAATTGCTGGAATGTAGCAAAAATCTATTCCTAATTGTATATAATAATCATAGCTATTAAAAGCACACTTTAACTTTATACAAAACCCTAGTATTCTTCGTGCACACTGAGAAACATTACAAAATTTATTTATTATTCAGTTTTTAGGCATTAATTTCTTAATCTATTTTTTTTACAACATACGAGGTCTGTCCGAAATGTATTTGAACTACAGGCATTATTTTGTGGATGCCATCCTTCAAACTGCTCTCTAGTTGAGTCCATAACACACGTCCATCAGTGTATTCAAGTATTAAAATATACCTGAAAGTCTTTTGCTGGAACGGCCTCGAGTGCACTCGTCGGATTTTCTTGGACACTCTCAACATCGTGGAAGCATTTCGCTTTGAGTGGTAATTTTAATTTTGGGAAAAGCCATTGGGGGAAATGTCAGGACTGCTCGGAGACTGGCAAGGCTGTGTTTTAGCAAAAAATATTTTACATATATGATGTGTGCGTGGCGGCATTGTCGTAATGAAGCATCCAATCACTACTCGTTCAAAAATCCCATCGCTCCCTTTTCACTCTCTTAATTTAAAAGTAGATCTCTAGAGTCATAGGTACAAACTCATGAACTAACCTGGTACCTTTTCTGGGGCCAGAACTTTTCTGTGTAATCAGTAGCAGCGTAATGCTGAAGGAACTAAAGATAGAAGAAAAAAGCAGGAGATCCAATTATTGGATGGGGCTCCAAGGATTGAGACAAGCGAATATACTTCTTGGGAACTACGACTGGAAGGAATTCAAAGAATGCATAAGCTTGAGTAAAAACCAGCTCAGAGTTCTGACAGGGGTCCTGACGGGGCATTGCCACCTAAAGGGATACCTCAAGAAACTCGGACTGGTAGAAAGAGAAGAGTGCAGATTCTATGAGGAGGAGGACGAAACCTCTATTCATGTCCTTCCAGAGTGCAGCGCTCTAGAAAACCCTAGGAAGCGTTTCTTGGGAGCACACCAAATCGAAGAAGGGGAGCTACCCACCTTGAAGTCGTCTAACATCCTGAAATTCCTGAAGTAAACAGAACTGGAGGACCTGCTCTAGCCGATAAGGTAACTCGACGGGCAGCAGTAGGGGGCACAATAGATCTACCAGGTCGCAGTGTACAGACCCCCAACTCTACGCACATGCATACATACAAACTGAACTTTATGCAAATTCTTTATTTGATTCGCTCCGACATTTTCAACGATAACAAAATTGTGGCGAAAATAAGGAAAACACTGTTTGCGTATCAGAGAGGTTGCGGTCTCATTCGCAGGTCAGATACTAGGAAGTTTTAAATTAGATTGTGATTTACAGTTGAAAATATTAATAGGCCCTTTCAACATGCAAAATTTTTTTTTTTCATATTAGTTGAGTTGAAAAAACTTTGAGCGATTCTTTTCCATATAATGTGTAGAAACTTAGATTGTATAAAAACGAAAATTTTTCAAAAATAATGTGTGAAAAAAAGATATATTTGCCCCTACCCAATTATCTTGCAAGTCGTATTCTAAATAATCAAATGTAGATAGATATTCTACTAAAAATTTGTACATTAGACAAAATTTTTTTAAATTCCAGAGTTTGGGATGAAAATTCCGATTTTTTGAATCTTCGAATCGCTTAGAAACTTAACAACCTTATATTCTTAAAAACTGGACTACACGTGGTTTTTTAAAATTTAGCCATCTTAATTCAAAATCAACTTCATTAATTTTTTGTGTAAAGAGCTATACAGGGGAAAATAAAAGACGAAATTTTTTTTTTTTTAAATAATAAATATCCTTGTACTGTAAATTGACAACCGTTCAGCAAATTTCCATTTACAATATGCTTTTTATGTTGGAAGAAATTCGCAATTATTAAATCATAATATTTAGGTAAAAATTTGCTGAACGATAGTTTCATTCTCATTTTAATGTAATCAAAAACTGATTGAGATAAGAAGTTTTAACCTCATGGATGTTATATGTCGATTTGTTTCATCAGCTTTCGGGTGGTTTCTTTAAATAATAATTTATGTAATTATCAATAAATGTAAAAATAAATGTTCTATTAATATGCTTAGTAAAGAGAAAAACCAAGCAGAAAAGTGAAACATTTTTCTTTGGGGAGCTGGATACTGTTTAGAGAGTGATCTATTTGGAAAGGTATTATCAGTTTTCATAAGGTTAAATATCTTTGTTATTTTATCAGAATTTGATGTACTTACTGCAACGCCTCGGCAGTAAATAGGCTTGTCATGGTGTGTAAAACTTTTTAAAAAACTATAAAGCATTCTTTGTTTAGATTCTTTTTATTTTCACAAAATTATGTTTTAAACCAAAGATGGGGTGGCACTGAATTAGTGACATTTCAGTTAAGTTCATTAAAATGACTTGAACCCAAAACTATATCATATCATATGAGTTTTGTTGATTCACGTAATCTCTGAAATGGAAATGAGCATCTTTACTAAAAATGATTTTCTGCAAGAATTCGTTTTCTTGTTTATATAGCCATTGGGCAATCACTTTGCATTATTTAGGCTTGATTATTACTACAGTGGCGCTCCCGATACAATCTCGATACGCTCTCTTACAGGAGAAACAATGAAACTATTCATACTATCGTTTTCACGGAGATTTTGATATCGTAAACCCTTTTTTATTAAAAGAAAAAAATTGTCGAACCTAGAGCGAACCGAGATCGTATCGAGAATGGCACTATAGTGAGAATCAAGACTTACTTTTTGTAAAGATGTAAGCGTAAATTCTTAGTCAAAATTCGCTGAGTTTAAAAGACTCAATTTCAGCAATCACCGACGAGTCAATGTGCGTGGTTCTTTAGTAACATTTTGACGAATGTCGACCAGTAACTGCTACGGGAACATTGAGAAACTTTGCTTTAGCTATGGACTCAGTGTGTTTAAATTTTGGGGCCAAATTCTATATTGTTTGCTCAGAAGGTCGATTTTGAGCATAGAAATTTTCACGTAATGCAAGAAATACAGATTTTCTTAATCGCTCATTCTCATAATATATTTGAATGATTTTTACGCATTGTTATGTCGTGTGTTCTGCAATGGGTAATTTTTATTTACATTTAGAGATTACGAAACTCAGTTCGATATTCATCGATTTCGATCATGACAAAAGTTTCACGTAGAAAGTAAAAAGACATGAAAATCGGACACAATAAAATATCGGAGAGGTAGATGTAAATAGCATAGTTCACAGGACATAATCCCTTTTTCAACATGAATGTAAAGACGTTAATTTGGTATAGTATGATCAACACTTTCTTTTGCAGTTAAATTGTAGGATAATTTCATGATAGAAATGGGTCCGACAAAAATGATGCGTCGATCGCTGAGTACACCACCTGTAATATGTCAAAATAACATGTCATTTTTTTTAATACCCATCAACTGATTTTTTTACAATTGTTGTATTAATGTTTGAACAATCAAGTGATCATCTTGTCCGACAAATTTTAAGTGCCATTTTTTCAGTCTGGCTTTCAGAAATTGTCAATTTTCGGAGAATATCTTACTGATTATCACTTGTAGGAAAAAAAGTGCATACAGTTTAGATAACTGCATTTTCTGATTAAAGAATGGAGTGTTCGAGACAATTATTTGTACTCCTAGTCCGATAATAATACACTAAATAATCTGTAAGCAAATTTCCTTCCAAGTCGAGCAGCCGTTGAGGAAGCATCACTTGAAAATGCCAGCTGAGATGTTGGCGAAACGTCGTGAAGATTTATCTATTGACGAACTGATTGAAAATCGGAAAAATGCCAGTGCACACACACACACACACACATATATATATATATATATATATATATATATATATATATATATATATATATATATATATATATATATATATATATGTGTGTGTGTGTGTGTGTGCTATAAAGACAAGAATACTTTTTGTAGATTTTACCAAGGGAAACATGTTTAATCTAGAACATTTTCTCGTATCAATTTTTTTGTAGATATACGCATCTTTAACTTGAACTTTGGGTGTAATCACATTAAAAATTTTTGAATTACGTTTTTTTTTATGAATATACATTATGCTTAATTTTAGGCGAGAAAACAAAAATAAAATTTATAATAATTAGTAAAATGTTCTTGAAAAACTGACAATTTCAGAGTGTCGGACTGGAAAAATGGCGTGTAAAATTTGTCGGACAATATAACTGCTTGATTGTACAAATATTAATTAACCAATTGTGAATAAATCAGCTGGTTGGCAATAAAAAAAACAAGGACACGTTGTTTTGTCATATTAGATGCGGTGGGCTCGATGATCGGCGCTTGATTTTTGTCGGACATATTTGGTCGTGTTTTTCATCAAATTATCGTAGAGTTTAAATGTAGAAGAAAGTGTTGGTCATACCAATTTGAAACCTCACCATAGAGATGTGTAAATATTTGAAAATACGAGTTTGAAAAAACTCGACTCGTCGAGTTCAAGACGAGTCGGATAAAAACTCGAGGAGTCGAGTTTTCGAATAAACTCGAATTTTCAATCAAACTCGAATATTCGAACAACCTTAAATACCAGTATTTTGTTTTTAGTCGTTTGAAAAGAACCATTAACTTATGGTCGAAATGTTCAAACAAAGGGAGAAAGATATTTAACTTATAATAATTAACGAAAATCATTAGTGCGTTTACTTACAAATTTTTCCATGTGAGTATTGATAAATCCAGATAACTGGTTTACTGGATTACCAACCGTTGCAATATGCAGTCCGACTATTTGGTTTAATCACGTGAATGTGTTATTTAAAGTTTTTTTTTTTCAATTTCCGAATTTTTTCGAATATTTGAATTTGAAAATTCGAGTTTGATCGAAAATTTGAAAAATCGAATTTGATTACAAAATTCGACTCGAATTCGAACTTTCAAACATTGTGCGTGCCAAAACACAGCATATTCGAGGATTTTCGCAAATAAAAAAGTTATCGGACTCATCAAAGCGAAGCAAATCACAAAGTTTCTGAAGAGTGATAATCATATTGAAATAGTGGTTTCATCCTGTGAACTAGCAAGTAATTAAAACTCGGTTTCAGCTTCAATTTCTGATCTTATATCCCTTGTTGCCAAATCTTTGATTTAAATATATGCCTTAACGAAACATCTTTATTATTTACGTTACTAGACAAGCAGTATTAAGTTATTAGGGCGACGTAGTGTTAAAGAGTTATTTTTAATAAATTTATATTTTTGTATATTTTACAGTTTTGTAAATATTTTCCTTTTTGATAAATATATTAAACTCGTGTACATTTTTGTAAATTGTATATTTTTCCTGACAAACTTGCCTTTTGTAAATAAATTATTTATTATGTTTAAATGCCCAGGTAACGTTGCTGTTGTGTAATTAAATATTGTTTGTTTAAAGTTAAATTTAAGGTCAGATTGCACATCATTTTAAAAATTTAATCGACAAAAGAGATTGGGTGAAAATAGGCAATAAAATAAATAAATTTGTTTTTGTTCAATTTTCAAGGTGATGTGTTTAAAATGGTTTACATCTGAAATTTTGAATTTAATAGTTGTAGTTCATTTTTACATTTATTGACTTAGCAAATAAAATAATTTTTTGTCTTTGAATTTTAATGCAGCCTTACAGTATAATCTAGTTGTTACTTTTAGTATGTACTGTGTACAATAGTTTTTATTATTTATGAAATAATACTTTCCTCAGTATTCGAAGACATCCAATATATATGTGTTAATTCATGATCCTGTAGATGTGCAGCTTTTTTGACTTTCTTAAAATGAAATGTCATTCTTAACGTATTTATTTAGACTGATTTCGAATCTGAAGTCAGAGTGTGCGTATCACGTTTGGTTTCTGAGAAAACCTAATTTCAAAGTACCAATGGAACCATTTTTTGGTAATTTTTAACTTTATAGAACATGGTCAGTGAATTTTTATTTGCTATTTCTTCTTATAACATAAATTAATTTTATTTTTCTACTTTTAAATTCGTTTTGGATGACCTCTCTCCCAGAAATATGTAATGTCATTTTTGTAGTTACCAATTAGTGTATGATTCCTGTTTTTTCAACATTCACACTTACTGTCAAACTCTAAGAGTTTAAAATTAAATTTTGAATATGGAGTCAGCTCCAAAATATCGCGAGGAATGAATTTCTTCTTGCGAAACAATTACTATGGCAATCAAGGAACATTCGAAAAGAAACATTTCTAAAAAAGATGATCCGAACTAGATTTAAAAGTGGAAGATCAGTACCAGTCAAAGTCGTGGAAGGAACTGAGAGACGAATTCGATGCTCATGTTTTAAAACATTGAATGTTGTCAAAAATGCCTTTTTAGCACTTTGAGCTTGGGTGTTCTCTGAAATTTAACGTGATACGTAAACTTTGAGTGCAAGGAATGACTAAAAGAAGGGTCAAGAATTTTGGTTTGAAAAAATGTTAGTGTACTTCTAATTCTACAATTTTAGTGAAAAATATAACTATAAAAAAGCTAAAATGCTTTTTTAACATTGCTAAATTCAAATAAAAAAATTTTGTCTTTAAAAAGTGTAAAACACAAAAAATTTTGAAAAGAGAGTATTACCTACTCCACAGTAATTTATGTTTCAACATTCATTACTAGTGTTTTCAATTGCAGTTTCTGATCATCATTCCAAGATATCTTGTAAGAATATATTATTTTCAAACTAAGAGAAAATTTAAAAAAAAATCTTGTAATAAATTTGTGTAGTATAGAAAGAACATTTGTTTAGTGTTGTTGTTTCTTCATTCACTATCTTTTAAAAGTATAACTGTATTTTCAGATTACTAAGTCAGTCTATGTCAAGTTTTAACATTGTAACACATATTTCCTTAATCCAATAAGATGTTGTTGTGTGCACACTTATTTCCATATTGGTGTATGCCTGTTGGTTAAAGTAATAAAAAGAAGGTTAAGTTTTTATTGAAATAGGATCATTTAAATGTACGTTAATTGTCTTTCCCGGTTAGTGGCTATTTGGTTTTAATCGATAAATTTACTTTCATATTTCACTCATGTAAAAATGTTTATACGACTATTACAATAAAGAAAAATATAGACATAGTGTTTTGATTTCTTTTTAAATATTGTGGCAGGGTAACATTTAAGAAAGACGTTTAAATCAGGTAGTTGATATACTTTTGTAAGTTATTTTTTTTTAATTGTATTTTTTATGTGCGTTATGGTTTATAAAATTACGATCTTACAGCGAATAACTGGAGCTTCATGTTTAATTTTTTGTTGCAGTAATATAGTAGTAAGGAATGATTTCTTCTTGCTATATATTCTGCATGAATCAACGGACATTCAAAGAAGATTTTAAAGTGAAAACCAGTGCTAATCAATGTCGTGGAAGAAACTTAGAAATAAGAATTCAGTAAACTACTGTTTTATAACATTAAATATTGCTAAAAATTTTTCTTTTCTACTTTATGGTTAGGTCTTTTCGGACTCGTCAAAATGAAGCCAGTCACATAGTTTGCAAATTTTAATTATCTGCGTTATTCGTTTAAGGTATATTATAAACTAACATCCCCTTCTCGGCTTCGCTTGAGAGAATAATGAAGCCTAGTAATTATCTAATAGTATTAAATTGATAAAACTTCGAGGAATATGATGTTTTTAAGGCTTTTTGTCGTTCTGATAGCAAAATGTTTTGGCAATTCGAATCACCAATTTTGGATATTAATTCTTTTTAGTGTCGGTATGATCTTCGTAAAAGAACCTAGCAAATACCTTTAAAATTTAAAGCTATTTTTAAATTGTAGACATTTATTCGTTTTAATGCTACATACTCTTCATATTTATTTTCCCACGCCGATCTCACTCAAACACCAAAAATCATATACTTACCAAAAAACAAATTATAATTGTTTGATATTCAATAATTCAAAAAAAAAAACATCGTCAAGTTAATAACACAAGCCAACAAACTTGACTGATTTTTAGTATATTTTCCGAAGGACTTTCTTTCACTGAATTCGATTGTGGCTTTAGAATTGCTCCATAACGTCAGATTTTTGACACATTCTAACCTAAATATGCAAACAAAAACTGTTTTTCGACATATTTGAGGCCATGTAAAATAACAAAGTATTTTTTTTTTCTCAAAACTAGGAGGATCGCCTGAAAATATTATCTTTTCTCTTTAAAATCAATTTTGAAATATCCAGATAGCCTTTTTTTTCACCGGGATATGCTAATCTAAATTTTGTGTCACCAATCTACCCGAACGCACGCCAAAAACATAGTACAAGCCTACCTCCTTGAGTGTACTTTTCTACATTCTGTTATTTTCATGAAAATAACTGTATAAACATTCTGGGAGTCGCTGATTACAAATCCACTGTCGGATTGTACAAATTTAAAATGGCGGATCAAATATGGTAGCCTAAATTTTTAAAAAGTTTTTAATTTTGGTGAAAATTTATGTTAGTAGCTTTTTCGAGATTATTGATTGTGAATTCATGGTCAGATTTTAAAAATATGAACAGCTGAGAAATTTATCAGCTATATTGGATTGTTGTTTCAGTCTTTTAAAATTTTCTACTCTATCAATTCTTCTTCTTTTTCCTGTGCCTTATCCTCAGTGGACGTTGGCGATCATTCTCGCCCATATTACTCTATTGACAGCGGCTCTAAATAATTCAGTAGATGTATTTCCGGTCCATTGTCGCAAATTATGTAGGCATGAAATTCGTCGTCTTCCGGGGCCTCTCTTACCATCCATCTTGCCTTGCATAACCAATTGTAGGAGTTCGTATTTTTGGTTACGCATTATATGTCCAAAGTATGCTAACTTCCTTTCTTTAATGGTCCTCATGATTTCTCTCTCCCTTCCCATGCACTGCAGAACAGTTTCGTTGGTTACGTGATGTGTCCAAGATATTCTCATCATATGCCTGTAACACAACATTTCAAAAGCCTCAAGTCGTTTACATGCACCCTTTGTCAATGTCCAAGATTCTACACGGTACAGCAGTATAGAAAATATGTGGCATTTTAGTAAACGAGTTCTTAGTTGTAAATTAAGTTTCATATTACATAATAGTGTTTTCAAGAGATTGAAATAGGTCTGGCTTTCTCGATACGTATTTTAATTTCTTGCTCCCACTTATCATGTAGTTGTGCGCCCAGATATTTGATAGATGATACTGTTTCAATAAGAGAACCTCTGACGCGAAATTGTACATTTTGGGGTACGTTTTTGCTTATTATCATAACCTTTGTTTTGCTTATATTCAATCGCATGTTGTATTTTTCACAGATCTCATCAACTCTTTCTATTAGTCTTTGAAGTCCTTCAGCTGTATCTACAAGAAGGACAGTATAATCTGCATATCTCAGATTATTGATCAAAACCCCATTTAGAGAGATACCGTCTTTTACCTCTTCAAGAGCTCCTCGAAATAGTTTTTCTGAATAGTTATTAAAGAGTAGTGGGGATAACACACAACTCTGCCGAACGCCAAAACGAATTTGGAATTTTTGTGATCCCTTTTCCTACACCTGAACAGATGATTCTTGTTTCCAATGAAGGGTGGAAAATACGTAAATCTTTATCATCCAGTTGATGTTCTTGTAGTGTTTCTATTAGTTTTTGATGATTTACTTGGTCGAAAGCTTTTTCAAAATCAATAAAGCAGGTAAATACACCACTTCGCTGAATTAAAACATTTAAAATAAATAGCGCCTCTCTTGTGTCTAAGACGTTCCAGAAGCCGAATTGCATATCGCTAATATCCTGTTCAAGTTTCGTGTATATCCGTCCATGTATTATTTTAAGAAATAATCCTCATATTGTTTGGCTGTGGGTTTTTTCGGGATAGGAATAAAGGACGAAACTACCAGGTCATCAGGAATATTTCCTGTGTCATAAACATGATTAAAAAGGTCGGTTAAGATAATTAAATGGTCTTCTTGGATTAGTTTAAGCAAGTCACCACAAACTCCATCTGGTACTATAGCCTTTTCTTTTTTGAGATTTCTTATTGAATTTGTTACTTTTCCTTTTGTGATAGGAGGCCCTGTTATTGTTTATTTTTCTGCAAGTTCACCTCCGTTTTCGTCATTGAATAATGATTGTATATATTCTCTTTCGATTGCCTATTCAAAAAGGAAGGAACTTTAATAAAAATAAAACGATGACCTTGAATTAACTATGAAGGTCATAGAAAGGTTAAAATTAGCGTCACCATTGACTGAGTCTTCTTATAATCTGACCTTGGATTCGTAATCAGCAACCTCCAAAATATCTCCAGAAACCTAAATATAAATTTTCTTTAAACTTCAAAATTTTTTGAAATTTTTGTTTGCCATATTGGATCCGCCACTTTGAATTTTCAAAATCTGACGGTGGATTTGTAATCAGTGGCCCTTGGAATACTTATATAGTAATTTTCATTAAAATAACATAATTTAGAAAAGGACACTCAAAGAGGTAACTTGAAGTCTGTTTTTGGCTTGCATTTGAGTAGATCGGTGAGACGCAAATTCCAAATTAGCACATTCCGATAAAAAAAAAAAGATATCTAAATTGATTTTAAAGAGAAAGGATCATACTTTCAGGTATTCCTCCTGGTTTGATGAAAAAAATTACGTTGTAATTTTACATAACCTCAAATATGGCAAAAACAGTTTTTTTGCACTTTTAAGTTAGGATATCTCAAAAATATGACGTGATAGGGCAATTCTGAAGCCAGATTCGGATTCAGCACTCCAAAATCCTTCAGAAAAGTGTACTAGAGTTTCTGTTTCTTGACCCTCGTTGGTTTGTGTAATCAAAAAGGTAAAGGTTGCATAGACAGAAAAGTGAAGCATACTACAACGTGTCTGCTGCCTAGTAGAAAGTCAGCATATTACATAAGTATGACCATGTATACTACGCATTGAAGTATTATCTTTTAACGTTGTGTTTTTTCTAGGTATAGTAATATTTTTTCGAGATCTACAATCTTCTTATTTATGCTGAGATATATGGGTAAAAATTTGATTGCGATTGATCGAGTTGTTTCCCATCTCTTTTCTTTATAAAATAAAATAGGTAAAACGGAAAAGATGTTCAGTATTTTCTTGCTTCAACTATTCCAAATTACTTTTGTATTGACGTGCGACTCTCAGCGAGTAAAAAGTGATTAAATTTCTCCTATTAGTATGACCTGTTCTGCAGCAAGCACCTATGCGGGGGCTATAGGTTATGCACTCGTAGTGCCATAATTAGGGCGGTGCCAGCGGTGCCCAGGCACAGGGCGTAGACTTTGTAGGGGCGCAGATATGACTAGACCAGAAAGATTAGAACATTCTTCAAAGGCGCAGTTATTGAAGCTCACACCGGGCGCATAAAAGCCTAGTTACGGCACTGTGCACCAGGGTCTTCATTGAAAAAATTAAAAAGTCATTAATTACTTAATATGTATTTATTTAAGTTTCTTGACGTAATTTTAATTTGAGGACTATTTAACTTATGAGTATCAGCAAATTAGGATTTTTATGAAATTTGATATATTTGTCCAAATAAAAATTCGTACCGTCTTGTTGATTATCTTCTAGTTAGTCATTCCCTGGCTATTGTGTGTACTCATTAATTTGTGTCATTACTAATTCGTATGCCATAATAACTGTCCCAATCTACAATATAAGGTAAAAAGGTTAATTTCAATCACTGTCGACTTCACTATTTTGATTATCGGTTTACTACATTGCAAACAACGAAAGTGTGAAATTACAAAAAAATTCTGATTGGTTGAACATGACATTATATCCAATCAGAGATTGTAAACCGACCTATTAAGGTTATTAAAATTTCCTAAAAATTTTTAATAATTAATTAAATACAATAAACTTCTGGTCATCTGACTGAAGAAGAACAGGTTTTGATACAGTTAAAGTAATGGATATTACATAATTAAAAAAAATAGTGACAAATAAAATAAGTCTATTAATTTTTTAATATAATAAATAACAGGTTAGTGAGTAATCTGTTCCAGTATATGTATATTTCGATGCTGAATATGAATTTGGCATTTGAAAACCCAAAAACCAAAAAATGGGGTGTTTAGCACATTTCAAATGACTATAATATTTAGAAATTTTTTTATAGTTACATATGAATATTCAACTACCAGATCTATTTCGAATTATCTAAAATCGCGAAAATACAGGATTTTCAAAAAATCTAAATTTCAGTAAGAAATAAATAAATCTAATTGTCGTGTTTAAATAGTCGTCTATGTTATTCTCCTTTCAAGCAGAGAAAAAGGAAAGAATATATAGAAACAGCTTATTTCCTGCAAATACAACTCTAGTCCTGGTTCCAAATCCAGAGTTGTATTTGCAGGGAAAAAGCTGTTTATACATTTTCTTCTTCTGTGCTTGAAAGAAAAATAACATATAGGCAATAGGATTTTCAATTATAGGATCTTAAAGCAAGCTAAAACTAATACAGTGATATTAATTGAGCTTCCTGTTAACTTCACAGGGAAAGTTTTGGAAAAAGTTATTAAAGACAAAAATTACAAAAATTTGATGACCTTGGCTAAGACACAGGGTAAAAATTTTAAGATTATTTTCTAGGTAGCAAGGTGACGTTTCAAAGATGTGATTTTTGGTAACTTTTTGGACGTAGAAGACCAAAATGGTGACATCCTCATGGACTGTCCTGTAACATCAATTGATCATACACAGAATACTTCTTCTAAAGAAGTCTCAAGGACCTTGAAACTACCGTCCGTAAGGTGTCTTCTTGATGAACTTTTTTAGTCTTCATTGACGTTTTAGTGAGTGTTATTGGATGAATTTTTATGTTATTTCACATCTGGATCGCTTTAAAAAAATTGAGCCGCATTTCTTAATAAATATTTTTTTTTTAATTATTTAAATTCAACGTATGTTATATAAAGAATATTGTGAAATATTTGGTATTTATAATTTAAAAAAAAGCAACACACTTTAGTTATGCTTTATTAAGATTGATTAAATTGATAATTTTATCAACCAATTTTGATGAATTACAGAAAATGCCACTCTAATAAAAAATAGTTTTCTGCAAGAATAAATGTTTCTATTCTAGTAAAAATATGATTTGCAAAAAAATTGTAAAAATTAAAATACTAGTCTGAAAACAGACGTTCTACGATGTCTCGCAGGAATATATTCCAAACAAAGACCTCCCATAAACCTCACCTGGTACCCGGGTTGAAGGTCACCGTGGGAGTTTTCCACCACGGGTTAAATTTCTGTAATTGTTAATTTACATTGCTGATTCTCGAATTCACTTTTTAAATATTGTTTAGGGTATTCCATCAATCATTCAAGTAAACTTATTTCAATTTTTTACACTAATTTAACAAAAGAAAGAACCCATTGGCAGCTATAGAATGTTAAAAACGCAATATTAAAAAACAAAATTAGTCCTGAAAGGCGCATAAATGTGTACAAACCTGTACCCTTCAGAGAGAGTCTTAAAAACCCCTGGAAATCAATTGAAGTGCATCAAAGCATTTGATTGAATTTAGTTAGAGTAAAGGCTGTATGCACTAAATTGCATAGGGTGAAGGAAGATAAATAACTTTATCTTTCCTTGTAAAGATCCAAATTCAAAATTCTATATTACTGTGAAATAAAAACGAAATTGATTAATTTATGGTTCGATAAATTGCACTACTTATCAAGAAACTTTCTTAATATGGTGATATTTTGAAATATGTTAAAAAGTCATTTTTCAGGATTTGTGGTTAGAATAGCATGAAATTCCGACCTGATTCATATCTAGAATCGAAAATGATGTAACAACTGATTTCTCGCAAATCTATATTTGTATTACCTTTAATATCAAATTTTGTGTAATTTTAAAAAAGTTCATTCCTGTAAATACCATTTCAGTTGTACCTATGTAGGTAATAAATCTTTGTACCTAAAAAAAATGGAACAAATAAGAAAATATAGAGGTTTAAATGGCCTTTTTAGGTGGACTTAAGCACATCTTTATTATATATTTTGAATCACTGAATAAGATGTTTTAGGGAGGATGTTTGCCCAAATGAGAAAAACATTGTTATTAATAAATAACTATTTAGTCATTCAAAAAATGGAATTTTGCAAAAAAAACACCAATTGAACGTGTTTTTGGAGTAATTTTAAACAAAAAATTTCTGAATTTTTTTTTTGTACGCTACTGAGCTTCCGGGATAAATAATGTTAAACCTTTAAAAATGAGGTTTTTGGATAGTAAGAACTTCGATTAAATAAACATTTTTCTACAAGATAAAGGGTGTTTTTTTATAGAGGTATAGAACTTTGAAATGGAATAAAACAAAGATGAATTTTTTAAATTGACATGAAATTTACTTGATTCAAAAGATAACCTTCTGGCATTATAATTTAAATATAACTTCTAGCATATGACCGCCACGGCTGGCTCGGACGTAGTCTAATCTGGAGGTCCAATTTTCGATGACTTTTTCCAACATTTGTGGCCGTATATCGGCAATAACGCGGCGAATGTTGTCCTCCAAGTGATCAATCGTTTCGGGCTTATCGGCGTAGACTAGCGACTTCACATATCCCCACAGAAAATAGTCTAGCGGCGTTAAGTCGCACGATCTTGGAGGCCAATTTACGGGTCCGAAACATGAAACTATGCGGTTACCAAACGTTTCCTTCAATAAATCAATTGTGGCACGAGCTGTGTGACATGTTGCGCCGTCTTGTTGAAACCACAGCTCCTGCACATCATGGTTGTTCAATTGATGAACGAAAAAGTCAGTAATCATGGCTCTATAGCGGTCACCATTGACTGTAACGTTCTGACCAGCATCGTTTTTAAAGAAGTACGGACCAATGATTCCACCAGGCCATAAAGCATACCAAACAGTCAGTTTTTCTGAATGTAACGGTGTCTCAACATACACTTGAGGAGTATCATCACTCCAAATACGACAGTTTTGTTTATTGACGTATCCATTCAAACAAAAGTGAGCTTCATCGCTAAACAAAATTCGCTTATGAAAATCGGGATCAACGGCAAGCTTGTTTTGGGCCCATTCACCGAATCTACGCTTTGCTAGGTGATCGTGTGGCTTCAATTCTTGCACAATTTGGATTTTGTAAGCACGCAAACCAAGATCTTACCGCAAAATCTTCCATAAAGTGAATGGACCCATATCCAATTCCTGTGCACGATGGCGGATAGACTGATTCGGGTCTTCCTCTACGCTACGCACTACAGCAGCAATGACTTCTTCTGTACGCACTGTACGACGTATTTGTGGATGCGTATTATCATTTAGAGTAAACGTGGTGCGAAAATGTTCCATAGTTAATCGAATTAATTGCTCTGATTGACGATTAAGTTGACCGTAAAATGGACGTAGTGCGCGATACGTATTTCGAACAGAACCATGATTTTCAAAATAAATTTGCACAACTTGGAAGCGTTGTTCAAGCGTCAGTCTATTCATGTTGAAATGCCAAACCAAACGAAACATAAATCATTTGACAGCTGACAAAATGGCCGCCAGTTAAAAAAGTGTTGCCAACTTAAAGTTTTATACCTCTATAAAAAACACCCTTTATAATACAATTTATACGGAAAAGTTGTATCTTAAATGATTTTTTCGTAAACAAACTTACAGAAATAGTACTACCTGAGAACTACAATAAATACCTCAATATTATATGCATTTCTATCAACTGAATTAAGAGCCTTTGCTATAGCTTCAGTTTGTATCGATGGTGCGCCTCCATAATAACAAACACATATAAGACGACCCACCAGTAGAAAAAAAGAAATCAACAGATAAATTAGTTCCCATTGAGTATAGGTATCTTTAATAAGCTTGTAAAGTTGAACTAAAATAAAAAACATATTCGCTGAAAATGAGACTAAAATGATCCATGCAAGTTTGTCGTTGATAACCCTAAAGAGTTCTTCTAGTTTTGCATAATCTTCCCGTACGCTCCTCCAAGAATATGGATTAGCGATCTAAAAAAGTAGATAATAATTAGTTAAATTGCATTTAAAATTATAAAAATAGACTACATTCGGTTGATAAAAATTAAGTTGATTCAGAAAGTAAAAGATTTTTCCATTATTCGCCAGATATTGGAAAATATATCTATCTAGCCACGGTAGACACAATTGACTGCGAGTTGCCTAGTAACATACAGTTGTAAAAATTTTTTAACTTGCGTGTCAAATTTGATTTCATAACACAACATAATATATATATATATATATATATATATATATATATATATATATATATATATATATATATATATATATAATAAATAACAACATTTGATCGTAGACTTCTACAAATGATATATTTTGGTAGCGTAAGGCTGTTCTATTCTAATATTTAAAAAAAAAATAACTTTGAAAAATTCTCCAAATACAAATAAATATACGGTTGACATAAATAACTTAAATTTTTTGTTTCACACATGTACGGGGTATCACAAATTTCATATGACAAATTGAGTTATTTTAAGAAGTCATTGTTGATGCTTAACCGTTTTCTTACATATTTAATTTTTTTAGGGATCACCATAGGAAAATCCCACGGCGTTAAGTGTGGTAAGCGCGATGGCTATATAACTAGCCCACAGGTACACAAATATTCGATTTAAATACTGAAATATATATTACAAATAAGAAGAAAGAACAACTTTTCCATATGTATATGTATATACATATATATATATATATATATATATATATATATATATATATATATATATATATATATATATATATATATATGTATATATATATATATATATATATATATATATATATATAAATATATATATATATATATATATATATATATATATACATATATATATATATATATATATATATATATATATATATATATATATATATATATATATATATATATATATATATATATATATATATATATATATATATATATATAAAAGCGCGGATCCAAGGGGGGCGGTGGGGGCGATCGCCTCCTCCCCCCAAGAGCTTGGAGGCTTGGAGTTCAGGAAAATAGACCCGATTTTGCCTCATACTATAGTTTATTCAAGAACTAGAGAGAGTAATAAATCATTTTTTACGCTTTTTTTTCTTCGCAAAATACCTGTGTTCTTTAGTCCGGTGTCTTTGGCAAAATCTGTTTGACATATATGTTTTTCATAGGAATGGGTTAGAAATTTTATAATCAAAAATACCGGTCTATAATAATGGTCCATTTGGGTTCGATAACAATAGATATTTGTATGTGTGAAATGTTAAAAAGGATTTTAATCCTCGGAAAGAGTTTTATTTTATCCCTAGGTATTGATGGCATAGAATATTATTTCGGTGATAAACTTAAAATAAAAAGTTTTTATAATATTATTTTATTTCTTATGATTTTTTAATAATCACATACATTAGAAAATATAGATTATTTTGACATATTTAACACAAATCACAACTGTATTTTTATTATTTTTAATTTTGGTATAGAAACCGTTTTAGTCACATTCAGAATAAAACGTAGCCTTTTTTTCTCAAAAAAATTCTAAGTTATAATTTAAATACTTACAAAATACCTACTGTCAAAAATACAAGAAGTTAAACATATACAAAAAATTTAATTCGTCCATATAATGTGAAATTTTTTTTGGGCTATCGGTTATTTTATTATTAATTAAAAACATGTTTAGGACATTGGACGTTTCAGTTTATTTGTTTCTTAAACCATCTGCAGAATTACAATTAAACACTAAAAAGGGATTCAAATGCAATTAATTTTTTTATGTTAAAAATATTTAAATAATAAATTATGTTTTCGCTGGTAAACATTACGTATCTAATTCGTAATTCAAGCCAGTGAAGCTATCTACGCCCAAACTAATTATAATTGATTCCTCTATCTCACAGATCATGGGATTGAGTTTCCACATTTTCTTTTATTCTTTTATTATATGGATTTTTCCAAATTTTCCTCAGTAACTTTATTCCAAAAAATCTTTCAAAAGTTCTGTTAAATTACTAATTTTGTAAGTTGTGTTATTTCTAGCAACTCTACCTTTTACTTGAGAGAGATATTTCCTTCGGCAAGGGATATTTTCCGGACGATCTATAAGAACAGATTTCTTATTTGGTTTTTCCAAGCAAAAATTAAGTTCTGAGCAATTTCCAGAGCCCAGTTCGTTTAATTTCAGGTAAATCCCGATCTTCATTGATTTTAGTTACAATTTTGTCGACGGTTGGGATCTGCTTCTCATAATAAGATGTATGTACAACTCCTTTTATTGCAGTTTACATCTCTTCTTCCAACGAGGTTTTTCGTCTGCCTGTGATCGAATGTGACTTGGGAGTACTAACAATTCCAGTCGTTTTTTTTCTCTTTCAGTATTCGGTACATAGTAGATTTTCCAACTCCTGTCATGTTGGAACACATCTCAACAGAACTTTTGACATTATTATTTAGATATTGATATTTTAAGGCATCATAAACATTCATAGTAATAAGTTTTTCGTTGAGGAAAAAATGCCCTGGTTTAACGATTTTCGAATAATTATAGATGTGCAAGCCATATCTTTTGGGTATCTCACTAATCTCATATAATATATAAAAACAAGCACAAACAAGATAAATCACTAAGGACACACTGTAAGGTGTACTTTGCTCCCTGACAGAAATCAGAAACTCTATTGTTGCAGTAAATTTATAAAACCTTATAATATTTAAATATAATTAGATTCACGGCAGTTCTGTTACCTGCGGTACTGGAGCAGGTAAGTTGGGGGTTTCGGTAACAGTTTTATTAATCTCTCTAGTTCTTGAATAGAGAATAGGAATGTGTATGTTTGCGATCGCCCCTCTCCTTCTCAAGAGCCTTTCTGAAAATAGACCGATTCTGCCTTTTATATTAGGAATTTGTATGCTGCTAGCACTTCCCTCCCGTTGACAACTTGTTTTTCTTGCGAAAGCCACGTCCCCAAGAGCTTTGAGTTCAGGAAAATAGACACGATTCTGCCTCTTATACTAGGAATGTGTATGCTGCCCGCATCCTTCCCCCCGTCGACAACTTGTTTTTTCTTGTGATCGTCCCCCTCTCCAAGAATTTCAATATTCGGAGAAATAGACCTGACCCTGCCTTTAACACTAGAAATGGGAATGTTGCTGATGTCCCCCCCCCCCCCGTCGACAAATTCCTTTCGGCCGAAGTGGTCAAGAAATAATACTCCAAACTAGGGTTATTGGGGAAGCAGTCTGTTTAAATTTGTAGGTTTTGGTAAGGAGAAAATCTTTTTTTTCATTCTGTCAAGCTTTCAAGAATTTATTTATCTCTTCTTCAAGACATCTCTACAATTACTAATCAAACAGGTAGAATATTAACCTAACTTATAATTATTAAGTAACTCACCAATGTGGTTTGAATATGAAACAAGTACACGTTTAAAAAACAGGGGAATTTTTTGATACAATTTTAAAAATTCGTTGGTCTTCTAGAAAATTCGAAAACAGCCAAACCTCCTACTTAACTATTCCACCATTTTGTAGTGACATTTGTCATGCGTCAACCGGGAAGTGTCGTGGGTGGTATAAGTAGTGGGGGAAAGTACGGATTCGTGAACAGTGGCGTAGTCAAGCATGAGATTCAGCAAAAATGGAATATAAAATTAAGAAATTACTTGTTTGATATTTTTTACATGATTAAAGAGAATTTTATGGATAACTATTCATCTGGAGATGGACTGTCCAGGAGGCTCAAACACTTTCCTTTTTTCAACTTTAAATTATAAATGTAAATGACACTCAGACTCACGGTGTCACTTTTTTAATTCATAGTGTTACTTGGTTAATGTGCACCATTCCAAGAAAGAGCCTTTTGTGATAAGCAGGAACTCTTTCCAAAATCTCAGTGCCATCCCAGTTAACATTGTGATCTTGATGAAAAACAATATATATATATATATATATATATATATATATATATATATATATATATATATATATATATATATATATATTGGGGAAGTTAAGGTTAAAGTTCAATCTATAATTAAACTGAGAAATTTATCAATAAGGCAAATTTGCTTATAGCATAAATTCTTGTTTAAAATGTCATAAGTTTGTTTACTATATTTTTAAAGATAATTTCTATATAGGAGTTTACCCTACTATACCAGAAACAAATTTTCAGAATTAATTGGATAATGAATCATGAGTAGAACGAGTTAATATTTATGTTTAACAAGATGATGCTCCTAATGCACTAATGGTCCGTCCTAGGTTTGCGACATGATGGGGCTGGTGAGGCAAGTGCGGTTTGCGCTTTCGTTTAAAATATTGGTCTGTCACCGACTACGCAGCGTCTCATACGTAGGACAGATCTAAATTTTATACTGCGTCACGCCATTATATTACTCGGCACCACGAAAAAATCCCTGTAAATTTTTCAATATCTGTTTAAGAAAGTTACGGATCTTTCCAAAAATTGGCAACTTTTGAATTTTACCCTGTATCTTTAAAACAAAAGAAAACTTTCCAGTTCTGTTTGTGATATTTTTAGTTTCTCAAATAGCTCAGAAGCGCTACATCTACAAAATATGAATAAAAGTTAGTTTAACATATTTAATGCAAAATTTACAAATTCTAAGGTCACGAGATTTGCAGACATTTAGTTTGCCGCCACTTTTGATACACCCTAGTCATACAGAGTATAAAATCCCCAGAATAGTTTAAAACCTACTATTGTCTAAAAATACTTAACTTACTTTTAGTGCAACCATGTTCCTAATTCTTCCCTTTATTTGTTTTAATTTGTAACAAAATGAAATTCCAATTATTATAATGAATACATCAGTAAATGTCCATATAAAAGTTCTTTGCCAGTTGAGAACCTACAATAAAATTCTAACTGTTTTGCCAATCATATTATAAGTTCAATCCAATACACTTATATCCATAGACGGGAGAGAAATTAATATTACTTAATATAGGCTGCGGATCATATAGAAGAAATTTAGCTCAAGCTTAAAAAGCGAAAGAGCGCTTTCGAGAAGCAGAGCCTCTCTAATAGCGGAGCTAAGCACGATACTCCAAATATCATTGGATAATCCTGTCAACGAATCGAAATTAGAAAAAGAGGTCTTACTCGAAAACGCTCTATCTCTTTTTAAGCGTGAGCTAACTTTCTTCAACATGATCCGCAGTCTATATTAAGTAATATTAATTTCTCTTGCTTCTATGATTATACCTTAGGAGTGCATTTTTTGTTGACCAAAACTGACGGGATTATCTACATATTTCAATTTATTTTTAAAACAAAATACAGGATGTTTGCAAATAAGTGAGAAACATTTGAAATTTTTTTTGGAGCTAATTTTAAGTATAAAAGATCATACATGTCTTATAATGCTAAAATTTATTATTGTCTTTCAGTTTTTTTTTTAATTTATCTTATTTGTTTTTTAAGATAATAAAGTCAAGTTTGGTACAACCTAAAGTTTTTTACAGTTGTAGAAAGACACATTAATAAATATGTGAAATAATCTACAGAGTAACACTTTTTTCCCGATAATATAATGTTTAACCACCTCACACCTTTATTTCGGGCACCCTGATACTAAATAAAAAAATAAAATCATTTTTTAAATTCATTTGCATTATCACAAAACTTTTTTGCTTAAAAATCATCTACTAGAAATGTTTATAGTTACGTCGTTACTGCAAAAAAATACATGGGGAGTAATAATAATTTAAATTCTACTACCTGACATATCATTCCCTTCCATACTGAATATTTAGTTACAAAAAACACATCCCAATAGGAAATTCTAGAAAAATAGTCTTCAAGTACATCCGCTATATTTGAACATTTCTTATATGATATTGCAAGTTTATTGTAGGTTAATATATTGTGTTCAGCTAAAATATAAATATGACGTTATGTCTTTAATCATTTCAGCTATTAAAGGAGAAATTTCAAATAAATGGATGGAAAATTTATACTCAGGAAAGTAGAACTTCTTGAGGAAATTGTGATTAGCAAATTTGATTTTGATGTCCAAGTCTTCGAAAGGTCCAGTCAACGAACATGCCTCACGTATACATAAAACCGGCCGTACCCGAGTCGCAAACATCAGTTCGCCCAAAGACGACGCACAGAGAGCTTCGAAAATGGTGAATGAGATTTCATCGAAACGTCAGCTGCGCCACAGTCCTAAAAAGGGCTCAGCTAGCACACGGGATACTCGAAAAATCAGCTGGTTGGTAACAAATATGTACACGTAATTTTGATATATTACAGATGGTGGAAACGACGATCGAGACATCATTTTTATCGGACACATTTACTTTCGTTTTTTTCATGAAATTTTTACGGTTCAATTTTGCGCTTAAGCTGACTATGGCTAATTTATTTAATTTAACCTTATTTTGCAAATTCCCTATGGGCAACACAGTATCATTTCCTTAAGTATTTCCCAGGGATTCTTGGAAAGAAAGCATTTCATTAAGTACAGTTCCCCAAAATACATCTTTATAATGTTTTAAAGTGGTTAATTTTGGATCTAAATGAGTTTTAGAATAACATAACAGTTGGTTTTAAATTATGCTTTAATTTCATTAGGTAAAAATCAATTTTAAACTGAAATCTTTTAATAAATGAAAAAAACTATGCAGGATCGCTTTAACAGTAATTATTTTAAAGTTCCTTACCCGATCTTATGGGGTCAGACTGATTTCTTCGTTGACCCGTGCAAACTGCCCAAAATCTCTGTCTCCAGGTTTATCCCGATAAAAAAGAACCATAACTGCCAATGTGGCAAAATATACGGTACACCAAAAATTAACAAAATTATCAGGATAATTGTCTTCAATTTTCCATCTGAGAATCCCAAAAATTGGGCAAATAAAAATTGAGATGGAAGTCTGCAGCTGCTTCGGCCAAATCAAACCAGGAAAAAATGAAAAATTAAGGCAAAACGATCTCCATTTATAACCATGGCCCTGCTTGCACACTTCCGTTAGGCGCGTTCAATTACCACGTGTGAAAGAAATAACAGCTCAAAAATTGAAAAGACATTGTAAAAGAATATTGATGCCTATTCTGATGGTCAACAGGAATTACTTTTTTCTGAGAGATACTTTTCAAGCGTCATGCATATGAGAAAATGCATATTTTTTTTACTTACAATTTTATTTTTGGGTTATTGTGGTTTTTTGGGAAAGAAATCAATGGGTGGACTATGTTTCAAAAATATCTGAAGTTCCTGAAGGTCAGTTACATTAAAAATATGAACGTTTTTGTAACCATGCATCGATAATGAGTTTAATATTGGCTATAAATCCCAAAATATCTTTTTAGGTAATTTTTATAGCTTTCGCCAATGTTTGTTTACACCGAAAAATTTTTATGGCTCTTTTTTTAGTCATTGACAAGTAAGAATTATTTTCCTGTCGTAATAAAGTTGCTATGCAATTTGTTTTCTTGTATCTACTGTCAGATTTTGAAAATTCTTATAGAATATATATATATATATATATATATATATATATATATATATATATATATATATATATATATATATATATTCATCAATTTATTCAAAATTGAAGTTTGTGTTAAGTGGAAATGTCTTGTTTGTCAGGGATACACCTATCAAGATATCTTGAGTATTTTAGCTGCTGCTAAAATTATATTTATTAGTACCAGCAGACAAAAAAGTACAATTATATTTATTATGTTGTTAACCCTGAAATAAATGAACAAGCTTCTAAACAGAAAAAAAAAACGGGACGAAAAACCATTTTTAGTAACACGTAAGGTTAGAAAAGAAATAAATCTTCATTTTGACAAAAATAATTTATACATTTACGTGTGTTCAGTAATTATATCGAGATGTTAAAAAAATCCTTCATAGCCAAACTTTAATACAATGATACCCGTAATGTTTGCAACATATTATCATTTATCAAAATCAGAATAATGTTACAAACTCTCTCATGTGTAAAACTAGGCGATATCCACTATCATATTCTTAGTTTATTTTTCCTTATTTTAAGTTTCAATTTGAAGGATTCACTGAACGAAAATAATTTGTTAAATCGACGTTTTGGGCTTTTAATTATTATCATGATCGTGTCCTATACTATACTCTTACTGTCACAACGGATCGTAGACAAGTTAGGGGCGTGCGAAGAACAGCAGGGCTTCCGGAATAACCGCTCTACTATCGACGATATATTTATTATCAGACAGCTGGTTGAAAAATCTATCGAATACGATAAACCGCCGATCATTTGTTTTGTGGACTTTACACAAGCATTCGATCGAGTCAAACTGGAACACATAACCGAACTACTGCGAAGAAAATAAGTAGACGAAGCAATCATACGCACAATATACGAACTGAATTCCAACAACACCATGGTAATTAAAACAAATAACACTCTAACAGAAGAAATCCCACTATCCATAGGAATAAAACAGGGTGATAGCTTAAGTCCAACACTTTTCAATGTAATCATGGTCGAAATCATTGATGAGGTAAAAAACACAAATATTGGGAGACAACACCGTTCAGATTATATGCTTTGCAGACGATGTTGCCTTGGCAGCAGATAGCGAGGACAACTTACAAAGAATGCTTTTGCATCTCAATCGAACAGCCAAACAGTATAATATGAAGATATCTGTGCCACAACAGCCGGTTGAAATGCATTAATTAGTTAAGCCAATTCGTTAATTATTAGCATTTTCCATTCAAAACAAGAATAATAAATTTAATAAGTATCCCAGTGGTTATTTTTAAATTCAAGAAATATAAATTAATACATCAATAGAAATTTCCTGATTTCTACAACCCAATATACCTAAAATCTCAACAAATACAAATATAATTGGCTGGGAAAAAAAAACAATATCTATCTGAATACAAAAAAAAGTAGCAATAAGTTTGATATTGATAAGAAAATTCCTAAGCACAGTGTAGTGAAATACCAAAGTAAAGGACAAAATAATGGCAAATAAAATTAATCGAAACTGTACTTGATGAAATGCTTTCTTTCAAAGAATCCGTGGGAAATACTTAAGGAAAATGATACTGTGTTGCCCATAACGAATTTGCAGAATAAGGTTAAATTAAATAAATTAACCATAGTGAGCTTAAGCACAAAATTGAATTGTGACAATTCCCCCTCTCCTATAGAAGGTGGGTAATTTTCTCCAGAAAATTAACCGAAAATGATGAATATGGTACGTAACACTCAATAGATAAAATGAAACTATAGGAAGATCTATTATTAAGGAAAGTTAAAAATAATAAACCCAGAAAGGTAAAGAAATTATTGCAAAAAGGTAAAATTAACTATATGGCAGGCTTAGCCGACCAAGGTAAGATAAATTAATTAATCACGAACAAAATGAAAGATAAGTTATAATCAAGAAATTCAAAGTAAATGTCCGAGCAGACAGAAGATGAAAGTTATTATGAAAAAAAAAGTCCTGCTGGACTAAAGCAAAAAGGACTTTCTTTCAATGAATCGCTGGAAAATACTTAAGGAAAATGATACTGTGGTGCCAATAACGGATTTGTAAAATAAGGTTCAATTAAATAAATTAGCCATAGTGAGCTTAAGCGTGTAACGAAGTTACTAAATTTTTGGGCAAGTGTATGTTCACCGGGATTCAATTTATTTATTTAACATCCGAAAAATCTGATTCTTGCGGGAAAAGTTTGCTCGAAGTTTTAATATTATCGGAATATAATTAGATTCACCGCGCTATGCCGGGAAATCTAATTTTCCGAGATTTTCAGAGCGTCCGACCATAGTAATCGCGCGCCGCATACAGCAGTATCGTATGCGCGACCACCGCACACCGTCACACGTCAGCGTAGTGGGAGCTCGGGCCGTCTATTTAAGTCCCAGCAGACCATTATTTCGCTGAGAACCAAACGGTCTCCACCCGGGTCAACAGTCCAAACGGACTGGACTGGGTCGCCTGCTGGGCCGTGCCTTCCTGGTCTGGTGATGTAGGTGAGGCTAGGCTTGTGTGTATATGGTTTTTACCACACACTTCCTTCCTTACGTCCTGTCCCTCTAATGACCAGGAATGTGTTTACCGCCAGGTGCTCGCCGAGGTCCGTTGACAAGGGCGCTGAACAACTGCCGCCCCGACGCCTATCGCCGCCGCCGCGTATAAAGACCGTCGCCGTGTAGAGACGCCGCCTATCGCCGATCGATGCCGTGTTGTTGTTACATACCGCGTATACCGCCGTCGGTCGAGTTTTAATACGAAGCGCCGTGAACCGGGAAAGCGGATTTTAGATACGAGGCGCGATAATTTGCGTACAAGCCGTCGTGAGTAGCGTCGCGACCGAATAGTACGAGATACGTGAATGGCGTCGCGAATGATACCGCCGGGTTACCGTCTTCAGCGCAACCGAACAGAATGAGCGACCGTGAACAGCTCTAAAACATACTCTTGCCCTCCAGACCGTTTATTTGTTAATATTGTTGTATATCTTAGATTTTAAGTTAGTTTTAGGCCATGTCTTTGTATAAAAGAATGGAATACAGGATACAGGATGTTTTATAACCGTTTGTTTTCTTACCTAGTCCCATTTTTACCATTACATGTGACAATTGGCAGCCGGCAGCCAGCACTTATACGCACAATTGACCCCTGGCTTGCCGTTTCTCCACTGTAACAAGCTGCCCGGTGCATAAAGTGGGCCCTCGACCACATTAAATCCCGAGGGTGGCGCCCGAGAACCGACCCCCGAGTGGATGTTTTGACCTTCAGGCAGTCAAACCGTTGATCAGTTGAGAGAGCAGGGATATCCCGAATTTACGTAGCTGCCGCTGACCCGATACCCCTGCGCTGAGCATTTGACCGATGACTGTCTGCATGAGAAATATCCACTGACCGATGTTCCGCTGCCGTGAACGAAGAAGAGCCGTAGAGCACGACCTAGCTCCTCTACTCCCCGCCTACGTAAAAACGCGTCACAAGCGCAAAATTGAACCGTGACAAAATTATTCTACAATTTAATTACAAAGGAAAGTGTTGCTCATACCAATTTAAAAATAGGGATTACCTTCTGTAGACTAACAGGAACATTCAAAGAACTTTAAAAATATATTATACTTACCACAAGCAATTAGTAATATAGTTGAGGCAACCATATTTGTATATTTTGTCATATTTTTAGCTGGATCATAATTTTTCATGCTAGTTTCACATTTATGCCAGTGTTCTAGGAACTCTGGCCACTCTCTAGCTAATTTTATATATAGTATGTTTAAAATAAACGCTTCCATATAAAACGCTAAAAATCCTAAAAGGTAAATATAATTTTTTTATTTGTGCAAGATTTGTTCATATTGGTGTTTTAATTAAAAAGAAACTCAATTCAGATAGCACCAGCCTATAAAGTGTCTCAAATTTAAACGTATTAAACATTTCTCTTTTAAATTTAACCTTCCTTCCATCTCTTCTAATTACGAAGTGGAAAGGCTAAATTTCAGATATTCTATATAATTTCTTGGTATCAAATAAAAAATTATATTTAAACGTACCGGGTGAGAAAATATATCAGAAATCGTCAACTTCACAGCTTGCGACAAAAAATATTTATTGTATAAGACAAATCGCTGGAAATTATTTTCAAGTTCCTATGACGGTCGCTATGGTGAGCAATAACTATAGTCAATTAAGAAAAACGATGTTTTCCCGTAATTTGCCTAGCGGAACATTGAAAATATTTGTGTTATTACCACCATACACAGCCTTGGCTTTTGTTATATAATACTAAACTGGTACATCTCTATAGGTTACCTATAACTTTTTCCAGAACGAAACTCAGGTTATCTACTGGTTACTTTGATTGTACTGTGGTTACATTTTAATATCATTAGTTTTTATGAGAGTGTATTTATTATGGAATAAATTATTCTAGTAGAATATGACCAAATGTCCATTTAATAAAATTTATTATTTTGAGTATTTCATTAATCACTTACCCGCTCGCAAGATGTTTACTCCCTTTAGGCTTAGAATATAAAATAAAATTAATAGATTTCCAACAAATAAAATAAATGTTATCAAACTGTAGAGCATTTTCCAGGAAATCCATTTGAATTGAAGTGATTTGGGTGAGGATTTATCAATTCCATTTAATGGAAAGAAGCTGAAAACCTGAGCAATCTTTATAGACAAACGCATTGCAGAATGAAATGTGTTACAATTTTTCTGAGATTCTAATATAAGGCGGTTTTGGTTAATTATCTTGTTGCTGCCAAACATATTTTCGCACAATCAGTGGTTTCCTGAAAATAAAAAATCGAGTAATTGAAAGTGAAAATACTTTTGGTATTCATATTTTTAAAAATTTTCTTTTGGATTTGTTAGATAAATGAAGAACAAATTATTATCAGTGACGAAGCATAGCTCTTAAAATATATACATTAAAGTGATAACATCCATCAGGGTGTAGAGTTGCGAATGAGAAGAAAAAAGATGAAGAAACTTAAATTTTGTTTCTTTAAACGAATTCCATCATCCAAGCCCTTTTCAAAATTATGAATTCTCAATATCTTCAATACGCTGTCGCTTACCTTGACCAACTTAACGCCCACCAGTTGCACCTGGATCCACTGCTGCCCCCTTGAAAGCCTTAAGCGCCCACAGGGGGGAGTTACCTCCCTCGCTGGAAACCTATGCTGTAGACCTTACATATCAATCAATCATTTTTTTAAGCAGTAATTCTTTATTATGCTATTACGGTTCAAATTTCCGTTTAAATTCACTACGGCTAATTTAGTTACTTTTATCTTATTTTTGCAAATACTCTCCTTATGGACATCATTTTCCTTAAATATTTCCTTGATATTCTTTGAATAAAAGCTTTTCATAAAGTACAGTTTTATTAATTTTATTTTCAAGTTTGACCGTTATTCTGATATTTCACTACACTGTGCTTATTTTCTTATCGATGCTGAATTTACTGTTACCTTTTTTTATTCAGTTAGATCTCGGTTTTTCCACCTGTTACTATTTGAGTAGAATTTTAATATTTTATGGGTTGCAGGAAATTTATTCCTTTACTTGAAATGTATTTCTTTAATTTAAAAATAACTATTGTATCTTTATTTAATTTATGAGTGGAAAATGCTAATGATTAATGAATTGGCTTATGTAACAAATTTAAATTGAGCCGACTGTTGTTGCCCAGGGTCAGTTTTTTTTGCGTTATCATTTCTTTGAAACGTGTCAAGTGAACGTATTCAACAACAGCAGCGTAGTGTGCAATCAGGGTCTTGCTTATAAATGGAGACTTCCATCCTAATTTATATTTGCCATTTTTTGGGATTGTGAGATGGAAAATCGTTTATTATCCTGATAATTTTGTTGAGTTTTTGAGTTACCGTACGTTTTGCCTGTTTGGCGTTTATGGTTTTTTTACCGGAAAAAATCTGCAAGCAAGGATTTTGAGCAGTGTGTACGGGTCAATGAAGTAATTCTGTTAGTATCCCCCCCTCCCCAACAACAGCAAGTAAGATCCACTAACTGCAATGTATTAAAACAATCCTGCATGGATTTAGAATTATCGAAGCTTTAAGCTCAAAATTGATTTTTACTTAGTAAAATTAATGTCTGTATTGAATACGACCATAGTTTGCTGTTTTGAAACTTACTAAGAGCTAACTTGTCCGTATTAGACTATTTTTAAATTATATGTTGGATTTTAGGGCCGATTATTACTATTTATTTATGATTATCGATTAATTTTCTTATAATTTTCTTAGTTTTCGATAGGTGTTATCTTGTAAATGCCTTAATTATTTTTGTTATATTAGTGAAACTTAATATTGAGTGTAACTTTTCTATTTATTGTGAATATTACTATATTGTCAATTATTTGCACTTAGGACGTATCACTATGGCCCCAATTTATAAGTTAATTAGCTTATTATATGTTTTTTGGAGTAATTTTGAATTTTATTCAATCTCTGGTCCCCTCTCTGGGTTTGAAATTGGCTAAATTAGAATTACATAGTATCGTGATAAATTTGTTGCCTCGATGTTTTTCAGTCTATTTCCAGTTTATTTTATTGTGTGTCCCAATACAACATTTAGGTACTTGGAAGTGGCCAAATTTATTTAAAATTCCAAATTTTATCAGCTAGAAGTCTATTTATTTTTAAGTAATTAAAAGGTGAATGACAAAATGTATATCCTGGCTTTGCACATAGTATTGTGGAAATTATTGTTATTATATTTTGATTATAGTTGTCCTATTATTCTTGCCTTAGAGCTTAATTAAAACCGTATTTATTTTTGCCAGGCTTAAAGTGATTTATATAATAGCAATTAAGGTTAATAAACTAAACATGTATCATCATTATACAGCGATCGCAGACCTCCCAAATATTCTATTCCTATTTTACTTTATTGGTTCCAGCTTTGTGATGATTGATTTAATTAGGTAACTAATTATTTTCTATAGTAAATCTTATGTTTTATCTTATATTAAAGTAATTATCAGCGACCACCTGGAGTCCGGTTGGTCTTTTATTTTACTTTAACATTTCTTTTTTTTCTCTCCTGCTTATTTTGAGTTCATTATATCAAGCTATTTATTACCTTAAATTAAATATTTATTTAATTGCAACTAATTAGTTTTGATTAACTTTTTTTGTTATCATTATTCTTTTTTGAATATTTAGTAGTTCTAATATTTTAAAATTAAATAGTTCTCGACATTTTGGCGAAGGTTAATTAATAAATTCATTTGCTTTTTATGTTAATTTAATTTTTATAATTGTCTTAGTCGAATCTTTTTTGTAGTGTCCACAATACTATTTATATTAGTACTGGCATCCACTCTAGGGGTTGAATTATTATCGAAGTCCTCCCTACGAGGCGTTTTATTACCAGTTATTACTAGTGTTCGTGTTCTGGGAGTACCTGTTAATATTAAGATAGAGCCTCCGCCGTTAAGCAGAGAAAACAAACAACTGATAGTCTCACCATTTGAGAGGGAAATTTAATATTATGTTTTATTTATTGGTAACGACTATTTTATTCTTTATTATTGTAAGGCGTTGCACAATAATCCACTGTATCATCTATGATCATAGAATGAATGGGTCTGATTTATATTTTTAACGCCAGAATTTATTTATTTTGTTGTGAATTTAACAGAGAGATTTTTTTTTATAATAATATATCTAGCTTACGCTTCAACTCCACTTTTAAATTTTTAATTAAATATTTTTTACTGTTACTATCTTTACCGCGTTTTATTTGTCCCACATGCTATTTGCGTTGGTATTTTTTTGTCGTGCTTGCTAGCCTTTAGAGAGTAAAGTTGAAAGCTAGTTCCTAACGACATCGTGAAGGTTTCTACATTCAGCCTAGCTTTAGATGCAGTGGCGCCCTGAATAACCGACCCCCTAGCTCGGCATTTTTGCATGCTGGTGCTGCAGTGTAGCAGTTCAAGCACCAAAATAGTGTTAGTGAATAATACATATGAAATATTTTGAGATATTTACTTGATAGTGCACAGATATTCTTAAGTATAGTAACTTGAAGTAAAAGGTACCGGTGTGTTACTTTCGAGAATAGAAAAAAAATTGCTACGGAATGTGATCTGTATACGATTGGCCATTTCTTCCTATTTTTAATTATAGAACAGTATAATCATAAAATATTACAATAGAATTATACTAAATTGTGAATTTTTAAGAAATAGCAGCATTGGTTGTTTTAAGTATTTTTGATGTAAGTGCCGCTTGGATCCTTTGAAAATCTGTAGTGAAATGTGGAGTTTTTCTTGTTTATAATGTTAAAATAATAATAAAAAGTGGTTACTTTTTAAAAATTTTAGGATCTCGCGTTTGGGAAAAGAAATTTCCTCGTTAAATACTTACAAAATAAATAAAGATTTTCTGTGTTTGGCTAACATTTTATTTGTATAATTGGTTACCTACACTTACCAAGATATTTAAACTGCTATGCTGCAATACTTTAAGAAACTATATCCTACTTCCTATCAACAAAAATTAATGTATATCTGGGTAAAACAGGTAGCATAAGTAAGAAATAATATTTGATGTAGTAAAGGCAAATAAACGAACTGAGTTAGTTATATTTTTGTTTGCGCCATTACAAAAGTAAATATGGACATCGGATTTTCCTTCTTACTTCATAAATCATAAGATAATTATTGTTTAAAATACATAAAATAAAAATAATATATAGTACCTCGTTCGATGATAACAGATATAACAATTTTTTTTCCGCGAAACAAATTTTTAACATACTTTAAACAGAGTTAGAAATTTGAATAGTATTTCTGTTTCTTTTATGTATTTAAAATTAAACTTTTGTCTTCTTTGTTTCCTTCAAATTTCTTGCTCCTTGCGAAAAGTCGCTATTAATAGCAATACTTTTTATTTATTAGCTGTTGCTTCTTCTGTTCCTTCTCAGTTTCCTTATCCTTCAAACATAGTATCAATAAATACTTCGATCATTTGCTGAATTTATTTTCAGCTTTTTGCTTCTCATGATTCCCTTGAGTGTTTTTAAATATTAAAAATTTATAATTAACAACAATAAAAAGAGGATTAAAAAAGTTTTTATCTGTAAATATTGTTAGAAATTATTAACGTAATGAAAATATTATAATATTTCGCTGCTCCCTAGGTTTGGGAGCGTAGATTTGTTACCATTAAAATGTCTTTGTTAGGTGGGACTCGCTGCTCCTCTGGATATATGGATTAGGGAGTTCAAATTTATGGCTACTGCCCTCCCAATTGAAAACAGAAGAGAGTTCTAGATTTGTCACTGATCTTCTCGCGCATTTCAAATTGAAATTTTGTTTTGTACATAAGTAAAGTTGGTGTTGGAATGGTTGCTCACCAGATGTCCACTGTGTTGTGTAATAAAATGAAGGTCCTTTTGGTGATGGTGTTGCCCTAAGAATCGGCGTCATTTTGAAGAATTTTAGAAGGCCAAATGATATTGGAAAGTGCTTATTCTTGTGAAAATTTTGAGCCCCATTAATTTTTGTAGGGGATCATCCTTTGCTCATAATACTGGGAATTTGTTTAAAAGTGAGTCATTTTGAAGCCGCTAATTTAATAAATTTCAATGGTCCAAACAATATTGGAAAGTGAGTATTCCTGTGAACATTTTGAACTTCGAGGAATATATCTTGGAGCCGTCCATTTTTCTTAGCAGCCATATTTTGCTGATTATCCTGCGAATTCCATAAAACCGCCATGTTGATACATTAAACACCCAAACGAAGTTTGAAAGTACGTATCGTTACGTCGTTACGAACATTTTAAGCTCCATCACATATATTTTCAATAATTTTTGTTAGCAGCCGCATTTGAAAAATTTTGAAAATCTCATATACTTTTTGGTATTGCACTTTTGTTTTGAGCTCGTCAAGTTTTGTTTTCACTGGACAGTTTGACATTGAACATCTTACATATATATATATATATATATATATATATATATATATATATATATATATATATATATATATATATCTTCTTCTTATACCTTCTATAATAGGTCCCTGACCTATTCCTTCTTCATTTTTCTCATTCTGGACTTAAATTATCGCTCCACCTTTTCCGCGGTCGACTTCTACTGCGTGTACCACTAGGCGATTTATCTCGTGCGATCCTTACCAGTCTATCCTCTGTCATTCGGCTTATGTGTTTGTTCCATTGTATCTTACGTTGTAGGACCCACTCATTAATGCAGTCTGTGTTGCATGATTGCCTGATGTTATCGCTTCTTTCTCTGTCTAGTAGCGTGTTTCCTGTTATTCGTCGAAGTATTCTCATTTCTGTAGTCTCCAATAGTTGTTTCAAAGTTTCAGAGTTGTGTCCAGTAGATTAATACCTCTGTAGTTCCCTGGTTCTTATTTGTCACCTTTCTTAAACATAAGCATTATTGTGCTGGTTCTCCACCTATCTGGTACTTTGCATTGTGTCAGGATTTTTTGAATGAAGCTTGTGAGTTCCTGTGTTAGTCGCTGTCCTCCGTATTTCAACAATTCGTTATGAATTCCGTCTTTTCCGGGAGACTTTCTATTTTTTAAGGATTTTATAGCTTTCTCTACTTCTTGAATGGTGACTTCCACATTATTCCTTATTGCTGGTATGCTGTGTTTTCCAATGTTAACATCTCCTTCAAATAATATTGTTAGGTAGTCTATCCATTTCTCCTCTGATATATTGTTTGTTTCGGAGAGTTCAGATATTTCTTTGCGCTGTTGTCTTACCAGTCGCCACATTTGTTTTTGTACACTATAGAAGTCTCCTTCCATTCTTTTAAAGAACTGCTCCCAATGTTCACTTTTTAGTTGCCTGACTAGCAGATTAGTTTCGTTACGAATTAGTTTGTACCTATTGTATGCTATATATGTATATATATATATATATATATATATATATATATATATATATATATGTATATATATATATATATATATATATATATATATATATATAAATGTTATATCGGAACCACTTAAATAGACAGAGAATGCAGTCAGCGGTTGCCTAATACTTGGAAAAACCAACTAACGAAATATCAACTTGTGGTAGGCTCATAACTCGGCAACACGGCTCCACACACTGTCAACGGGGCCGATCGCAAGCAGCAAAATCTTCGATTACATTATATATATATATATATATATATATATATATGTAAATATTCCCAATTTTTTCGTTTTCACAGTAAATATTAGAAAAAAGACTTTACAGTTTAATTTTTCTCAAAGATAGTCATTTCTTGTATCTTTTTAGGCGTTTTCAATCGAAAGCTGAGATTTCTGTACTTCGAAATCACTAACAAAAGGGTTCTTTTAACTTTCTATTTTTTTTCATGAAATAAATTTAGGAATTAACAGAAAATATTTTGAACGAAAGATTTAAAAAAAACCGCAACAATAGCAGGTAATCTGATATAACGTATGTATATCAATCGCTAAAGATACGTTAGTATTAAAGAGAGTTTCTTCGGCTGCAGAATCTAGAAGGTTCGTTCTTAAAGCGAAAAAAAGAAGTAAGTGAATGAACAATTTAAATAAAAAAGACTTTGTAAAATAAATATCATTATCAAAATAAACAAAGGAATAAGATGTAACAAGTGAAAAATTGTATCTTTGTTCCTTCGAACAGATGGTAATATCTCATATTTGGTCTCCATCTAACGCACTCTGTGCATTACATGCTGCCTCCAGTTGTGTATGTTCGAAGGTTTGTTCATATTATTTTTTGTAATTTATGTTATATACTAAATTTTCTACATACATGCACATACGCGCAATATTTCTATACCAAATACAATATATACAGGATGATTCAAAAATCGATCACGAAACTTAAGGGGGTGATTCTACTTGACAAAATAAGGGTAGAGCTTCATATAATTTTTTTTCAAAATGTCATTCGTTTTCGAGTTACAAGCCGTCCAAGTTCAAGTTTTTATTTTTTGTTTTTTGAATTACTCGCTTACAGGAAAACCGATTTGACTAATATTTGAAAGATAGGCTAAGTCTTCTGCGCTTCATCATTTTAGTAACAATTCACATTGATTGTTTGCCGCTAGAGGGCACTTTACCTACATTGAAAATTGTTTTTTTGTCATAATTTTTTAGTGTTGACAGCTACGGTAGTTTTTGGCATAATTTCTGAAAGACTGATGCCAGGCCTTTAAAAAAGGTGCTCTTTATTTACATCGCTAAACCCAACGGTTTAGACGTAAATCACCCTTAAAAATTAAGTGGTAAATTTACTTTTCTCATTTCATTACCACCAGCTACCAGGTAAATAGCTATCAAAGTATACTAAAGCAGTCAGTTAATAAATTCGCTTTTTAAACTATTTAATTTATAATCTTAAAATAACTAATAATGGCTAATCAGTAAATATTCATATTATGGATTATTGCGATATACATTTAATTGATAAAAATTAATGAAACAGTACTAAACAAACTAAAAAAGATTCTCAAAATGTCCCCCATTTTCTTCAATACATTTCCTAACACTCTTCAAAAAATGTCGCCTAACTCGATGAAAAATTTCTGGTGTTTCTTTAATAATTTGGCACTTTTCGATTATCCTGAAGCGAAGATCCTCGACGTTGATTACTGGAATATCGTACACCAATTGTTTCAAATGACCCCAAAAGAAAAAATCCATAGGATTAAGGTCTGGTGACCTCGCTGCCCATGCCAATGGTCCACTTCGTCCTATCCATCGCTCAGGATACGTTGCATTCAAATACTGTCGGACACGTATACTAAAGTGGGGCGGAGCTCCGTCTTGGAGGATCCACATGTTGGCCCTTACTTCCAATGGCACATCTTCCAGATACAATGGGAGACGATTTTGGATAAAATCTAAGTATACGTCACCAGTTAATGGGCCATCAAAGAAATGAGGACCAATAAGGTAATCTCCTATTATCCCTGCCCACACATTTAGTGAAAATCTACGCTGATGTTTCGTTTCTACCACATTGTTTGGGTTCTCGTAAGCATATGTGTGGATGTTGTGTAGATTTGTTATGCCATCACGAGTGAAACCAGCTTCGTCAGTGAATAATATGACGCCAATTAATCGATTATCGTGTTCATACTTAGCTAGGATCTGATTGCACATTTCCAACCGTCTCGGCCGATCATCGTCATAAAGAGCCTGCACCTTTTTTGAATGAAACGGGTAGAGTTGTTCTTCTCTTAGTATCCTCCATGAACTAGCCTGACAGAGCCGCACTTCATTCCCAATTTTTCTAGTACTAATACCTGGATTATCTTCAATAATTTTAAGCACTCTTTCTTCTTGTTGCACGTTTCTAGCAGTTCTAGGTCTTCCCCTATTTGCATTATAACTTTTAAAGGAACCACATTCCGCAAGCCTCCTGTGCACACTGGAAAATGTTTGAGCATGAGGGATATTTCTTTCCGGATAACTCTCCATATAATATCTTCTTGCCAACTCTGCATTACCATTTGCTTTTCCATAACAAAAATGGATATCACAATATTCGATATTTGAATATTGGTGATTAGCCATTATTAGTTATTTTAAGATTATAAATTAAATAGTTTAAAAAGCGAATTTATTTGATGTTAAACTGACAGCTCTAGTATACTTTGATAGCTATTTACCTGGTAGCTGGTGGTAATGAAATGAGAAAAGTAAATTTACCACTTAATTTTTAAGGGTGATTTACGTCTAAACCGTTGGGTTTAGCGATGTAAATAAAGAGCACCTTTTTTAAAGGCCTGGCATCAGTCTTTCAGAAATTATGCCAAAAACTACTGTAGCTGTCAACACTAAAAAATTATGACAAAAAAACAATTTTCAATGTAGGTAAAGTGCCCTTTAGCGGCAAACAATCAATGTGAATTGTTACTAAAATGATGAAGCGCAGAAGACTTAGCCTATCTTTCAAATATTAGTCAAATCGGTTTTCCTGTAAGCCAGTAATTCAAAAAACAAAAAATAAAAACTTAAACTTGGACGGCTTGTAACTCGAAGCTCTACCCTTATTTTGTCAAGTAGAATCACCCCCTTAAGTTTCGTGATCGATTTTTGAATCACCCTGTATATATATATATATATATATATATATATATATATATATATATATATATATATATATATATATAAAACAAAAATGTGTTAGGTTTACTCAAGTTTAATTCAATGATATTGTACATACCTTTAAAGTATTAACAAAAAAGGTTGTAATAAGTTTCTAAAATATTATGTATTGTTGAGTATTGTTCAAACAACTTATAATTCACGACTAAATAAAATGTAGCTTTAAAAATTTTAACCAAAAAAATCAATAGCCATAACAAAGCTAATAAATAGTAGTCCGGGCTTAAAGCCCTTTATTTCGTTATTAAATTTCACTTGCTAGGAAGGTTTTAATTGCTTAACTTAACATAATATTAATGCAATCTTTTAGAAATGTTTCTACTAATACAAATAGTGAATTAAAAACCCCGGTTTAGAAATCTTTAACGAATTAGGTAAGATATTTAAAATATTCCTATCGTCAAATGTGAAATTAAATTTGGAAAAACATTATAGTCGACAAAATCCTAACATTTCAAAATTTTTGTTTTGTGTTGTTTAAGTAAGAACAAAATTTTAGTAAGGATGAATATGACCACCTCTTGAAAAATTGCAGACTGAGCATTGTAGATTTTACTATAGGAAATCTACTAGAAAAAATCTCTACTTAGCCATGATAAAAACAACTGACTGTGCATTTCCTACAAACGTCCAATAGAAATGACTTTTTTCTACTTGTGTGTCAAGTTATATTTGTGTTTTATGCAGTGTTTCGCTACAAAAAATCAATTTTGTGACATTGGAGCACCGTAGAGTTATCAAATTTTAACCAAGAAATCTAATTGTCATTAAAATATAACGCATCATAAAATACTTTTGATGACTTCCATGGAAGATGACTCCAGGAAAAAATATCATCCAACTCGATTGAAATAATGAAATGTTTACAATGAGGCAGGAATTTCAATTGTTAATTTCAGTTTTAACATGACCGCTGCCGGCTGCTAGACTCGCATTTCGTTTAGTAATCGCAAAATTATTCAATTTGTTTATTGATAAAACAAGAGGTTTTACTAATTGTGCCCAAAGTGTGAAATTTAATGTGCTAAAGGAAGAAAAAATTAGAAAGTTTAAAGTTGTTTGATGCTCCCTTAAAAAAACTTTGCGCCCTTTGTTCGCTTATTTGCCATTTTGAAATGTAAATTGACATATTTCGAAAATAAGAATAGCTTAAATCGAAAGAAAATTACTCGATGAACAAATTATGTTCTATAATATTTTGTCTAGAATTGATATTAACGAATATGTAACGAAAAATGGGAAACAAAATCGTTTATTTTGGTTAATAATTTTTTACATTTCGAGCTCACCTTTTTGGACTGGTGCATAGGTCAATTATCCTGACATCATTCCGATGTGATTTATCCAAAAAGTAAAACCATCTCTTGCTACAGCAAATCGAGGCTTCTTGTGGACCTAATTCGACTTAACAGTAAAAAAATCAGTGTTCAAATTAAGTTAAGGTAAACGGCCCAGTTATGGAACGGAGCCCCGGTTGTGGAACACTTCGTATAAAAATGAATTGTATAATATTAGTTGGTGTGCTTTTTTTTTGTCAAAGTTAATTAAACTTAATTTAAAGTTATTCAAAATACATTAAATCCAAAAATTAATAAGAATATTGCTATTCATTAGTTAATAAATCGATTTGAAATGTGGTACCTGAGTGACAGTAAAAACCAAGATAAGGCATAACATTTTGGACGAAGTGCGAACCTTTATGTTTTATATAAGTTGAAAGGTTAAACTTTGTACTGTATATGCGTTTTCATTTTTAATCCCCTTAAATATTTATTTATCAGAAAAAAATTACTTGAAAATAACTTTTATTGAATTAAAATTTGAGCAAATTTAATTTTTGGTTGTTAGTTTCAATACTAAAATTTATATTAGATTCATTTTTATTATAGTAAGTATACTTTGCACAATCTTTTCTTATGTTTTGATTAATATAACCAAAAGCTAACAACTGATTTTGTTATATTCGCTTTAGATGTGAAATTTTATTTATAAAATAATTAAGTATATGACATTAATCTGGCAAAAGACGTGAAGAAAAAGATAGTTAGAAAGTCCAAAAAGGATAGAAAAACAAAAATCAAGAAAAAGTGTTATTTGGAAGATGCTCTTAAAAGAGCTCTGACAGCTTTAAAAGCAGTGGATTCTTTTAGAGAAGTGTCTCAAGAGTATGACATTCCAATATCTACGTTGCACCGAAAAAAAGACATGGAGGGTAATGTTATCACAAAGAAAAGTGGACCGGAATTAGTTTTATCAAAAGCAATAGAGCAGCGTATAGTCACCTGGATCATTTATAGATTACAAAGAGGCCATCCTGTAGGAAAAATTGATATTATCGATATTGTACAATGATATGTTACCGAACTAGGCATTAAAAGTCCATTTGTGAACAATCGTCCAGGCCGACATTGGTATGAAGCTTTTCTAAAGATATATCAAACTTCTTTAGCCACTCGAACAGCCCAAAATTTAGCTCTTGACTGAGCTAAGGTCAGTGCAGATGATTTAAGAAGCTGGTTTCAATCAATAAAAAATCATCGTAATGAAGAAAATTTGCTAAACATACGCTCCTCAAGAGTTTACAACTGTGATGAAACCAGTATTCAACTCTGTCCTAAACCAAACAGAGTTGTCGCTCTCACAGGTGCTAGAAATGTTTACAAAGTTATAGATGCTGACGAGAAAGAAGCTCTGACAGTGCATGTATCCTTATAAAGAAAGAGTATCAAAGAATATAGTAGAGAATTATCCGTCTGATTGGGCCATTGGAATTTCAGATAATGGTTGGATGACTATAGAGAGCTTTTATGAGTATATCGCCAACATATTTTATTCTCGGCTCGTAAAACAGCAAGAAGAATTTCCTATTATCCTGCATCTAGATGGACATTCTTCTCACATAACAATTCCATTGGTAAATTTCTACATAGAAAAGAATTGTGTCCTCATTTTCCTCATTCTACTCATCTGATGCAACCTTTAGATGTTGCTTTCTTCCATCCATTCAAAGAAGTATGGAAAAAAATAGTTCCTCAATGGAAAATTGAATATGACAAAACCAGACTATCAAGACAAGATTTTGCGAAGGTGTTGAAGCTAGCTCTTGACTCTTTTCCTGGAGCAAGCAAGGCGGTTATAAATGGATTTAAATCAACTGATCTTATGCCGTTTGACCCTGAAGCACCAGACTATAACATTTTGAGTAAAAAGAGAAAGATGAAACAAAATAATTCTACGAATCTTCAAACTACAACAGAATGCACTACATCAAGTTATCTAGCAAATTTTGAAAAGAGTCTATCACCCGAGTTACTTAAAGAATTTCTTAAGTGTGAAGAAAATGGATAGTGGTCAGGTGATATAAGACAAATGGGTTTCTTTGATTATTGGATGAAAATCAAAGCTGAAGCATCATCGGTTACCCACTTTACTTATTGATTTATTGAATATTAATAAAGTTATTTATATACGTATCTACGAATATATATTATATTTAACTGAAACAAATACACTAATAATCAATAACAGTTGTTGAAAATACTTTAATTTCATAAAAATCAAATTTAATAAATTTTTGGAAAGGTGTTCCATAATACGGCCACGATGATTTGGAACAGTGGGTCAGGGTTGAAAAAACGCGGTCCATAATAGGGTCATTAGCTACAATCAAATATTAATGTATTTTAAAAATTTTTAAACCAAAATCAATGTTTAAATACCCCATTTTGATTGTGGAGAGCAAGGCCGATCTAATGGTACTTCTATTATTTTACTTTTAGCTTCTATTAAAAAACTGAAGAAGGTTAAATAAAAGTTTGGTGCAAAATCGTTCAAAAACTGGGCCCTTTACCTTAGTTGGATGAATCTCTTTCTCAGAAATAGATGGCTAATACTGTAATATGAGCTTTTTGCATGGATTATTTTTTGTTGATTTTAGTATAAAACCGAAAAAAGCAAAAATATCTTAAGTTAATTCTTGCATTATAATGCTACTGTCTGATGATATCTAAATAAATGAGTTCAATATAAAATGTTACTTTGTAAAACGATTGTTTTATTAATAAATCAAAATTTAAAAAAGCTAATTTTTTTACGACGTTAACTTACTTTTTACCATATCATACCTTAACTAATATTAGTAATTAGTCGATCGCTGTTCATGGCAATAATTGACCATTTCCGTTACACCGGAAGTTTTTGTCACTAAAACAATAACATTAAATCAACTAATTTAAATATCTTAAATAATTCCCTGCTAAATTTGTTATAGACATGAGTTAACTAAATAGACCGAAGTAGACTTTTTTAAAAAAAATTTGTTTTAAAATTGCAAGATTATGTTTCAAATATAATTAAAATTATAAGTTTAATAATTTGTGGCTTTCAACTGACTAACTAATCTTTTCATGGTTGAGATGTATAAAGATAACATCTGAGGCATGGTCAGCACTTCCTAGGGATGGACGGTGAGATAACTCGTGTAAAAAAAAAGCAAATTTTTTGGAATAGACAAAAAGGGTGCTTTTTGCCTAATAAATTGTACACTTACTGGTTGTCCATATACAGTAAGTATACACCATAGCTTAAAGTGCAGTTGCTAGATTTAGTGAAGCTAAATAAACAAAAATATATCAAATATGCTATTAATGAAATGGCCTGGGAGAAAATATAACATGGTTGAGACTGCCGCCGTACCATTGTGATCGAAACTAAACGAATTAATATGGACGCAAATAAAAAGTAAAATGGCATGGAAAAATGAATCATTCAAATTAGCAGAAGACAAAATATTATTGAACGACACAATTACTAACGTGATGGCCAGTGATTTGAAAAAGTGTTTCGATCATGTTAAAACGCAACAAATTATGTGGGACAATTAATAATCAGCCCTGACGCTGATAGTTCCTCAGATTCGGATATGTCTCTTGACAGCTATTCTGCCCATGAATCAATGTTAGCTAGGTAACCTACATTACCTATGTCACATTCCTAAGGATGACACTAGACGCACCCTGGTTGGTCTGAGACGAACAAATGCATTGGACGCCACTCAGAGAAGCAGGTAAACAACAAACTTTCGATTAATATGCATATAACACCTAAAGGGCACCTAAAGTGCATATAAATTATTTTAAAATGACAACCCTATACTGTAAGCAAAATGTAGGACGAGTGCGAAGCAATCGGTGCAACCGACACTTGGAGCAGCTATATTGAGTGATGACCAAAGGTTATATATATATATATATATATATATATATATATATATATATATATTATGTGTGATTCAATATTAATTCGGAAATATATTCGTTCGTTCGTTTGGTTTCTTGTAGAAAGTTGTAGACGTTTTGCCAAAATTTCATTTCTCATCTTCTGTACTTGTTGGTTGTAGATCAACTGAAGAAGTTTAGTTTGCGGCGTGCTTTGGTCGTAGATCGTACCAGATCATTGGCGTTGGCTTCGGTCCGCCGTTAATGGTTCTCAGTCTAGGCTCAGGCGCTGAATAAATTGCTAGGAAGCCGGGGGCCTCATTGAATATTCTTGGAATCCCAACAGCCACGGCTAACTGTAGACCAAGGAAAATCGGTAGGGCCTTCAGTCCGGGGGGGTTTCAGACAATTAAAATCCGACACTACCTTTCACACTTTGGGCAGAAAAAAAAATTGTAAGGATTGATAAAAATGTGAGGAAATAAATTTAACTAAAAAAATATATTTTTTGATATTCCTAAGAAATTTAATCGTTTATTATTTTCTGAAATGCACACTGGAATTGATTCCCTTGACGGCGTACAACCCGGGACGCTCTACATGGAAACAATGAGTCACTGACAGATATTATGGGCTTTACATTTTATAAGTTATTATTAATTTGGACAGTCTATATAACAGAAGGTCCCAGAGGATGTTAAATTTTTTCCTCTAAATTAAATGTTTCAAATAAATTAATAGGTAATTCAAAAGTTCCATAATATGTGTTAAAATTATTCATTTACATTCATCAATAATCAATTTTCATCAATATAGTTTTTGAAGCATTTTGGAAAATTGGGAAATTAACTTGATACACCGTATTTATTTAACCTTGGTCTATTTAATTTTAAAGAAACCACTCATTTTGGGAGTCCTGTTAAAATATCTGTCAAATAAAATCTCCATTTGCAATATTGCCCTCACACACTCGGTTATTGTTACAGGACATAAAATTTTTTGCTCTTTGTTCGTCTTTTTCCGAGGACGAAATACTCTTATCATCAAGTCATTTGAGTAATTTCCCTTACAACAGGGTACACAACATTTATTCGGCATTCGGCTAGAATTTTCATTAGAGCACTTTGTCCTTATTATAGAAATTGTTCGTTAAACCAGCCATGACTCGTCTGATAACTACCCACAGTGTACTTTTTAAAATATTGCTAATTAGCTATGAGCTAAAACCATATTGACCAGTGTTATTCTACATCTCGTATTACAGAAAAGAAACTCAAATCCCTTTCTAAAGATTTACAAATTACTCTACAATGTTAACTTTATTATTTGATACTAATTAATAAAATTGATCAAATCAATATTTCCGACAAATTTAAATTGTTTAAAATACTATAAAATTGTGAGAAATAATATCCCGTCTTTATCAACAAAAATTAATGTATCTTCCTGGTAATAAAGTAGGTAGACAAAGTAAGAAATAATATTTTATTTGGTTAGTGCAAATAAACAAGTTGACGTTATAATATTTTTTGTGCCATTACAAAAGTAAATATAGATATTGAATTTGCCTTGCTCCTACATAAATCAAAAGATAATTATTGTCTAAAATAAGTAAAATAAAAATAATGTGTAAAACTTTGTTCAATGTTAACATTTTAAAATTTTTCGTCTACTTCGGTTTCATCTTTATGCCTTTTCAAGCATAACCTATCTTTTCTGCCAGATTCTGTATTCTATATATATATATATAATATATATATATATATATATATATATATATATATATATATATATATATATATATATGTATATATATATATATATATATATATATATATATATATATATATATATATATATATATATATATATATATATTAGAGTTTAAGCTTGCTTGACTTATTGTTGCTCTTGTCAGTTTAAGCTCTCTGCTGTCAATTTAGGATAGTTTTAAAATTAAACCATGTTGTTGAATCCGGCTGAAGGATTTTTACAAGGACTAGGCAATTCTAATGGAAAAGGTCGTCGTCTTATAATAATTCATATTGGAAGTGTGTCTGATTTCTTAGATGGTGGCCTTAACGTTTCCGAATCTTGAAAAACAGGGGACTGCCATGAAGACATGAACGCCAATATTTTTGAGCAATGGTTTTCTTTAATTTTAAATCTTGTGGAACCCGATTCGATAATTGTTACTGCAACAAAAATTCAAGCAAGAAATAAAACCACCCGCGGAAAACAGACAAATCACCATACTTTCTTACATAAAAAGCACAACAGCTAGAAACGGCAGGTTGCTCCGGAAACATAACATATCTACAGACAACAAACAAACCGCTCAAAACAATAGGCTCATCTCTAAGAAATCCAGAGGACAAAATCAATCTAGAAAATTATTTCGCATGTGGCATCTACAGTAAAACATAAATAGGCCAGATGGATAAAAGACTAACGTCAAGACTAGAAAAATATAAATTCAGCATAAAAACAAAGAGACAACATCGGCGCGAGGCGAGATACAAACTTGATTTTGACAACGGCCAGCAAATCGCCAACATACAACACTACAAAGCAAGACTGATTCGCAAATCTATCCAAATTGAAAAGAACGGCACTCTGAATGAGAGAGCCGATATACTTAATCTTCCTTCCACCCGAAAAACATCATTGTTTCGGCACAGCGCCTGAGCCTAGACTGAGAAACATTAATGGCGGGCCGAAGCCAACGCCAATGATCTGGTACGATCTATGACCGAAGCATGACGCAAACGGAATTTCTTCAGTTGAACTACAACCAACAGGTACAGAGGATGAGAAATGGAATTTTGTCAAAACGTCTACAACTTTCTACAAGAAACCAAACGAACGAACGGATATATTTCCGAATTAATATTGAATCATATGTTCCCATCCGTAAATCACTACTCTATAACATATATATATATATATATATATATATATATATATATATATATATATATATATATATATATATATATATATATATATATATATATATATAAGTTTTCTTCCAACGCACCAACGAGTCCCCTATGGGAGGCGTTAAGTTTTCGTTCGTGTAATTTCAAAATAAAATAGAACATTATCGGCTGTGTGGATATAAGATTGTTGATACACAATACTCTCATGGTAAAAAGTGCGGAGAACTCAAAGACAGGCGTCACACCAACGATCATAGGGAGAGCATTGGTGCGACACCCTGCTTGAACTGCGGAATTCCTAGTTAGCTTGGTCGCCAGTGTAGAATAATGCGATCTCTGTCCTTCATGTATCGAGTTTTCGTACCATCACATGAAGGTTGTATACAACATTGTCGTTTTGTGTTGCTCTTGTATTATTAAGTGATCCATCGAGATGTCGCTATTGTGTTTTGTTTACTGTTTTTTTTTTTAATATTAGAATTTGTTTATAGGGCATAATTGCGAGATGATGATATGTACCTAACGCACGGCCTGATGAGTTCCATATTAGGATAAAACAGCGCTGTCATCACTTTTCTCCATTATCTTGGAGTTTTCCGCTTTTTTTCTTTAATACGAGAATAGTGTTTACAAACAATCTCATGCCCATACTGCTGAGAGTTTTCTAGTTTATTATATATATATATATATATATATATATATATATATATATATATATATACATATATAGTCGTTAATTTTATTTCCTGAACCCTTTTTCTTGTATACTGTCTGTTTTTCTTCTTAGGAATAAGGTTCTTTTTAAAAAAAGATCATTTTTTTTTGACTAAATCATATATTCGACAAAAGCGCGTGTCTTTTTCAAGAAATCCTATAAAATACATTCCAGTTAAAAGGACACAAAACACGTTTTCACGTCATAAATTACATTCTAGTTAATAAAACAAATTACAATTAAAATAATTACAATATATATATATATATATATATATATATATATATATATATATATATATATATAGAAAGGAGGTAGCCTCCGTTCCCGGAACGACTATTTGTTCTTGGCGGTGTAAACTGTGACTATTAAAACGGGCTTTCAACTGTCAAAAATCAAAGTCATTCTCAATTATATATATATATATATATATATATATATATATATATATATATATATATATATATATATATATATATATATATTTGCCTCTTACCAGAGGTAGACTAACTGAAAATCTTGCTAACATCTGAACACACGTCGCAATAAAATGGGTATTTAATTTTTTTACTGGTGAGTTATTTTTTTTCCTTTATTGGTGTCATGGTTTTAATTAATTTTTAAGAATAAATTATATAATAGATTATTAATTTTTTACAATACGTTAAAATAAATTTTATTAAGTAAGTGTATGTCTTTTTCGTCATTTATAGAATGTTTATTTTTTTATTTCGATCGCCTAGTAGATTTCACATTTGTTTTGTGAGACTAAATCTTTAGGATTTTTGTTTTTGCGTAATTAAAATTATTATTATGTTGGGCTTTATGTTTAGTAAGGGCTGTTTGGTTTTTCTTATTATACTTATGTGACCATAGCCGGTTTTAGAGATGCTGACTTGTTTGCCCTATGTAAACTCCATTGCAGTTGGTGCATGGGATTTCATATACAACATAAGTTTTTTTTAGCTTTTTTGGTCTTTGTCTTTAGTTTTGTGAACAGTGAATTCAAACAATTCTATCCCCTATGTGCGATTGGAATGTTGTGTTTTGAGAGCATACTCTTTAATTGTTTGGATAACCCGTTTATGTACGGCAGTATTAAGTAAGTTTGTATTTGGATTACATAATTTTTTTTCCTTCATGTTGAATTTTGTTATAATATTGTATTCGCATTTTACAAACAGAGTTGACTAAAGCTTGAGAATAATTGTTTTTGATTAATGCGTCTTTAGCCTTTGTTATTGATTCCTCCCTAAATTCAGGATCGGATAATTGCACTGGGCGGTCTGCTAACCCTATAATGACAGATTTTTTTTGGGAAAGCGGGTGATTGGAGTCATAACAGGTATATCAAGACGACCAGGTTTCTTTGGTATACCATTGTGTTTTTATAAAATTTTTTATTTTGTGTAAACTTATATCTAAAAAATTTATTTTGCTGTTTAATTTCGATAGTGAATTTCAAGGTTTTATGGTAACTTTAAAATAAGGAGAGTGTCCGCATCCTGGAACTCATTTAAGGGAATATCTGAATATTTTTTTATTTTATCCCATTTTTTTTAATGATATTTTTAGCCAAAGTTAGAGGTATATAGTGATACTACATCTAGTGAGATTAAGGTGTGTGTAAGATTATATATATATATATATATATATATATATATATATATATATATAACCTAAATTACCTACTCATGAATATAAATAAATAATAGAACACAACAATTAAAATTTGGTAAATGAAGCTAAACATTTCGAAAGAATAATATAATCTTGTTTGTAATTGGATAAAAACGAATCTTTTGGAAAATATAAACGTAACCAAAACTACTCCTCTTTTAGTGCTTAGTAATATGTTTAAACATAACCTAGAGTTTTTAATACAAAATTTACAGTTAACAGTAGTTAGTTACGTTCAAGATCTTTAAAATGTGCAGGTTTAAGTTGTTTATGTTAATGATATTAATTTTTTTCAACACAGGGACGGTTGATGCACAAATTGATATTTTAGAAATATTTGATACGTTGGGAATAGATGCGCTGGACATTGTCAACTTCTTCAGTACAAACAATATTGAACAAATCTGTAACGATGTTAGAAAGTCAACAGGTGACGAGTTATGTATTAGGCAAATGAAGATTGTTTGTGAAAATGAAGATTTTATGATGAAAAGTAAGTGTCCATGTTAATTAATTAGGATAGGAAACGAATTTTAACTTTGAAAAGTAAACTTAAACTTGAGTATTATAGTAACTTTATTACACGATTGCAGATGATAAAAAGGGATCTGTTTATCAGATTAAACTAATATACAGTGTGTCTCACGACCAAATGCCGCCATTGATTTCTCGGAAAATAGATTTTGGAAAATTTTTAAAATTGGACAGTTTACTAAAATCGATGGGGGTTAAAATATTTTTACGATGGTTATACTGGAAGTTAATGCCTCTTTGCTTATTTTAAATGGAACATCCTAAATGTTATTTTATTTTTAGATTTTACGTAAAATTACAAACATATTTCATGTATAATGTGTTTAATCTGCTAAGTGTTTTTGATTTATTTTCAATTGTGTCAAAAATGGCCTTTGCAGCCTAAATACAGGGTGTCTCAAAAGAAAGTACACATTTGTTTTGCTTATTGCGTGAACGCAACTATTCCTAGCGGCGCGGGGGGTATGTCAATCGGTAGCCTGGCTCTTGGGAATTTAGTCGCTATGGAGCGTTTCTCGGGAGCGGAACGTGCTTTGCGCGTACGTGAGTTTTACAAAAACGGTAATTCGGCGACTGTAGCGCGTAGAAAATTCTGCAATTTTCGACATATTCGTCACTTAAATGATGCGCCAAGCGCTCGGCTTATTGGAAAATGGGTCCAGAAGTTTGAAGAGACCGGTTCAACACTAGATAAACCAAAATCCGGGCGTCCGAGGTCTTCGAGAACGGTCGAAAACGTAGAGAGTGTTATTCAGTCTGTTCGTGACGACCCAAACGTTTCGATTCGTAAGCGTGCCGTTGCTTTAAATGTGCATAGGTCATCATTATTCCGCATTTTACACAAAGATTTAAAGCTGAACCCCTATAAAATTCAGTTGGTGTAAGAATTGAAGCCTCAGGATGCTGGTCAGAGGCTTGACTTCGTAAACCAGATGACTGAACGCTTTTCAACGTTTACCAACATCTTCTTTTCGGATGAAGCCCATTTTCATCTTAATGGTCATGTAAACAAGCAAAATTGCCGCTATTGGAGTGCAAACAATCCAAAACACAAACATCAGAAACCTCTATATTCGCCGAAAGTGACTGTATGGGCTGCGATGTCGGCGCGAGGAATTATCGGCCCGTACTTTTTTGAAGATGAAAGGGAACGCACAGTAACAGTGACTTCAGAGCGGTATGTGGAGATTGTAGACGACTTCTTCGTGCCTGAACTGCAAAATTTTCCTGGCTATAACCAAAGAACATGGTTCCAGAAAGACGGAGCAACTTCACACACGTCCAACATGTCTCTGCCACGAGTGCGTGAAATTTTTCCTGGCAAATTGATCTCAAAGAAAGGTGACATAAGTTGGCCTCCACGCAGTCCTGATTTATCACCTATGGACTTTTTCCTATGGGGTTATGTCAAGTCAAAAGTTTACGCCTACAAACCGACTTCCCTGGCACAATTAAAAGAAAATATCCGCAACGAAATGGCAAACATCACGAAGAATACCTGCCGAGCCGTCATGGGCAATTTTAGTGCTCGATTAAATGAATGCCGTGAGCGCAACGGATTACATTTGGACGATATCATTTTTAAAAAATAAATTCCCAAACAATGTATTTTAATATGTAATAAACATTTTTTCAATAAAGTCCTGACTTTTTTTTAAATCGATTTTTTAAATGTGAACTTTCTTTTCAGACACCCTGTATAACTATCAATTTCTCCTTAAGCCTTAATTATTTAATTGGGGTTGGTTTCCTTCTAGAATGGCATCTACTTTAGTGGACTGTATTGATATTTTGATAATAAATAGATACAGGGTCATCAAAAACTAACATTAAATACAATTAGCGTAAATAACGGCCCCGCAGACACCGCGGTGCGGGAGGGCGCAGTTAATTCAGGGGCGCCCCCAAGTCCCTTGATGAAAATGAATAAGTACGGAGAATCAAGACGGGTGCAAAATAGTAATCTGCAATCAAAAGTCTGCGGGGGGGGGGTCTCACACACGTCACTGGGACGGCATTCAACAGTTTCAAGTTTTCGTTTACCGTTAAATATTAATAATTTAAAATTGAAATTTTTTTTAATATGGGGTAGAAGGCCACTACGTCCCAGTCGTTGCTCCTAAGTAACGCTAAACGCAGTTATAAATGTTATAAATCTAAATACTAGTGTGATATCTAACTTTTTTAAACACTCATAACTGAAAAAAAGGATCAGATAGGATTCTAATTTTTATGAATAATTTATTTATTTAGGATACGTAATCGATCCCCGCAAGATTTTTGCGTCATCATTTTCACAAATGTTATGTTGGCTTCAAGCCTGCCGTGCATTCCATGTTAAAACTGACCTTAAACTAACAACTACAAACAAAATTGCGCACAAGTTGCTTCTAAAGTAATCTAAATGTGTCTGATATCGAATGCCAAAAGGAAAAACATAACATAACACTGACAGAAGTGCTTCAAAACAATCGCAACGCTCCTCATGTTCGCATTTTGATCCCCAGAAGATGAATCTGACACTGGAATTGCTCGATGACTTTCAGTTTGTTTTAAATGTAGAATATGAGCAGCTTTAAGTCTTTCCGCCCTATCAGCCTGATCAGTTTCTTATTAAAAACACTGGAAAGGTTGGTGGATCGACACATTAAGGAAGGAATAATGGTGCAATATCCCTTACATCCTTTGCAATTTGTCTACCAGACAAGAAAATCCACAGATGCGGCGCTACACCGACTCGTCACAAGAGTCGAAAGGGTGCTGTTGGGTGGACGATCTGCCTTAGATACCTTTATCGACATCGAGGGGGCATTCGACAACACGTCTCACGATTCTATATGCAATGCTCTACAACGGCGAGGCTCTGAACCGACAGTAGTCGCATGGGTCAGGGCAATGTTAACTAAGAGAATAATATATGCTGAGCTTAACAATGTAGCTGTTAAAGCACTGTCAAGTAGGGGCTGTCCACAGGGAGGAGTTCTGTCGCCCTTGCTGTGGAGCCTTGTAGTGGACAGCCTGTTGAGTGAACTGAATGATGCTGGTTTGTATACACAGGCCTATGCTGATGACCTGGTCATTTTGTGCCCTGGTCGTCATGTCTGGGACCTGGAGGGACCAATGATGCGGGCCCTCCGAATCACGGAACGATGGTACCGCAGGGAGGGGCTCGGAATAAATCAGGACAAGGCCGAGCTAGTACTCTTTACAAAAAAGAGAAAAATGGGGAGACTTCCCAGAATTACAATGATGGGAAGGACTCTTCAACTTAAGGGAACAGTTAAATACCTGGGAGTAATTCTGGACTCACGAATGAGCTGGAATGATCATATTGAGACTCGAACCAAGAAAGCCATATGTGCTTTCTGGGCTTATAAACGAGCCTTTGGATGTACATGGGGACTGACACCTAAAGTGCTATTTTGGATATACACTATGGTGATCCGCCCCATGATAACGTACGCCGCTATTGTATGGTGGCGTAGTACAACAAAGCGCAAACACATTCTTCAACTTGACAAGGTTCAGAGAATGGCTTGTGTGGGAATACTGAGTGCGATGAGGACTGCTCTCACCAGGGCTCTGGAAGTCCTGGTGAACCTGCCTCCTCTTCACTTATACATAGAGAACGAGGCCCTGAGGACTGTTTATCGTCTCAGTTGCCTGGAACATCTTGGAATTGAAACAGGCGGTGACTCAGGTGTCTGGGAAAGCGTGGTGGAAAGGTGTCCATCACTCTCCATGCGGACAGACTACATGACGCCGTTTTTAAAACCCAACCTCGCCCTGGAGATACTTATGCCAAGTAGAGAGGATTGGGAGGGAGAACAAAATCTTCCGAAAAATGGATCCTGGTGGTATACTGATGAATCTCGACAAGATGAAAGAGCTGGAACCGGATTATTCGGCAAGACCACAGGAGTCAGAGAGTACTACGCTCTCGGACAATGTGCGAAATTTTCACAGCCGAAATTTATGCTATTCTGCAGTGTGCCCATCTCTGTGAGAGGGGCATAGACAGGAATAGAGTAATAAATATATGCTCAGACAGTAAGACTGCGATATTGGCACTGAAGTCAAGTGTCGTGACTTCGCGACTGGTGTCTGAGTGCAAAGATGTACTAAATGATATGATAAGGAAAGGCTGCACAGTCAGACTCGTATGGGTCCCGGGTCACTCGGGCATACGTGGGAATGAGGAAGTAGACCGTCTGGCAAAGTTAGGTTCGGCGATTGAACCGTATGGACCCCAACCAATATTACCTGTTCCAATTGCTATTGGCAAAAGGGAATTGAAATCGTTGCTGGAAAGCAAATTTGTTGAATCATGGAGGGGAGCTCCTGGAATGAGTAGTGCTAAGGAACATATAACGGAGCCTAGCGCACGGCGTACTAAGGAGCTTCTCTCCTTGGGAAGGAAAGAGCTGCGAATTGTGGTGGGATTGTTGACAGGATATTGTCACCTCCGGGGCCATCTTCATAGAGTCGGTGTCGAGGGCGACCCGACATGCAGATGGTGTTTGGAGGAGGATGAAACTGTTGACCATGTTCTTAGAGGGTGCCCAGTACTCAACGGACTGAGACAGGGATATTTCGGAGATACAGTTTTGTTACAGGAAGCAGTTGGGCAGGTTCAAATAGCAAGGCTGCTTGGATTCGCAAAGACGATCGGCTTCGAGTAACCTGCAGATATGGTGAAATGTAAAGGGCCCAATGGAGGCATAGGCATCGATGATCTAGTATCACCACCCCTTTTTCATTTATTCATGAGCAGCTTCAGGGTTTTTTTTTAAGTTATTTATAGTAAATTTTTGAACTAATAACTACAAATTCTTAATGAAGTATTTTTTGTCATAGAAACTATAACGATCTCGTTTCGTAATCATAATCCACTCTATTTTAAATTAATGGCTGATTGGTTGTAAGTATCAGAATGGTATAAGTCAGATTTACACCGCAATAACAGATAATGAATCAGCTATTTCATATAGGGCTTCTATTTGGTGGCAAAGTTATGTTTTATTATAAAATGCACATGAGAAAAAAACCCCATAGATGGAAAACATTAATATGTATATATATATATATATATATATATATATATATATATATATATATATATATATATATATATATATATATAAGTTTCCGGAGCTAATTTAAAATCATATTTGATAAACAGTTTTAAAAAAATCTTTTTTCTAAAACCTATATACGTTTGTGCGGTTCAAAGAATAACAATGTTTTAGCAAGGATTAATTTTATCACACCTTGACAAATTATTAGAATGAGGTTTGGCAATTCTTAATCTGTTTAATCAAATATACAATTACTCACCAGTTTAAAGAGTATTGTTCATTCAATGAACAGTGGCTTTTTGTAATTATTGAATTATTGCATCACGTGCTATTAAATGACTTTGAAAAAGTTATTAACATTGTGTAAATATTATTTTTCAAAAGGGAACATAGAAGATGCTTCACTGATTCACCCGATAACTTTTTTTGGACCACTCCCTTTGCAATAAATAAAAAATTTAACGCCCCCTTTATCACAGTAGTTTTTAATATTAATATATCATATTAAAAATTAAATATCTGTAGTCAATATGACATTAGTTGATGGTCTCTAAAATGGTTTGCATTTCGATTGTATCGAAGGCCTTCTGGAAGTCGACAAAGACAAGCGCCATTGGTCTATTATATTCTAGTGTCCTTTCGATGAGTAATTTCAAAATTAGTAGATAGTTATTTAACCTCTATTCAAAGCGGAAACCCCTCAGTTCTTTTGCTTAGTAATTATCAAGCTTTTCCTCTAAATATAGGTCTGTATTTTTTTAAGTTGGTCGTATCCTCTTTCCTGTGAATCAGAATAATTAATATATTATTCCTGCTTTTGGGCACAGAAGCATCAAATAGGCAAAGATTAAACTGTTTATTAATTTTTTTAAGTAGAACTTCTCCTCTATGCTTTATTGCTTATTGATCCTTACCGAGAGCTTTGTTTTTTTTTACCTGTCGAAGGAATTTTTAAATTTCATCCATTATTATATCTGAAAGCTCTTTCAAACCTTGATTCACTAATCCGGTTAATTCTTTTGTTTGTTTTGATTTTTTATCCATTTTGTCCCCACTTCGATATATATGTATGTGAAGATGGGACGAACAGACCGCGCTCTAAGAAATCTATTGTGTTCTCCTTCTGCTGCCAAGTCGTTAGGGATACCTTGACTACTAGAGCAAGTCTTCCAATTCTATTTCTTTTAGAAACTTTAGTATTTTGGACGGCTTTAGAGTGACTAGCTCTCTTCCTTCTATTTGGATTGTTCCCAAGAAGCCCATTGCAGGGTTTTCTAAAGCGATGCACTCTGAAAAGATGTTGATAGAGGATGCGCTCTCCTTCTCCCAAAATCTACACTCGTCTCTCTCTGCCAATTCGAGTTTCTTGAGGTTCCTTTCAAGTGGCAATGCCCTATCAAGATTCCTGTCAAAACTCTTTGGTTTTTGCTTAAGCTGATGCATTCCTTAAATCTCTTCTGACAGTATTTCCCAAGATATATCTTCACTTGTCTCATTCTTCGCCGGTCGCCCAGTCAATGGAACTCTTACTCTCTTCTTCTTTTTTTAGTTCTTCCATCATTAAACGGCTGCTAATTCCAGAGAAAGTTCGGGCCCCAGAAATAGCGTCTCAGCACCTTTTCTCGCGAGCTTGTCTACCATTTTATTTCCTTCTAATCCGACGTGTTCTGGTAACCACAGGAGTATAGATAGTTTTTTACAATTTAACCAGTTTCTCAGATTGGAAGTGCATGCATCACAGCGCCCGCTGTTTGCCTTGATCCCCAATATTGCAACCGAAATAAAGTTGATATGGCTTTTTTATCAATGGGGTAATAGACCGCTTCTGAGACCCAAAAGTCACCTCACCACAAACATAACAGAAGTCATCTGGATTGTTTACATGATTTCGAGAAATCTTACAACCTCAACTATTCGATTCGACTCACAAACTTCGACTAACTAACCCCTTTTTTTTTCTTTTTTTTTTTTGCGGAGGGGAAATTTTGCATAGACACCCGCACGAAGTGTACGGGTAGTGCCGGATTCTTACCGGCTAAACCCCCCCCCCCTGGACTGAGGGTCCCCACGATCATCTTCTGTTTCCTATAGTGAAGCTATAGTCTACAGAAGTGCACTGTGAGTGTCCCATTGGTTTCCGGGCCTTGGCCTTATAAACCTCCGGTCATCACTCTTTGGTGTTTCAGCTCCAGGAGCCGGTGCTCCTATTGCTTCGCACTTCCTTGCATTTCGCGTACAATGCAAGGTTGGTCTCTCTACGCCATTCGCTCTACATTCATTCATCTCACTCATCCCTGCAAAAATGTATGTTGCAGCCCTTGAGGGGTATTCCTCGGGCTCTGAAACTCCTACCTGTCCGATGATCTTCTCTCTTCTTTCTTCTCTTGATGTTTTCCTTGATCTTTTGTTCCTTTTCCCACTGGAGTCATCTGCTTGCTTCACCTAGACCTGAAGTCTAGGTCTACTAACTAACCCCTCCGCTTTGTAGTTGCTTATATACCCGAATACGGCTTTTAAATTTTTGAGAATATTCGAGAATTTCCTATTCAATTCCATAATATTCGCAATAGTGGCAGTTGTCATTTGTTTGTATACAGGGGCTGTTACAGTACAAGGCAGATATAAAAGTCGATTTTCATGGATTTAAATAGCCATCTCCCTTATTTTAAGCCCCTGGAGAGAGAGATTCCCCTTGCGATATTGCCAAGTTGTACATATTTCCTTAACTTGGGGAAAACGTATATGTTGCAACTTCGCACTCCTCTGTTATAAGAATACAAATATACCACATGCATTTTTGCGGTTATATTGTTAATATATAGGGAGACATGATATTACGTATCTCTAAAACTTGAACTAATGTTGAAAAAAAAAGTTAAGTATCGGTTTTAGCACATCAAAAATGGTAAAATGTACTCGATTTTATTTTAGATACATTTTGGCTGTTGTCCAGTGTAATTCTATCCAGGTTCACTTACAATTATTTTCTATTACTTTATTATTAATATTTTTCAGTCTGTATCTGCACTATATTTATTAAATTTTATTTGCACTGATTCCAATTTTTTACATTTATGGCACCCGGCTACAACATCTTCATCGTCAGCATGTGAGAATGACGAAAGTTTGACAATGAGAGAATGATGACAGTAAACAAAAACATAACCTCAATAATTACTTAGTATCATACATTTGTGCAAAAATACGTATTTTTTATCCTTATTTGAGATAAAAGACACTTGTTATCTTATGTAAGACTTGTTATCTTATGTAATTCTTTTCCTAGTTCTTTCAAATACAACTTTTTTGAATATTTATAGCTTTCTTTTATATTGGTCATATAACTTTGTAGTAACATATCCCCCTTGTTGAACGCATAAGATGGTGGCACCCCGGAACAAGAAAGTTAGGGTGGCACTGGGGTGCACATGGGGAATACCGTTTCAAATGTCAAAATTTACAATGGATATGTCAACTACACTTAGCATATCAGTGTTGCCAATTCCCGAAATATAAACGGTTATACTTGTATTTTCTAATGGTTAATTTATAAAATTTATAAATTAATACATTACTGAAAATTGATTTATTTTACTATATTGGGCTATTGTTTAACGAATATGCCTATATTTTTTATTTCAGTGACAGATGCTTCCTCGAAATATCCATATTCAGGATCTCTAGTTACAACTAGAATTGATTATGGTTCTTACGATGAATGTATTAATTTAGACCTAACAGAAAATGGACTTAGAGTAATCGGAAAACATTGTCTTGGCGGATTAATTATACCTACGACCGAACTAAATGATACTGACTTTCTTGATGTGAGTATAGACGCCAAATTAATTGTGATAATTGCCAGCAAATTGCCAATATAGAATGTTACAGGGTAAGATTCATTCACAAAATCATTGAAGTTGAAAAGAATAGCACGAGCCCAAACGGAGGTCACTAGCAACTTTCAAAAAGGGGGCGGAGCTTATCTCAGCAGTGGTAGAAAAAATAATATTATACTGCTTTTTATGAAAAAAACAGTGTTTTTTGTTTTGCTTTTTAAACTGGTATAATATAGTCTCGATTTGCCTTATGATATAAAGCAAAATAATAATTATACTTTGTGACTGTTAATAAAAATTTGATCCTGGAACTAATATAGATAATTATTTTTAGAAAGCTTATAAATTATCAATATGTATGCCTGATGGTTGCAGTGCTGAGGAACTTATGACTATTTTTAATGCTAGCACCGACTTGCCACTTATTAACGACGCTATATGTTCCACCAAAGAAAGCTGGAAAATACTTAATACTGAAGATTATGCTTTTATGTAAGTATTGATATCTACCTAGATATATTAGACAATAAATTGTTACTTAACTAAATATCTATATCTATCTATCTATCTATCTATATATATATATATATATATATATATATATATATATATATATATATATATATATATATATATATAGATATATTGTTGTGGATACAAGCTTATTTTACAACAAAATATTAAATATCAAATTTAATATTGCCCGAAAACTCCCTTAATAAAATAATAATACTGCATACAGTGCTAAATCTACCGTTCTTCGATTGCGGGGAAACCCAAAAATTAACCGGCGCTTTGGCTCGGTGCTTCTCCTAATTCCGAATGCGACGTCACCACTGCTATAAAAGAGGAAAGACTGCGGAGTAATTAAAAACATTGCGGGTTGCTCTCTTAGAGTCAACTTGTCCTTTTTCCGATTGAGCTTAGCTCTCGGGGGCCACGTTGACTGTTCTATTTTTTAGGCAGCTCGTGGTTCTAAAAGTAGGTTGTCTTTGACAACATATCATACTACAAAAAATACAGATCGTGCACGTATCTTAATTCTTGATATTGACACCGTCGATAAAAAGACGAGGTCAGTGGCACGTACGAGTTACTGAACCGACGCGTCCTGACTTTTAAATATTATTACCAGAACGTGACCAACCGGATATTGACACTGCGACTAATAGTCAACTTCGTGTTGACTATAAAGTTATGAATACCGATCTTGACAAATCCCGAACGTGACAGTGGAGAGAAAATAATCCCGAACTTGACTTGCGGACAAAAAATAGTACTGATTAAAAAAAAAACAGTGAATAAAAAATTAACTAAGAGTCAAGGACGAGTGTTACCTGATAACCTCTTTCTAATTGGCTCATTCCTTAGAAGAGTTCCCTTGATAAAATAAAATTTAATTAATTTTCGTTATATTTGAGCTTCACTCATTCCCCTTCTATCCCGGTGAGCGAGAAGAAAGGTGAGGCGGCTAGAGTTTTTATTCTACTCGGGAGGTTTGGCGGGACTTCACCAACAACCCCTGATTTGTGTTAAAACTTCGGTTTTACACAAATAATTGATAATGCAAAAAAAAATTCTTAAAATAAATTAATCCCGACCGAGACGAACTTCCACGTTTCTTGAAGGATAAAATTAATCCAATAAATCCGGTAAATAGGTCCATATTCTCGGAGATGGGTACAAAAATACCGAATAATGGCGAGATACAGTGACATCTCGTTAGAATTGAAAAATAATTAAAATTGCGGAAGGTAGTTGAAAGAGACCCTTGGAAAAAATTAACAAAAAATTCGGTAAATTCAAAATTGACAAAAAAAAACACTCATCATCCGTTAATACGACAATATACAGGCTGTCCGAAAAATGCGTGTAAGTGGTGTCCCATTTTCGACACTTTTACGGTGTATTGGAGGTATTATTAAAGATAAAGTGTTACGGTTTTCACTTATTAACGAAAAAAAAGATTCTGGTGTAAAATTTGTCCTGGCTCCCTTAGTTTTAAATCTACAGGATAATTTTGAAAATCATCGTTTTTCAGGCCTATCTCGTATTTCTGTTATGCGTTAATTTATGAAAGAGGCAGAAAACTGATTTTTATAGAGTTTTTTAGGTAAAGTTCAGTGGTGCAATCAGTTTGTTTTTTTTTAATTTTAGGTTTTGAGATATTAACCAAACATGATTTTTTAAACAGGACACCCTGTATATTATTTAAATATTGATTAAGTATAATTTTGGCTTTTCAAAAATATATAATGTACTTTATTTTCAAAAACAAGATCAGAATTTGATATTTTCAATAATTTACTTTATTTGTAACAGTACGCCATGGCAAATTTATAATTAACAAAAAACAGATGTCCAAAACTTCACAGTTTTGTCAGATTGTCATTATTTATGAAATGTTTTTGTTACGTAGGTGTTTATATTTTACTTCTTATTTATTTTGCATTTACAGTGGTCGTTTATGATAAATATGAAAAGTATGTTTTATATCAAGAGGTAAAGTATTTAAAGCGTTATCATTAGGATAACTTCTCATATCTGGCAATCGTTTTTGTTCATATTAGGGGGAAATTTTTTTTTCTGGATGTAATTTATCTAAATTTATGTAAAAACAGCAAGTGTAAAAAAAGGTAAATAACAATTGTAGTATCCAATCTTAATGACAATACATAAAAAACATAATGAGTTAGCAATTTTTTCCCTTCCGAGAAATTTATACTTATTATATTATTTAATTTTTAGCGTCTTCATTCTTATAATTGTGACTATTATGGTCATATCAACAATTTATGATGTGTACCTTTACTATGCCAATAAAGGTAGGTATATTAATATTAATACTGTATAAATCTTCAAGAAAAAATAGTTAATTTTTAATTTATGTAAAAAGTATTAATTTAATTAGATCTCAAGTGACAAGGTGGAGTAAGTTGAAGTTTTCTAGATGTTTTATTACATGTCTGAAGTAAGAAAGTTTCCGAATTTTTATAATGTCCGAAACTCCAATTTTCTTTTTGATTTTTTCCGATCTAGTTTTTCTAATAGCAGAACCCGTAGAAAAATGGAATTCCACACAATATAGCAGTACAGAAAAGACTTAACATACTAAGAATTCTGCTATGGAAAATAGAACACTTAAGTCATGTTAACAAAGTACTTGCTCAAACCAGGCGCGAATCCAAGAGGGGGGGGGCGGTGGGGGTGATCGCCCCCCCCCCCCCCCCATGAACCTTGAGTTCAGGAAAATAGATCCGATTTTTCCTCTTATACTATAGTTTATTCAAGAACTAGAATGAGTAATAAATCGTTTTTTACCCTTTTTCTTCTTCGCAAACTACCTGTGTTTTTTAGTCCGGTGTCTTTGGCAAAATCTGTTAGACACATATATTTTTCATAGGAATGGGTTAGATATTTTATAATCAAAAATACCGCTCTATAATAATGGACTATTTGGGTTGGATAACAATAGATATTTAGATGTGCGAAGTGTTCAAAAGGATTTTAATCCTTGTCATAGACGTCGGAAGGAGGTTTATTTTATCACCAAGTATTTGTGGCATAGAATATTATTTCGGCAATAAACTTAAAATAAAAAATTTTTATAATATTATTTTATTTCTTATGATTTCTTAATAATTCACATACATTAGAAAATTAAAAAACAATTTTGACATATTTAATACAAATTACAACTGTATTTTTATTATTTTTAATTTTGGCATAGAAACCATTTTAGGCACAGTCAGACTAAAATGTAACCTTTTTCTCTCAAAAAATTCTAAGTTATAATTTAAATACTTGCAAAACGCCTATTTTCAAAAATACAAGAAGTGAAACATATATAAAAAAATAAATTCGTCCATATAATATTAAAAATTTTTTGGGGCTATCGGTCATTTTATTATTAATTAAAAACATTTTTAGGGCATCTGACGTTTCAGTTTATTTATTTTTTAAACCATCTGCAGAACTACAATTAAACACTAAAAAGGGATTCAAATGTAACTAATTTTTATATATTACAGAAAATTTAAATAATAAATTGTGTTTACGCTGGTAAACATTATGTATCTAATTCGTAATCAAAGTCAGTGAAGCTATCTTCGCTCAAATTAATTATAATTGGTTCCTTTATCTCACCGATCATGAGACAGAGTTTCCACATTCTATTTTATTCTTTTATTATATGGATTTTCCCAATTTTCTGCAATAACTTTATACAAAAAAATCTTTTAAAAGGTCAGTTAAATTACTAATTTTTTAAGTTGTGTTATTTCTAGCAACTCTACCCTTTACTTGAGAGAGATATTTTCTTCTCCAACTGACATTTTCCGGACGATCCAGATTTCCTATCTGGTTTTTCCCAGCAAAAATTAGGTTCTCTGAGCAATTTCCAGAGCTCAGTTCTTTTAATTTGAGGTAAATTCCGATCTTCATTGATTTTAGTTGGAATTTTGTCGACGGTTGGGATCTGCTTCTCATAATAAAATGTATGTAGAACTCCTTTTATTGCAGTTTTCATCTCTTCTTCCAACGAGGTTTTTCGTCTGCCTGTGATCGAATGTGGCTTGGGAGTACTAACAATTCCAGTCGTTTTTTCTCCTTAACTATTCGGTATATAGTAGATTTTTTAACTTCTATCATGTTGGAATAAATCTCAACAAAGCTTTTAACATTATTATCCAGATATTGATATCTTATGGCATCATAAACATTCATCGTAATAAGTTTTTTGTTGAGGAAAAAATGACCTGGTTTAACGATTAACAAGCACAAACAATTTAAATCACTAAGGACACATTGTAAGGTGTACTTTGCTCACTGATAGAAATTTAATTGAACTATCAGAAATTTTATTGTTATTATAATTAGATTTACGGCAGTCCTTAGTTACCTGCGGCACTGGAGCAGGTACGTTGGATGTTTCGGTAGCAGTTTCATTACTCTCTCTAGTTCTTTAATAGAGTATAGAAATATGTATGCTTGTGATCGTCTCTCCCCTTCCCAAGAGCTTTGAGTTCAGGAAAATAGAACCGATTCTGCCTCTTATACTAGGAATGTGTATGTTTCTCGCATCCTCCCCCCCTCTCGACAACTTATTTTTTCTTGTGACCGCCCCCCCCCCCCATCTCCAAGAGCTTCAAATTCAGGAAAATAGACCCGACCCTGCCTTTTACACTAGAAATGGGAATGTTGCTGGTGTCTCCCCCCCCCCCGCCCCCGCCGACAACTTGCCTTCGCTTGCCATACCGTACTTTTTTGATATCCCCCCCCCCCCAAAGTGAGAAGCTGGATCCGCCCCTGGCACAAACAGGATAGACGGTGCTTTAGCCTCGGGTTTTTAATTTGTGATTTACACTACTAGTATCTATGTACACACTATGTATTATATATTTTCGAAATCACTCGAGGTTCTTAAACTGATCGTATGATTTAGATCGACTCTACTCTTCCTTATATCTGAATGCGGTGTTTCTATAACCACAGACGTTTTTCTCTTTCTTTCGTGCGCATTCGGGAAAAGTCGTGATTCGCCGAAGTAGAGAATTTACTCGCATCACCAGCGGCGTAACGACTGTTCGTCTTACAAATTGTTTTCTATTGCGAAGTTTAATTTAAAATTGAGCCATTAAAAAGCTCGCGAACCCCCTTGACCTCGTGAAGCCCTGGGGATTCGCGAACCCCGCTTGGGAAACGCTGTTATAAGACATTATACAAGGAACAGTGACATCGCCCTTCTTCTTTTTTACATATTTCCAAAACTCTTTTTTATTACCACAAATATTCTTTGCAGAGAAGAAATGTATTCTTCATAATGTGACCTAGATATGGTCTTACACTAAGCCCTCAAGTTTGAGAACAATACATAAGTCACTTTAGAATAAGTAGTTTTAAAATCATTTCTGGGCAATTTCTTTTCTAAATATCAATTTTTTAAGCTCACAATTCGACCATTTAAGAAACTTTCGGTTCTTTGATCACAGTTTTGGAATAAAACATTCATTAGAGTGATTTTATAGATCAAAAATAGTTTTGGCAAGCTCTGGAACAATAGTTTCGAAGAAATCTCACCCAAAACAAACATTAATATCATAATAATGAGCAGTTCTAAAGTCATTGTAAAAACTGTCATACGTGCAAATTTCCCAAAATCCTTACTTCCAGGTTTGTCTCGGTAAAAAAAAAACCATAACTGCCAACCTGGCAAAAGATACGGTAGTCCAAAACACAACAAAATTACCAGGATAATTTTCGACTCTCCATCTCAGAATCACAAAAATTTGGCAACTAAAAATTGAGATGGAAGTCTGCAGCTGCCTTGCTTAAGCGCAAAATTGAACCGTGACAAATTCTAAATTAATTTTAGAGTGTAGGTCGCTTTTAGGTAATATAAAGGCACAACTTTTCTTTTTAAATTCAATCTTACTATGGTGGTTTGAAATGTTCCTAGACCGCCCCATAAATGGCGTTGATATCAGAAAACATATGCTGTTGCTGGAATGTTCTTTCCTTCTTATAAACACATGTGAAATTTCAAGCTGATATGTCAAATAGTTTTTTATTTTATAGCTGTTTGAGATAGACATGTTTTGTTCTTTCTTAAAAATGGAAAAATTGGAAATGCGTGCAGTAATAAAGTTCTTATATAAAAAATGTTTGAAGGGAGATAAAATTCATACCGATATGGTAACTATATTAGGAAATGACGTTCCTTTACGAAAAACAATTTAAACGTGATGGTACAGGCATCAGTGATAAGGCATGCAAAGAACGCCCAAAAACTGCTACCAATAAAGAAATTATTGATTCTATATATGATATGCTTTTGGATAATAAACGAATGTGGTGTTTCAGATCTTTAAGAATGAATTAGGGTTCAAAAAGTTGTTGAAAAGGTGGGTTGGGCAGCTTTGGATCAAAAATGCATTCCAGTGATACTTTCACCACAGCATTTGTATCGATTTACAAAGAACAAAACTGATTTCGTGTACCTATTTATAACTATTAATAAGACTTGGGTTTACTATTATAATCCTGAACTACGACAACCAATCGCAGAGTGGACTAAACCTAGGGATCTGCTCCAAAATAGGTAAAGGGGTCGAAATCGTTCAAAAAGCTTTTAGTATCGGTTTTTTTGAAATGCAATAGAAATATTGTTAATTGAATACCTGCAAACCTATAAAGCAATAACAGCAGAATATTATTACAATCTTCTAGATCAGCTGGATGTAAAAATTCTGGAGAAAAAACGTAGTTTACGGAAGAAAAAATCTTTCATCAGGACAATGTACCTGCTCATCACAAAACTGTTTTGACCATGGTGAAAATCACTAAATTACACATTCACCCTATTCGGTAGATTTAGCTCCTTTTGACTTTCGCCTTTTTCCACACCTGAAAAGATTTCTACGAGGAAAGCTTTTTTCTTCGAATATAGAAGTCATTGCAGTCATATAGTGATACTGTGAAGGCTTTCCAGACAATAATTTTAGAGATGAGATATGTGGATTGGAGAATCGCTGGAAAAAGTGTATTGAACTAAAGGGAGATTATACTGAAGAATAAATGTATTTTCAGGCATTAATTAATGCTATTTTTTGTGTAATTTAGAAACGTTTTAAATCATTTAAAATCTGACACTAAGCTTTTAAGAAATAAAATTAAATTATGAAAGTTAAATTTGTATTAATGAGTTTCTACCACCTGTATTTTCTTGTAGAATGCCCTCATGCTCTGTTTAAAGCCTTTTCTGTGTACCACAATGGTCAAAAACTGATTCAAGTATCAAAAGGACCTGGTGATCAAATTAAAGCAATACACGGCTTACGAGTTATTAGTATGATGTGGATTGTGGCTGGTCATACTTTTGGGACTATGGCTACATTTCCAGGGATAAATACAGATTTCCCTTCGGAGGTAACATTTACATACATTCATAAACAATGCATTTTACGTGGTCTATTTAATTCCCTTCTGAGCATATTTTTACTAAAAATATCACTAGGATTTTTTTCTTAGAGTAGATATAATCTGAAATATAAAAAATTTATTACAATACTGGGTGAGTCAACGATTGGATGAAGTAGGTTTGTGCCTTTTCGGTGAAATTAACGAAGAAACTATATTTATTGTTTGATACAGTTTATTTTTACGCAGATTTTAAAAATATTTAGGACTCTACAGGGTGAGCCAAAAAAACTAGGACAGCGTAAAGTTGTATTTTTTTAAATAGAATACGCTTTATGGGAATCGTATTTTCGATTTAGCTTATATTTTTAAATCTTTTTTATTAAGGGTTTACTATAACAAAACTTTATAGTTTCTGAGATAATTAAGTTTAAAGAAAAAAAGTCACATTTTCAAGCATCAATTCAATCCTAAATAACGTTTTCAATTTTGTGACAAATATATTCAAATTTGGAATTTAGCGAGGCCAAGGACAAGTTAACATAATTTTTACCTAATATTTGCAATAAAAGCTACAGGGTGTTGAACACATCGGCTCAAATTTGAACAAGTTTAAATGAATAAATATATTTTTTTTAAATAGTACACCCTGTATATTTTCATGTTATTTAATAGAGTAATAAAAACCCTAAAAGTTTTGTTCAATATATCCTATACCTATTTATAATAGTTTTTGAGATATTTCAGTTTTTCTTATTTTCCATACTTTTTTACAGAAATAGTCTTCATTATCATAGTAGCCATGTAAAATAATAAAAAGAAACTACAGAAACAAACAGAATGTAGTTATATATGATGAAATACATTATTCGTTATATTACAACGGCAATAGTTTAATTAAACATAATGTGAAAAAATTAACACAACAATAACAACAAGGCAAATACATATTTACTTTTATACTAAATTGAAACAAAAAAATTACCTATTAAATACTGAGATTAATTATTTCTTTTTAATAAGTGTTCGAATAAACGACCCTCTTGTGCAATGCACAAATTTAGTCTTTTTTGCAGATTTTCTCGGACCCTGGACAAAATTAGTGGCGTTATTGTTCTACAGGTATCCCTAATCCTGTTTCGCATATCTTCCACTGTTGTTGGTGGATTAACATACACCTTATTTTTAATATAATCCCATAGGAAGAAATCCAATGGGGTGATGTCGCAAGACCTTGGTGGCCACTCAATGAAACCACCACGTCCAATCCATTTTTGCGGATATCGTTGGTCCAAAAACGCACGAACTTCACGATGGTAATGCGGAGGCGCACCATCGTGCTGGAACCACATACTGTCGAGCTCATCCCTATCGAGACCTTGAAGCAGTTGGGGTAGTTCTTCTTGTAGAAAGTTCAGGTAACTATGGCCATTTAGTGGTTCATTAAAAAAGTGGGGTCCAATAATTCGATTATGATGAATACCACACCAAACATTTAATGACCAGTGGTTTTGATGTTGCACCTCTCTAATCCAAAATGGGTTTTCTGTGGCATAATAATGCATGTTGCGTCTATTTACGGCACCGTTACTTCTAAAAGTAGCTTCATCACTAAACATTACCTTGCATAATAAATTTGGATTTAATTGAATCTCCGCATTTATTGTACAACAAAAGTTTACACGACTTTCAAAATCCTGTCCATGCAATTCTTGGTGTAATTCCATGTGATATGGATGATACCTACATTTCTTGGTAGTACGATTAGCGGTGGATTGTGATGTTTCACATAATGTTGCTAACTGACGGCTACCAATATAAGGATTTTCTTGAACATTTAACAATACTTGTAGTTCTTTTTCTTCATTAGTTACTGGTTTGTTGTCCACTTTACGTTTTGGATAATCAACAGCACCAGAAGAATCAAATCTTTGCATTAAGTTTTGAAAAGTATGGGTATTAGGCTGGCGTCGATCAGGATACTTCATTTTGTAAATTCTTTGAGCAAGAAGGCAATTCTTTTGAGCCTCTCCTATTGTATAAATCATATCTATTAACTCATTCTTTGGAAAATTCATTTTACAATATAAGATGAATGCAAAAAAAAACAAACTACACTACATAAAAACCAAAAGAAGCGATTGCGGTTATAAATTTGACACACAGAAAAATGTTCTTTTACATTGTTTTTGCCATGGCTACTACAGGCGCGGATCCAAGGGGGGGGCGGTGGGGGCGATCGCCCCCCCCCAAGAGGTTTGATGTCAGGAAAATAGATTCGATTGTGCCTCTTATACTATACTTTATTCAAGAACTAGAGAGAGTAATAAATCATCTTTTACCCTTTTCGTTTAGTCCGATGCCTTTGGCAAAATCTGTTAGACATATATATTTTTCATAGGAATGGGTTAGAAATTTTATAATCAAAAATAATGGTCTATAATAATGGACTATTTGGGTTGAATAACAATAGATATTTGGAAGTGTGAAGTGTGTAGTGTTAAAAAGGATTTTAATCCTTGTCATAGGCGTCGGAAGGAGGTTAATTTTATCACCAAGTATTTATGGCATAGAATATTATTTCGGTAATAAACTTAAAATAATTTTTTTTATTATATTATTTTATTTCTTATGATTTCTTAATAATTCACATACATTAAAAAATATAGACAATTTTGACATATTTAACACAAATCACAACTGTATTTTTATTATTTTTAATATTGGCAAAGAAACCGTTTTAGGTACATTCAAACTAAAACGTAGTCTTATTATCTCAAAAAATTCTAAGTTATATTTTAAATACTTACAAAATACCCATTGTTAAAAATACAAGAAGTTAAACATATATAAAAAAATAAATTTGTCCATATAATATTAAATTTTTTTTGGGGCTATTGGTCATTTTATTATTAATTAAACACATTTTTAGGGCATTTGACGTATCAGTTTATTTATTTCTTGAATCGTCTACAGAATTACAATTAAACACTAAAAAGGGATTCAAATGTAATTAATTTTTATATGTTACAGTTAAAATTAGACCTACTTATTTTTATTTTTATTGCACTGACATCATAATTTAATTTGCTTTATTATATGGAAATCCGATAGCCCCCGAAAAATAAAATAAACGTGTTAATTCTACACGCTTAAGAAAAAGACACAAATACAATAATAAAAAAATTACCGCTAATTGGAATTAAATATATATAAAATTAGAGAGTGGGACACACTAAAATAAATGTATATATATATATATATATATATATATATATATATATATATATATATATATATATATATATATATAAATACATAAACAACATTGAACAATAAAATACAACAAAAACAAATATTTAAATAATATTTTGTGTTCACACTAGTAAACATTACGTATCTATTTCGCAACCAAAGTCGCTCAAATTAATTATAATTGATTTCTCTTTCTTACCGATCATGACATCGAGTTTTCACATTTTTTTTATTCTTTTATTATATGGATTTTTCCAATTTTTGCAGTAACTTTATTGAAAGAAATTTCTCAAAAGTTCAGTTAAATTACCAATTTTGTAAATTGTGTTATTTCTAGCAACTCAATCTTTTACTTGAGAGAGATATTTCCTTCTTCAACGGATATTTTCCGGACGATCTATAACAACAAATTTCCTATATGGTTTTCCGAGCAAAAATTAAGTTCTCTGAGCAATTTCCAGAGCTTAGTTTTTTTTTTTATTTCAGGTAAATCCCGATCTTCATTGATTTTAGTTAGAATTTTGTCGACGGTTGGGATTTGCTTCTCATAATAAAATGTATTTACAACTCTTTTCATTGCAGTTTACATCTCTTCTTCCAACGAGGTTTTTCGCCTGTCTGTGATCGAATATGGCTTGGGAGTACTTACAATTCCAATCGTTTTTTTCTCCTTCAGTATTCGGTACATAGTAGATGCCGGAACACATCTCAACAGAGCCTTTAACATTATTATCTATATATTGATATCTTAAGAGATCGTGAACATTCATCGTAATAAGTTTTTCGGAAAAAATGCCCTGGTTTAAAGATTTTGGAATAAATATAGAGGTGGAAGCCATATCTTTTGGGTATCTTACGAATCTCAAATAATATATAAAAAACAAGCACAAACAAAATAAATCACTAAGGACACACTGTAAGGTGTACTTTGTTCACCGATAGAAATTAAATTGAACTATCAGAAATTTTATTGTTACAGTAAATTTATTAAAGCTTATAATATTTAAATATAATTAAATATACTTAGATTTACGGCACTTCTCAGTTACCTGCGGCACTGGAGCAGGTACGTTGGAGGTTTCGGTAACAGTTTTATTACTCTTTCTAGTTCTTGAATAGAGTATAGAAATGTGTATTCTTGCGATCGCCCCTCCCCTTCCTTAGAGCCTTGAGTTCAGGAAAATAGACCCGATTTTGCGTCTTATACTAGAAATGTGTATGCTGCTTGCATCCTCATCACCTGTCGGTAACTTGTTTTTCTTGTGATCGCCACCCCCCCTCCCCCTCTCCAAGAGCTTTAAATGCAGAAAAATAACCCGACTCTGTCTTTTACACTAGAAATGGGAATGTTGCTGGTGTTTCCCCCCCCCCCCTATCGACAACTTGCTTTCGCTTGCGATACTGTACTTTTGGGATATCACCGCCCCCCCCAAAGAGAGAGGCTGGATCCGCCCCTGGGCTACTATGATAATGAAGACTATTTCTGTAAAAAAGTATGGAAAATAAGAAAAACTGAAATATCTCAAAAACTATTATAAATAGGTATAGGATATATTGAACAAAACTTTTAGGGTTTTTATTACTCTATTAAATAACATGAAAATATACAGGGTGTACCATTTAAAAAAAAAAAGATATTTATTCATTTAAACTTGTTCAAATTTGAGCCGATGTGTTCAACACCTTGTAGCTTTTATTGCAAATATTAGGTAAAAATTATGTTAACTTGTCCTTGGCCTTGCTAAATTCCAAATTTGAATATATTTGTCACAAAATTGAAACCGTTATTTAGGATTGAATTGATGCTTGAAAATGTGACTTTTTTTTTAAACTTAATTATCTCAGAAACTATAAAGTTTTGTTATAGTAAACCCTTAATAAAAAAGATTTAAAATTATAAGCTAAATCGAAAATACGATTCGTATATAGGGTGTTCTATTTAAAAAAATACAACTTTATGCTGTCCGAGTTTTTTGGCTCACCCTGTAGAGTCCTAAATATTTTTAAAATCTGCGTAAAAATAAACTGTATCAAACAAAAAATATAGTTTCTTTGTTAATTTCACCGAAAAGGCACAAACCTACTTCATCCAATCGTTGACTCATCCTGTACAATTCGTGTTAAAAAATATTCAGCAAATTCAAGAAAATCGATTTAAATAAAAACATATACTTTCTGACATTCTGAAATATTTTTTTATATTTTGAACAAAATATTCGCGACGCTAAAGATGTAGATTTGTATCCTCTGGAAGAGTGTTTTTTAAGAAGGAAAATTCCATGAACATTTAATATTTCTTTTTGCTTATTTTCAGTTGAATCTTTCTAGCTCATAAGCCCAAACTAAACACTGGACCGATTATAGATTTAACATAAGGAGAAAAGTGTGCAAAATATCATGCGTTTATCTCTCTTAAGGTTTTAGTTAGAGCATTTTTGGTTAGGTTGTGATCTGTCATAATGATTTATTTTATGACGCCTATATTTTTTTCAAAAACTCTTAAAATTTCTTAAAACTGAAAATATTAGGTTGAACTCAGTAAATTTAAAAGGAGGAACTTAAAAAAAATATTTTAATTTTTTTATATAATAAAACAATTTAAACTTATATTTGGTTTTACCAAAGATAATGATATCTTAGCGTTAGCTATAATTTTCTTTGGTTTTACGTAGGGTGATTGCACTAGTAGGGGGCATTATAGGCATTTGCTTTAAATAATTATAGTTAGGCGCCCATTTTCAACAGTTTGCAATGTTAGTATCAAATCTATTCTTTTTATACCACCAAAACACCAAAACTTTTTCTCTTGTTTCGAACTATAAAAGCGGACTTGTGTTCCAGTTAAGTTTTTAAATTAGTGGTTGAAAATATTGAAAGATAAAATGACATAGTTATTGAGGTAAGTTGAACTACATTGCATACATTGTCAAATTGTTTTTGTCAATATATACCTTAAAATATCATACATTTGATGCATGAGCCCTTTTTAAGTTTAAAATTAAGTGGCTCGTCACTGGAACCTATTTTATTAGGAGCAGGTAGTGGCCGATTATTGGTTCAGATATTTGATTAAATTTTTGTCTTTTTTTCGACTCTTTATCTCTACCTGTCTGTCTCTCTGAATCTCTCTCTCTCTCTCTCTTTTCACAACATTTCACCAACATCTCAGCTGGCATTTTCAAGTGATGCTTCCTCGAAGGCTGCTCGACTTGGAGTGAGCGTGCTGGTCCTCTGTCGGCCTTTTTATAGGTTATACCTTGGTTCTACTTGGTTGGTTTCCTCGCTTCTCTGGGTCTGTGTCTCCTCTCAGCTCGCTCTCCTATTCCTCTGGTGTGCTGTTTTTGGTCTGGATTTGAATAGGGTTTTCCATGTATTTGAGATGTTTTGTGCAACATCTCTTTTGTTGAAATTTTTAGTGCTTTCTATCTGGAGAGCTTCTCTGATGGTACGCGTTCTGTAGTGCTTTATGGGCGCGATATGTTTGGTTTCCTGGAAATTTATAGTGTGCCGTGTCTCTTGATGATGTTGGAATAAAGTTGATGTCGTTTGCTCTATTTTTATGTTCTTGGACCCTGGTATCTCCACCTCTGTGCCCAATTTATTCTTTTTCACAGTCACTACATGGGATGCTGTACACTCCCTGGTTTTCCAATGGTATTTTGTCTTTTGGATTGCCCAATAATTTGAGAGATCAGTGTGTTGGCGACCTATTGAAACTGTGATGGATGGTGGTGAGACTCGGCGTTCAGGTATCTGTTTGTGTGTGTGGGCTTTCTGTAGACCGTATAATCGATGCTTAGGTCGTCGTTTCTGGAAAGATAGCTGCTGGTTCACTTTGACTTCCATTGTGAACTGTATGCGGTGATAAATGCTGTTTAGTTCCTCTAAAAATATTTCTAGGTTGGATCTTCTGTGTAGCCATATAATGTCAATGTCATCCACATAACGTTTCCAGAGGGATGATTTTGTTTCGGTTTTCCTTAAGGCTATTAAAGGTTGGCGATGACTGGTGATAGTGAAGATCCCATAGCAGCACCATCTGTTTGTCGATAAAAGTTATTTTCATAGGAAAAATATGTGTTCTTGAGTCTGTATTCGGATAGGTCGATGAAGTGACGTGGGAAGTCCTCGTTCATAGCAATGTGTTCTAGAGCCTCGTCAACTGGTATGCTTGGATACAGGGATTTGATGTCCAGGCTAGCAAGAATGTCATCTTTTTGCAGTTTTAGCTGACCAGGTCATCCGAATTTTTCAGGTATGAGTCTGCAATTGCGATTGCCTGTTGTATATTTTGTTCCAGGTATTTTTCCAGTTGTTGAGTAGGTGAATATACTGCACTTACTATGGGTCTTATCAGTGTTCCTTCTTTATGAATGTTTAGTAGTCCATATAGTTTGGGTCATCTGCTTGCTTTTTCCCAAGGGACGATGTGTTTTTCGATTTCATCTCCTAGTTTAGCAGTTTTGATTGTTTTTTGTTGTCTTTTCGAGATATGTAGTTGGATCTCTTGTAACTTGCTTGTAGGTGTGGTCTTGCAGAATTTCGGTCATTTTGGTTTTTTATTCTTCTGTGTTCATTTAAGATTATTTAGGGCTTTTATTTCTGAGCGCTTTATGTTTGGTTTTGGTGGTTAGCTGGTTCTCCGTAAGCAAGCTAGCTTCTGTCGTATTCTTTCTGCTTCTACTTCTGACTTCGGGTGTAGCGTGGCTTCAATGTTGGAGATAATGTCCTCATTTGGTATGGTTTTTGGGGTTACTGCATAGTTGAGCAGCCGTCGAGGAAACATCACTTGAAAATACCAGCTGAGATGTTGGCGAACGACGATATATATATATATATATATATATATATATATATATATATATATATATATATATATATATATATATATATATATATATAAATATATATATATATATATATATATATATATATATATAAATATATATATATATATATATATATATATATATATATATATATATATATATAATTTTAAATAATTTATTTGAAGTCGACAGCTTTCTGCCGCCAGTAGTGGAAAGACCATGATTTTTAAATTCGGCTATTGGCCAGCCACAACAATTTTTGCCTGTACAAGCTTAATTTTTTGCTTCAAAAATTTATTTCACTTGCTTTCAAATAACGCCAAATCAACAAAAAAAAATCGTGAATGTTCTGAAAATAGTTTACTAAAAGCTATAAAAACAGGCAAAAATGGGGCGACAATAAAAAAATATATAGGGATTATGATATTCTTTGAGCTACACTACAGGACCGTCTTCAAGGAAGAGTTTCAAACAAACCACGACAAATGTGATTCGATTTTTAAGCCTCAGTGAAAACAAAAGTGTTTGATGAATAATCCAGTTAGCCAAATGTGGATTTCCAATTAAAAAACAGGAACTACTGAATACAATACGAAAAATTGTATTGGAAATAAATGACAAAAATGAAAAAGCTCGAAAGTAAAGAAAAAAATGAAGAAATTGTTAAGGGAGAAATAAAAAACAGAAAGTATAGAGTTTGTGAAGATCTACTAGATAGTAATACAGAAGAGAAAGAAGAAAGAAATGTTCGCTGTGATACATGCCCAAGATGATTTCACCTTAGTTGTACAAAATTATTTATGTTTCAGAAAAAAAATAATTCTAAATATAAAGGGTATTTTTTATAGAGGTATAAAACTTTAAGTTGGCAACACTTTTTAACTGGCGGCCATTTTGTCAGCTGTCAAGTGATTTATGTTTAGTTTGGTTTGGCATTTTAACATGAATAGACTGACGCCTGAACAATGCTTCCAAATTGTGCAAATTTATTTTGAAAATCATGGTTCTGTTCGAAATACGTATCGCGCACTACGTCCATTTTACGGTCAACATAATCGTCCATCAGACCAATTAATTCGATTAACTATGGAACGTTTTCGCACCACGTTTACTCTAAATGATAATACGCATCCACAGAGACGTCGTACAGTGCGTACAGAAGAAGTCATTGCTGCTGTAGAGCGTAGCGTAGTGGAAGACCCGAATTAGTCTATCCGCCATCGTGCACAGGAATTGGATATGTGTTCATTCACTTTATGGAAGATTTTGCGGAAAGCTCTTAATTTGCGTGCTTACAAAATCCAACTCGTGCAAGAACTGAAACCACACGATCACCTAGCAAGGCGTAGATTCGGTGAATGGGCCCAAAACAAGATTGTCGTTGATCCCGATTTTCATAAGCGAATTTTGTTTAGCGATGAAGCTCACTTTTGTTTGAATGGATACGTCAATAAACAAAACTGCCGTATTTGGAGTGATGATAATCCTCAAGTGTATGTTGAGACACCGTTACATCCAGAAAAACAGACTGTTTGGTGTGCTTTATGGGCTGGTGGAATCATTGGTCCGTACTTCGTTAAAAACGATGCTGGTCAGAACGTTACAGTGAATGGTGACCGCTATAGAGCCATGATTACTGACTTTTTCGTTTATCAATTGAACAACCATGATGTGCAGGAGCTGTGGTTTCAACAAGACGGCGCAACATGTCACACAGCTCGTGCCACAATTGATTTATTGAAGGAAACGTTTGGTAACCGCATAGTTTCACGTTTCGGACCCGTGAATTGGCCTCCAAGATCGTGCGACTTAACGCCGCTAGACTATTTTCTGTGGGGATATGTGAAGTCGCTAGTCTACGCCGATAAGCCCGAAACGATTGATCACTTGGAAGACAACATTCGCCGCGTTATTGCCGATATACGGCCACAAATGTTGGAAAAAGTCATCGAAAATTGGACCTCCAGATTAGACTACGTCCGAGCCAGCAGTGGCGGTCATATGCCAGAAGTCATATTTAAATTATAATGCCAGAAGGTTATCTTTCGAAAAAAGTAAATATCATGTCAATTTAAAAAATTCATCTTTGTTTTATTCCATTTAAAAGTTCTATACCTCTATAAAAAAAAACACCCTTTATAATGTCTTAATGAAACTAAATATGTATCTTCATAATTCCCACAATTTAAAAAAGTTACCAAGTAGAGGCCTGGTCTAAAATGAAATATTTTTTACTCAATCAACTTTGGGATATTTCTGTATGGCAAGTGAACAATAAAGGCCGGCCACTAGTAAAATTGTTTTTAATTAAATTAGTTTACAGAAAATGTTTAATTATTCCAAATATTTTTTCACTTAATAATATTAATAGTGTCAAATAAGTATGCTGTAAAATAGTTACCAGCTGTTAAACCTCATTCGAAAGGATAAAAAATATCAAATGTTAAAGGTGAAGTTGATTAAAACTGACCAACTACTAGTACAATCACCCTAATTTGAGTTAAGGGTATCAAATACTTAAAAATATTTTACTTGTAGTTTGAATGGACAAGAAAATCAATCTATATAACTGGGGCACATATGGCAGTCGATACGTTCTTCTTTCTATCAGGATTCCTTTTAGCCTATCAATATTTGAAAGAAGAAGCCAAACCAATAAAGACACATATTAAAAGGATTCCTTATTTGTACTTACACAGATATTTAAGGTAAGCACCTAACTATAATACTAGTCTCAAGAAGTTTTAAAAATATCTTAAATTTAGTAAATTACTTACTGATCACTGATTGACCTCAAAAGACTCACCAACTTTAAATTTACTGATACCTTATCCCAAGCGTGTCCATTCTTTTATCATTCTCCTGTTTTTTCATCAAGGCAACAGATCGCATCCTTTCATCATAACCTGGAAAGCTGTGACAGTGCAAAAGGACTATTTTGGTAGCATGTGGCCGTTTTGCCCACAATTTATTGCTGTCTCATATTATTTAGTAACTATCCTATAAACCTAAAAAATAAAAGAGTCCGTTGCGACAAAGACATTCGTGTAGTCTGGCCATTTCTCTTGGGCTCTTGAAGTTTTGGTACTAAAAAACTACAGTTTGTTAGAATTTACGAATACTATAAACAGTTGCAGGTTTCAGGAAAACTGCTGTCTGACTGGCAAGGCGGGATTCTTCTGTTGCTTCTTGGTGCACAAGCGCATGCTCTTGTGATTACCCGCAAGAAAGTTGTTATTAATTGAAAGAAAGACTATTTAACAGGTAAAAAAAAAATAAAACAGCATTAACAACTGAGAAACTTAAAGATAAATTTGAAATACAATTTAAAAATACCAAAACTACGAGCTCTGATAGGTCAATATGATATACTCGTTAATGAAATCAACCCAATTTTGATCTGGACGTGCTTATAATAAAAATTACTAGAAATAAAAGAGAACAGCTATTTAAATTGTTTAATTTAAAAGAAAAAGAACAGTGAACTCCTTGCCCCGATAGGGAATAAAAATGATTTCCCTTTTATTGTTAATGCTGTCTGAAAGATACGAAAAAAGACAAAAATAGCAGAAGAGACAGCAAATAAAACCTTCTTACACTGGTTAAATACTAAAACACACGCCAAACTGACTTAAACGCATTTTAAATCGTAACTGTTGTTAAATAATTTTTGAAAACCAAACTTAACTTTACAACCCTAGAAACCTTCACCACTTTAGTTGTGCTGGTGCCATCTTGCGTTCTTCCCACAAATATAATGCATTTTCGCGATGCACCTCCGCCCGCGAAGGGTGTTTTCGTATCCGAGTGTTTGAAAATTTCAGTCCCGCGTTGGTAGAGGGCACTAGTCATCCATATGTCGAACTTTCAATATTTAATCAGACCTGAGCTTAATCTAATAACTATTTTATACATATAAAATTGTAACTATATTACACTTATAATAAAATTGGAGTCATGCCTATGGAAAAAAAACCTTTTCGTTGTAGCCATTTTCACATTTTCTTGTTCTTATTTTCGTCGAATAGGAAAAAATGGTCAACAGATGCGAGCTTTATACATAAAACCAAATAATTTTAGTGATTTCATTTAAATATTCCTTTTTTTTCCTTAGGTTGGAAAAATTTGATCAGTTTGAAAAAAATAATGCTCTCCCACGGGTCACTCACATGTTGAAAATGTCTTTAGCGCTTAACCTTAGGCCCTTAACGAAGTAGATGATAAAAATATTGAGTCTCTTTGATAGGTTAATTTTAAAATCTTTAAGAGGGTAGGACCGTTTAGATATTATGTCATATAAATTGTCTGAGTGTATCTATTTTTTAGAAAATTGATTAACTACCCCAAAAATTAATAAAACTGTGCTTAGGTTTAAGTATGATAACGGATTTATATTTCCCTGATGTAGATAGACAAAAGATATACATTGCAACGGTCTAAATTCATATACAGAGTGGCTCAAATAAATTTTTCCGTTTAGAAGAATTTACATGAAGTTAATCAACACAAAATAATTAAAAGTCGTAATAAACTTTTGTTTCCTTGCAAGGCGACATTGCTAACTTGTTGAATTAACCCGATCGACAACGATTAAATAAGCATTTTCATAATTGTCATATAGATTATCAAATAATTAAAGGTAATACTGTTTGTTTTTGTTTTAATTTGAAATGAAGGAATTATTGAATTTGTAAACGCGCTATTGTGACGTGGTTATTTCCAAGTCTGTATAGCACAGCCGTAGGCCTATAACATATTTTAAACATTAAAATAATATAAGCAGCTAACAAACAATAAAAAATATATTAAATGTCCTATAATGTCAAAATTACCCAACTAACTGTTATCAGAAAAATCTTAAATTTTAAGAAGTGTATGGTTTTATCCATTGAAATATGTAAATATATAAATAAAATAAATAAATATTTAACAAACTAATAACTACTCATCTGGCTAACGACTCTTTACAATTCCAGGCTTACACCTCCTGTAGCTGCTGCTTTTTTTATTACCGTAACTGTGTTGGCACACATGGGGAATGGACCTATGTTTCAAGAAGGTATAAAAATGGAAAGAGACCGGTGTATAAATCATTGGTGGCCGTTTTTCCTCTATGTACAAAATTATGTTAATCATGATGATCTGGTAAGTATCAATATTATATTTTTCCGCATATGTCCCATCTGCCCTGTAACGACATTATTTCATTACATACAACTTGATTCCTATTAGCCTTCAGAATAAACCTTAAAATCCTCTTTCAAGTAGTTAACGTCAAAAAAGGTCAAGTTTCTATATAAAAAAAATAAAGGATGCGTAATGCCCAATATCATTTTCAAAAAGTTAATAAATTTAAAATATAAAAATAAAAAAATCTTTACAAAATTTATGTTAAAAGCAAAAATAATTCATAAAAGAAGAATCCTATTTAAAATTAGTCAAATTAAAAAATAAATAAGAAAAGATAAATTGATATTTGCAAAAAATTACAAAAAAAAACTTTATTCAAGCTAAAATATTAAAATCAAATTATTTTTCTTACATTAGAAAAATTTTTACCAAATCAGTAGAATTAAAAACTTTTTCAGAGACGCGCTTTTGTATCTTGCACCAACTCAAAATGAGAATAAAATCTAAAATATAAAAATTTGCTTACGTAGAATTCCGATCACGCGTTTTGTGGAAAAAAAAATTGACAAATTCCATCACGTAGAACCACAATCACGCGACTTTTGACTGAAAAAAATGTTGAATTAGGAAAAATTCGGTTTTTGTCAAAAGATCACGGCAAACTGTATATAAATACATTAGACGTACACTGCCCGTCAATCACTTTTGCCATGTCTACGCGAAAACAAATAGAACTTCAAAGTTCTGTATTTCAGTAAGGAATCATCGCATGATAATTCTGAAAAAAACCATTTAAAAGCCCTTTGCGAGTACTTGCAGATGACATAAAGTGTAAGTCGAATTTTAATTTTTTAAAGGTTTTAATCGAGAATAAAAAAAAAATTTCTACTTTATTGAATTCAGCGCCATTTTTGTAGAAAAGTTTTTGAGAAAAACTTGATCAGGCAGTTTTTAGAGTTTTCCAAGAGATTTAAATTACTTTTTTAAAATTTGATCTAACTGCATTTTAGACCAAAATACTTTCTTGCGAAAAAAAATTACTTTTTTCAATTTTTTGTATATTCTTAACTGAACTAGATGGAGAAAAAACTTCAAAGAGAAAAAATAGTTGTTTCTACATGCAGAATGAGCTTCATTAGTTCCGAAATGTTTTCCGCGAATTTCATTTTTTTTTAAATTTTTGAATTTTTTTGATTTTTCAATTTTTTTGCAAATAAAAACGATAATATGCTCAAATGGGCTAAAAGTCATAAACAACATTGGACCATAGAAGATTGGAAGAAGGTACTCTGGTCTGATGAGTCTAAATTTGAACTTTTTGGGTCCAAAAGAAAAATTTTTGTGAGAAGAACAGGTGAAAATTTTATAAGTGACTGTATTATTGTACCTACTGTTAAACACGGTGGAGGTTCGGTAATGGTGTGGGGGATGCTTTGCAGGATCAAAGGTTAGCGATCTCATAAAAATTGAAGGTACTGTGAGGAAAGAAAATTATAACAAAATTTTAAAAGAAAATGTAGTTGCATCTGGCAGAAGTTTGCTTCAGTCTAAATTTATATTTCAACACGACAATGACCCGAAACACTCGTGAAAACTGTGTAGAGATTATTTAAAATGGTTAGAAAAACGAAGACAATTAAAAGTAATGTAATGGCCATCGCAATCACCTGACCTTAATCCTATTGAGTTGCTGTGGGAAGAACTTGATAGAACAGTGATAAAAGGTCATCCTAAATGGAAAACTGAACTCTGGCGTATTTTGCAACAGGAATGGAAAAATATGAAAGCTACAACTTTAGATTTGCTCATACATAGAATGCCACGATTATGTCAAGGTGTGATAAACAATAGAGGTGGTTATTTCGATGAAAAAAAATGTATACATTATTGTTTTTTTACAAAAATTTTTGATATTACTGTCTACCTCATAATATTTATAACTTTTATAATATATATATATATATATATATATATATATATATATATATATATATATATATATATATTCATAATATTTATATTTCTACCTAATTTGTAAAGTAGTTTTCAATAAATTGTTTTTTTTTTACGCGATTTCCAATTTTTAATTATTTATCACAGAATTAACTGTTTACAACTAAACTACACATAAAAAAAGGAATAAATTAAATATTTGTTCATGTAAAAACATTTGAAAAATTGTCCGAAAATTACGCGTTGTTGAACTAAGTGAACCGTCGAGCATATTATCGTTTTTATTTTCAAAACATTTTAAAAATCAAAAAAAAAATTTAAAAATGAAATTCGCAGAAAACATTTCGGAACTAATGTCATTCTGCATGTAAAAACAGGTATTTTTTCTCTTTGAAGTTTTTCTCTATCTAGTTCAGTTAAGAATATACAAAACATTGAAAAAAAGTCTTTTTTTCGTAAGAAGGGCCGTATTTTGGTCAAAAATACAGTTAGATTAAACTTAAAAAAAAAAGTAATTTAAACCTCTTAGAAAACTCTAAAAAACTGTCTGATCAGAATTTTCCCACAAACTATTCTACAAAAATGGCGTTAAATTTAATAAAGTCGAAATTTTTTTTTTAATTTCTTTATTCTCGATTAAAATCTTCAAAAATTAAAAATCGACTTCCACTTTATGTTTTTTTTTTTCAGAATTGTCATGCGATGATTCCTTACTAAAATATAGAACTTTGAAATTCTACTTGTTTTCACGTAGACATGGCAAAAGTGATTGACGGGCAGTGTATTTTTTGGACATTCTGTATAATTTTATAAGGCTCCATTTTTTGACGCATTTTGTATAGTTCACAATATTTGTAAAATCTATACAATTAGTAAATATATATTGCAGTGAAACTAGTTCATTTATAAATTGAATAGCGCGGAAGTATTTTATTTTCTAATTTCCATTGAAAATTTTTTATTTATCAATAAAGTTGCAGGTAGATTCATAATTAAAGAAGTGCTTAAAAGCCTCTGTAGCGACATATTAGTAAGATAATTCTTGATTGAATTACTACATTTTTACTGCTGCCAATTAACAAAGATTTATTTACATTTTTAGTGCATGATCAATACCTGGTATCTTTCGGCAGACTGGCAGTTATTCATAATAGCTCCAATAATATTAATTCCTGTAGCAGTTTTAGTTAAAAGGAATTTTCGCTTAATTATGGGATATTTATTTTTATTGAACATTGTTTTGACTATTGCACCTATTGGATTAAAGTTTATCTTCAATGATTTTGATAAGTAAGTATAAAAGGTTGCGGCATACAGGGTTTCAACTATTTCATAGGATCGGTAGTTTAAAATGTATTATTATAATACAGACAAAAAAGTAAGTTCAATTATTTCAATAATTGACTGCTGTTCGCGTATAATCTAGGTAAAAAGTTGATTTAAATTTAATCATTAATTATCAGTAGGAATTTTTTAAAAAATCTACTTATATCTATTAGCATGTTTTATTTTAATTTACAATTTTTTTGGGGATGCATAAACTTGCAAACCTAAGGAATAGCTGCCACTGGAATCAGCTATGCTAATAAATAATTATTATATTTCATTTCGAGTTTTAACGGTCGATAAATCGAAAACAGTTACATTTAGGTACAAAAAGTTGGGGGTCACTATTTAAAAAATTAAAATTGATTATTTTGAGTCATCCTGTATTATATAATATATTCGTTATAACTACAATAATCTTGTACAACAAATGTAAAAATTACTACGTTTAAAAAACTAATAATAGGCATGATGACTGTAACGAAGAATCATTGAAATTATGAATCGAAGTAATTATATAGGATAGACAGATTCTAAAAAACACATTTATTTTTAAATTACAAGCGAGATAACATTTATTTTAGTAAAAATAAAAACACAAAATATGGAAACCGGCCATATTAGATCGAACACCAATCAGAAGCGCGTGACGTCATGCTTTCGTAAACATCACATCAGTCATTATTGTTTATCGCCTTTATCCTTCGAATTTGTCTTTATTTGCATCTTTAATCAGATATTTTGTGGATGAAACTATTAAGTGCTTCAGTTTCGTGCTACCGAAAGTACAACAACGTCATGGAACAAGGATTTGTCAAGGCCAGTAGCTCAAATTTGCCAAGAATCGACTCCTGGTGCACTGTTTTAACTTCAGTCTGGACAGCTTTACTTTTGAATTTGTATAATATATATACTTGTAGTGATTTATCAGTTAATTTTGGAAATGTGGTAGGTGCTTCTAGATCTTCAATTGTGTGCAAATCTAAAAAATAAAAATAAGTATTTGTGAACAAACTGTAACTATTTACACATTATTACGTAATATAATTTTTGCAACAGACTATAATAATATTATAATAATAATAATAGGTATCCAGGTGGGTAGGACCCATGGTTCACAATCCCACACCGCAGAAGCGGTCCGCTCCACGGATTCTGGGGGGAGCAACATTTCGACATCACAAACTTCAAGTGGCAGAATGTTAAGGAGGCGAACCCCTGTCGCACAAGAAGCTACAGCCCAACAACAACATGGGAGCCAAACAACAACGAGACCTCCACCCTCCGAAGGTACTGCGCAGGAACCTCAGCCAGCGCTTACTCAGGCGGGACTTCCGAGACAGCGCATGAAATGGACAACATCCATGAATGAAACAGTAATGCGTATTTTTTATAGGGTGACTGAACTAGGACGAGAAACGATCGGCTATAGACAACAGCTTCATGCCGAATTTTGTAGGAAATATCCACACCTACAAGTGTCACAACAGAGAATAGCAGATCAATACAGAGCTATTCTCCGAAATAAACTAATCTCAGAAGCACGACTTAACATCATCAAAGCGGAAATAGAACGAGAGATAAGAAGCACCGATGATAATAATGAACAAACCGCAGAACCTGCGCCACAGCCAGACCCAGAGACTCAAGAACAACCAGACAACGACATAAGAGCTGACATCGCTGTGGACAGGCAACAACAACTACATCAACATGAGGGTCAGATAACTCCAAGAGCTCTACCCGCCGAAGATGCTGTGCGGGAACCCCAACAAGCTCTTACTCAAGCGGGACGACCAAGACAGCGCATGAAATGGACTATGTCCATGAACGAGACAATAATGCGCATTTTTTATAGGGTGACTCAACTGGGACGAGAGATGATCGGCTACAGACAACAACTACATGCCGAATTTTGCAGGGAGTACCCACACATGCAAGTGTCCCAGCAGAGAATAGCTGACCAATATAGAGTTATTCTCCGAAACAGCCTAATTCCTGAAGCTCGGCTTAATAGCATCAAAGAGGAAATTGAACGTGAGATCAGAGGCACTGACAATAACAACAATCCGATTGCTGAACCTGAGCCACAACCGGAACCTGAGGCCCAAGAACAACAGGAACAGCTAAATGACGAAGCCCAACAGGACAACACTGAACTCTTTTATCAGAAATTGTCAACGGAAATGAGTGCTGCGGTATTGAAGTATGATGGAAGCAATCCGTTAAGAAGACCGGCACTGCCAAAAATTAATTCATCCAAAAAACTGGGTGCCATGTTAGACATCATGAACAATCGGATTTTACCAGTTTATGTTTCAGATGCCTACACTCTGGAATCCTTACAAATGACCATCTACTGTGCCGCGACTGCTATAGCTAGAGCTCTAGAAATTAAAGTTACAACAGAGCGTCGATCAGCAAGGACAGAACCCAACATACCACCATGGGAAAGACGTCTAAACAAGAAAATTGAAAATCTTCGAATAGATATAGGACAGCTGACGGAGTACATCAGGGGCATAAGAACTAGTCGACTGCAAAGGCGAGTTGAAGAAATCATGAATCGTCCGATATCATTCGCAACAAGATCCAGCGAATGTTACTGCTCAGCAATGCCTTGACTCGCTGAAATAGAAGCTCTCTGTTATTGCAGGACGGCTAAAGAGGTACAAGACCAGCAATAACCGGAAACGAGACAATGCGCTCTTCCAACGATCAGAAAAGACTTTCTACCGTAAGCTAAACTCTCCACCTAATATAGCAGATAATAGATATCCCAATAGAGAGCAGGTAGAAGAGTTTTGGGGAAACCAACTTTCCACACCAGCCGATTGTAACATCGCAGCTGGCTGGATCAATGAAGAACACCAAATCTGCCAAGATTACAGCCAGATGCAGTTTGAGCCATTTACCACCGAGGAAATTTCAAGAATAATCAAGGAATCCCATAACTGGAAAGCTCCAGGTCTCGACGGAATCCAGAACTACTGGCTCAAAAAGTTCTGGTGTATGCACCATCAGCTGGCTAATCTTATTAATGATGTTTTTCTTAACCCAGCAAAAATGCCATTATTCTTGACTGAAGGTATTACGTACCTCCTACCAAAGGACCAACGCAACACACAGAACCCAGCTAAGTATAGGCCAATCACCTGCCTACCCACACTGTATAAGGTGATCACCTCCTGCTTGACCCAACGCATCTATGCACATTGTGAGCAAAATAACATCATTGCAATTCAACAGAAAGGATGTACGAGGGGAGCAATGGGATGCAAGGAACAATTGATTGTTGACTCTGTCATATGTAACCAAGCCTGTACCAACCGAAGAAACCTCTTTGCTGCCTACGTGGATTATAAGAAGGCCTTCGACTCAGTACCACATGAGTGGCTCAAAACTATATTAAGAATGTACAGGGTCGACAATAATTTTGTTTCCTTTTTAGAACGCATCATGTCAACCTGGAGAACTAGGATCCAATTGCAAGTGCCATCCAGTGACACCATCGAAACTAACACCATTCCGATACGAAGAGGAATATTTCAAGGCGATTCACTTAGCCCATTGTGGTTCTGCCTTGCAATGAACCCACTATCACGCCGTTTGAACTCCACCAAACACGGCTTTAGTGTTAGAAACAACAACGAAGAGATAGTCAGAGTGAATCATCTTTTATACATGGATGATCTTAAACTGATGGCTGCTACCAGAAGCCAGCTGGAACAAATGCTTAAAATTGTAGAGGAGTTCTCCGGGGATATCGGAATGCAATTTGGACTTGACAAGTGCCGTATTTTGAACATCGTTAAAGGGAAGATACAACCGGGGGCTTTTGAAATGCAGAATGGTGAAACTATAGCTGCAATGGAAGCAAACCAAACATACAAATATCTAGGTATGAAACAGGCTAAAAGAATTGATCATGGCACTATGAAGGCGAATTGACAGCCGAATTTGTCAGGAGGGTAAGGCGGGTATTAAGAACTAATTTAAATAGTAGAAATTTGTTTAAGGCGCTCAACACGTATGCTTGCTCTGCGCTGAGCTACTCTTTTGGAATTGTAAAGTGGAGCAGGACGGACATCCAAAACCTGCAAAGAAAAATAAGGACACTCCTAACAAAAGCACAAAAACATCACCCTCGGAGTGCTATTGAACGTACAATGCTTCCAAGACACCAAGGAGGAAGAGGATTCGTGGATATTGGTAAGCAGCTCGACCAACAAATAATAAACTTACGTTCATATTTCCACAGGTTGCCGGACTCTTCCACACTACATCGAGCAATATGCGAGGCAGACGATTCAACACCGCTACAGTTGAGGGAACAAGATATTACTTCTCACCACCAAACAGACCAAGAGAAGTTACAAACCTGGCTACGGAAGCCACTTCATGGACGGCATCCAAATGAGGTCAATCAGGACAATGTCGACAACTGAGCGTCGAACTACTGGTTGATTTCAGGACAGATGTTTCCGGAAACGGAGGGCTTCTTGTTAGCTATCCAAGACCAGGTTATTCCGACGAAGAACTATCGGAAGTTCATCATTAGAGATCCCTCAATAGAAAATGACCAATGCAGATATGGCTGTCGAACATCGAGACAATTCAGCACATAACTGGAGGATGCCAAGCATTTGCCGCAACCGAGTATAAGGAAAGACACGACTCAGCCGCTAAGATACTCCACCAAGAGTTAGCAGAAAAGTTAAACCTATTACAGGTAGGAAAAGTGCATTATTACAAGTACAATCCGGAGCCTATTCTTGAAAACAACCAGTTCAACTTATATTGGGACCGAACTGTTCTGACGGATCAAAACAGTAGCTCATAATAGACCAGACATTATACTAATAGACAAAATTTCTAGACGAACTACACTAATCGACATTGCTGTGCCTAACAACAACAACCTAAGGCCAAAATACAACGAGAAGATCGCCAAATACAGAGATCTGGAGGTCCAAATCCGAAGACAATGGCAATGAACAGCGTCCAAACGATTCCCATAATACTGTCAACAACTGGAGTGATACCGAAGAACCTCCTGCAGAACATCAAGGGACTGGGCCTTAGTGAGCATCTTTATAAGCCGATGCAGAAAGTAATTCTCCTAGCAACCGCGCGAACCGTCCGAAAATTCATGGGAAATGCAGCAGACGTCACCTAGGACCCGATAACATAGAACAGGGTTCCCACAGAGCTTCATACTTTTAGTGTCTTTGTATGCCTGGTATGAGTGAATAATCCCTGGAGGGGGACTGCGAAGCCGTTTGGCTTGTAAATCATAATAATAGGTACCACAAATATTGTTTCAAATCATAACTACCTATAATGTTATGATGAAATCGGCAAACAGAAACTTGAAATCACTAAAACAAGTTACCGGTATTAGAAGCAATGGGTACGTACCTGAACTTTCTGATGAAGTGCCTGTGAGTTCTAAATGTTCTGTAGATGGTTTTGTTTGTACTACATCTTTGTCACTTTCTTCAATTAGTTTACTTCTTTATTTTTGGAAAGCATAGGGACGCTCAACGGTGTCAGAAGTTAGTTTGCTTCTGTCTAGTTAGCATTCAAATTTTGTGAGTATACACCCCAACTTTATGCGAACTTGTAAAACTCAACCCATTACATGGTACAGTATATAATTTTCCATATCATTTGATAACTGGAAAAAGAAAAAACTATTAATTAAGAACTTTAAATATAATACAGTAATAAAAAAATGAAACCTAACCGCAAACGGGATCGACAGTGTTATTGACAAATATTTACCTTACATATATTTTGTTTGCGAGCTTCGCCACTTATTTATATAAAATAAATACTTATATCAAAATGATCTTCGCAGAAATAAATTACTGAATTAACAGATACAGAAGCCGGGTCTCGCCTCGCACGATTTAGCCATGTTTTTTAAATATTTTTCTTCAATGGCACGTTAATAAATAACTTATTTGGAGTTTTTATCGATGTATTATTACATCGAGGAACTACACACCATCGATACACATTAGAATTCATGATTATCGCACAAAATAATTGAAAATATGAATCGAAACAAGCAATAAGATACAACTTGTCAAGTGTTTACGAAAGGGTGACGTCACAGACGGACGCCATTACTATTTTAGCGTTTTGGTGCGAAATTTAAATTGTATTTTAAAAAGGTCAATTTTTCCTTCAAAACATAAATTTTTTGCGGAAATAAGATTTATTTTGTATAAAGTAGGTGCCTAAAAACATTGTGGAGTATTTTTCCAAAATCAGTCATCATGCCTATTGTCGTTGTACTGTTACTTTAAAGCAATGTAAGTATTAATTTTAATAAATAGTAGACTTACTGAAATTTTAATTGACTTTGATGTTTTCAGTTTATTCGAAACTCATGCATATTTAAATGATTACTTTATTGGTGTTATGTTTGGGGTCTTCATGAGAGAAAAAAGCCACTGGAAATATCCATTTAAAAACGTAAGTAATATTTACTACCAATAAAGTTACTAAAATAATTGAAAAAATAAATTGAAAAAATAAAGCCCGATATTTAATTTGAAATAATTAAGAGAATTAAAAAAACTGAAAATTAATTATTTAGCGACAAAAAAATTTCAGACACAGGCTACTTTTTTAATTTCAGATTATTTAAATTTAGAATCGTTATTTAGTGTTTTATATAATCACCCGGAAACAACACTTGTTGAGACATATTATCCGGTAAAAATATTTATATTCAAGTTGGTTGCCTAAGACATACATTTTTTTTGCCTACCTTCGTTTGTGTTGAAAACGCATTCACCATTTAAGGTACTACTGATAGTTCAAGGGCAGATTCAGGAAATCAATGGGCCAATGCCCCTCCCCCCAAAATATGTACATGTGCTAAAAGAATAATTGAAATCTGATATCCTCAACACCCTACATCATTATATATATATATATATATATATATATATATATATATATATATATATATATACATACATACATATATATATATATATATAATATATATATATATATACAGGGTGCGGCATTTATTTTGAGACAACGGAATATCTCGGTGGGATCACATTTTTTTCGAAAAATATTTTGTACAAAAAATTATTGGGTGACAGGGGGGCTAATTAGTAATGACCTTTAAAATGATCTTGAACGTGCCCTTGAAGGATATTTGACGGTCAACTTTGGAATTTTAATAGGATCCTCCAATTTCGATCCCGGAATGAAAAGGGTAGAAAATTTTATCATTAGATATGACTTTTACCTCAAAGTGAAGGTCAAATATCAAGGTCATTTCATAGTCAAAATAAAAAGATCATAGTATTTCGTGAAATGTTTTGTACAAAAGTTGTTGGGTGGCACCGGGGCTAAATGGTAGTGACCTTGAAAATAATATTGACTTTGACTTTCAAGGTCATTTGAAGCAAAATTTCAAAATTTGAAAAGGAAAACTCCCATCAATTTCATAGTAATTTTACCATTAGATATGACTTTGACCTCAAGTTAAGGTCTAGTTTCAAGAAAGTTTCATACTAAAGTTGCAAGATTGCAAAGTTGCTATAACCTTGATCGCAATCTTCAGGGCTATATGAAAAAATTCTTCTCTTCCTCTTCAAATGCATATCCATTAACGGATGTTTGCGATTACATTTTCCATTCTATCTTGTAGAAAATTTAAATACAAAACTTCTTTCTCTCTTCAACTTTCCCCCAAAATGCATACTTTCAAAGTTATAAGAAAGAAAAGGACAAAAAAAAAAGCGTTTTCAATTTTTTTACACATTCTCATAAATTAATAAATTTTCCACAATTTTCTGAGAGGCAACATATCGTAATTATTGTTAAGTACGTTGTGACAGAATTTGATCATAGACTCCTGCAAATGATATATTGCGGTAGCGTTAGCCATTTCATCTATAATCATGCTGCCTCATATTAATTAGTAGCTGTTTTGATAACCTAATAATTAAATTTTACAGTAATAAAGTACTCTGGAAGTCTGGACGTTCATCTTCTCTTTTGCAGCTTTAGTTCCAAACAACTACGGTGATTTAAGCTTACCAAAACCATAACTCAGAACTTCAGGATCCAGGCAATGCTGCTAATTAACAGACACCTCTTTGCAGCTCAAACAGCAGTACGTCCACGAATTCAGTCGCGTGAAGGTTTTTGATTAAATTAAAGAAAACAAGTTTCTCAAAATACTTAGTCTATTAACAAAAATAAATAAAAAAAACGAACTATTTACAATGAGAAACTTAAACTAATAACAAACAACAATTACGAAGTAACTTACATAATTGCTCTATTGGCCGTTCTATTAACAAAAATGTAAAACCCAATTTTGAAAAAAACACGTATAAATAGCTTACTAAAACATTAAATAGAAAAAAGACTAAAACGCAAAAAAAAACCAGCTATTTATATTTCTTAATCAAATAGTATTAAAAATCTCGAAATGCTCGACTAAAATAACACACGATATTCCCTTAATTTCCCAAATTAACTGGACAAAAAACAAAACAAAGATAACATTTTTTCCGGACGATTGTACGACACTGGTACACACGGTACCGATCTAGCGATTTCCACATTGGACCTGAAGTTTAGTATTTTTTTAAAAGAGCGTTCTCAAATTTTACACCCTGTACTCCTATCGGCACCCAACGATGCCGTTTGTACCCATATTACCCCATGGATACCTGTAAACGTCAATTTGAGTCTCGAAATGTAGAGGGCGTTAGCCCTTCTATACCGAATACTTAATTTTCGATTTGGCCTCTGAGCGTCTTAATCTCAATTTTTATATAAAAGAGTAATAAAACAAACTAATCTTCCTATAACGAAAAGAATATATGATGAAGACTGTAAAAAAAACTATTCACTTTTCTTAGCCGTTTTGGCAATAAACATCTTAACTCATTATTTCTTGTGAATAGAAAAAAACAGTTATTATATAAATTCTTTCTACAAATTGTCAAACGATATATTTCTATTATAGTGAATTTCTTTGATCATTCTTTTGTTTCTTAATAATGGGAAAATCGTTCAATATTTTAATACATTTTAACGGTATTTGTATATACCATATGTTAAAAAAAAACTACCCTACTCTGTTTTATTTACATAACCAGGGTAGAATTACTTTGACAGATTTATAGGCAAATCTTAGAGAGGGTCTTTTACTTTATGTCTTCATAATTGACTGAAGAAAACATTTAAACGACAAAAATAATAAAAGGTAAGCTCGATAACTGATTTATTTTTCTTTTAGACTTTCTTGAGTAGTAATAAAAAAAATATATACTACCCTATTCCTGCGGGAACCTATTCACAGAGTGATTATTTAATTATTCATTTTAACAGAATATAGTTTACATTGAACAGAGCAAAAAATTAGCCTGCCTCCTTTTACAGACAACCCAAATCCGCACTGGTCTACTTTGTCATCATGCAAAACGGCCGTGATGAAAAGTGCGAGAGAAAAACTGACACGAAAGTGTTTATTTATCTTGCTCGTTTACCAGTAGTTTGAAATAACTGTCTTTTAATAATGAAAATATTGTAAAAAATAAAAACATTTTTATTTTTTAGACTGGAAACCTGATCATGTGGGCAATAGTTCTTGGTGTAATCGTTTTAACAACCCTGGCTTATAAAGAGCTTCAGCTACTGATGCATTATCGCGATGATAATAGTTACTCAAGCTTCTTTATACTGACCAGAACTTTTTGGTGTATATGTCTTGGTTGGATTATATATTCGTGTCATAACGGACACGGAGGTAAATATTCTTTTTATATTTTACCATAATCATGACAAATTATATCGAAATTAACTAGATCAATTTATTTATTACGCATTGAAAAGTATGTTTTGTTAATTTTATTTTTCAATATAATATCCCACAAAGAGTTTATTCTAGTAGAAAATAATTATCTGATGGCTTTCAAAATAGCATGTTTATTCCCTTTCTACTGATTATTATCTGGAAAATTGAGTCCTTTGAGATGCTATTTCATGTTTCTGATTAAAAAGAAGTCAGACGGAATCAAATTGGGACTATACAGCGAGTGGTGCAGCTCAAAAAGAAGGGGCAGTGATGTAGGATGGCTTAAAATTTTTACTGCTAACGTGAACTACCTGTCAGACTTTTTTTATCCAAAAATTTGAACAAGCACCTTCTTCTTCTTCTTTAGGTGCCATGTCTGTATTCAGACGTTGGTGGTCATCATGTTTACAAATTCCTGAAATCTTTCTCTATCGGCTGCTGCGCGAAATAGTTTTTCTACCGTGCAATCACACCACTGCCTGATGTTACGCAGCCATGAAAGCTTCTTTCGGCCTATTCATCTTTTTCCCTCCACTTTTCCTTGTATTATAAGGCGAAGTAGCTGGTATTTAGGTCCTCTAATTATGTGACCGAAGTATTCTGTTTTCCGCCTCTTTATAATGTTCAAGAGCAGTCGATCTGTATCCATCATTCTGAGAACATCCTCGTTGGAAGTGTGCGAAACCCATGATATCTTTAGGATTCGACGATAGCACTACAATTCGAATGATTCCAGTTTGTTTAGCGTTGTGGTTTTTAGTATCCATGTCTCGCAACCGTATAATAGAATAGACCATACATAGCATTTCAGGACCCTTTTATGAATATTCGTTGATAGGTTCCTGTTGCATATAACTGTTTTCCATGTCATAAAGGCCCTCCGCGATATTTCTATCCTAGCTCTTATCTCTTCATCTGAGTCCCCATTTACATTCAACCAACTGCCAAGGTATTTGAAATGGTTTACACGCTCTATCCTCTTCCCATCGAGCCAAAGTTGACATTCATCTACAGTAACCTTTCCAACTGTCATCCACTTTATTTTTGAGATGTTGATTTTAAGGCCTCTTCGGCAGCTCGCTTCATTGACTAGGTTTACTAATGTTTGGAGATCCTCGATGCTTTCTGCAGGAATGGCCGTATCATCAGCAAATCTAATATTGTTGATTACTTCTCCGCCTAGTCTTACTCCTTCTTGTCTGTCATCCAAAGCCTCCCTAAAGATTTCTTCAGAGTATACATTAAAGAGACAGGGTGATAGAACGCAACTCTGTCTTACTCCACGTTTGATGGGTAGGTTTTGAGTACGACTGTTTTCAATTTGGATAGAGGCTACTTGATTGTACTACAGATGTTTTAGCAGTCTTATATCGTAGTGGTCTAGACCTGCTCCTTGTAGGCACTCAAAAAGGTTATCGTGTTGTACTCGGTCGAATGCCTTTTCAAAGTCGATGAAACAGACGTAGATGTTATTTCGGAATTCACAGCTCTTTTGTAGGAGAACGCTCATACAAAATAGTGCCTCTCTTGTTCCTAGACAATTTCTAAATCCAAATTACTTATCACTCACTCTATTTTCGCATAGAAGGAATATTCGGTTCTGTATAATTTGTAGAAACACCTTAGGAGACGTCATTTGGCTGGCAAGAGGCCAACAGGAATAACGTTTTTCTAATGGAATGATTACAGCTGGTATTAGTGCGTTAAGGTTACGGGAGATTATGTTGAAAAATAAAATTATCAAAACAAAACTTTTGTTTCACAATTTTTGGTTTATAAGCAGAAAATTTTTTCATTCCTTATCTTATTTTGATTTCTGTGTCATAGTTTGTACCGAAAATCGTCTTTAACGAAATATGTTCGATACAATACGAATTAAGGCTCTCGATTCACTTATAAAAGGTAGCAAATTGTTCCAGGGAAAAAATACCCGTACGTCATCAAGAATATTCGTCTGAACTTAATCAAAATTAATTAGTCAATGCAACATTTATGTTCATAAAAACGTATCTATTATACCGACGAATGGAACTAGATAGTGTATTAGAAATTCCGTATATTGGGATTTTTATTAAATTATATATATATATATATATATATATATATATAATATATATATATAATATATATATATATATATATATATATATATATGTATGTATGTATTATAGAAATTTGAAGACGTTTCGGCAAAATCTCATTCGGTATATTTTGTGCAAGCTGTTATGCTTGCCTGTTAAGAATTTCACCACGCATTATTTAAAAGGACAAATATAATCTGATTACTTTATTCTAATTTCTATTGTCTGATTATTACAACCTTTAAGCATAAACTATTAGAGGCAACATGCAAGAGTACGCATGGGTTACACATCAAAAGAGGGAGAAAGGGGTCGAATATGAGGAAGTGATATATCTCTTGCTCCGAACTGCGATTGGCTCATGGGCGATTCGAAATTAGCAGAGCAAGAGAGATGGCACAACCCCGTATTCGCTCGCTCTCTATCTCACTTTAATGTTTAACGTGCGTGGACCATTATATTCTGTGTCTAGTAATATATGATTTAAGAATAAAATGAATTAAAAAAGTAAAAAAAAAAAACGATTTAAAATTACGAACGGAATCTCGGGCATTGAGTATGTGTTTAGATATACATTTTCAATAAAAACCATATATATTTACCGATAATAAATTATAAAACAATAATTAGTAGCTTTTATATGAAATAATCTTCCGTTTTAAATTCACTTAAATGCCGAAAATTTTTCAAAAACACAATATTAATAAAACTTAAATAATAGCTGTTAATAAAATAATCTTTTGATTAAAGAGTACAAAAGAACATTTTTAATAATACAACGAAATGATTCGTTTTTCTCGGCTGCCTTTTTTTTTCAGTTTAACCCATGATGTCAGATCTTCTGGAATGTATGGCTGAGATCAAAATAATCATGTTTTGTTTTCTGTCCTTTTTTATTTATAGACAAATTAAGAAGAACATATCTTAAAACTGTCTCTGATATGTTCGTAGATTGATGACTCATAGGTATTCTTTCAATGGACCAAATTTAAATGATTGCCATACCGCTCTTAGTAAACGATAAATCCATTAGATTACTTCCGATAATAGCACTCCCCATTATCAGTTAGCAAACATTCTTAAAAATCTGGCTGTTTGTTTTTTAGGTTTTGTTAATTGGATATTGACTACTCCTCTAGTTCAAGTGTTAAGCAGATTGACATACTCTATGTATATAACCCACGTTTGTCCCGTTATTTACTTAAGATTGACTTCTAGGCTACCACTTGTTTATAGTGCAATGACAGGGGTAAGTTTGACATGTAACTCAATTTGCATTGAATAATGCATGCAGAGAAATTTGAAAATTGGTGGGTGAGCCCACAGAAACGTGGTATTTAATGAAAAAAAAGGCTCCCAAATAAATGTAATTTGCAAACAAAACCAGATAATATAATATAGTTAAAAATTAAGTAGTTTTAACACTAGGATGTATATAAAGCCGGAGTGGTTGCTGCGGTCACCGTATATTGGGATTTTTGTAACATTTTTGACAAAATTCTACCGCAAGCTCAATTCCTAATAGTTTTTGTTAATATATAAAAAAATAAAAAGTTTTAACGTCTT